>OW799238.1:17874238-18501738 GCA_941918925.1 Phyto melanocephala
TAATCAAAATCTTTTGACATTTCTTTAAGCATAAACTTAACTTTACTCGTATAATGTAAATTGGGAATGAATTAATTTACTTCTTTTGTTTTTTTATTTCAGAAAATTCGTGCTCTAGTAAGAATTGAGGAAGATGTGAAATCTTTGCGTGAAAAAATGCAAACGGAGGCCATAAATCAAGCTGAACACTACAAACTGTAGTAAACGACAAAATAGAAGAAAAAACTAAAAATTGGGAGGGCGGGAGCTTTTTTTATTTTATATAATATATTTTGCGTTTCATAGATAAATCAAAATTGTGATGTCAACTGCAATAATGGAAAAAAAACTATTAAATTATATGTTATAAGTTTGCATTTTCATTATTAAATTAATTTTTCAATATATAATATTTATTCATGGTCATACTGTTTTAGACTTAAAACTACAACATATATTAAATACGTAGAATTAAATTATCAAAAGTGTTGTTTGTTCGGTTAGTTATAAGTTTATTATATTATATAGATTTTCGTTTTGTAATTTGTAAATGTCTTAAAAGCAGTTTGAAAGAAATGTATTGTACTTTACGCATATATATAGTTATTTCGTTTAACTGCCGTTTGAACATAAAATTAATATTGCGAATTGTAGTTTTTCTTATTAACGTTGTGGTTAAATGTAGATAAAACATGAACTATGTTGTTAGATAAATATTGAAAATATTTTTTAAAACCTTGTGGTGAGGAAGCTGTTGAAACTGTAAAAACATACACATACTTTCCTTTACACAATAGTTTAAAGTTTACAATAATGTTGTCATATAAGTACCAACAAAATTGTGCTAATTTATTTGCGATTAAGAAAGAAACCATTTCAATTATAACACAAAATAATATAAAAAACATATTGGACTACTAATAAACTAGCGTAAATATTAATGTAAAAATTATTGTTTTTGGTAAAAGCTATCTGTAGCCATTCGTAAAAAAGCTTAACTCTTAAAGCTTAACAGTTCGAATCAAAAAATAACGCCATCGATTTGACATCTTTATACGTAAAGAAGTCAATAAATAAAAGATGATTTTAATCATCAATCGAACGATAATATGTTTTTAAGGCATTTGTAAATTAAGTATAACCAAGCATATTTGTTATATTGCAATATTCATTCGTAATATACAGTTTTTTAATCGCGTATATTTAAACACAAATTATTGTTAAATTCACAACCTTTCTTATGAAAAATATGTCTGTCGGACTAGTTTTTTTTTTAGTATTCTTTAATTTTTATTTTAAATATTTTTTACGAATTTTAATTATTTATGAAAATAACCTTAAGCCAGAATAAATGATTTACAATACATGCAAAAAATTAAGTTTACCATATTAAAACAAAACTCTGGCAATTAAATCAGGTGATGTAAAACTCATAACTAGATTAGATTGTGAATTAAATAAATGTTTGCAATAGTCAAAAAGAAAATATAAAACATTAAAAAAATTTTTGTAACACAAGTTAACTTACGCTATGATATTGCCACAGCGGTTAAGCAAAATTATGATTCGCAGGAAATAAATGACAACAATATGCATTCGCACATACATATTATGTGGTAATTTGTTGTTGTTTTTAATGCATTCAATTGAATTAGTTCTTTTAGTTTTAAAACTTAAGTGCTACTCGTTGTTTTTATTATAAACGTACAATTTAATTGTATACAAATTTAAGAAATTTTAAAGTGACTAAAATTAAGTTCGTATGCTATTATGTTTATTTTACTTGTTTTAAGCCTTAATTGTACAAAATGATCCTGAATATTAGCAAATTTAAACAATAAAAAAAATATACCCATTAAC
The DNA here is from genome assembly GCA_941918925.1 of Phyto melanocephala. Taxonomy (NCBI): domain Eukaryota; kingdom Metazoa; phylum Arthropoda; class Insecta; order Diptera; family Rhinophoridae; genus Phyto; species Phyto melanocephala. Next base: position 17,876,078 of record OW799238.1, read on the forward strand.
TTGTGGTTTTTTAATTAACTTTTCTTTTTTAATTGCGCATACTCCACATGCTGTGATATATAACACAACATTTCTTTATATATTTTTTTAAATAAATAATTTTAAACTTAGCAATTTAAAGTTCTTTAATTAAAAAATTGGGAAACTCTAGCTAAACAACAAATACTTTAAAATACACACATAAAGAAGTTTAAAGTCGTTGGTTTCTTTGGAGAAAAAAAACAACGTTGATCGAAATGAAACGTTTTTCATATTTTAGATTTTTTTACTATAAATGCATGTAAAGGGTCCGCCATCTAACGTTTTTTTTTCAACTAGTGCTTATTTCGTGAATCGTAACATTTAGCTCATGTCTGATTTGACAGATAATTAGTTTTATCCTTCCGCTGAACGAATATGGTTGTGTTTACGCTTGAACAACGCTGGGAAATATTGCGACATTACTTTAGCCCATTTTGCCAAAAAAAAATCATCTTTTCAGATGAAGCTCATTTTGATCTTGGCGGGTATGTAAACAAGCAAAATTGTCGCATTTGGGGGACAGAAAACCCGCACGCATACGAAGTAGTGGCCGTAGTCAATGGCGATCGTTTTTGGGCCATGTTGAACGAATTTTTGTTCACAAAAATTTAAGAGGAGGATATGGGCAACATTTCGTTTTAACAGGACGGCGCTACGTGCCACACAGCCGAAGCTACGCTTTTTTAAAGCATTTTCAAAAAAAAAGAAGTTATTTGGCGGACCCTTTACATGTTATATATGTCTTATATAAACGAATATATTTTTTGTTTTATTTATACTTTTTTATTGAAATCACCGAGAACCATTTTGTGATTTTATATCGTAATAAATGAATTTATGCAAAAAGCGATTGTCATAACATGGCCGCATTATACAAAATGGGGGGGAGCAGCTTTCAACATTCTATTCCATCTTTCGACTATACCATTCGTTTGTGGGCGTTACGAATTTGGATTTAGTGAGATATATTGTTCTTACACGAAACGTGGCTGACAAAGGCTAATTGACTTTAAGGCGGTGTAGAAGTTTTCAAACGGATAATGTTCATTTATTGTAAAAATTCAATTTAATTGAATGTAAAAATAAATTGAATCGATAGTGCTTCAACAAATTCCTTTAGCAATCAGCAAGTTCACTGCGCATTGTCCCTTTGCTTAATTTTTTCTAACAATTAAGCCTTGCATGTGTGAATTGCATAGAGCTACTAAAAATGTTTATTGCCAACTCGAAGTTCCTGAATTCTCGGCTACATTTTCCCTTTTTGTGGCTATATTTTTCAATTGTCGACGAGAACGAACAATGTTGGTTTCAAGTTTTGTAAACAAACGCCTTACTATTAATTTATTTGACACGTAATTTCGGCCGAAAACTTGACGTTCTTGGCAAACTGTTTTGGCAAAACTTTCACCATTATTTTAATGTATTTTTATAATAACCATGGCGCTAAATTAAAATCCGTTTTTAGTTTATTTTTAACGGCTTCAGATTTTTTATGACTATATTTTGCCTGAAATGTGGCGTTTATGCAGATATATTTTACCCTAACTTGAGAACGATTTACATAATATTAATCAAAAAACCAATAAATAATTAGGAATATAATTTTCTTTAAGTAAGCTAAATAACATATTTTTATACTTTCTAGTGTTTAGGAGTTATTTAGCAATAAATCGAGATAATTTCTTCTTTTTTCAAAAAATTCATTTACAAAATATAAGGAAAACAAGTTTTCACTATTAAATGCAGGTATATAACTTTGCCAAAAAAGGTTGAATGTATGAATCGGTGACATATTGTTTTGTGGACCTTGAAAAAACCATAACAACTTAGCAAAATCTTTACTTACCTAGTAAGTTAGCAAGTAATTTTGGAGATATACATAAACTAATTACTTTCCGACAAAATAACTTTTTATTTCCCAAAAACCATGACCATCGCTTACAAATGAACTAACATAAAAACACTCAAGTAAATAGTTAACAATAAAGCTGATTTATATTTAAATTGTAAAATAAATTAACATTCAAGATACAACTAACGACTTACCGACGATTGGTAGAGCTACAAAGTGTGTTTTAATAATTACGAAAGGGAGCTCAAGAGGTCCAAAAGGGCGTCGTGGATGAAGTTTTGTGAATCTATTGAGTCGGTAAATAAGTTATCAAGGTTAAGGAAAATATTATCCAAAGACCCTACAGTACCTGGATATATTTAGAAAATGGATAGCTCATAAACAGACTCTGTCTCGGAGACCCTGGGATTACCTATGAAAACACACTTTCTGAGCTGTGTGAATGTAGAAGATGTTCATATAACTGAGGTCGACCTAGAGTAGATTGATAGTGAACGGGAGATAGTTGGGGAGATGGTAACGACCCCTAAATTAACATGAGCGATTAAACGTTTGGGGCCTATAAATCCCCGGGTCCAGTTGGGATTATACCTGCCATGTTGCAAAACGTTACGGATCATTTGCTCCTACTATTAATGAGGGTGTTTAGAGCGTGTTTCTTAAGGATATACATACCTGAGAGAGGCAAGGGTTATTTTTATACCCAAGGCTGGTAAGACGGGACACTCGAAGCCGAGGGATTGCATACCTATCAGCCTATCATCTTTTCTGCTCAAGACGTAAGAGTGACTGATTAATCTTTATCCGAGGGATTTTATTGATCCCCATGTCATCAGTGGTTTTCAACATGCTTATCTTAATAGTAGATCCGTTAAAAGTGTTCTGCGTGATTGGGTGGGTTTTATAGAATGTGGCTTGCATGATAAAGAATATTCGCTAGCGGCGTTTTTGGATGAGAAGCGCTGGACACCATTATCGATACTATGCCTATAGTGTTTATGGTGAAGGAAATGGCGGCAAAGAGCTTGGTCAGGCTTGGTGAGTCGGGTTTAGGTAGGTTACTTAATTTCGGTCACAATAGGAATGAAAAACCGAAACAGATTCTATATTAATAATAATATTGGTAATAATAATTATAATAATGTTTATAGTTATAATAGAATAATAATATGGACGTTAAAGTACGCGTGTCAATAAAAATTTTGCTAGCAAATACAACCTAGATATTTCAATATAGTTCTTTATTCTTCCAAAATCTTTATTCATAGAGAAATTATATGAATTTGATATAAATCTTTATATGGAAGTTGAGCGTAAAAGTGGGCGTGCAACATTTATTTTCCGTTAGTACAAACCCTTTGACCAAAAAGCAATGGCTGCAAAATTTTATAACCATATATCTAATTTTGTCAGTTACATTACGTTTTAATCTATAACTCCTTTCCTAATTCATATATTTTGCAAATTTTCGGGGAAGATATTTTTTTTTACTCAGGATATATACATTCGAAATTTCATGACTCGACGTTAATGCGTTTGGACACAATCCCATTTTATTCGAAGTTGGAAGGACACGAATTTTTTTACCTACTCTTGCATTACGAGCTATAATTTTCTTTCTAATATTCCGATTTAGCCCATTTTTAATACCAAACAAACCTTGTATATAAGAAATATTCTGCAAATTTTGAGCCCCTAGCTTTTTCGGTCCGACCTTTATCGAGCTTTCAACTGAAATGGATATTTCGATGTGTTACAAACGGAATGACAAAATGAATATGCCCCCACCATTTTTTTGGTGGCGGGTATCTGTAACAAATTTTAGTATTTTTAAATTTTCGTTGTAAAATTCAAGTTTTCTGACACGACAACAAATCAAATATTTGCTTCTTGCTGTTAATTATTTAGCTTTGCTTGCATTTCTATATTTACAGTTGTTTTCGGTTAATTGAGCCCCGCTTATTTGAGTTCCCTGTAAAAATACCCTTTTAGTTGAGTTCCGTTTAATTGTGTCACCCACTTAATTATTTCGCAAAATAAGACCGCATTGCGAAAAACAAGTGCAAATGTTTCGGTTAATTGTTTCCATCTACTTAATGTGTTTTTAATTCTCAAACGTAAAAAAATTAATTTGCGGCAAGAAAGTCCTGTTTCATGTTTCTGTTCATCATGTAAAAGGGCTTTTTTCTGTCCATCATGTAAAAGGGAACTTCAATTCATATGTTTTTGTAAATTGTTTACATTTATAGTAGAAAATTTTCAACAGGTGAAGAGTTTGCAAAAATGACTTCAAGAAGCCACATTACTTCAAATATTAAACAAAAATTAAATTAATTGATAATTCAAAAAAATATGACAAAAGTGAACTTTGCGAAAAATATAAGTGTAGAACAAAGCCACAATTAATAGAAATTTAAAAAGCAAAGATTCAATTGTTGAAAAATCTAAAACGTTAAGATTCTCAACAAAGAGAAAACGGAGCGGCGCCTCTTCAAATATTGATAAAGCCCTTACAATATGGTTTAAACAAATGCATGAATCGGGAGCCTTAATTTGACGCAACGTAATTTTGGAAAAGGCTTAAAAGTTCGCTGTGAAAATGGGTGTTGATTTCAACCCGAGTAATGGTTGGCTTGATCGTTGGCTGAAAAGAGAAGGCATAAAAAGAGCAAGGAGAAGGTGCATCTGCCGATATTGAAGTGGCAAACGCATTGCTTGATACAGTTTTGCCAACTTCAATATCAAAATATTAGCCTTCAGATATATGTATTTAACGCAGATGAAAGCGATTTGTTCTTCCGAGCATTACCTAATTCAACATAATAAAAAAAGGAGACCAAATGCGGGGCTTTAAAAACTCGAAGGAACGTTTAACACTACTATTTGTATGCAATGCTACCGGTGATTATAAAAAAGTATTATTATTAGCAAATCAAAAAATCAAAGATGTTTTAAAAACAAAATGTTGCCTCTGGAATATTATTCACAACACAAAGCTTGGATGACTCAAGATTTATAGCAGACAATTTTGCTTTCCCTTAAATCAGAGCATAATACAGATTCAAATCTTATTATCGACAAAACATTATAAGGAAACAAATCTCAGCAACTGAAAGCGAAAAAACTATTGAAGATTTTATTAGCAACTTAAGCATTTTTAAAGCATTGCATATAATAAAAAAATCTTGGTGGCTTGTGAAACCTTCTACAATTGCAAACTATTTTACCAAGATTAGTTTCCGTCATTTGCTTGTGCAATAAATTTCACAGTCGTTACATTTCAGGCTAAATTTTTTTCCTCTGCTGAGCAAGTCGATTTAGAAAATGATATTGTGGAACTTAACATTGATGTTGCACATCAAAATGAATATGAAAATTTCGTCCGCTAAGATAATAATCTACCATGTTGTGAAATACTTACAGAGCAGAAGATAATTAAAGAAATTGAACATGTTTCGTCCTCAGACTCTTCCGAAGATGAAGAAAACGAAGATAATATCAGTACTTCTTTAACCAAAGAGTCACTGAATTGTCTCAATGTACTTCGAGTTTTTTTTTAGCACAAAATTATTATTGACATGAACTTGATGATATAGAAAACCATATTATCGATAAAAGATTTTTATACCCTTCACCTGTGGTGCCCAAGGGTATATATAGATTTGCCATCCCGTTTGTAATTTCTAAAATTTTCATTTTCCATAAAGCATATATTCTCTGAAAGCTCATGAATAGAGGAGTCGATTAAGACCTGTCCGTCTACCTATGTGTTGCTTGAAATCAACACATAGGCATATAAATATATGTTCCTCAGATCTGTTTATGGTATCAATCTTTTGGAAATATCCGGGAATAAATCGCTATTGAAATTCAGCACAATCGCCCCATAACGTTTTGAAATATGAGCAAAAAACCACGACAACCTCGTTTTTTTCGCAATTACAACAACATCATACAAAAGACAATAGACTATTGTCTTTGATCATAAAGGGTGTTTTTTTAAGCCCGATAGAACTTGAAATTGTAAAAAATAACACAAAAAATTAAATTGTAATCAAAAATTTTTTTTTATTCGAAAGATCAATACGTGACATTAACATTTGAAAATGATTTCGGGCATATGGGCACCGCGGCTGTTCTTGACGAAGCGCATTCTAGACGTCCGTTGTTTTATCGCAAAATTGTGTTCAACGATGAGGCGCATTTTTGGCTTAACGGGTTTGTTAATAAGCAAAATTGCCGCATATGGAGCGAGACCAATCCACAAGAGACCCTACAGACTCCATTACATCCAGAAAAATGCACCGTTTGGTGCGGTTTTCACGCTGGTGGCATCATCGGACCTTATTTCTTCAAAAATGAGGCCGGAGCTCGCGTTACGGTCAATGGAGATCGTTACCGCACCATGATCAATGATTTTTTTTTTGAAAATATGGATGACATTGATCCGGAGGAGATGTGGTTTCAACAGGATGGCGCTACGTGCCATACGGCGAACGCAACCATCGACTTATTGAAATCAAAATTTGGCGATAAGTTGATTTCGAGTAATGGACCTGTCAATTGGCCTCCAAGGTCGTGCGATTTGAAACCTCTCGATTATTTCCTGTGGGGCTACGTGAAGTCACTGGTTTATGCTGATAAACCAGCAACAATTGACGCCTTGGAGGCCAGCATTGTTCGTGTTATTCGTGACATACGGCCAGTAGTGCTCGAAAAAGTGGCCCAAAATTGGACGTCCAGAATGCGCTTCGTCAAAAACAGCCGCGGTGCCCATATGCCCGAAATCATTTTCAAATGTTAATGTCACGTATTGATCTTTCGAATAAAAAAAAAATTTTGATTACAATTTTATTTTTTGTGTTATTTTTTACAATTTCAAGTTCTATCGGGCTTAAAAAAACACCCTTTACATATATACTGTTTTTTTTTTAATTTTTTACATACGTAAACTCAATTTATAATTTTACAATGGGATGTTTTCATATACATATGTATGTTTTGTATATGTATGTACGTATTTTATATGAATGAAAACAATTGTTATTGCATGACTACACATTGTGAAGGGTATATAAGATTCGGAACGGCCGAATGTAGCACTCTTATTTGTTTTTTTTTAAATTTTTTTATATATTTTTTTTAAATTTTTTGTTTACTATTTTTTTGTTTTTAATATTTTTTTTTTTTTTTTTTTAAATGTTTATGTATGTTTTTTATATGTATATCTGTATTTCATATGAGATGAATGGTGATACAAATAATTGTTATTGCACTACACGTTGTGAAGAGTATGTAAGATTCGGCACGTTCGAATATAGCACTCTTACTTGTTTTAATAACATTTAGTTGAACATGAGCACATATTTATAAAATTTAATTTACATTTCCAAACATATATTTTAAAGTTTTGATCTGCTTTTATATTGAATTTTGTGTTCATTTTTAAGTATTGTACGATGAACGTACCTGATTTTTATTTTGTTTTAATAAACCTAAACAATTTTTTAACTTAATAAATAAAGAAACGAGTTTTATTTTCTATCTCGCTTTCTCGTGTTTCGCATTATTGCATATTTTGCTAAATTATGCGATTTTCGTTTTAATTGCGTCGGCGATTCAATTAAACGAGTACTGCTTACTTGAGTTCCCGTTTAATTGCGTCAAAAGTCGTGCATTTTTAGAAACTCAATGAAGCGAAAATAACTGTATTTAGTAAATTCAACATATTTTTGCGAAAGCCGCACATTTGCAATTAACCCTTTCATGTCAGAATTAAAGTGGGCGTGGTTAAAAATATTTTGAATATATTAGGCTATTGCTTGAGCCTTGAATATGAACTGATATTAATTTCAAGCCTCTACTACTTCTGGTTTTACCGTTATGAGATGTTGCTTATAGGCAACATTGAGCATTGGTGGTACATTTTAAAACACAAAGATACATTGATATTTTATGTTATTTTTATTAATTTTTTATACATTTCATGTGTGATATGATACAAAACAAATTTTTTGGTGGATTACAACATAAGTATACCTTACATTTTGAGCATTTTGATTTTGGAATACCGGTTTGGCATAATCTACACCTTCCTTTTGCTCCCCATTCAATCCAATGGCCAACTTGATCAAGACGCATGGATTTTGGAGGTTCCGATATGTATGATCGCTTTGCTGACGACGATGAACTTTGTGACGAAACGTTTGAAATGTCGGATGGTGTTGGAGACGGTGAATCTGATTGCATGCTTGGAAGGATTGCCGATGGGCGTCCTCTTTTGCGATGGTTTACTGGCGCTATATCAGACGCGTGTAGAAGCTCGTTTGCAATACTCAATTGAAAATCCAACAATGACATACGTTTCGTTCTTCCGTCTTGATCTTTGAGGTCTCTTCTATACAACAACCAGCTATTGACTACTGCTGTGCTGAGGCACCAGTATACAATACGCATATACCATTTCTTCGAACGGTGGTTGATTTTATATAACTCTGCCAACATGTCAGCCAGGTCTACGCCTCCCATATGCTTGTTATAACACTCAACAATAGCAGGTCTAGGTATATTTATATACTTCTTTTGTTTACGACACCAACGTTTGCATTCTGAAACTGGTTCTTCAGCTATATAATTTGATACTAGTTGAACGCTCTTGTTGTCGTACCAGCGACAGACAACTAAATTGTATACTGCCTCAAATTTAAAATCATACGATCCACGACCTTTTTTCATGAGCTGCTTTTCATTCATAAGGCTACAGTGTTTCATTCGAGTGCTTCAAATTGTACCTGCTGCTAAAATACCTTTTTCCTTTAGCGCAATCATCAGACTTATGGAAGTGAACCAATTATCGAAAAATAATTTATAATTTTTGTTTTGTGGAACATTAGAAGCTAAGTGCAACACAATATCTGATGAGATCCCTAATCCAAAGGGGGGACACGTTCCTTCTCCTACATAGAGGGAAAAATCGTATACGATACCTGAAACTCCAGCTCTTGTAAACATTTTAAAACCCCACTTATTGGGCTTCATTGGTAGGTATTGTTTTAGATTGTGACGTCCTTTATATTTAATCATTTGTTCATCAATGCTCTGGTGCTCCTCCTGGTCTATTTTGTTGCATTTCTCTTTCATTTTATCCAGCAGTGGTCGTATTTTATAAAGTTTGTCGTAATTAGATGATCCACGTTCCGGCTGTTGAGTATTATCATTTATGTGAAAAGATTCTTTGATTTTCTCAAAGCGTGCTCTTGATAAAGAATCTGCAACAGCTGATAATCTGAAGTTTGGCATCCAAGCCATTCGTAAATTTGGAACTTGTATTACTCCTAAATAAAGAAGTACACCGAAGAATCGTCTGATCTCGAATGGTAAACAATTTAGCTCTACACCTTTCGTTTGCATCGAATATAGATTTGTTTCGTTGCAAATCTTGTTTATAATTTCATCATCGAAGAACTCACTGAAATATTTTATTGGATCTTTGACTTCTCCACAAACTGTTTCTTCTTTCCAAGCAGTTTCACAATCGGGTAGGCTTGTGTTCCTCCATCTCAAACCCTCCAGATTGATTTTTTCAAAAGTTTCCGTGACGATGTTTTCTATATCCCCTTCATTTTCAACTTTTTCACCAGCATATTCATCTTCAATAATTCTGGTAATCAAATTTATTTCAACGTTTTCTCCTCTTTTCTTTACCTGTACGGTATTTTATTATAACTAAATATATAACTAACTAAAATATAACACTTACCTGATCAATTGTTTCTTCAATGACTCTTTCCAAATTGGCATCATATAACTCTTCTTCTTCTTCACCTTCTTCATCATCAGAATTATTCCAGTCGAAATCGAAAAATCGTTTTATTTCGGTTTCTGTGAGACCTTTTGGGCGCATTTCTAAACAAAAAACAAAACTAAAATTATTGCTACTATGGACAAATGTTGCCTATAAGCAACATTGTGTTCATGAAATTCCTGACATAACAATAACAACTTTTTTTAAGTTTTGCAAACATTATTTCATTTTCTTACCTGTTATTTATAATAAAATTCACTTTTTATAAAAAAACTCTTGCGTATTTAGATTTTATTTGAACTTTTGTAAAACAACTTTTTCGACTTTTTTTTGCACACGTCTGAGCCCCACTTCAACTCGCTCTCAAATTAACACTTGTAATGATTTTTAAAATGTAACATCATAAACAAATGCTCACACATGTTAATTTTAGTTGGAGAAAAACCGTTAGCAAAAATATCAAAAACTGTAGTAACTATGACCGAAAATATACAATGTTGCCTATAAGCAACATTTGACATTAAAGGGTTAAACCATTTTTGTTTTGGATCAAAGAGAGATTTATTTTTTGTGTACTATTTGCAGCTTGTATTTTGTTTTTAACCGATATAACCATGTCATCAACTGAAATGTTGTGGGCAAGGTACGTATTACTAGCAAAGAGACTAAGATTTTTTGAATATTTGACTTCAAACTTATTGTTCCAATGAAGTCTTAGAGGGCCCGACTCATTCATATTTTTTGGATTTGATATTGAGAAAAATGAGTTTAAACTAAGCGGCATATCAATACAAATATTAATAAGCTGTGAAAACAGATACAATAATCTATAGTGGAGCTGCCACCAATACCACAAAAGTTTAATTCACCATTTATGTCCCCAGTAGTTCTACTATTTAACACTATTCCACCCAAATTTTCAACGATCTCCATCAGCTTTTTATACCCGCCACCAAAAAAATGGTGGGGGTATATTCATTTTGTCATTCCGTTTGTAACACATCGAAATATCAATTTTAGACCCCATAAAGTATATATATTCTGAATCAGGGTTTGATTTAATGACGATCTAGCTATGTCCGTCCGTCTGTCCGTCTGTTGAAAGCACGATAGAGGTCGCACCGAAAAAGCTAGGGGGCTCAAATTTTGCCAGAATCTTTCTTATAGACAAGGTTTGTTTGGTATTGAAAATGGGCTAAATTGGAATATTAGGAAGAGAGAAAAGCAAGAGTAGGTCGAAAAAACCGTGTCCTTCGAACATCAAATAAAATGGAATTGTGTCCAAACGCATTGACGTAGACTCATGAGACTCCGAATATATATTTCCAGAGTAAAAACAATATTTTTCCCCGAAAATTATTTAAATCTATGCATTAGGAGTTATCGATCAAAATGTACGAAAATTTATACCGCACAGTGTATTTTTCGGTATATTTAAAAACAAAAACGTCATAAAAGCAACAAAATTGAATGTACGACTCTGAAATTTTGCACACTTTGCTTTTTCGTGAGACGCTTTTTTGTAACGGAAAATCAATGTGCCACGCCCACTTTTAAGCCCACCTCCCATATAACGTTTTAACTAAAATTCATATAATTTCTCTATTAATAAAGATTTTGAAATAACAAGGGGCTATATTGAAACACCTCAGTTGTACTCATTCGTAAAAACAACTTTGACACGCCTACTATAACGCCCACTTATCACGTTATCTACTGTTAATGAGATTTAAAAGCTCATAAAACCGCCAAAATTAGAGGTATGATGATCAAATTTGCTACGTATATCCCCCTAGGCAATTTCATTACTGTGCCAAAAAATTAAGGTGCCACGCCCACTTTTACGCCCACCTCCCATATAACGTTTTACCTAAAATTCATATAATTTCTCTATTAATAAAGATTTTGGAATATAAAAGGGCTATATTGAAACACCTAAGTTGTACTCATTCACAAAAATAACTTTGACACGCCTAGTATAACGCCCACTTTTCTCGTTATCTACCGTTAATGAAATTTAAAAGCTCATAAAACCGCCAAAATTAGAGGTATGATGATCAAATTTGCTACGTATATCCCCCTAGGCAATTTCATTACTGTGCCAGAAAATTAAGGTGCCACGCCCACTTTTACGCCCACCTCCCATATAACGTTTTACCTAAAATTCATATAATTTCTCTATTAATAAAGGTTTTGGAATAACAAAGGACTATATTCAAACACCTAAGTTGTACTCATTAGCAAAAACAACTTTGACACGCCTACTATAACGCCCACATTTCACGTTATCTACCGTTAATCAAATTTAAAAGCTCATAAACCGCCAAAATTAGAGGTATGATGATCAAATTTGCTACGTATATCCCCCTAGGCAATGTCATTACTGTGCCAGAAAATTAAGGTGCCACGCGCAATTTTACGCCTACCTCCCATATAACGTTTTACCTAACATTCATATAATTTCTCTATTAATAAAGATTTCGGAATAATAAAGGACTATATTGAAACATCTAAGTTGTACTCATTAGCAAAACCAACTTTGATACGCCTACTATAACGCCCACTTTTCACGTTACCTACCGTTAATGAAATTTAAAAGCTCATAAAACCGCCAAAATGATGATGAAATTTTCTACATATATCCTTCTAATCAATGTCATTGTTGTGCCAAAAAATTTAGGTGACACGCCCACTTTAACGCCTACCTCCCATATAACGGTTTATCTTAAATTCATGTAATTTTTCTATTGACAAAGTTTTTAAGAAAATAAAAAACTATATTGAAAAATTATTCTTTCTTTTTCTTTATAATGATTTTATCCGCTCAAAAACGTACCATTGTAAAATTATAAATTGAGTTTATGTGTGTATGTATAAAAAAAAATAAATAAATAAAAAATTAAATAGAAATAAAAAAAAATTTTTTTTTTGTCTCAACTGGGATTCGAACCTCCGTTCATCCAGTGTGTGTTGTTGTAAAAAAAAAACGAGGTGGTCGTGGTTTTTTGCTCATATCTCCGTTGTTTATGTACAGATTTTTCTGATTTTCAATACCGATCTGCTCCCGAATATTTCTGATGTTTTAATACCTCACGCGGGTCTTGGCGGTGTCGGGGGCCTCCAAAAAGTTGATTTCAACATACACACGGACAGACTGACAGAGCTTAATCGACTCCCCTATTCATAAGCTTTCAGAATATATATACTTTATGGGGTCGGAAATGAAAATTGTAGAAATTTCACACGGAATGACAAACCTATGTATACCCTTTTTCACTGTGTGAAGGGTATAATAATAAAAATATAAAAAATATATTAAATAAAAAAATAAAAAAAAAATTTCTTTGGCTCAGCTGGGATTCTATGCCACGTTTTCTCTAACCAGTGTACACGTTTGTATGTATGTATGTTGTTTTTGTGAAAAAAAATCGAGGTGGTCGTGGGTTTTTGCTCATATCTCAGTTGTTTATGTACCGATGTATCTGATTTTCAATACCGATCTACTACACTAGGCAACAGCCATTTTGTTATTTGGTTCTAGCATACTTTTTCTCATGGATTTGGACCTACTGAACACGAAAATGAATTTTAAAAATTTTTCTGTCGATTGGTTTGCGAGATACAAATTTTTTAATTTTTTTTTTTTAATTTTTGGAGGTACACTTACTATTTTGAGCATATCTTTAGTCTTCTTTGACCTATTTTATCCTACTACTACTCAAATTAAAGACAATTGAGCCGTCTACAACTTATTTTCAGAAAATTTTCAAATCGGGTTAGTAGTTTTGATGTTGGCGGCTTAAAAAGGTTAAAAAACTGGGTTTTTTTAGTAAAAATGTGGCTGAAAAATTCATATAAAAATTCATATAAAATATAAAACGCGATGTTAACAGCGATTTTAATTTTTTACGTATAGCTGACACTTTTCCAAAGAAAATAAGCCCTTACTTAACAAAATCTGATGACAAATGGCCGACTTATTATTTTTTTGGTAAACGACCGAAATTCCGCTATTTCACGATTTTTTGATTTTCATTATTTGCACAGCTTACCTACCCAACGCAAACGAATAAATACATTTGAACTTAATTTAAAATAAACAAATTAGTCTTCGTATATTATTTTTTAATTTATTTACAGCACTACATGCTCAATGTATCGCATAATTAGCTAAACTAACGAAATTAAACTAACTAATTAAATTAAGCAAATCAACGCACAAAAAAAATGAGTAAAAACAAAGATATAAGTGTACATTTTATGCCATGTGGAAAAACTGCTGACTTCTTCTTTGTTTTTTGTATTCGCTGCAATCGGTCTCACGTATTAGGGTCCAAATATAGTCACCCATCATAGCCGTGTCATAGATGCCCTGATAGCGTCGTTCCATAGCCTTCAATTCCTGATGAAAGCGCTCGCCGTGTTCGTCGCTCACGTCTCCTAAATTCTGAGGGAAAAAATCCAAATGAGAATGCAGAAAGTGTATTTTAAGTGACATGTGCACTCCCATGGCTTCATAGTTCTTTACCAGATCCTCAACTATGTCCTTATAATTCGGGCTTTTGTTGTTTCCTAAAAAGTTTTCCACAACAAGCCTGAAGGAATTCCATGCTGCGGCTTCGATGGGTGATAACAGCTTTGGGAATTTTTCATCTTTCAAAATTTTTTTTATCTCGGGTCCTGCGAAGACTCCTTCTTTAATTTTTGCCAGCGAAAGGTAAGGGAAAATTGACCGTAAATAGGCAAAAGCTTCACCTTCTTTGTCTAATTTTTTGGCAAAATTTTTAATCAAACCCAATTTTATGTGCAGCGGCGGAAGTATTATATTTTCACGGTTCTCTATTAGTGGTTTGCGCTGAACATTCGCTTCTCCAACTACAGGTTTCGTTCGTACCGGCCATTTTTTTTTTATATAATGCTGATCATCAACGCGGCTATTCCAAAGGCACAGAAAACAGCAATGTCGCGTATAGCCTCCTTGGAGTCCACACAGAATGGCCACAACTTTAAGGTCGGCGCATATTTTCCAATTGTATTTCCTATACTCTATGCATTTCAGCAAAATGTCCATAGTTTCATAGTTCTCCTTTGAATGAACCGCATGAGCAATAGGAACAGATGGCTTTTCATTCCCATTATGTAAGAGAACTGCCTTCAAGCTCTCTTTGTTGCTGTCAATAAACAACCTCCATTCGTTGGGGTTGTGAATTTGGTGAAGCTCTTGGAACAAGCCTGAAATGTCGCTGCAAAAACATATTTGGTCTTTCTTTGTATAAAATTTTGCATACTCCTTGTGACGGTTTCTGTACGCTGTTACTTTCACTTCTGAAGCCGCAAATCCACACTGTATCATCCGAGACGCAAAAAGTTCGGCTTTCTCCTTAGTGAGACCAAAATCGCGCACCCAATCGTTTAGTTCGGCCTGTGACAGTAATTTTCGCTTTGCACCCGGCTCAAATTCGCTTGCATTTGACTCGGACTCTTCTTCTGACGATTCTGCTTTTTGAAGAGATGCACCAGGGCACACTGGATATGGCACATCATGCGAATGTGGTACTGGAAGCGCAAACGATCCCACTTGAGCGTAGTTCCATTTAAAAAATCGTGAAATAGCGGAATTTCGGTCGTTTACCAAAAAAATAATAAGTCGGCCATTTGTCATCAGATTTTGTTAAGTAAGGGCTTATTTTCTTTGGAAAAGTGTCAGCTATACGTAAAAAAATTAAAATCGCTGTTAACATCGCGTTTTATATTTTATATGAATTTTTATATGAATTTTTCAGCCACATTTTTACTAAAAAAACCCAGTTTTTTAACCTTTTTAAGCCGCCAACATCAAAACTACTAACCCGATTTGAAAATTTTCTGAGAATAAGTTGTAGACGGCTCAATTGTCTTTAATTTGAGTAGTAGTAGGATAAAATAGGTCAAAGAAGACTAAAGATATGCTCAAAATAGTAAGTGTACCTCCAAAAATTAAAAAAAAAAAAATAAAAAATTTGTATCTCGCAAACCAATCGACAGAAAAATTTTTAAAATTCATTTTCGTGTTCAGTAGGTCCAAATCCATGAGAAAAAGTATGCTAGAAACAAATAACAGACAAAAGTTTGTTATTTGTGACCTAGTGCTATAGGGGAGTCGACTAAGCTCTGTCAGTCTGTCCGTCTGACCGTCTGTCCGTGTGTATGTTGAAATCAACTTTTTGAAGCCCCCCGACATAGGTTGGACCCGGGTAAGGTATTAGAATATCAGAAATATTCGGGAGTAGATCGGTATTGAAAATCAGAAACATCGGTACATAAACAACTGAGATATGAGCAAAAACCCACGACCACCTCGATTTTTTTTTCACAAAAACAACATTACAACAACAACATACATACATACAAACGTGTATGGTTAGAGAAAACGTGGCATCGAATCCCAGCTGAGCCAAAAAATTTTTTTTTAATTTTTTTTAAATTTTTTTAAAATTTTTTTTTTTATTTTTTTTTTTATTTTTTATTTAATATATTATTTATATTTTTATTATTATTATTTTTTTTTTACATTTTTTTTTTGTTTTATATATATTATATACATAATAATTTTTTTTAAATTTTTTTTTAAATTTTTTTTAAATTTTTTTTTTTAAATTTTTTTTATAATTTTTTAAAAAATTTTTTTTTTTTTTTGTTTTTTTAACATACATACGTGAATTTATAATTTTACAATGGGACGTTTTCATATATGTATGTACGTATTTCATATGGGATGAATGGTGACACAAACCACTGTTATTGCATGACTACACGTTGTGAAGGGTATATAAGATTCGGCGCGGCCGAATATAGCGCTATTACTTGTTGTAATGTTGTTTTTGTGAAAAAAAAATCGAGGTGGTCGTGGGTTTTAGCTCATATCTCAGTTGTTTATGTATCGATGTTCCTGATTTTCAATACCGATCTACTCCCGAATATTTCTGATATTTTAATACCTCACCCGAGTCTAAGGGATGCCGGGGGGCTTCAAAAAGTTGATTTCAACATACACACGGACAGACGGACAGACTGACAGGGCTTAATCGACTCCCCTATTCATAAGCTTTCAGAAAATATATACCTTATGGGGTCGGAAATGAAAATTGTAGAAATTTCACACGGAATGACAAACCTATATATACCCTTTTTCACTGTGTGAAGGGTATAATTAAGAATTTCAATTTAGAATTGAGAAAATTCCAAATGAAAATAAGAATTTCAAATTGTTATTGCGAAAATTCCCAATGAAAATGAGAATTTCAAATTAAAATTGAGAGAATTTAAAATAAAATTAAGAAATTTTAATTTGATATTGAGAAATTTCCAAATGAAATTGGGGAAAAATATATGTATATGTTCATACATACATAAGTACATATGTATTTAAAAATCAAGAAAGTTTTTTTTATAAATTTGAAATATATATACTTATATGTACATTGTGTTATTCTAATGGACAGTCGTAAAGGTTCGTTAAGAGCTGACAGCGAAAATAAGTTGGTCTTGATAGGTGGGTAGAGCTAGGGATTGAGTTATCGGAGCTCGTATTGGCTGCCTGCCACAATCGCCTACAATTTATTTTTAAAAACACTCCAGCCACACTTTTACGATTGAACCCCTACTCACCAATGCTTAACCCAATTGAAAGTATTTGGTCCAAAATCAAAAGTAATGTTAAAGCAAAGATGAATGTACCGACCGTAAGTCCCCCAAATGTAGTAGAGCAGAGGCTTGCCTCTTTAGAAGAGGTTATTAATGCTTCAAAAACATGTATTACTACCGAAGATTGCAGTAGAGATATACAGCACACTACAACATTTCACGAGTCTGCATTGATTCTTTTTTGTTTTTTTACTACATAATAATATTATAATGTATAATGTGTTATCAAAAATTAAATTAAATTTTTATATATAATTATATTTTCTCATTTTGTCAATTTCATTTGAAAATTTTTTAATTTCATTTGGAATATTCTCAATTTCAATTTGAAATTCTCATTTTCATTTGGAATTTTCTCAATTCCAACTTGAAATTCTTAATTTCATTTGGAATTTTTTCAATTTCAAATTGAAATTCTTATTTTCATTTTGGCATTTTTTCAATTTCAAATTGAAATTCTCAATTTTAATTGGAATTTTCTCAATTTCATTTGCAATTTTCTCAATTTCAAATTCAATTCAATTTCAATCAACAAGTAACAGTGCTATATTCGGCCGTGCCGAATCTTATATACCCTTCACAACGTGTAGTCATGCAATAACAATTGTTTGTATCACCATTCATCCCATATAAAATACGTGCATACGTACACGTTAGAATAAATGTGGCATCGAATCCCAGCTGAGCCAAAAAAATTTTATTTTATTTAATATATTATTTATATTTTATTATTTTTTTTTATATTTTTTTTAAATTTTATTAAACAATTTTTTTTTTGTAGTTTTTTTTATTATTTTTTTCTTATTTTTTAATATTTTTTGTTTGGTATGTTTTTTACATGTATGTATGTATGTATGTATGTATGTATGTATGTATGTTGTTGTTGTAATTGTGAAAAAAACGAGGTGGTCGTGGTTTTTTGCTCATATCTCAGAAAATTATGGGGCGATTGTGCTGAATTTCAATAGCGATTCATTCCTGGATATTTCTAAGAGATTGATACCATATACAGATCTGAGGAACATATAGTTGCTTCTAAAAGTTGAATTTTTTTAGAAAAATTTTTAAAATTTTTTTTTTTAATTTTTTTTTTGTATTTTTTTTTTATTATTTTTTTCTTATTTTTAATATTTTTTGTTTGGTATGTTTTTTACATGTATGTATGTATGTTGTTGTTGTAATTGTGAAAAAAACGAGGTAGTCGTGGTTTTTTGCTCATATCTCAGAAAGTTATGGGGCGATTGTGCTGAATTTCAATAGCGATTCATTCCTGGATATTTCTAAGAGATTGATACCATATACCGATCTGAGGAACATATAGTTGCTTCTAAAAGTTGATTTCAACCAACACACGGACAGACGGGCAGACGGACAGACGGTCAGGGCTTAATCGACTCCTCTATTCATAAGCTTTCAGAAAATATATACTTTATGGGGTCGGAAATGAAAATTGTTGAAATTACAAACGGAATGACAAAGCTATATATACCCTTGTGCACCACAGGTGAAGGGTATAAAAATAATAAAAATATAAATAATATATTAAATAAAAAATAAAAAAAAAAAATTAAAAAAAAAATTTTAAAAAAATTAAAAAAAAATTTTTTTGGCCCAGCTGGGATTCGATGCCACGTTTTCTCTAACCAGTATACACGTTTGTATGTATGTATGTTGTTGTTGTAATGTTGTTTTTGTGAAAAAAAAAATCGAGGTGGTCTTGGGTTTTTGCTCATATCTCAGTTGTTTATGTACCGATGTCTCTGATTTTCAATACCGATGTACTCCCGAATATTTATGATATTTTAATACCTTACCCGGGCCCAACCTGTGTCGGGGGGCTTCAAAAAGTTGATTTCAACATACACACGGACAGACTGACAGAGCTTAATCGACTCCCCTATTCATAAGCTTTCAGAAAATATATACTTTATGGGGTCGGAAATGAAAATTGTAGAAATTTCACACGGAATGACAAACCTATATATACCCTTTTTCACTGTGTGAAGGGTATAATAATGAAACATATAGTATGTATGTATGTATACACGCATTTATTTAAAGAAAACAAAATGTCACCGCAGCTTTCGCTAGTTTTAGATTAAAAAGCAAATTTAAATTAAAAGCTTTATTTTTTATTTTATTATTTTTAGGAGTCACGACGCGGACCCTTTTTGTGCAAAATACAAACTAAACTTAAAACTAAAACATTTTACTCTTTTGGTTGCCAAACGAAGAATCGGAATGTTAATGTTTGGGAATAAAGTAAACAATTATTGTTTACGTTATTGGCAAATAGAATGTAATAAGATATTTGATTTTAAGAAATGAATTTTTTATTGTGTTTTGAAGAGACCAAGAACTTGCTTAGTTAAGCAAAAAGGGTTAGATATTTGATTTTAAGAAATAAACAATTTATTGAGTCTTGAGGAGATCAACAAATTGTTTATTATTATTTAAATTGCCGGTGGGTGATCGCCAGGGGGGATTGAGGAGGTTGTGTGGGTCTCACACATAACTTCTCCCCCGTTAAGATTCGAGTCCCTTCGAATGCCATTACAATTTTTAATCTTAATAACTACATAATATAAAATCAATACAAAAATTAATATATATATAACAAGTATGTGTGAAAGTTAATGTTGTTTTGTTGGGTTTCTTGAATTTCCGTAATTTCATCAGATTTAGCGAAATTTAATTCTGGTAAGTACTTAGATTCAAAGGTAAGTAATTTATATTTGGGATAATTATATTGAAGCGGCTCTCAAATCTTTTAATTTTGAATTCGTCGATTGCTATTTCGCAATTTTCAAAATTTATTATATAATTTCCATGGAGTGGATGGGAGTAATTTGTACATGAGTCTATCAATGTGCTATTTACGTTTATTAGCAACAAGTTGCCTATATCGAATTCTAATATGATTTTGTTCCTATTCTCTACTTTTTGGCAAAAATTATAATTAACGGGTTTCAATTTATGCAATATATTTTCCTCTTCTACGACATATGTATTATTTTCGATTGTGACTGTTTGTAATTTTGGTTTTGATTTCCATACCATTAGAATTTGGGATTGGAATTACTATTTCAGATTTATATTATTTTTCCATAAAATATGGGATTAAGAGAACGAATATTATAAGCTCATTATTTATTGATCCCATACTGTTCTTTATGTGTCTTAATTTAAGGCTGTCGATTTCAAAATGATAAATTTCTTCATTTGTTAAAAAGATTTTACTGGCTATTCCATATTTAGACATTGCCATGTTTTCTTGGACTTGACTAATTTTCTTTCTTACTTCATTTATCAACAAAATGAAGTTATTATACTTTGTGTTATTCAAGCTTTCGCTTACTAGGCCAGAATATGTTTTGTTAAACCAACCCTTATTCTGTTCGACAACTAGCCTGATGTTTTCTAAGTATTTTTGCATTTCGCCATTGATTTTCACCTGTTTGTTTATATTATCTATAATACTTCTCTGATTTAAGTCCGTGTTTTTAAAGTGTCTTTCAATTCTATCCCTATCTTCATCGTCCATATTTCCAAAGAGCCAATTTACTACTCGTCCCCCCAAATTTATAAGAGCCCGTTTATTTCTAATTTTAGTATGAATACTTAGGATTTTTAATGAGTGTTCTAGCTCATTAAATTTTCTATCTAGGTTTATAACTAACCATCCGTCATTTACATTAAAATTCTTTCAAATTCCTACTATTAGTTTTTCCATCGTTGATCTAAAATCGTTTATATTTACGACATGTATTAGTTCAGAATAATTTTTTATTATATTTACGGGTTCTCCTTGTAAGACCACATATCCGGCTTGGATTTCGATTTTCCTAATATCTACTGCAGTGTGTATGTAGCACGTTCGCCATAGTACCAGGAATATGATGTTTGCCAAATCTATTTTGTTTGGATTATTTATATTGTATTTCAAAAATCTTTTTGCAGTTTTCTGTCTTGCTGCCCCGGGATTTCTAACATAAATAAATCTATTGATATACTGAGGTACTTTCTCTCTTATTGAATTTATTCTGTTAATTGCCTTTTCTTTTTTCTCTCGCATATTTTGCGCTATTTTAGAAAAATCTAGATCTGAACGATTTAGGAATTCTATGGGTTTTAATCCAGTTTTGGAGTGAATAGTTTCATTATAAGAGCCTATTGCTCTTATTACCAATTCTTCCGTATCTATGTTTTCTCTATTTCTTTTAAGTATACGAATGTGTTCTAATAATAAAAGGTGCATCCTTTCGATGTCAGAATTTCCAGCATGTGAGTAAGGCGTTGTAAAGTGCGTTGAGATGTTTTTCTCCGTTTAGTTTGATCAATGCGTTTTTAAACTCATTGTCCATAACGAGCAACTCAGGTTTTATGTATTTAAAATATGGCCATATGAACTATCATGTTCGGTCTATCGGGTGTTACGGTATGATTAAAAAATTTACGGCAAGGGTGACGATCGTATTTATTTTCATTACAAATTTGACACGAGTTAATGAATCTGTTAATATGCTTTATTAGGTTTGGATAAAAATATGAGTTTTTGACTTCCTCGAAATTTTCCAAAATTCCTCTGTGGTTAGAGGCGTAATGAATATGGCCTATAAGCTTATAAATCTCTTCCTCGTTTGGTAAATCAAATGCCAATTTTGTGCATTTTGTAAAGTACAATTTTTTTTCATTTCCAAACAAGGATGTCAACTTTTCTTGTACAACGTAATACAAGTTATCTGCAAGTTCAGAGTATACGCTGTTTTGTAGGTCATTCTCGCTAACGTAGACTATTTTATACTTTCCATAAAGAGTTTCTTGTTCTACTGTTTTTCTTTTAAGTATCCTAATTTGCGTTCTATATTTGTTGACAATAGAGTCACTGATATGGAAATTAATTGCTGCATCGTCTTCTTGTCGACTATGAACGGTTTCTATTTCCTCCGAGATTTCGAATAATGATTTAATATCAATATCGATGTTTTCCTTCGTTTCTAACCCTATACGGCTCAGAAAATCTGCGACATTTTTCTCTTTTCCTTTGATGTACTCAATATCAAATTCGTATTCGCTAAGTGAAATTTTCCATCTACCCAATCTCGAATTTGGCTCTTTTAGGGAGGCCAGCCATTTTAGAGGTTGGTGGTCGGTATGGACCGAAAATTTTATCCCGTATAGGTAAGGGCTAAAGTATTTCGCTGCCCACACCACAGCAAGGAGTTCCCTTTCAATGGTACTATAGTTTTTCTCGTGGTTATTTAAGGTTCTGCTAGCATAACAAATTGGTTTGTTGTCCTGGCTAAGGACCGCACCCAAAGCCATATTGCTAGCATCTGTTGTTAGAAGAGGTGGGTTAGTAATAATTCTTTTCAACTTCTCAAAGGATTCTATGTACGATAGGTCATTAACGTTAATTCTGGCTCCTTTTTTCAAGTATTTTATCATTGGCCCAGCAACAGAGGAATACTTTTTTTATAAATTTCCTATAATACCCGGTTAATCCGAGGAATGATTTTATTTGTTTTACAGTACGTGGGATAGAGACGTTAATAATAGCTTCAGTTTTAGAACTGTTGGGCTTAAGGCCATTTTGAGTGACTATATGTCCTAGAAACTGTGTTTCTTTGGCCAAGAATTTGCATTTACTCATCTAAACCTTTAAGTTATGTTCATTTAAAGCAGAAAATATTTTATTTAGACTGATTAAGTGTTCATCCAAAGATGATGAAAAGACCAAAATATCGTCCATATATATAACGCAAATTTGATTGATGTAATCACGTAAGATATGATTCGTCATGCGCTGAAATGTTGACGGCGCATTTTTCAGCCCGAATGGCATTCTGATAAATTCAAAATATCCTAGTGGAGTAGAGAATGCTGTTTTTCAATATCTCTTTCTTCCATTTTTATTTGATAGAACCCTTTTGCAAGGTCTATTGTAGAGAAATATTGTGCCCTGCCTAGTTTGTCAAAAAGGGAATCAATATTTGGCATCGGAAATTTGTCGTCTACTGTTATGTTATTAAGTGCCCTGTAATCAATGACTATACGCCATTTTGCTTTTCCCTGACTGTCAGATTTTTTGGGTACAATCCAAAGAGGTGAATTGTAAGGTGATTTACTTGGCCTAATCGTTCCGTGGGCCATCATTTCGTTAATTTGGTTTTCGATTTCCCTTTCGGGTGCCCCGATGGACTAGTCAGCAGTGTGCTGTTCTGCTAGTTTGGGGGTTGCGGGTTCGATTCCCGCCCGGAGACTCTGGACTTGTCTGCTTCCTTTCTATTCTATTCTATTCTTACTTTTCTATTCAGGTATCACAATGGAATCAATATAATGGACCCAAGTGAGCTGCACAGCAGCTGCCTGTTCTACCTAACCTTCATGCACTTTGGGATATCTGTAAATTTTTAAATAGACAGGCTTTTCGGACGTGGTTATTATATTATGTTTAATGGCGTTAGCAGCCGTTAATGCCTGACCTTCCTGATAAAATGTTATCTTGTTGCTTTGAATAAATTTATTTAGCTTATATGCTTCCTCTTTATTTAAATCTGGTGGCATTTCTATATTTTTAAAGTCAATGTTCTGTGCTTCGAAATTTATAATAGTTTCTGATTTTATTTCTGTTGCCCTTGGATTGAAGTAAATTTCGTCATTATTTACAATTAGTTTCA
This sequence comes from Phyto melanocephala, assembly GCA_941918925.1. NCBI lineage: Eukaryota > Metazoa > Arthropoda > Insecta > Diptera > Rhinophoridae > Phyto > Phyto melanocephala. The sequence goes on from OW799238.1 coordinate 17,900,118, forward strand.
TATTTAAATAGTCAATAATAGCGCCCATAGTTTCTGATTTTATTTCTGTTGCCCTTTGGATTGAAGTAAATTTCGTCATTATTTACAATTAGTTTCATATTTAAATAGTCAATAATAGCGCCCATAGGCATCAAAACGTTGTTTCCTATTATACAACTAAAAGGTTTGTTTCTGAGATCTATTAGTTTGACAGACATTGTTTCGTCCTTTGCGTTGAACTCTTGAGGTATATTTATTATTACCTCTTCTGTAACTAGTTTCGCTCCGGTTATTGTATTTAGTCTTATGGCATTTTTAATTTTTCTTTTTGGGGATAATTTTCTAAAGGTATCATAATCGCCTAATGTGGTTGCAGCACCACTGTCTTTTAGGCATCTTAACTTATTTTCGTTAATTGTTAAGAAGACTATCGGTAGGTGGGATCTTGAGTCGGTGCATGAAAATTTTCTTGAGCGCTTATGTTGGATATATCCATTGGTTCATAAAAATTATTGTTCCTAGTTTGATTTGAGTTGTTTGAGTTTGGATTATATCGGTTTTGATTAGTACTGTGCCGAATATGATTTGATCGATTTTGGTTAAAGTTGAATCTTTGTTGATTGGATCCACTCTGATTATTATATTGGTTTCGGGGAGAATTTCTCCAAAATTCGTTTTGATTATTAGGTGCGTTTTGAGTAAACTGATTTTTCAAATTAAGATTCTGAGGTCTTTGTGAATAATTTGGATAGTTTTTATTTGGGTACGTCTTATTCCTATTCTTCAAATAGATATCTTTCATAAGATTATTTTCGATATAATACGAATTAGCTTTACTTATCGTAGTTATTTCATTTTGAATTAATAGGGTTTTTATATTTAGGGGAAGTGGGTTTAAATATATGTATATCGAAAATAAGTTTTTCATTAGTAGCAGGGTTAAAAGTCGTGTTGACTTCCTGATTTATATAATATTTGGTGTTCATTAAACTTAAGATTTCATTTAATTTGTGGTGCAATTCTTCGATGCCGAATGCAACTACCTCCATGGCCTGATTTCTTAAATTCAAGAACGATTCTCTTACTCCGAATTCTTCTTTAAGTTTTGTTAAAATTTGGTCCCATGATGGTGTTACTAAAGTTTCTACTGCCCTTAATGCCCTACCCTGAAGGCGGTTAGCTAGGACAACTCTAATCGTTGGCTTGTCTATATCCGATACTAATGACAATACAGAGCTTACATTCCTAAGGTAATTTGTGAGGGCGTAATCCGAAGTGCCACTAAATGTGGGAATGTTACGGGCTTCCCGTAGCCCTTCAACTAATGAAAGTGGCATTTTTCTAGACGAAGTACAGAGATGCAAGAACCACAACGACTTTTCTTACAACTTACAAACAATTTACTTATTTTTATTATTTATTTTCACTTATATGTATGTATAAAGAATATATACCTTATAAATTATTGTCTTTGTGTTGTAAGATGATCTGCTAGTTATAACAGTTTTTCTGCTGTTTTCTTCCTTCCTTCCTTCAAATCTGTTTTGCCCGAGATTTTTTTTCAATTAGTGTTTGGACTAATTTAGCTTATAAATTATTGTCTTTGTGTTGTTTTCCTATTTTTAAAGATGATCTGTTAGTTATAACAATTTTTCTGCTCACTGTTTTCTTCCTTCCTTCCTTCAAATCTGTTTTGCCTGAGATTTTTTTTTTTTTTTTGTTAATTTACAAAGTTTTGTTAGAAATTGTATATGAAATAATTTCTTAACACCCAAATCACAGTTTTGTTTTATTTGCAAATTACACTTTTCTTTATACTTTGCGGCATAAGTGTATTATAATCACGTACGTTTTCTGAAGTTCTTTTTAAATTTTGTATAAATTTTTTATTGTTGTAATTTATAGCAGCATGTTTTTAATTATATTGTATCTTATTTTATTTTAAATCACGATCTTGTTTTGTTTTAAAATTTTATTTGTATTATTATTATTATGTATAATATGTATATTTATGTGATATTTATATCAAAGTATATTTTGTTAATAGGTTCGAGTTATTTAAATAACTTCCAAGACTGCGCCAGTTTTAGATTAAAAAGCTAATTTAAATTAAAAGTTTTATTTAATTTTTAGGAGTCATGACGCGGACCCTTTTTGTGCAAAATACAAACTAAACTTAAAACTAAAACATTTTACTCTTTTGGTTGGCAAACGAAGAATCGGAAAGTTAATGTTTGGGAATAAATTAAACAATTATTGTTTACGTTATTGGCAAATAGAATGTAATAAGATATTTGATTTTAAGAAACAAACAATTTATTGAGTCTTGAGGAGATCAACAAATTGTTTATTATTATTTAAATTGCCAGAGGGTGGTCGCTAGGGGGGATTGAGGAGGTTGTGTGGGTCTCACACATAACTCGCTGACAACGTAGTGTGCGTGTGTGTAAAATACCTATGTACGCGTATTCATTCATACGTGTGTTAATATTTCAATAGTGTTGGCTACTGCGTAACAACAGCTATAACTTTTATTCAACTTAGTGTGTGTGGTAGAAATACTTTTAAACACATACGCATTCATACGTATTGTTAATACTTAAATAGTATTTGTTATACCCCTCACCAAAAAAATGGTGGGGGTATATTCATTTTGTCAATCCGTTTGTAACACATCGAAATATCCATTTTACACCCCATAAAGTATATATATTGTTACAGATTTATTTTTAAATAGCTTAATTAACATTATAATTTATTTTAGTTGTAGCAGTTAAAGTTACGGTAGTTGTATTTGTATTAGTTTATTTTGCTGGTTTTTCGAACATGATGTTTGTTGTTATGTGTAGCATACTTTTAGGCACTTCTATTATTCGTACCTATTACTTAACGTCTTAATTTAAATTTAACGGTTTTCGAATGTACTAGAATGTACACACGAGAACTTTGTCGAATGTTACCGAACACCACTATGTTACTATAAATAGCCGAACAACACAGCTAACACGATCAGTATTACAATAGAGCTTGTAAAGTGTGTATCAAAGTGAGTTTGATAATTAAAGTGTGTAATCATAAGTGTAATAAGTAAAGTGATATAAAAACAATATCTGAGTGTATTTTAATAAATAAAGTGCTCTTAATTTTATAACTAATTTAAACTGTTTTTGACTGCAATAAAAGAACTCAAAGTATATTTAAAGGAAATAATCCAACCTTTATAAAAGGTATAAACGTAACAATATTCTGAATCAGGGTTTGATGACGATCTAGCTATGTCCGTCCGTCTGTTGAAAGCATGATAGAGGTCGCACCGAAAAAGTTAGGGGGCTCAAATTTTGCCAGAATCTTTGTTATAGACAAGGTTTGATTGGTATTGAAAATGGGCTAAATCGGAATATTAGGAAGTGAATTATAGCTCGTAGTGCAAGAGTAGGTCGAAAAAACCGTGTCCTACAAACATCGAATAAAATGGTATTGTGGCCAAACTAAAACGATATCTCTCCCCAAAATTTGCTTACATATATGCATTAGGAAAGGAGTTATGGATAAAAATGTACGAAAATTTATACCGAGCAGTGTATTTTTCAGTATATTTTAAATTTAAAACCTAATAAAACGGACAAAATTAGATGTACGATTCTAAAATTTTGAACACTTTGCTCTTTGGTGAGAGGCTTTTTTGTAACGGAAAATCAATGTGCCACGCCCACTTTTACGCCCATCTCCCATATAACGTTTTCCCTAAAATTCATATAATTTCTCTATTAATAAAGATTTTGGAATAATAAAGGACTATATTGAAACATCTAAGTTGTACTCATTAGCAAAAACAACTTTGACACGCCTACTATAACGCCCACTTATCACGTTATCTACCGTTAATGAAATTTAAAAGCTCATAAAACCGCCAAAATTAGAGGTATGATTAGAAAATTTTCTACGTATATCCCTCTAGGCAATGTCATTACTGTGCTAAAAAACTAAGGTGCCACGCCCACTTTTACGCCCATCTCCCATATAAAGTTTTGACTAAAATTCATATAATTTCTCTATTAATAAAGATTTTGGAATAATAAAAGACTACATTGAAACATCTAAGTTGTGCTCATTAGCAAAAACAACTTTGACACGCCTACTATAACGCCCACTTATCACGTTATCTACCGTTAATGAAATTTAAAAGCTCATAAAACCGCCAAAATTAGAGGTATGATTAGAAAATTTTCTACGTATATCCCTCTAGGCAATGTCATTACTGTGCTAAAAAACTAAGGTGCCACGCCCACTTTTACGCCCATCTCCCATATAAAGTTTTGACTAAAATTCATATAATTTCTCTATTAATAAAGATTTTGGAATAATAAAAGACTACATTGAAACATCTAAGTTGTGCTCATTAGCAAAAACAACTTTGACACGCCTACTATAACGCCAACTTTTCACTTTATCTACCGTTAGTGAAATTTAAAAGCTCATAAAACCACCAAAATTAGAGTTATGATGATCAAATTTGCTACGTATATCCTTCTTAGCAATGTCATTACTGTGCCAGAAAATTAAGGAACCATGCCCACTTTTACGCCCACTTCCCATATAACGTTTTACCTAAAATTCATATAATTTCTCTATTAATAGAGATTTTGGAATAATAAAGGACTATATTGAAACATCTAAGCTGTACTCATTAGCAAAAACAACTTTGACACGCCTACTATAACGCCCACTTTTCACGTTATCTACCGTTAATGAAATTTAAAAGCTCATAAAACCACCAAAATTAGAGTTATGATGATCAAATTTGCTACGTATATCGTTCTAATCAATGTAATTGTTGTGCTTAAAAGTTAAGGTGGCACGCCCACTTTAACGCCTACCTCCCATATAACGGTTTATCTTAAATTCATGTAATTTCTCTATTGACAAAGTTTTTGTGAAAATAAAGGACTATATTGAAATATCTAAGTTGTATTTATTAGCAGAAACTTTATTGACACTCCTACTTTAACGCCCACTTTTACTAAAAGAATAAATTTACGAAAACATTTTACTATCATATCAAAGTTAAATTTTAAGGGCCGATGTTGATTTTAAATAAAACACAAACTATTTAAGATATTATTATTATTATTATTTCTTTTTATAATGATAATATTTGTTTTGTTCAATTGTGTATTTAACAAAATATCGGCCAAATGGCCCCCATCCTTGGCGCCACTCCTCTATCTGATAGTCCAAATTTTCAATGACAATGTTTATGCTCAATTGTTGTGCATGATGATAAGTCGAGGTTGACTGCTCTTTTTTCTGGCATTCACAGATTTTCTAACATTTTATACAGACCTGTTTTGCAGAAATTTAAATATTTTTTACAATTCTCCCGATTGTCGACGAATTTGAACGAATATGTTGATCAAAAGAATTACGAAGTGCACAAAATGCATTTTGATTTGAACGCCCATTTTTATAAAAAACCTGAATAACTTTAAATGAAATGCAGAAAACAAATTTAAAGACTAGGTGTAGTTCACCTTCAACATGGGCCCTTAAAATTTAACCACCCTCTACAAAGAAAGTGATACATATTTTATTATAAAGAGGTTATTCCATAGCAATTAAATAATAAATATTGTGCTTTAAATGTACACAAAATTGGTGGTGGGTATAAAAGATTCGGCACAGCCGAATATAGTGTTCGTACTTGTTTTTTAATCTACCCTTCACCTGTGGTGCACAAGGGTATATATAGCTTTGTCATTCCGTTTGTAATTTCTACATTTTTCATTTCCGACCCCATAAAGTATATATTTTCTGAAAGCTTATGAATAGAGGAGTCGATTGAGCCCTGACCGTCTGTCCGTGTGTTGGTTGAAATCAACTTTAAGAAGCAACTATATGTTCCTCAGATCTGTTTATGGTATCAATCTCTTGGAAATATCCGGGAATGAATCGCTATTGAAATTCAGCACAATCGCCCGATGACTTTCTGAGATATGAGCAAAAAACCACGACCACCTCGTTTTTTTCACAATTACAACAACATGCATATATACTGGTTAGAGTAAACGTGGCATCGAATCCCAGCTGAGCCAACAATTTTTTTTTTTATTTTATGTATTATTTATATTTTTTATATATATTTTGTTTTAATTTTTTTTTCAAATTTTCTTAAAAAAATTTTTTACTTTTTTTTTGTATTTTTTTTTTTTTTGTTTTTTAATATATATTTTTTTAAAAACATACATACGTAAACTCAATTTAAAATTTTACAATGGTTTTTTATATGTCTGTTTTTTATATGTATGTACGTATTTCATATGGGATGAATGGTAGTAGTATAAATGTATAGGTTCTACCCTACCGGGTACCTGAGTACCGAATACATTTGTATCCGAATAATACATCACTATAACTTTAGGGTATTGCCATATGTAAATTATAATAAACATTTAGGTTTGTGTATTCGCTAAACGGTGTTGCCATATGTAAATTATAATCTACATTTAGGTTTGTGTCTTCGCTAAACGATGTTGCCGCGCTGTGTTTTGGCAATGCTGCCACAAGATGACGCTACATTTATGTAATTCCTACAACCATATTAAGATGGCGCTGATGAGATTGTCGTATTATATGAGTATAAATTATTTTAAATATAGAGGGCGACTCAGATATTAAACCTCACTAGATGGAGAATGTGATATCTGATAACTTACACATTGTAGCATTCTTTTAGGACGCTTTTAAATATTTCATTTGTAAAATATGAGGATAAAACTGAAATACCGAATACTTTTTATCTACGTCACTAAGTATTTAGTTTTGTAGCATACTTTTAGGACGCTTTTAAATATTTCATTTGTAAAATATGAGGATAAAACTGAAATACCGAATACTTTTTATCTACGTCACTAAGTATTTAGTTTTGTAGCATACTTTTAGAATGTTTTAAAAATAACTGGTTTGTGATATAGGCTAAATTGTTGTAAGTACAAAGGTTGATATTTAAATTTTCATCCCAATGGGAATTCTCCATAGAGATGAATTTTTGTAAATAATTAAAAATTTTCATCCCAATGGTAATTTCCATAAGGATGAATTTTTATTTTTATTGATATGCATTTTGTTATTGGTTTGTTTGTCTCAAGTTTAATTTTTTTATTGTCTGTCCACTTTACTCATACGGATGAACTTTTGTTTTTAAATTTTCATCCCAATGGTAATTCCCCATAAAGATGATTTTTGGTTAATAATTAAAAATTTTCATCCCAATGGTAATTTCCATAAGGATGAATTTTTATTTTGGTTGATATGCATTTTGTTAGTGGTTTGTTTATCTCAACTTTAATTTTTTTTGTGTATATGCAATAAAAAATCATCCGTATGAGGATGATTTTTTTTTTTCTGATAAAAATTTTTTTATTTTAACTAAAATTGTCACTATAAAATTTCAAGTACGAATAATGTGTGTGTGTTTGTGTGTATTTATTATATATGCCACAGACGGACTGACAGATGGACAGAAGGGTAGAGAGATGGATAAATTGATTATTACGATTCCTTGTTGTTAGGGTATATTTTGTTCATTTGTTTGTTTGTTTTAGTGATCGTCTTACACGAGCATTTATTTATTTTTAAGTCTTACAAGTGCGTGTGTTTATTTTCTAAGTCAATCAAGTGTTTACATTAAAAATCTCACTATAAAATTTCAAGTACGAAAATGTGTATGTGTGTATGTTTGTGTGTGTTTATTATATACATATGTATGTATGTCACAGACGGACAGGCAGATAGATTGACATAAAGGCAGATATGCTTACAAAACAAAATTATGTTTACGTTATTTTTTTAATAATGCTGTTCTAATACAATTTTAAAATTCGCTTACTTGTATGTGTGTGTGTGTGTGTGTGAGTGTGTGTATGTATGTATGAATGTTTAAAAGTGTTACCATTGTTTTACGCTAATTAAAAAGTGTTACCATTGTTTTACGATTGAGATATTCCTCTAATGATGCGTTTTTATATATAAATTCAATATATTTTAAACTACTTAGTTCATTATATAAGTAATTCTATACGTGTAGTGAAGTCAAGATTCACATTAAATTTTTTTAAAAAGTAGCAAAATATCGCAAAATTCATTAATATAAAAGATGAATTCTAAGGAATTTGAAGTAACAGAAAGCCCCATTATTATTTTCATCGATGAGGAGGATGAAAATTGTGTGCGTCTAGATTCCCTGATGAGTCCAATACTATTTTCATTGGACAAAGAGGACAATAATATTAATAATAGTTTAGAAAATATATTATTAAATTATATTAATAAAAATACTAATAATAATAATATAAGTAACTTTAATGTAAGTTTAGAAGATAGCGTAGAAAATGAAATTCCAAATAATCAGTTAGGATATTATACTAATGAAGTCTTAGAATTTTTGTATGATGAGGAAGGTGATAAAATATTATCAGACTATAAAGATGAATTTTGGTTTGATTCTGTCGGGGATCAAGCCATTTTAGATTTAAGTATTGAATAATAATAATAATATATATAATAATATTAAGAAGAAAATAAATACATTTTTATTTCAACTAAAAATTTGTTGTTTTTATATCCTTTTTCTCTCTCTGTTTTAAATTTTCTCTTAGAGACAGTTTTATAGTAAGAGTTTTAAATGAGTATTATTTTGTCAAAATGAGTAATTTTTTTACTATTATTAATAGATTAATTTAAATTTTAATAAATTACTAAAACAATTTTCTATAAATTGGCATTAAAATATCTTTTTATGTACATTAAATAAATAAAATTGCAACGATGAACACCAACACGGACTTAATAACCACGTTCAATCAGCTAAATACGAAGCAAATCCTAAGTGTTAAGAATATGATAGATAGGGAAAATTATCTTATTACTGGAGCTGAGAGAACAACCACAAAGTATGGAGACGTTATTATGTTGGAACTGGGACCAAGTATATTCTATTTACCTAGAAAATTTAATGTACTTACTGATAAAGATGTGGAAAACTTATCTACTGGGATGTATTTAATTTCCAAAATTCCTGTTAATAGTGATGGCAACAATACATTCTATAGACTGGAGATTAAGACTGCGCCTACCATGAAAGATTATTATAATTTTAATGACTTTACCGCTTATAAATAAATAAAAATAAAATAAAAACTATATAAAACATGAGTAAAATTGGTATTTATTTAGTATTAAACAACATATTGATTTAGAAAGATGGATATTATTGATGATTTTCTGAATAAATTTGAAAATGTAATCTTTGAAGAAGATTTAGATTTGTTACGTACATTTAAGAAACAATATTCCAATACTGAAGCACTCAATAAACCTTGCCCTCACAATGATTCCGATGGAGACATAGTTGGTATTTGTGGCTGTTACTTTTTCCACATGAGAAAGGAAAAAGTTATGAAGATAATAGAAAAATATCAAAAACTAATTAAGAGATTGAAAAATAATATCAAAATTTAATTGTACTTGAAAGTGCTATTTATCTTATAGAAAACACATCAGCTTACTATATCCTTATACACACAATCTCATAGTTGAGTACTTATTCTTAAAATCATAATTTAGAAAAGTTTTAGAAATTGCTCAATATGCATAGCAGTATTGTATTCATCGACTTGCAAGGCTTTAAATCTAATTCAAATAATTTTATTGCAAAAGAAATTGCAGTTGTATTCAATAAAAATGAATATTTTAATTTTATTATAAAACCTCCATACGACTTTAATTGTTTGTCAGCAAAGAAACAAAAAGAAGCACATTGGCTAATGAAAAATTATCACCACTTGAATTGGAATGATGGAATACTGACTTTTGATAGTGTATATAAATTTTTAAAAGCAAATACTAAATACTCTAATATATATGTCAAAGGTGATGAAAAAAGGAAATGGTTGGAGAAAATTCTACAGCAAACGGTTTTTAATATTGAAGATCATGCTTGTGCTAACTTTAAACAAATGGAATTGAAGTACTCTGACCACATCTATTGTAATTACCACAGTTATGGAATTTGTGCATTAAAAAATGCTCTTTTACTAGAGAGGGAAAATTTAGTTTTAACATGAAAAAAAAATACTATTACTTATTTTAATAATTAAAATAAAAAATAAAATAAACAAAATTATGGATGTTTTTTATTATTTCTTTATTTGAAAATTAGTTAAAAATTTTAAGCATAAATGGCCACAATTAAAAGCATTAGTTTTTTGATATCTTTTATAGTTGTATTTAGTATTAGTTCCTAAATATTTTACTACTTCTAACGGAGGTCGAAGATTACCAAAACTATCAAAATATTCAATATTCTTGTTATCTTTGTAGTAGGCTACCCAATGTGTGCCTTGTCCTTTATTATTGTCCAAATTGATAATTCCGCACTCTTTTCGTCGTGGACATCTAGGAAGTTTATCTCTCATATATACTCCTCTAAAATTGGGAATATAATTCTTTCCAAATACTTTTAAATCTATGTCTGTGAGAGGTCTGTTGGGTAGCTGTTTTATTAGTTTTTTGATCTATTATTATTATAAAAAATTCCATATCCATTTTTATGTGGTTTCAGATATAAACCTTTGCCCATTGCTCTCTTCAAGTTGCTGTCTACCATTTTTAGCTGTTGCTATGGCTTTAACAATTGATGATCCACCAGAAGCTAATGCACCCAATGTTCCGAGTGCAGTAAGTATTGGAACAATAGGTAGGAAGCCGCCAACTTTTGGAACTTTAATGATTTTTGGAATTTTAATTTCTGATTTCCTTCCACGAAATGAATTTTTAATTACTTTTCGCGCAGTTTTAATAGCATTTTTAACATCTTGAGGTTTTTGTTTTTTTAAGACAACATTTGCTGCTTTAATTGCACTATTAAAAATATTTCGCTTATAGGGGCTTTTCTTATTGCGTTTAACACCCATACCAAATTTTACTTTAGCTTTCATTGCGTTACTAACAAATAATGCGTTTAGTTTTTCTCCAACTGTACTATCTCTAGCTTTAACTCTTTCCCAAGCTTTATCTGCTAGTTCTTTATCTGCTTGATGTCTTTTATTAATATCAGTATTCTGAGAATAAGCAATATCATGAACTCGGCAAGCTGCATCCAGGGGATTAATTCCCTTATCTCCTCTTTCTAAACGCTTTTCCAGTTTTGTTCCAGGTCCACAGTACTGATAACCGGGTAGATGAAGTTCTACTGGTAGTGAATTAATTAATTTATTAAATAGTCCTTTTCCGTGCACGGAAGTTTTTCCACTAAATTTATTATTTACATATACAATCATTTATATACTGCAATAATGGTTTGTACATAGAAAAAATACAAATAAAAAATTTTAGAAATTAATTACATATTCGTGTGTACACATATATACACTCAGTCATAAAAATGCGTTTAATAAGACAACATAAAAATATTATAGTAAAAAATTTAGATTTCCAAGAAAGGAAAAACGGAACTAAACACAGCTGTTTGTTGCCAAACTCAATAAGAGCACTTATAGTTGGACCGTCTAATTGTGGAAAAACAAATGTAATGCTTAGTTTAATTGAAAGCCCTAATGGATTAAAATTTAAAAATATATATTTATACTCAAAATCCCTACATCAACCAAAATATCAATATCTTAGAAAATTAATTTCATCTGTAAAGGGTATGGGACTATATACTTTTTCAGAAAATGAATATGTCGTGCCACCTCAAGAAGCTAAGTCAAATTCAATAATGATATTTGATGATGTTGCTTGCGAAAAACAAAATAATATTAGATCATACTTTTGTATGGGGAGACATAACAATATTGATTCCTTCTACTTATGTCAAACGTATACACACATTCCAAAACATTTAATACGTGATAATGCAAATTTCATAATAATGTTTAAACAAGATGATTTAAATTTAAAGCATATTTAGAATGATCACGTTGGAAATGATATGAGTCTAAAATATGCAAAGAATGTTGGAAAGAAAAACATGGATTTCTAGTAATAAGTAAAGATGATGAAATTCATAATGGACGTTATAGAAAAGGTTTTGATATATTCATTCAAGTTTAGTTTTAAATATTAACCTACCCATATCGGTCGTGTATACTCCTAAATATTATTAAAGCTGTTTAGATGTTATAAGATGCTGTTTAGCTGTTTTAAGGAGCTGTTTAGCTGTTTTAAGGAGTCGTTTAGCTATTATAAGGAGCTGTTTTCAAGAAGTTGATATTAGAAACAGTTAAGCTGTTCTATTAACCTGTTTAGTTTTTCCACAATTTAAATTAATTTGTTTTATTACAAAAATTTATAACTCTCATTTATAAATATGGAAAACGAAAATGTATTAAGGGAATTAGTGAGATCGAGAAAAATTTTGAAAAATAAATTTAAAAGCGTAAAACTTGGAGAAGCAGAAACATATAATCAGTTACAAAATACGTTTAAACCATTGACAGAACCACTAAAAAAAATAGTTAAATTATCTAATGAGAATTTACTAAAGCCAACAACAACGACATTTAAGTACGACAAAATAAAAAATACAGAGGATAGCAGTATCGTTTCTAAAGAAGATATTTTGAAAGAAGATCTTCTTAATACATCACTCGAAACAAGTGGAATAGACAAAGATAATAAATATAGTACCGATAAAGACGACGACGATGAACTAAACAATGAATCATTTTATTCGCAATCATCAGATTGGGATTTTGATTTAACAAACTTGAATGAAAATAAAAATCTTGATAGTGTATTTGGACCACATAAAAGTAATAATGGTAATTGGAAATTTGGAAATTCAGATTTGAATCTAAGTAATGACAAAATAATAATAGCAAATAAGTCTTGGGCCTTAACACCTGGTTTATACTCATTACTATTTCATCGAAAACCAGAGCAATATGACTCATCAGAATTAGAAATATATAAACAAATTTTACTTGAAACAAACGCCCATAGACGAAACTATGATCCAAACAATCAACTTAAAGGTAATAGAGGTTATAAATATAAAAAGATTATACACAAACTACTTCCTACTACTACTCACATTGGTAAAGGTTTAATGACTATAAGTCTCAAGAAACCCAACTATATATACTGGGACAATCCTAATGAGTTAGTAGATCGATTAAGGCTTTAAATAGCATCACAACATGCTGGTAACAATAATCACACTAACGAAATAATATCAATAATTGAAGAATTAAAAGAAGCAAATATAATTAAGTAATAATAAGAAGACAAAATAAAATGACTGTGGACAAATTTGGTCATTATAATAATCAAAATTTTAGTGGTGAAATAAGAAAGAAAAATTTCTTAATAAAAAATTTTGGTTATAAACTAGATGGGGGTAACTTAGACGTCGAGAATAAAAGAATTAAAAATGTCGCAAGTCCTTTAGATGAGTATGATGTCGTCAATAAATTATTTCTACTATCTTACATGAACCAAGCTGAAACCCAAATAAATAATTATTTAAGAAAGGAAATCAATGAAATTCATGAAAAAATTATGCAATTTAAACAAACGCTTGATGAACAAATAAAAAGTTGTGTTGATAAAATTAATAAAATTGAAAATTTAATATTCTCGTCAGTAACTATAAGTATGCCAATAGATAACAACTCAGCTGAAAACAATCAAAGATATAAATACACAGTAAATTAAAAAAAAAAAAAATATATAAAATGAGTTCAAAAAGAAATTTAGTAAATGAACTTCATTCACAAGCACGAAAGAATTTCTTAAGGCGAAGAGTTATTACAAAGGGTATAGACGATCTCTGGCAAGCTGATTTGGTTGAAATGGGCAATTATTCAGCTAGCAACAATGGATATAAATATATGTTAACAGTCATTGATATATTCTCAAAATATGCATGGGTTGAATCAATTAAATCGAAAACGGCTTTAGAAGTTGCAAAAGCCTTTCAAAAAATATTTAACTTGGGGCGTAAACCTAAGAATTTACAGACAGATGATGGTAAAGAATTTTTCAATAAGGAGTTTGGAGTGCTTATGCGAAAATATTCAATTAATCATTACTCTACATACAGTGTAATGAAAGCTTCAATTGTTGAACGCTTCAATAGAACATTAAAGGGTATGATGTGGAAAGAGTTTAGTAACAACGGAAGCTATAAATGGATTCATATTTATAAGAGCTTAGTTAAAAAATATAATAATAAAAAACATAGAACAATAAAAATGGCACCGGTTCACGTTACAGCTAAAAATGAAAAACATCTACTAAATACTGTATATAGTAATATTAAAATTTTTAAACCATCACGTTTCAAAGTTGGAGATCATGTTCGAATTAGTAAATATAAACATATTTTTGAAAAAGGGTATACTCCCAACTGGACAACAGAAATATTTAAAATAAGATCGATACAGAATACTTATCCCATCACATTTATACTGGAAGATTATCAAGGAAATGTAATAAAAGGCGGTTTTTATAAGGAGGAGATACATCACACGCGTTATCCGAATACATTTTTAGTAGAAAAAGTATTAAAAACTAAAGGAAATAAAGCGTTTGTTAAATGGTTGGGTTTCTCAAATCATCATAATTCTTGGATAAATAAAACTGAAATATTGTAAAAAAAAGAAAAAATAAATAAATAAATTATAAATCACTACAGCATTTTCTTTTTATTTATTTTTTTTTCATTAATAGTTGAGAGTTCAATATGTCAATAACATTAGCATTAAGCGGAAAGTCTTCAATATTAACAGCAAAATATTTTCCACCGATACATCTTAACGATGATTATGAATGTTCTTTAATAGATTTTCATTCATATAATTCTATTCCTAACGTAGACTATGATAATAATCTTTTTCATATAGGAGATAAAGTAATTGAAATTCCTATAGGATCCTATGAGTTACAAGATATTGCTGACTATATAACTACAGAATATAAATCACAAGACTTTAATAAATCAATTGTAATTGAAGCCAATAACAATACTTTACAAGTTGAAATAACCTCATCACATGACAAAATTTTCTTTGATCAGAATCGATCTATTGGTAGTTTATTTGGATTTGATAAAACAACTTTGAATTCTGGTATAAAGCACTTATCGAATCAGCCAGTAAATATATTAAAAGTTAATGCTATTCAAATTAAATGCAATATTATAACAGGAGCGTATATGAATAACTCTCCTGCACATATACTTCACGAGTTTGCCTTGGATGTTCCTCCAGGCTATAAATTAGACGTAATCCCTAAAAATCTGATTTATTTGCCAGTAAACGTCAAAGAACTAACACATCTTACGATTTGGATTGTTGATCAAGAAGGTCGTTTAATTAATTTCAGAGGTGAAGAAATAACACTCAGACTACATCTGAGACTAAAGAAAATATAATAATTTATAATAAATCTAAACAGAACAAAATAGATAAGGATCCATACACAAAAACCGTTAAAGCTATAAGACCAAAGTTAACAGAAAAAAATAAAGAGTTTTTGAATTTACTTAAGTTAAAAGTAAGAAAGAATGTCTGATATACTCAATGTTATGGAAAAACCGTTTTCAGATGAAAACATAATCAAAAAAGATTATCATAGTTATTTACCTTATATTCAGTCATATAAAAATAATGATGAAATTCGAATTACACTACAAAATCAAGACTTGTATGTTCTTCCTTCAGAAAGCTACTTATATATAGAAGGAAATATAAAGAAAACTAAAGGCGAAGAGTCAACAAATATTAGACTAAGAAACAAGTAAAAGCGCTATATTCGGCCGTGCCGAATCTTATATACCCTTCACAACGTGTAGTCATGCAATAACAGTAAATTCACGTATGTATGTTAAAAAAAAAAAAAAAAAAATAAAAAATAAAAAAAAAATTTTAAAAAAAAAAATTTTAAAAAAAAATTAAAAAAAAAAAATTATTATATACATATATAATATATATAAAACAAAAAAAAAATAAAAAAAAAATTAAAAAAAAAAAAATAAAAAAAAATAATAATAAAAATATATATAATATATTAAATAAAAAATAAAAAAAAAATAAAAAAAAAATTAAAAAAAAAAATTTTAAAAAAATTTAAAAAAAAATTTTTTTGCCTCAGCTGGGATTCGATGCCACGTTTTCTCTAACCAGTATACACGTTTGTATGTATGTATGTTGTTGTTGTAATGTTGTTTTTATGAAAAGAAAATCGAGGTGGTCGTGGGTTTTTGCTCATATCTCAGTTGTTTATGTACCGATGTTTCTGATTTTCAATACCGATCTACTCCCGAATATTTCTGATATTTTAATACCTTACCCGGGTCCAACCTATGTTGGGGGGCTTCAAAAAGTTGATTTCAACATACACACGGACAGACGGACAGACGGTCAGGGCTTAATCGACTCCTCTATTCATAAGCTTTCAGAAAATATATACTTTATGGGGTCGGAAATGAAAATTGTAGAAATTTCACACGGAATGACAAACCTATATATACCCTTTTTCACTGTGTGAAGGGTATAATAATTGTGTAGCATACTTATTTGATGAAATACGTTATGAAATCAATGGTATTGAAATTGATAGAACTCGATACTTGGGAACATCTAGTACACTTAAGAATTATATTTCATTAAATGAATTTGAAAGCAATATGATGAGAAATGCTGGATGGTCTATTTCTGAAGACTTATCTATTCAAAAGTTTAATTTTTATATCCCCCTAAAACATTTAATGGGGTTTGCAGAGGATTTTAATAAAATAATATTAAATAGCAAACATGAACTAATTCTTTTACGAAGTTCAAGTGATGCACATGTATATTACTCAACAGATGTAAACGAAAAACTTCAATTGACAATTACAAATATTACATGGAGAATTCCACATGTTCACTTATCAGATTCTAGAAAAATTCAAATAATGAAGATTATAAAGGATGGAACTTCTTTACCTATTGCATTTCGCAGTTGGGACTGTTATTTAAATCCTACATTTTCTGGTGGAATAAATCATTATTGGAATGTTAAAATGTCAATTAATAGAGAAAGACCACGTTTTATAATATTTGTTTTGGAAAATAACAATAAATATATTCATTCCGATTTAAAAAATATTAAAGTACACTTGAATTCAGATGTATACCCATATGATGATTTAAACTTAAAATTTAAGGATAATCGTTATGCTATTTTGTATGACATGTATGCTAAATTTCAACAAAATTACTATATGAGGGAAGCACAACCACTACTTTTCTGTGAACAATTTAAAAATATTCCAGTTGCTGTAATTGATGTTAGCCATCAAAATGAGATGATTAAAAGCGGACCTATTGATGTTAAAATTGAGTTTGAAACTGGTACTCCAATTCCTCCAAATACCAATGCATACTGCTTAATTCTCTATGATCGCTTGATGGAATATACCCCATTAACTGGAATTGTTAGAAAAGTTATATAATCTTATATTGTAATACTTACCTTTTTTTTTTTTTGCCGATTTATTTATAAAATAAAAGAAGAAATAAAAGAATTATTTATGATTTCCAATATAAAACAATTGTTAAATTTATTGAATTTTTTTTTTCTTATATCCTATTTTTCTATTTCACTTATTAACCTATCTAATTCTAACTGAAAATTACCACTATTTAATTGTAATATTTGATTTATTAATACGTTAAAATCTAAGTCATTATTATCATTATCTTGTTGTTCTATTTCACTTATAAGCCTATCTAATTCTAAATCACCATCACCACTATCTAAACGGTAATGATGCCAGGCATATGTATTTATACCATTATTCATAATCTTACGTTTAGTATCATTAAAACTTAAAGCTACCTTATTTACTTCGTTAGTTAAAATAGTGTGAAGTTTAGAAGTAAATGTATACATACATGATCCAACAATTTCCTTAGTAAATAAAACATTTTTATAAATATCTATATTATAATTATTTACAATACATTTCTTCACTCCCTTAGCTTTTTTAATGTCATTATCGCCTTCAACTGTATACGAGTAAACTTTAGGTGCCAAACCAACAAACTCTGTAATAAATTTACCCTCACTTTCATCTTTCATCATACCTAGAACTTTTTTATTTACAAGAGGAAAATTGAATGGATTATTTTCTGAGTATGATGAAGTATCAAATCGATCTTTTATATCCGCTCGAATATCATTATAAAAATCATTCGTTTGAATAGAATATATAAAGGAGTCTGTATCCATGTAATTTAAATTTATTTTCTCTTCATACTTAGGCTTCATGTATGAATAATGAAAATCATACATTTTCCATTTCGATAATTCTAGGACACAAAAACCTAAATAAATCGGCTTGTTATAATGTGTGAGGGTTCTATTCATTTGTATTGCCCATAGTGTGTCAGTAAATTGAGAAATGCTATGAAAATTGGGTTTGGATATAAGTTCACCCACTCGTAAATGATTGCGGTTAGTACGACCCCATTCGGTTACCAAGCGAACATCTTTTCTTTTGTCAACATTTTCCATGGTCTTTCCATATACTGAATTATTAAGTAATTTATAAAAATCTTTTTCAAATGAATTAGTTGCATTTGTTCTATATTCAGTATTCAAATCAATATATGTCTTTAACCATGGTTTTTGTTTAAATTGAAGTATTCGATGAACCTTTTCTAAAACTAATCCATTATTCAAACATTGCTCTAATGTTTTATAGTGTATTATATACTTAGATTTATTGGATAAATCTGCTACCAATTTTTCATGCTTACTTCCACCAATTACTTTATTTTCAACACAAAATGGTAAGTCATTATGACGATCATGGACACTGAATGGATAAGATAAATCCACTTCGTAAATGTAACCGACTTCGAAATTCAAAGGAATATCTTTGGGATGAATGAAATCGTTAGTCCAAGCAAAACCACCATAAGGAAGAGATTCAGACATAGCCCAACCATAAAGGTTATTTGCATCTAAATACATAATATATTTAGAGGGTTTTGTTTGATCATAATTACTTAAATACTTGTGGTTTGCTTTACTATATCTCTTACTACATTGAGTAAGACCACCTCGAATACCGCGTTTAATAAAATTATACATTTCTAAATCTATTAAGAGTTCTAGTTCAATTTTTGTATATTTTAGCATTGCATCCCATGATAGACCTGGTGCAGTATAATAATGGGCAGGGTCTAAATTATAAATTCTTTTACAAACTTTCCTAAAATTTTCAAAAACATCAGTAAGCAATATTACGTCAGTCTTCAAATATAATTCCATATAATCTCTAATAGTATTGCAATTAAATGTTTCCCATATTTCCTGCGCCAGTAAATAATCCTCTATTGAACAATGCTTATCATTTAATTTGCTATAAAATGCTTCTATAGGAGGTAGATTAGTTTCGTCTAATTTTTCAAATGTATTTATATATTCATAAGGGAAAACACCCTTTCTCCTCATTAAAATAAACTCTTCGGAACTCGGAAAATATTTACGTACCGTTTTTAAATTATCATCAGTTAAATTACTAGCTAGTGAATCTAAACTAGATGCCATAAATCTATAAGAGTCTAAAAACCTTAGTTCAACTTTTTTTTGAGACTTTTCGTATTTTATATACTCAAGTTGTTTTTCAATTACAGCTATGGGAATATTTTCCTGTAATTTTTTTAAACGCAACTCTGTATACACGTATTGTGTGAGATAGTGAAATATATAGCTCTTTGTTAATTGGAATAACTTTTGTCTCTCCTTCAATACTTAAGAGGTCTTTAACAAACAAATGACAATCATACGAAGAAAAGTTATGAAAAAAAATTGAAATAAAATTAGGGACTTTATAATTTAAATTACATGAGCTATGAGCAGGTCCTCTATACTTTCCCGATAGATGACAATGATCTCTTACGGGTGACTCATCGCCTAAAGATTTACTACATATGTGGCAGTCTCTTGCATTAATGAAATTTTCTTCTTCTAAGGAAGTTAAAGGTTGCTGTTCAGACCTTCACAATGAATTTCTTTCATATGTGTATAAGTACGTTTGTATAAATGTACAAACATACTCACGTACATATGCCTGCACGAAATTAGTTGAACAACCTTAAATTGCTGATTTCATGTAATTTTATTATTTTTATTTTTGCTGGAGTTATGCATTTTCCCTTAATTTAATTCAACAGTTAATTCAAATTATGAGAAAAGAAAAACCTTGAACGTCTGATTAAATTTCAAGTTTTGCTATAGTTTTTTGTTTACTTTAAATTCTTTTACTTTAAAAATTTAATAACAACCTTGAACTACCTTTAAGTTTATTTGCATTGCATTTGTCTGAGGGTGTCAGGTTCCTGGAATTTCTAACACGCGTGGGAAAATGCATAAGCACAAGGCAGAATTATATTATTAATAAATACATTAAAAATAAGTTATTGCTATTTAGCAATAAAATAGAATTTAAGTACATTAAGAATAACTTATTGCAATTTGGCAATAAAATAGTATTTAAGGCCATGGTTTAATTAAAACAAACTGAGAAATAATTATTCAATCAAACTAAACAGTTGTTTTATTATATTCTCCAATCCTCCACAATAACCAAGTTTAAGTGCTTGTGTTATACTTCAAAAAATTAACCAAGTTTATGTGCTTGTGTTATACCTATACACACATTAAAAATAACCAAGTTTAAGTGCTTGTGTTAAACACCATAATTGTCCCGGTGTTTCCGCCCGGACAAAGCAACACCGACCAGCAAATCAGCTGAGTCAAAACATTCTGGTGACCCCGACGTGATTTAACTTCGAAAAAAAAAAAAAAAGAAAAAAATCTTCAGCTCCTCTTCCCAGGAACAAATTCCTAAAGGCACAACCAGCTCGAATAGGCAACATCATGGCTACTGGTGAAACAACCTCCCCAATGGAACAACTTACAACTAACCAGCGAGCAACAGGAGAACGGATAGAGTCCATCATTCGGAATTTTAAAAAGGATCCACCATCCAGAAAGACTGTCCACTACTACGAGGAAAGAATCAAAAGATTGGACTCCGCTTGGGCAGAATTCGAACACACCGATAATGAAATACGATGCCTTGAGAAGCTCCAGTTAGACCACAAATATTTCGCAGAAAACTACTATCAGAACATTGAGGACCTCGTCACAAAATACAGGGAAATATTTGAAGCAGGCATAAATGAGACATCAAAAACGTCAACGCTGGACACTTTTCAACAAAACACCAATAAGGCACCTGCAGCATCTGCAAGAACATCTTTGACATGTAATTCAACAAATGCGACAATAAAAAGGCACAATGTCATGATGTCATCATTAAAAAGGCTGCTCGACACGGATCCTACGGCAACCAATATAAAGCTAAAGGAAAAACTGTGGGGCGAAATCCAAGAGCTGCATTTCAAAATATGGGAAACAAGCGATGACCCATTGAAGGACGGATATGACATGAAGTCATACGAAAACTTGGAGAATCGAGTCATTGAAAATTTCAAGCTGGTTTCCCGCACACAACAGCAAGATTTCCAACTAATGCAAAATAACGTACTACCTCTGCCTAAAGTCACGATCCAAAAATTTAATGGAGACTATTTAAAATGGAGATCATTTCACGACTTGTTTACACAACTAGTAGACAACCAGCATATTCCTGCGGTACAAAAGATGTGGTACCTAAAATCAAATTTGGGGGGCGAAGCTGAAAAACTAATAAGTCATCTTTCAGCCACAGCCGAAAACTACGCAACCGCATGGAGCCTATTACAGGAACGATACAATAATCAACGCATTCTTGTAACAACGCTAATGCAACAGCTTTTGGATCAACCAAGCGCCGGACCATCAGCTGCTGCTATCAAACAATTGCATGATACAACACAAGAATGTTTACATGCGCTAAACAACATCGGGATCGATACCGTCTCATGGGATCCCATGCTGTTTCACATACTTGTCAAAAAATTGGATCGGGGCACTCTTGTTCTATATGAGAGGACCATTAGCAATCCAAAAGAGCTACAAAGAATCAAAGACCTATTAACATTTCTTGAAAATCGTTTTCAATCCCTGGAGGCCATAAACCAGAAAGAAAGATCATCAAAGGTCTATGTTTCCACTACCTCAGCTAAACAAACAGAAGTCATGTGTTCACTTTGCAAAAACAACGTTCACCAACTGTATCGGTGTCAGAAATTTCAAAAACTATCGCCAGCAGACCGTCTGAGTTTCATTCGGAAGCAAAACCTGTGTGTAAACTGTCTTAAATCAGGACACACAGCCAAAACTTGCAAATCAGGATCATGTTTGACATGCAAGAAAAAACACAACTCGCTACTTCATCTAGAGAACTACATTCAGTCATCAAACCAAAGATCAACAAGTGAAAGAGTATCCCAGAAAACATCATCAATCGCTACTAATCAACCCGAAGTAACTGGTCCGGCTTTCAATGAAGCGATACCTTATCCTCCAGAAGCATCCTCACTAGCGGCGGCAAATGGTGAGGTGTCCAACTCATACGTTCTTCTCAGCACAGCTCTAGTAACAATCAAAACTGATATAATGGAGGTTGAATGCCGCGCTTTACTTGACTCTGGCTCACAAGTCAATTTGATTACGGAGCGTTTGGCAAAACGACTTAATATTGCAAGACAAATATCATCAGTAAACATCAATGGAATCGGGGACTCCAACACAAGAACACAACACCGAGTTAATGTAGCTTTGCATTCTCGAATTAATGGATTTTCAACACGCCTGGATGCACTTGTCCTGCCTCGAATTATCGCACCACAACCATCACAATTTATCAACATAGATGAGTGGCCACTACCAAAAAATCTTATGTTAGCTGACCCAACATTCAATCGATCTAATAAAATCGATATATTGCTGGGTGCCGAGCATTATCACCAACTGCTCGCAATTGGGCAAATAAAATTATCTCCACAACTTCCCATTTTGCAGAACACGGTTCTTGGCTGGATTGTAACAGGAAAAATAAATAGAGAACACATTACAGACGCATCCTGTGGAATATGTACTGAAGATGAAGGGCTTGAAGCTTCCATCGCTCGACTTTGGGAGCTAGATGAAGTTAAAACAACTAAAAAACCACTTTCAATAGTTGAAAGACAATGTGAAGAACACTTTGTACAAAATACAACTAAAAACCATCAAGACCGCTTCATAGTCAGAATACCATTTCATCAAACCCCTAACACTCTAGGCGACTCACACGCAATGGCTCTCAACCGATTTCTCGCTCTCGAACGGCGCTTGCAAAAGAACCCGGAATTGAATGCTAAATACATTGAATTTATGGATCAATATGAATCAATGGGACACATGACAAAATTGGAAACAGACTCCATAATACCTCCAACCTACTACATCCCACATCATTGCGTACTGAGGCCAGAAAGTTCAACCACTAAGCTCAGAGTAGTATTCGATGCCTCAGCCAAAACCTCCTCTGGCTACTCGTTAAATGACCTGATGTTCACGGGACCAACACTACAAAGCGAACTATTCTCCATACTATTGAGATTTCGAATGCCGAGGTTCGTTTTCACCACTGACATTGAAAAAATGTATAGGCAGATATTGGTTGCTCCTGAAGATCGTCAATTTCAGCTCATAATTTGGAGAAAGGATTCCACAAAGCCCATTGCATACTACCAACTCAACACGGTCACATATGGCACAAGAGCTGCTCCATACTTAGCAACGAAATGTCTTGATCAACTAGCGGAAGAAAATAATATACGTCATCCTCTTGCTTCACAATTTATTAAAGAAAATTTCTATGTAGATGATGGCTTAAGCGGGTCATATAGCTTATCAACAGCAATACAATTACAAGAGCAACTCGTGCAAATTATGAAAAAGGGCGGCTTCACGTTACGAAAATGGTGTGCAAACCATCCACAATTACTCCACAATATACCACAAGACAACTTGGAGGTTAACTTAGATTTTGAGAGCATTGAAGCCGACAGCATCAAAACGTTAGGACTTGTTTGGCTGCCGAAAACTGACAAACTGGGTATTAAGGTCAATACTGGCAACATTAAGAGAGTAACTAAGCGAACAGTAACATCTGACCTTGCAAGATTATTCGACCCATTGGGGATTCTATCTCCCATTATAGTCACGGCAAAAATCTTCATTCAAGAATTGTGGGAGTTAAAACTTGATTGGGATACGTCTTTGCCTGAATCGCTGCACACTAAATGGATCACATTTCGCGCAGACCTGAATGTGTTAAAAAATCTTCAAATATCAAGACATATTTTCAAAGGAAGAGTTCCAGAATCCCAACAACTACATATTTTTACAGACGCATCCGAAAAGGCTTATGGGGCTGCGGCTTACATCCGGTCAGTTTTCAAAGATGGCACCATCATGGTACACTTACTCTGTGCTAAATCCCGCATAGCTCCACTTAAACGGCAAACAATACCACGATTGGAACTATGTGCAGCCACGCTTGGAGCCCAACTATCTACAAGAATCAGGTCTGACCTTCGATTTAAAGGCCCAGTATGGCTATGGACTGATTCAGAAATTGTGGTATCATGGATAAATTCATCATCGGCTTCATTCAACACATTTGTAGCAAATCGAATTTCAGCAATTCAAGAAGAAACCCACGCAGAACAATGGCGTCACGTGAGCTCAAAGTGCAACCCTGCAGATATACTATCTCGTGGGATGTCCCCAGCGGCTCTTAAAGAATGCACTCTTTGGTTTTATGGGCCAATGTTTCTCCATGGCGTAGAGAAGGTGTGGCCAACTAAGTTCAATTCAAGTTCCAACATCTCAACAAATCTCGAACGAAAAGCAAAGCTGCTTGAATCACGAGCAATGACAACAACGGAACCGACCTTTGTTTACCAAATCAACCATAAAAATTCATTCCATCGTCTGCAGCGAATTGTTGGATATGTTCTACGCTTCATTGCCCACACCAGATGTCAGAAGCAGATTAGAAAACCATCAAAATTAATGACAACAACGGAACTTAGCCAAGCACTAATTCCTATTATTTCACAAATGCAACTCTCAGAGTTTAAGGAAGAAATAACACAACTAAGAAAATACAAACAAGTACAAGGAACAAGCACCATCCGGAATCTTACCCCCTTTTTGGATCAAAACGGACTAATACGGGTCGGTGGTCGGCTTGACGCTTCTTTGTTGGCATATGACTCAAAACATCAACTTCTTATTCCATACAACGATCCCATTTCCAAATTGATATTTCAAATGATTCATGAAGAACACAAGCATTGTGGGTCGCATACATTATTAGGAATTGTTCGTCAACGTTTCTGGCCAATAAAGGGAAAAATTATGGCAAGAGCCACAGTTCATTGATGCACGACATGCAGCAGAGCTAAGCCAGAAATATTTCACCAAATAATGGGAAACCTACCCTCGACACGTGTCACACCAGCCCGTGCATTCATCAATACCGGAGTCGATTACTGTGGCCCAATTACTGTGCATTATAAACTTAGGGGAAAACGACCACACAAGGCCTATATTGCTGTATTTTGTTGCTTTGCCACAAAAGCGGTACACATGGAACTAGTGAGTGATCTCACAACTGAAGCTTTTATAGGTGCGCTTAAACGTTTCATAGCCCGGCGTGGACATTGCCAAAATTTATATTGCGACAATGCAACAAACTTCGTCGGAGCGAAGAATAAATTACCTGAACTTTCCACAATTATACATGCATCAGATGCAAAAGAAGCCATTACGAATGTTTGCAGCAAAAAGGGTATACAATTTAACTTCATTCCGCCAAGAGCACCACATTTTGGTGGTCTATGGGAGGCAGCTGTTAAGTCAGCAAAATATCTTTTGATAAGAACATTGGGGAATGCATCTCTAACTTACGAAGAACTCGAAACCATAGTTGTTGAAATTGAAGCAATACTGAATTCTAGACCCATTTCACCCATGTCAAATGATGCAAACGATATAGGCGCATTGACTCCGGGACATTTTCTAATAGGTGAACCACTAACAGCCCAAATTGATGCTCAAGCAAAGTCTACAAACCTTAAATTGGAAACACGATGGAAATTAGTGTCTTATCTCAAGCACGAATTTTGGAAGAGGTGGTCACGAGACTACCTAAATGAACTACAATACCGAAACAAATGGCGAGAACAATCAAAGAATCTGAAACCAGGGGCGATAGTTATTATAAAAGAAGATAACGTTCCAGTCATGAAATGGCCTCTGGGGCGCGTAATAAAAACATATAAAGGACAAGACGACGTGGTAAGAGTAGCAGATGTCCAGACAGCTTCAGGCATCTTTAAACGAGCAATTCAATATTTAGCTCCACTCCCTAAGCTCAATGACGAACCCGAAGAAGAAGAACAATCATGTCCTCAAATCAGAGAACCTAAGGATAATCATGAGATGTTAGCAGAAAACCAATCATCAAAACAGTCAGTGGATGGAAGGCCACTCGCTAAAAGACAGCGGACTTTGGCAAGCATAATTACGACCACCCTTCTCACAATATTACTATTGCTTCCACTCATATCAACAGATAAAATCGAAGTCACACAGTTTGAACCCAATATCGGCTTGCACTTTGAGGGTATTGGCAATACACGAGTATCGCGGTCAGAATGGAACATCATCTCCTACTATAACTTAAAACCATATTGGCAAGAAATAAGTACCTTCATGAACGAAACAACGGCATTGCACCACTTATGCAGCCGTCTAACTCAAAGGGCGACTTGTTCGAGCGTTCTCCAGGCAGTTGACTTCAGCCTAACAGGATTAAAGGATAAAAACCTCTTACTAAAGAGGAGAGCTAAGCGTGGTGCTATTAACATTGTTGGCAATATCGCTAGTTCACTGTTTGGTATTCTGGATTCGGATTATGCTGAACAAATGTCAAACACCATCAACGCAGTAAACGACAATGAAAACCATCTCAAACAACTCCTCATAAATCAAACATCAATTGTTGATGCAACTCTAAACGTCCTTAAACAAGATGAAGAAAATGTGAAACAAAAGTTCAACAGTGTAGATAATCAATTATCAGAAATTGCATCTAGATTACAAGAAAATGAAAAAGAACAATATCAAGCAAGGCTGTTTCAAATATTCATGTTACGATCAGTTCAACTTTCATTAACATCAGCAAGGTTACACCGAATTCAAGCAGAAATCATAGCAGCACTAACGGATTCACACCATGGAAAAATTAGCCCAATGCTTTTGTCACCGTCACAACTTCAAGCCGAGCTAGTACAAGTAAGAAATCATCTTCCAACATCCCTAGAACTACCAGTAAGCAAAGATAACATTCTACAACTGTACAAAATTATGAATGTAAAGGGAGGTGTTACAAAAGACCACGTCATTTTTCACATATCTATTCCGTTATCTGATCCTGAAATATTCGAACTTCTGAAACCACACCCAATTCCTGTTCAAATAAATGGCACAATGCTTGCTATAAGACCTTGCAGCGACTTTCTGGCCATAAATGCTCATAAAGATCAGTATTTCGTGTTGGCGGAGAAACAGTGGACCACATGTGTAACAACAAGAGAGAATGAATTTCTATGTCCACAAATGCATACAAAATTTACTGCAAACGCTGACAAATGCCTATGCGAGCTATCACTTCTTAATTTTAACCCTCCAACAAGTTGTAACATTGTTCCTGTTGCTGATAGCACGTCACTTACACAGTTAGAATACAACAATCAATGGCTTTACACTATGCAGCAGCCGTCCCGAATAAATTCTGTATGTGGGCAAGAAAAATCACAGCTAACCTTAAAAGGATCTGGCCTCTTAAAAATCTCACCAGATTGTACAATTAAGCTCAACGCAATCATCATCAAAGGTCATCAAACTATCTCCACATCTCTTCAAACATCATACACAGCAATAAGCAATATAAGTGACATCAGTTATCCAGACGAGGGTCAAATTGCAGGAATTCATCACAAGATCTATTCCGACCAAATTAAAAATATCTCCGAAATTCAAAGTAAATTACACCAAACGGTATCTGCTGAACTTCCGTCACAAATTAAACATATCAAATATCACCATGGTACCATTGCCTATGTTGCTCTCGTTCTCGTAATCATAATATGCCTAAGGATCGCATGGAGAAGGGCATGCTGCAAAGGAATTAAACCAAATCAACAAACTCCACGTCCAGCTGTACGTCAACATATTCCAACACCAGAATTTGAAGTATCAGTAGTTTAAATATTTAATTCTAAGACATATGAAGGGCAATATAAGGTTGTCACATTTATAATTTTGTTGAGCATGACTCAACGGCGGGGTACATGTTCAGACCTTCACAATGAATTTCTTTCATATGTGTATAAGTACGTTTGTATAAATGTACAAACATACTCACGTACATATGCCTGCACGAAATTAGTTGAACAACCTTAAATTGCTGATTTCATGTAATTTTATTATTTTTATTTTTGCTGGAGTTATGCATTTTCCCTTAATTTAATTCAACAGTTAATTCAAATTATGAGAAAAGAAAAACCTTGAACGTCTGATTAAATTTCAAGTTTTGCTATAGTTTTTTGTTTACTTTAAATTCTTTTACTTTAAAAATTTAATAACAACCTTGAACTACCTTTAAGTTTATTTGCATTGCATTTGTCTGAGGGTGTCAGGTTCCTGGAATTTCTAACACGCGTGGGAAAATGCATAAGCACAAGGCAGAATTATATTATTAATAAATACATTAAAAATAAGTTATTGCTATTTAGCAATAAAATAGAATTTAAGTACATTAAGAATAACTTATTGCAATTTGGCAATAAAATAGTATTTAAGGCCATGGTTTAATTAAAACAAACTGAGAAATAATTATTCAATCAAACTAAACAGTTGTTTTATTATATTCTCCAATCCTCCACAATAACCAAGTTTAAGTGCTTGTGTTATACTTCAAAAAATTAACCAAGTTTATGTGCTTGTGTTATACCTATACACACATTAAAAATAACCAAGTTTAAGTGCTTGTGTTAAACACCATAATTGTCCCGGTGTTTCCGCCCGGACAAAGCAACACCGACCAGCAAATCAGCTGAGTCAAAACAGTTGCATTGCAGTAATTTTCTCATAATGTTTTTTATAAATGTTTTTACATTCTGTTATTAAACTACTAACAAAATGTTTTCCAACATTTATACTACTATTACTATTGCTAAATATACTAAATCTATAAAAATTATTATTAAAATTACATTTTATGTTAAATGCATATGCGCACGGAATATGCTTTTTAATAATATTAGAGCTACCTTCGTTACTATATACATCTTGAAGTATACACTCAAAGTCTGCATATACTATGAATGGTACTTCCATATAACTTAATATGGCCTTTTCCCCTTCAGGCATTTTGGCGATGCATCTTCCACATTCTTTTTCCTTATGCGTCGCCATCCTTTCAGGATAACTTGTATGGTAAAGACATACATTGCAAAAAAGTGTTGCACCGTTGTGTAAGGATGACTGTGCTGATAATAGTCTAAAAAAAAATTTTTTTTTTAAGGAAAAAAAAAAGGAAATATATATATATGATTCAAGAGAATAATTTTTATAATGATATTCGAGGATTCAAATATCAGTTTGATACTTAATCATTCCTAAACTTTTTTTTTTTCTTCTAATTACCTTGAAATATTTTTTATTAATATGTAGTGATGGTTTATTCCGTTGTCGGATTCCAGCAACATTAGATTTATATGTATCTGCTTTTCGTTGTCAGTAATATAATATGGTCCAATTACGGTTTTTAATTTTTTATTATATCCAAACACATTAACACTGATGTCGTTATTATTTCTTTCAAACAACTTCATTTCCTTTATATCTGTTGGAAAGTTCATTGAAGAAAAGTCCAAAACTCGTTCACATTGTAGTGTAATTAGATTTCTAGATATATTATCAATGCCATATAAAGAAGTTCTGCAGGTGTTGAGATTACTTCCAGTATAAAACGATGCTATTATACACCACTTAAAGCAGAATACATCGTTGTTTTTTATATTTATACATGCCCGTTTCCATGAAAGTTCTGGTGGAGTTGGTACGTACTGTGAACCATTAATTGGAGACGCTTTATTTATGTTTATATCTAGCCATTTAATTTGTAGAAGCGTCCAGCCGGAATCTCGTTCTTGAAATTCAGACATCTTCGCTTTAACTGCTTCTATTTGAAGTTCTAAAGCAGCATCGATGTCATCTGATCTAGACAATCGTATCATTTTAGTGATATGAAACATATCCGTTTCTGGTTTTAGCGGGTGTGCTGGCAATTTATACCGGGCTGTCAACTCTAAGTTTAACTTTATCATGATATGCTCTGCTAAACTGATATTTAAAAGCTTTTGCAAAATATTAAATCTCTCTTTCAAATATTTTTCTATATCTAGTTCAGTATCTCGTTTTGAGAATCTGTAAGTTTGAAGACGACACTTAAACATACTCTTAATTAACTGAACTTGGTTTCCAACAGATTTAAGAACATTCAACTTATGTTCATCCTTCATACAATGGTTAAACCAGTGTATAGGATCTATGTTTACATTACATTCCCCACAAAATATTTTTTCGGAACATATTTTCTTGTTTTCTACACTCGTAATTGAATTTTGTAAAGGTGGAGTTACATACCATCCGTTCATGCGTTGTTGCGTTTGATACTTTTTCACCTTTTTCTACGTTTCTAAACTCAAGTTACACACAATGCGTTTTATGCATCAACTCTTATGTTTTAATCAGCTGTTGTGTTAGGGTTGCCATTCGTACTGTTTTAAATAGTACATGTACTGTTTTTTGTAATGTGTACTGTTATATTCACAATACCTAAAACAGTACGAAAAAGTACTGTTTTTTATATTTGTACTGTTTTTGGATACACATGTATTGAATTTTGTAATTTTTTGAAGAATGAAATAGGAAAAAATTGTATTGTTAAATGTGTACAAAAAAGGGATAAATATTTATAATTTATTTTTGAATTAACTTTAGCATAAATAACTTAGCATAAATTATTTTCTTTTATATAACTATACCACCTCTATTTGTGTTGTATAATTATTTATTGAATTTTAAAAATTATCAAATGTATTCATTTTAAAAATTCAATTGACTTTTTTTAGAATTTTTTTAACAATATTCAATTAGTACTTTTGGATTACTATATATAATTTAAAAAATATCAATTTTAAATGACAAATTATCAATTTTAAAGTAGACTTTACTTTATTGTTCATAAAAATTGTTATTGCCTTTAAAATAAACTTCAAAAAAATTATTAAAAGTAATATTATAGTCGACTTTAACAAGAAATGTTTTCTTTTTGTTGAGCCTAAATATTATTTTCTTAAATATTGTTAAATATTGATTTTAAGTTCAATAACAATTTCTATGCGTGATAGATTAAGTGCAATTATTACAACTTGTCTTTAGTTAAAGGTAGGATTTTGTCTGTTCGATAAATAGCTTTGCATTATTACATCTTCCATTTTTTATTGTTATTATTATTAAATTTAATAATATTTAATGAATAAAAAATAATAAATTAAGGGTTTATAATGCAAAGCCATTTATCTGCCAAACAAAATTCTGCCTTTAGCTAACGGCAAGTTGTAATAATGGCCCTAAGTCTACTTAAGAATTGATAATTTGTCAATTACAAGTGATATTTTTTACGTTATAAATAGTATTCCAAAAGTATTAATGGAATATTATTGTAATTTTAAGAAACAAATTAATTGAATTTGCATATTATAGATAATTTCAAAATTCAACTCGTAGTTTTTGAAATTCAATTACCAATTTCGAAATTCTATTTACTATTTTTTAAATATAATTAATAACTTTTGAAATACATTAGATCATTTTCAAAATAAAGTTTGAAAATATAGTGCATAATTCTGAAATATAGTCGAAAATGTTAAAGCATTGGTATTTCGTTTATTCAAACTAGTATCAATATTAAAATTGAAAAACGACGTTAAATTTGTGTTTTTGACCACGTGTTTACATGTTTTTATGTTTCTTCTTAATTATTTTTAAATAAAAATGTGGTGTATTGAAGTAAAAGTTATGTTATCAAAATCAAAATGTACTGTTTTTCTTTTTTTTTTAAATTACTGTTTTTCCCCCTCAATGTACTTTTTTTCACTTTTCAAATATGGCAACCCTATGTTGTGTTTATATTTTTATTAACTAAAAACAATTTTGCCAAAATGGAAAGTAAAATTGACAATTTAAGGGCATTTATGGAATTCATTTAGTTTATGTACATGATATTTTGTGCTACAAAAAGTTCAAAAATAACACAAGCATCAATAAGCATCTCCTCCATTGCACTTGTTTTCTTTTAATAATAAACAGAGATGACACTCAGCACATAATAATTATCGATAAGTGGAATAAAAATTTTGGTAATGAAAAAATTGTGTTTAAAATTAGTTTTTATGAATGTTTTTCTTAAAAGTAATTGTAAACTTAATTTCGAATGCTTTTTCTTTTATTAAAAACATTTTTTAATACAAAAAAATTAAAAAAATAAATCCACCACACAATCAGATTTATCGATAATATCGACAAAAAAATATTATTTGTCATCCATGGCTATCAACAACAGCTGACATTTATTCACCTTTTATGCGACGGATACAAAAGTAGAAAGTAAACCTACTTTGCTGCGTTGATACGTTTATGCATTCTATGCGTTTTGCCGTGTAACTTGTCACATACAATTACACTGATTCTACTTTTTGACTGATGCATAAAACGGAACAACGGATAGAACGCATGGTATGTAACTCCAGCTTAACTTACGTTTACTTGCAGCTGAAGTTGATGCTATGGCATCATCGTTGTCTAATGTTGCTGGCACAGGTAGTTGATGATTTTTTAAATGTCCTTTTAATTCCTTACTTGTTAAGGATACATGACCACAAATAGTGCAAGGCTCATGTATCCTCATATGTTGTTTTAAATTTCCTTTACAGGAAAAACTATTTTCACAAATATGACACACAATTTTGGAAGAAAACATTGTTATTGTTTAATTGCTAATTATTTTCTTTTTTCAATACTTTATTATTCACAAAAAAAAAGAACACAGAAATTATTGTATGAAAATTAATAACTTTATAAATTGGAGAAACACTATTGACTAAAATATTTGGTTATTAACCAAAACTATTTATATTCTTTTTTCTTCACACTCTACACCATAACTTTTATTGTTTATGTAATACTCAAGTACATCACTACACTTCTAACTCTATTACTATAAGTAGAGTCAAAGATACCAATCTCTGTCTCTTTTTTTCTCTTTGTGTGCCTACATGTTTGTATTCAATACACACGCTTAGATTAAGATTAAGAAAACACAGTACACCAACAATAATACTTACTAATTATCCTTACCAATTTATGTACGTCTGTCTGTCTGTCAGACTTCCCTATAGCTCTATCTATCTGTTTGCGGCACATACTTGTTAAATCTAGAAATCAAACATTTCTAACCACGAAACGATCATTACATCAAACAAACAAAAAAAATTAACTCAATTTACACATATATTACCGCACGTGGTATTCCTTTTTTAATTTATCGCCGCTGCCTAAATTTAATGTTGCTTTAAATTTAATTTTTACCACTTCTTGCCACGAAACGATCATTACATCAAACAAACAAAAAAAAAAATTAACTCAATTTACAAATATGTATATTACCGTGATATTCCTTTTTTAATTTATTGCCGCTGCTTAAATTTAAGGTTGCTTTAAACTATAATTTTCACACCCTAAAATAATAATCCTTACTCAAAATATGAATGCTTTTGGAATACATAAGTACATCACTACACTTCTAACTCTATTCCTATAAGTAGATTCAAAGTGATCAGTATGTATGTTTTCAATTCACACGCTTGTTAGATTAGAAAACCCGCTACAACAACAAGAAATGCTGATCAACTATCCTTAATAATTTATGCATGTCACGTGACATTGTAAGGTGCAGGGGCTATTGACAGGTGCTGGTGCAGGTGCTATGATTTATGGCTTTAGGATCGGAAGTTGCAAGGGTTATTGACAGGTACACATGCTATTAACATCCAGGTCACGTACTATTGACCAGTGCAGGTGTTAATTAATATGCAGGTCACGTGCCATTGACAGGTGCAGGTGTTATTGACAGGTCACGTGCTATGATTTATGGCTTTAACAGAAAGTTGAGTTTGAACTCTCATTCCCTATCTACTTACATATAAAAACCATACATATATAAAAACATCCCATTGTAAAATTATAAATTTACGTATGTATGTTAAAAAAAAAAAAATAAAAAAAAAATTAAAAAAAAAATTTAAAAAAAAAAATTAAAAAAAAAATTTTAAAAAATAATTAAAATATATATAATAAATATAAAACAAAAAAAATAAAAAAAAATAAAAAAATAAAAAAAAATATAAAAAAAAAATTTTTTTGGCTCAGCTGGGATTCAATGCCACGTTTTCTCTAACCAGTATACACGTTTGTATGTATGTATGTTGTTGTTGTAATGTTGTTTTTGTGAAAAAAAAATCGAGCTGGTCGTGGGTTTTTGCTCATATCTCAGTTGTTTATGTACCGATGTTTCTGATTTTCAATACCGATCTACTCCCGAATATTTCTGATATTTTAATACCTCACCCGAGTCCAAGCGATGTCGGGGGGCTTTAAAAAAGTTGATTTCAACATACACACGGACAGACGGACAGACTGACAGGGCTTAATCGAATCCCCTATTCATAAGCTTTCAGAAAATATATACTTTATGGGGTCGGAAATCAAAATTGTAGAAATTTCACACGGAATGACAAACCTATATATACCCTTTTTCACTGTGTGAAGGGTATAAAAAATAAGCCAAAAATTCATTAGACAATCTTAAGTTTTAAAGTCAACAATTGATGTATTGTTTACACCAAATCTATAAAATAAATTCTGAAAAAATATTTACGATTAAGGATCAGAACAGTTATATGACTAGATCAAATAAAAAAACAGAAAATAAACCAAAACTTCAACAGAAAATCTTAAGTTTAAAGCTAACAATTGAGATATTGTTATTGTATAAGTATATAATAAGTATACTAGTATAATTAAAACTAAATTCGCCTTTGCTGCTGTACCTTCTTTTGGAAAACTTTTAAAAATATCGGCTCCGATATTAGTAAATAAATATCGATGTATCGATATTGAGGTATTTAAAATATTGGCGATTAATATCGAAATTTTTTAAACTAAATATCGATATTTTGATATATCAATATATTTTGGCCAACCCTATCATCGATGTCAGGAAGAAGAAGTGTGATGGTTTCTGATGAAAAAGCTTTTTTTTTGTCACTGCTCAGAAATAACCTATTCAAGACATCTCGATTTGTATCGCTTCTGTGAATTTCCACGAATAATTCGTACGATATAATCGTAAGTGCTTATTTCTGGCCTCGGCAGCTTCTTCTGACTATTAAATGGTAGCCTGATGCCTGGGTGCACATGTATTTGTTATGTACCTGTATTTATTTCTTGTAAACTTATTTTTGTGATTAATGCCTTTAATAATCATTCTTTTTAGTTACGTACATTTATTTTTTTAACATATAATGTTTTGTAGAGCAGGTATATAAAAATATCTTTTATGAGGATGTGAGGGACATTGCTTTATAACTATTATGGATAATAAGGAATTTTTCAAATTTATAATTATAGGCAGGTATTAACATTGTGAGGTGTTAAAAGTGATGTGAATAGCAGTTGAAATCAATAATTCAAATATATAAAAGTTTATGACGTTATAAATGTATCAGAAAAAGTGCCTGATGAGCAAAAATTGAAAAAATGTGAAAATATAAAAAAAAACGTCAAAAATAATGGCGCAAACTTGCGCACACTTTTTTTTCTGTTTCTTAAATTAGAGATTCCTTATTTTATTGTAGTATCAAACATAATTCGTAGATATGCTAACCTCACTTTTAAAAACCTCTTCTTTTTCTTTTTTTGCAAAAAAAGTGTATAATTTTTTTATTTTTTAGCTTTTGAACGAATTGTTTCAACATAAATATTCAACATATTTACAATTTTTTCTCATTTTTTAATAACTTTTGATCAAACCTTTCAGCGAAAAAAAAATGATTGTTAAATCTTTATTCGTTTAGCCGCAATAAATATATAATATAAACATCTAGAAACCGAAAAAAACATTTAAATCTCACATAATTTTCTTCACTTTCCTGATTTTAGCAGGGTCTCAGAGCTACAAATCGCAACTAAAAGTCTTCAAAATTAAATATAAAATATTGTTGTCTGTCGAGTTGCGTACTTAGTTCTTAAGATTTCTTAGAATTCAGTTTTGCCTTTTTGGCCATCTTTTCAGGTTAAATACTGCTCTGTGCAACGGCGAGTTGATACAACAAAGCAACTTTTTAGGGGATTTTTTCTGTCAAGGCCAATTTGTATAACAGAGATGGAACAGTTGTTTTTATATGTTTATTTCAATAAAATTTTATTAAAATACGGATATGTGCTTGCGAAGCACATTATAAATGGCGCAAGAACAACAAATATACATAAAGTTGGTAAATTTATCATCAAAAAAGCACAATTAGGTTAAATGTTTAATTCGGAATCCAAAATCCAATTTTTCATTCCTGTATTAATAAATGGAATCAAGGAGAATTTAAATAATTTAGACATTGTCTTTCCCCATCATCATGTGCTAATATACATAAAGTTGGTAAATTTATCACCAACAAGGCACAATTAAGTTAAATATTTAATTCGGAATCCAAAATTCAATTTTTTTATCCCTACATTAATAAATGGAATCAAGTAGAATTCAAAAAATTTAGTCATTGTGTTTCCCCATCATCATGTGCTAATAATTTCACCTGTATGAATTCGCCTTGAGCGTTACCAACTTTTTTAAAAGTCTTGCCTTCATTTGTCTAACTTAATTTTTTAATTTTATTATACAATAAATAATTCACAATTTCCGTTGGTTTAAAACGTTTTAAAAAATACAAAACCATAAATAAAAAGTTTTCGCTTTAAAGTTCTTTAAAAATTATTCAAATTAAAGAAGAAAATAAAAAAATTGTGTGACATATGCCGGCATATATACAAAAACAAAATACATGTGTTTTTATTGTTGTGTTTGTTGCCGCGATGCATATACCTTTTGGATATGCCTTGGACAGAAGCATTAAACAAAAGGAATTTGAAATTAAACATGCGGCAGAAAACCACAATTTACAAAAAAAAAACAGAATTGAAAAATTACAACTACAAGAAAACGAGGAGCACATTCTAAGAGTTGGAAATATAAACTGGAAATTGAAAAATTCTTTAATATTACACGGTTTTAAAGTTACAAACTAAAAACAACAAACATAAGTACATAAGTAGTCACAGATTATTTCAACAAGCTACTTTTAAAAGGTGATAAATTGACACTACTCCTCGAGTAACGGTAAACTTCCACTAATTTCGCTTTCTAGTTATGTCTCCAATTGCTTAATTAAAGTTTTAGTTTGATTTCGGCGTTAAGTGAAACAGAAGCGCATTTTTTCACAATGGGTCGGCGGACTACAATAGCACAAAGAGAACTGGTTATCAAGAATGATTAAATAAAGATTACGCCTTGCGCATGATTTACCGTTAGATGACGTAGTAATCCCCTCGCAAAGGTTACCAAGTCTGTATCATATATAAAATTTATAATTTCTTACAAAAAATTTATGTATTTTGAGATAGTTGGCAGCCCTGTAATTAATTTAGTCAGTGAGTTCTAAAAAAAATATTACATCGAAGTTTAATAAACAACAAATTTCGTGTCATATTTTATAATAAATACATATAAATAATATTAAAATTATATAAAAAGTGTTTAAATTTGGTTATTTAAAAGCTGCAAAACAGGAAACAAAATAAAGTGAAAAGATAAGAAAGAGAGCAAATATGAAATGTCCAGTGGGCAAATGCAAGCAAAGCAACAGCAAAAATTTTTCAAAAGATGAATCTCGAAGGAAGTTATGGGTAATATTTTGCAAATGAGTGAAGTCTGTAAATGTGGATAAAGAAAAAATTTGTGCTTTACACTTCAAGCGAGAAGATTTTGAAAGAAACTTGATATTTGAAATGGGTAAGTTAAAACAAAATTAATTTTTGCAGTACATTACTAAGGCATTATGAATAGAATTTAGCAAACTGCGTGCAAAAATTTTAAAATCCCATGCTGTTCCGTCTTTAGACACTAGTGCTATTGAATGTAAAACAAAAAATGGCTGGTGAAACTGAAGTTGCAAATGTATATGAAGGACTACGTGAAACTGAAAAGCAAAATGATATTCCAAATAGATTTGAAGAAAAATTGGTCGCGGAAAATGCTCCGAGGCCGACTGATATTGAAGAAGATCGCATCCAAACTTACACCATATTTTTCAAATTAAATGGTAACAAATTATTACTTTCAAGCGGATATTTACAAAAGCATTTGTTGGAAGCCAAAGAAATTGAAGCCAGTGAATACGTGAAAAAACTTTTTTTTAGGTATGGAACGTATTTTTGAATTAGGAAACTAAATATCGAAATCGCTAACAATACTTATAAGTGAAAAAGAAATTTTTATAAAATAACAAAATGAAATGAATTCTACACCTAATATAATAGCTAAAAAAATTGTAATAAAAATAATGAAAATATATATGTATATATATAAAGAATTTATTTGCTTTCAAAACATTTAGTTAGAAAAAAAAACAATTTGTCCCACTGTCATGTTTTTACGCAAACATTATTAGTTATACAGCTGAATTTTATTAGCCAATCAGAACACAGCTTGAGTGACGTCAGAATTCCTACATGCGCATAAATGTTTTTAGGGCTGCGTGATGGCGTAATCTTTATTTAATCATTCTTGCTGGTTATTACCCATTTTAAAATTGGCCATTCCCGACGAAAAATTGCTGAAATGGTTTGCCTTAGTGATTCTACAATTCAAAGTATAATATCACGGTTCGTTCTCAGAAAAATAAGGGAAAACCCGAAGCTTTCTGCACCAAAACTGGCTATAGATATTAAAAATGAGCTTAGCAAAACATGTAGTGCAGAAACTGTTCGTCGTGTTCTCCGCAAACACGATTTTAACGGAAGAGTTGCTCGGAAAAATCTATATTTCAAAGAAAAATCAAGCAGCACGGCTTAAATTCGCTAAGGAACACATAACCAAAGACACACTCTATTGGAAAAATTTTATTTTTGCAGATGAGTCCAAATTTAATATTTTCGGCTCCGATGGTCAAGCCTACGTTTGGCGTAAGCCAAATACGGAGCTTCAAAATAAAAACTTAAAACCATCAGTCAAACATGGTGGCGGAAATGTCATGGTTTGGGCTTGTATGTCATCAGCGGGCGTAGGCAACTTGCAGTTTTTTGAAAGCACAATGGACAAAAACCTCGACATCTTAAAGTCAAATTTACTGCAAAGTGCCGAAAAACTCGGAGTAAGGGAGGATTTCCGGTTCTATCAGGACAACGATCCAAAACATAAATCAGGTATTGTGCAGTCATGGCTAATTTGGAATTGTCCTCAATTGATGCAACCGCCGGCACACCAGATCTTAATGTGATTGAGAATTTATGGGCAATACTAGATCATAACGTCCGAAAACATCAGATCTCTAACCGGAATGACCTCATTACAGCGCTAAAGGAGGAATGGGCTAAAATAACACCAGAAACCACACGAAAGTTGGTAGAATCCATGCAAAGAAGACTAAAAGCTGTTATTGACCAAAAAGGATGTAATACCAAATTTTAAAAAATTCGTGAAATTTTTTTATAAATGAATGTTTATAGTAACTGGTTGAAATAGCTGTGACTACTAATGTACGTATTTTTGTTGTTTTTAGTTCGTAACTTTAAAATCGTGTAATATTAAAGACTGAATAAAACTTTCATTTAATGTAAAATACATCTTTTATATACTATAATTTAAATTGTTTTAATATCTCGTTTCGTTACGGAATTATATGCGATTTTTACTTTTCAAACGAGCTGGTTGAAATAAGCTGGGAACCACTGTATATATATTGTTGAATATAGTGTATTTTAGTTAACTATTTAATTTTAAACAAATACGACTTCCAATTTAGTTGCAAAAGCACTTTTATTGGTTGTATTTTAAAAGATACATTATGCACTCCGCAATGACGACGGATATTCGCTGTTTTTATACCCTTCACCTGTGGCGCACAAGGGTATATATAGCTTTGTCATTCCGTTTGTAATTTCTACAATTTTCATGTCGGACCCCATAAAGTATATATTTTCTGAAAGCTTATGAATAGAGGAGTCGATTAAGCCCTGACCGTCTGTCCGTGTGTTGGTTGAAATCAACTTTTAGAAGCAACTATATGTTCCTCAGATCTGTGTATGGTATTAATCTCTTGGAAACATCCAGGAATGAATCGCTATTGAAATTCAACACAATCGCCCCATAACTTTCTGAGATATGAGCAAAAAACCACGACTACCTCGTTTTTCTTCACAATTACAACAACATACATACTGGTTAGAGTAAACGTGGCATCGAATCCCAGCTGAGCCAAAAAAAATTTTTTTATTTTATTTTATATATTATTCATATTTTGTTATTTTTTTTAATTTTTTTGTAATTTATATTATTATTTTTTTTTTATTTTAAAAATATTTTTTTTTGTAATTTTTTTTTTAACTCAATTTATATTTTTAGAATGGTATGTTTTTTATATGTATGTTTTTTACATTTGTGTACGTATTTTATATGACACGAATGGTGATACAAACAATTGTTATTGCATGACTACACGTTGTGAAGGGAATATAAGATTCGGCACGGCCGAATATAGCACTGTTACTTGTTTTTATATACTCTATTTGTTTTTGAAAAGGCAATTTTTTAAAATAAAAAAACAAGTGTTTTTGCACAGGCTGCTTTCGTTTACATGTTTGTACTTAATAAGACCTTTTCTTTATTATTTTTTTTATTATTATTGTTCAGTCATTTGATGTAAGAGGTTGCTTTCATTTGCTGCGCAAAGCATATTTTTTATTCTAATTACATATAAAAATAATTATGAATGTCTTTACTCGAATGGGAAGAACAAAAATTACCGATGATGAAATAGGCAAAATACTTTGGAACAGTGAATACTGATGAAAGCAGTGATGATGATAGAGAAATTCCAAAAATATGCTTCACTGAAAATAAAAACGTTTTACTCATTGATGAGAATATTGATTCTGAAGAAGACTCTGAACTAAACTTCGACTTGAATGACTCAATTTATGACTCGTTTATTGCTTTAATGAACGATGATAACAAGACTACAACCCCTGTTCTGTCTCCTGTTATTGCGCATCGTTCTTCTCAAACCCTTCCTAAAACCAGTACTCCAATTTCTAATTTGAGAAAATTTCCTTCATTGAAGTCACCTCTCCCTACAAGATTCGCTACGACAAATTTATCTCCTGTTTCTAAAGAAAATTCTCTATTGACACCAGGTACTTCTCTTTCCGCAGAACATTCGGCTAACTTTCTAAAAAGTCCTTCGATATTCAACTCATTTCCTTCAAAATTTCAAAATATAAACGTCGATCCCAAAACCTCAGCATTTGACAAAATAATATGGAAACAGGGTAGTTTACAATTTCAAAGTAAAGAAGTTGAGTTTAGAGTAGATAGCTCTCTCCCTGAAGAAATTCAGTCATTAGAGACTCCATATCAAGTTTGGAGTTATTTATTTCCGCAGATCTTAGAAAATCTTATAATTGAAGAAACTCTACAGTATGCTGGATTAGATGAAAAGTTTTCTTTTAGTATTACAGAATTTCGAAAGTTTATCGGCATTACCTTTTACATTACATATTTCAATTTATCAAATACTAGGGATTATTGGTCTAGTTGTAATGACCGATCTGTATACGTGATAAAAAACCAAATGACTGTTAACCAATTCGAGAAAATACGCCAATATTTACATTTTAATTATAAAAAAAAACATCAATCGACGATCCGAAACGTGACCGACTCTAACTTTATAGGCCTGTTATTGATTCGCTAAACTGTACATTTGCTTCTGTTCCGAAAATGGCGAAATTATCTGTAGATGAGCAAATGTGTTCTACAAAAATTAACAGCTACATGAAACAATATTTGCCAAATAAACCTAAAAAGTGGGGATTTAAATTTTTTGTATTGTGTGACAATAAAGGATATGCGTATAAATTTGAAATTTATACAGGATCGAATGAAATTCTGCGTTCAGAAGACCCAAATCTTTAAGCATCTGCGAATATTGTAGTAAAGTTAGTTCGCGAAGTACCTAGGTTTAAGAAGTGCATAATATACTTCGATAATTACTACACCACAATACCTTTACTTATATACCTTAGAACCCAGGGAATTCTTTCTGTTGGTACAATTCGACGCAACAGGATAAAAAAATTTAAGTTTCCAGAAGAAAAGACCATGATGAAGTTTGAAAGAGGAACTAGCAGAGAATTCATAGCAAGTTTCTATGGAATAGATATAACTTCTATTTCATGGAAAGATACAAAAGTTG
Organism: Phyto melanocephala; assembly: GCA_941918925.1. NCBI lineage: Eukaryota > Metazoa > Arthropoda > Insecta > Diptera > Rhinophoridae > Phyto > Phyto melanocephala. Next base: position 17,942,873 of record OW799238.1, read on the forward strand.
TTTATCTGGTATCGACATATGTATATAGGAACTAAGCCAGTGTTTTCCCTAACTCTGCCAAATGAAAATATATCTGCTCGTAGATTTGACAAAAAACAGAACAAAATTACAATGGTTCCTTGTCCGCAGATTGTAAAGGACTACAATAAAAATATAGGGGGCGTAGTTCTATTGGACAGTTCCATGAGCCGCCACAAAATAGCTCTGAAAAGCAGGAAGTGGACAAATAGAATATTTTACCATCTATTAGACATGACCTGCATCAACGCATGTATTATTTATAAAAGAATTAACCAAGACAAGCCAGGAATAAAAAATCTAAGACTAATAGATTTCAAATTGGATGTGGCAGATTCACTATTCAAATATAAAAATTCATCGAAAGATATTTCATTTCGTCGGCGACCAAACCTCGAAAGTGAAATTCAAAAGAAAAACGAAAGCCGAATTCGTAGATACCGTCTCCCAAAGATGTAAGACTAGACGGAATTTAACATTGGACCATAGTAAGTAAGAAAGGAAGGTAGAAAATACCGGGTTGTACACGACAGACAAAAATGTTTTGCAAGAAATGTGAACTAAATTTATGTCTAATGACTGAGAAAACCTGTTTTTTTAATTATCACAACCAATAAAAAATAAATATTTGTATATTTTTACTTATTACTTTAAACAGAACTTATGAAAAATAAATTTTTGTCATTAAAATCTTTTATTTCTCTTATGTATATTTTTTCATGCGGGGAATGCATAGTGTATTTTAAAAGATACAACAAGTTTTTTCTTCATAAATTTACCAAAAATATTTATTTTTTTTTTAAATTTAAATGCAGTTGTTATTTTTTGTCGGTAAAACAACACTGTAACTGACACTTATATTATCTGTATCTTCCTTATGATTCATTGTTTTTTTTATGTTTTGTTGTATGCGTAGACTTTCTATTGTGAATCATTTTTTAATTGTATTTTCTTTATCCAAAATTCGTATGTTGTCAAAGTCAGCTGTGTGACCTGTTTTTATTATATGTTGTGCAAGTGCAGTTGTTTCCTTATGTTTTGGTATGTCTATTTTATGCTCACTCATTCTTGTCTCAAGAGATCTTTTTGTTGTTCCTATATATATAAGATCACAATCTTGTTCACTGCTTCCTTTGCAGCCTATTTCATAAACAACATTGTTTTGTTGTAGCTTCTCTATTGGTGTTTTTACCGTTGTAAATATTGTTTTTAAGATATTATTAGGTTTATATGCAAAACTTACTTTGTCACTTGTTATTGTTTTTGCCATACTTTTATTATCGGTAAGACCCGGTATGTATTTTACACTGTAAAAAATTTCCTTTTCTTTTCCATTGTTGGAGGTTTATGTTTTATTTTCTAATTTTCTATATGTTGTGTCTATTAATGTCCTTATAAGATTTATGGGAAAGCTGTTTAATAATATTTCTGTAACTCGTTTTATATTTTTGTCATGAAACTGTTTGTCACTATTGTTGAGTGCTCTAAATATCAGGTGACGAGCAGTATTAATAATTTTGCCTTCTCGGTTGTGTGGAGTTGTAATTTATTATTCTTCCTGACGCTGTTTCCTTTTCATACCAATCAAAAATTATGTTGTTACCGTTTCTGTATATTTTGGTGTCTAGGTATGCCAATTCATTATTGTTTTCAATCTCAATGGTGAATTGTATCTTATTGTGATATTTATTGAGAGTGTTAAGAATTTGATCTATATCGTCATATTTTATTATGGCAAGAATGTCGTCTACATATTTGGTTATGTATTTTATATGTATATTTTTGGTTTTTAACTCTGAAATTACGTCGTCAAGTAGGTTATCTATTTAATTAAAGTAGTTGTTGTCAATCAAGCAAAATTTTAAGGAATTTAAATTTTTTTATTTTTGTGTGTTCTTGAATTATGTTGAATTTGTTCATAATGTTCTTGAGAGCCAAATGGATGGGAATATTTGTAAACAGGGAAATCACGTCAAATGAGACTAATACTTCACCTTTCTCCATTTTTAAATTTCTGGTCTGTTCAACTAGTTGGGTCGAGTTTTTGATATTGTATTTTTCAGAAACAATGGGCCAATTCAAAGTAGACTCTCATATTGTACTATGTCATATAATTCATATTAATATGACTAGTGACTTTGAACACCTTTTGTTAACAAATTATGTATTAATTACAAGAAAGAAGACAAAAAGATGACGCTGTTAAAAATTGTATGTATACAGGAAAGAAGAAAATAGAAAATATTCTCTCTGAGAGGTGAGAAGCGAAGAAATTCTCTCTGAGAGACAGTATAGTAAAAGTATAACATAAACAATTTCTTATACATAGGAAACAAATGTGTAAAGTCATATTATTTTTTTTGTATGGAAATTACTAACAAAAATTTTATGCATGCATAAAATAATATGAAATAGTACAAATACGACTGATATGCAACCACTTTGAATTGGCCCTATATGTTTAAGTATTTGCCCAATGTGTTTGGATAACTGATAACATGGTACTTGTATTGATGATATAATTGGTCTCAAAGGTGTGTTTTGCTTATGAATTTTAGGTAGACCATATATTCTGGGACTTGTTGCTGATGAACAGTGTAATTTCCTTTTGAGTTGTATGTCTATGTCACCATTTTTATACAGTTCACAAATAATATTATTGTTTTCACGTTGTAGTCTTGTAGTTGGATCAGTTCTAGATATTCTATACGTATTATTTTCTCCTAGTAATCTTTCCATCTTCTCTATGTATTCATGTTTATACATAACAACTGTATCATAAAGAAGATACGGATAATATAAGTGTCAGTTACAGTGTTGTTTTAAATTAAAATTATAATTAATAATATAATTTAATGTTTTTGTACTTAACGTTTTTATTGTTTTCTGTTCCTGAATTGTTGGAAACTATATGTATTAATGTAACATAACAAAATATTATTGTAAGTTATATTTGTTTTTAATTTATATGTGGTTTTAATGTATATATTGTTTTAATTCTTTACGAAAATAGACGAAATCCCTTGAAAAAGTCAACAAAACATTGACGAAACGTCGGGAAAATATGTAGTAAAAATCTGTTTTAATTACATTAAAAAAATATAGGCCCAATTAGCTTAAATACAAATTATGATAAAATTTTTTAATATCTCCTATTTTGTTGCACTTTATGACAAAAATAAACTGTATGTAAAACAAACAAAATCAAGATTACAAAATTGGTGAGGGCAAAAATTCCGTTTTAATTTGTAAAAAAAAAAAAAAAAAATCCTTAACAAAAGAATAAAAACAACTTAGACATTTATGTACGAAATCTATCAGACATGTCGATAAAAAAAAGGACATATACGTACGAAATCAGTCAGAAATCAGACATGTCGTACGTTAAATTTCCCAGACATGTCGTACAGAAATCTGTACGAAATGTCCGTCAAAAAAGCAGATATTTGTAAGACTTGTTTGATTCAGACATTGTCGTACTGTTGTGCAGGAATTTTCATAAAAGTTGCCCAAGCGTTTGTTAAAAAACAAATTCATTATAAAAATGGCAAGTACTGCTTGACATTTGGAAATTTAATGGACGTCGTTTTCATCTGTAAAAATTTAAATAAAAAACAAGTTACCCTTCCTATATAATCGATAAATTTTGAAGAACGGCTAGAGCCACTATTAAAACTTCTTCATTTCTTTTTGAAATTCGAATTTTTTTCTAACAGGATGCGGAATCTACGTTTCCAAACACCGAAAACTCCTTCTACATTTCTCGTTTTAATGTGAGCTTTGTTTTACATTTCTTCCTTTGTATATCTTGCATTCTATACAGGCGTAAATAAATAGTTCGTGCACTTGTAACCACCATCCCCTCTCTTGTCTCTCGTAAAATATTCTGTATCAGTAATTTTTAACCCGGTATCACAAACAACTTGGTTATAGCGAAAATAAAAATATGTAAAAGAATCAATTTTATTTAAATCATTTTACGCAAAAAAATACCTGTACGTTTAAAGAGAATTACACCTTTCGATTTACATATAATTGGGCATAGTCGCCATCTACAGCTTGGATAATTTATTTTTCGTGCACAAAAATTTTTATTCCTTTCTTTATATCTATTTTTTTTTTTTGACACAGAACAGTTGTTTTTCACACTTTGGCAAACGTTTGGCAGCTCGTTAACAAAAGCTTAGCAAATCGTTAGCCATAGTTTGTCGTGTATGTTATGAATAAACTTTATGCCAAGTTTTTGTTATGAATAAGACCGTTAGTGTGCAATGATTCTGTTGGATGCAGTGGGGTCAGGGTTCGAAAACGGTATGTTGCACATTTGATTTTTTTATGTTAATATTATAATTAATAAAGGGTCCGCCATCTAACGTTTCTTTCAACTAGTGTTTATTTCGTGAATGTTAACACTTAGCTCATGTCTGATTTGACAGATAATTATTTTTATCCTTCCGCTGAACAAATATGGTTGTGTATACGCTTGAACAACGCTGGGAAATATTGCGACATTACTTTGGCCGATTTTGCCAAAAAATCATCTTTTCAGATGAAGCTCATTTTGATCTTGGCGGGTATGTAAACAAGCAAAATTGTTGCATTTGGGGCACAGAAAACACGCACGCATACATTGAAAAGCTGATAGGTGCTATGGCTTTGACCATCGCTAGCGTGAGTGCAGGATGAAGGATGGCGTCTGCAGGAGATGTGGTGTTCTCGGACATTTATCTTGGCAATGCTCCAACGAGGTACATTGCAGAAATTGTGCCTTCCGGCGGGCATGCGATGCTCTCTTTGGCTCTTCCGGTATATGCAGCGATGGTTGCTAGGGTGAATGCCAGACATTAAACATGGAGGGGACAACTATTCTCCAGTTAAATTGTCAGAGAGCCTATGTGGTGATGTGCGAGTTGGGGCAGGTGATGCGGCAGCGTGGAGCTCGTTTTGCACTTGTGCATCAACCTTATTTTACGGGTAGTTGTGCTAGGGGATTGTCCGGAGGTATGCGAGCTTTTACGGATGAGGGGAGAAACTCTGTGGTTATAGTTGATGACAGGGACGTAGAATGTGTGGTTATTAGACATGGTGAGTTCGGTGTTTGCGTTTTGTCCAGGCGTGCTGTCCGTACCACATATGAGGGACTGTTCGTCGTGTGTATAACGTATGGTGGAAACAGTTATGTCTGCTAAAGGCAGGAACAAGGTCTTGTCGGTCCAGAGAGTGGTCATGTTGGCTTGTATGCAGGTTTGTTGCACGGTATCGACCGATGCACTCTACGTCTTGTTAGGTGTGGCTCCTCTTGACTTGGAGGCAATACGTCGTGCTATTGCCTTCAAAATCAGGAAAGGGCTACCGCTTCTTGCGCATGACTGGATTTCTGGTGCTGATCTGATAGGTGCAGATGGTGCACGTGTTAGGGTGCTCTTGGACGAGCAGGTTGTGTCTAGGTGGCGCCCTCCACTAGTTGGACTAGTAGTGCCAAGGGTAGGGTGACGCATGGTTTCATACGTGATGTTGGGTTTGTGCAGCAGCATCCGGACTTTGGTTTTGGCCTGAGTCTTGGGTTCTTGTTGACGGGCCATGGCTCGCTCAATGAGTTTTTACATCGTAGGGGTCTGTCTGAATCGCCCATGTGTGCTTGTGGGACTGGGCCGGAGGATGTTGTTCATGTTATGACGGGGTCTCTTGACTACGATGACATTAGGGACCTGGGTAATATGGGTATAGTCCGGGGCGGTGCGGGTACGGATTAGGACTTTAGTTGGGTTCTTTGGAACGAACGGACGTTTGACAAACTGGGCGAGTTCGCTCGTGCAGTTTTCGCTAGGAGAAGGACGAGACAGCAGTGTGGGCTGCCTTTGCATGGCTATTCGTTCGACTTTTGTGCGCGGATTTCGCCGTAAGTGTCCGCTCAGGACATGGCGACCTTGGTCGGTTGGCTGTTGGTAGCTGTCGTATTGTTAGTTGGTGTCTGGTGTACCCTTGTTGTCACGGTACATGTTCGGGCACTGGAAGGGCGCTCCCCAACTGTGGGTGTCACGCCTCTTGTGTCCCTTGGAGCATTCTTCCTGTAGGCACATTGTGTCCCTATCTACTCTTGCAGTTTGATTGTTGAACAGTGCGGACGTCTATTTTAGATCGCGGCTGGTGTGTTTTGATTAGATTGTGTTTTTTTTTTTCAGTGCGTAGTAGTATTTGTGATTTATCTCGTGTGTGTTTTAATTTTTTAGACTACGCTGGCGAAAAGCAGTCTCAAGGTCAAACTCCGGCAAAAGTTGAGACTCCGCTGGCAATACAGCATTGCCAGTCAGTGTGACGTGTTTGAGGCATTGTCACATCGTGCGGTTGGTGACTGAACTAGTGTGGTGTGTGACTGAGCTGTTTCCGGTGTCGGTTGGACAGTACACGATGCGACGGCAAGACAACGCTTCAAAATCGATTTTCCATTGATAAGGCAGTGTCGGTAAGGCAGTGCGACAAACTTGTGTCGGTATTGCAGTACTGCGATACTGCAGTGCACTGGATTGAAAAACCTTTTTTTTGGCCGTTTGTGTTATTTGTATTATTTGTTGACGGTATATTACCTGTTTACTGGATTTTTTTTCTGTTTGCTGCTATTACGGTTGGTGTCTTTTATTTTGAGAGATATTTTTAGTGCTTGCCATATCTCTGACTGGTAAGCGTAGGTCCGGCGGTCCGAAAGGTGATGTCTCTGACATCACAACGGATGATCGTTCGCTGTTTGATGAGGCTGACCCGGCTGTTGCTTGTGAAAGTGAGCTGTCGAGCACTGATGATAGCAGTGTCAGGATTGGCAAGAGATTGAAGCAGGGCTCTCCTTGTTCCAGGAGGGCTGCAGCTGCTGCTGTAATTGGTGCTGTTGGAAATAGGAGCGCTGAAAAGACTGGCAAGAAGGCTGTCGTTGCTCAAAATGTAACGTTGGAGAAGACGGGGAAGCGCCTTGGGAAGAGGAAGGCTGTAGTCGAGCCGCGCAAACCGAAGTCGCCCCTTGGGAGCTGAACGCGATATCGGAGGATTTGATGAGCTTTGTTGTCGCTGACGATGTAAATCCCGTATTATCGAGGGAGATGTACGTCTAGATGTGAGGCACTCTTGATGAGGATCTTGTTGGAGAATGAGAGGCTAAAAGACAGGTTAAATGCGGTTAATGATGCTGGAGGAGAGCGACTGGCCTCGGCGCTAATGCCTCCGTCTAGTGCATTAGTGCATGATAAGGCGTTTACTGCAATGGTACCTGCTGCTGCTGTGGCGAAGCCGATTGAGACCTGGTCGGTCGTTGTGAGAGACAAGTTGATTCTATGGCGAAGGAGATGGTGGGGAAGGTGGTGGGTGAGGTTGGTCCGACTCTCGGTGTCCGGGTGCACGAAGTACGCCCGATTCGTGATGGTGGTGCTATCATACGCACTCCATTGGTAGCTGAGAGTGAGAAGATAGCTTCAAACGCCTAGTTTGGAGAGGTCGGGCTCGAGGTATCCGTCAAGGATAAAATCGGGCTGAAGGTCGCCATGCAGAAGTGCACGCGGAGATATCCCTGGATGAGTTTATGGGTGTATGATTCACCTCGAGAATGAGTCAATGGCGGCCTATAGGAGAAGCGTGCGGATGGTGTCCAGTAGTTGCTTTGGCTTTGACCATCGCGTGCGTGAGTGCAGGATGAAGGATGCCGTCTGCAGGAGATGTGGTATTGTCGGACATTCGTCTTGGCAATGCCCCTGTGGTTACAGTTGATGACAGGGACGTCGACTGTGCGGTTGTTAGTTGTATCCTTGGTCTAGACGCCAACGCATGCTCTCGTATGTGGTTTAGTAAGATGCCTGGGAATTATTCTGGACATCGTAACTTGTAGTGTATTAATGTCGCGGTGTATGCATGGCATAGTTTATGAATATATGTTGCTGCGTATGCATATTGTAATTAAAAAATATATGTCGTGGTGTGTGTATATTATAGTGTGTTCTTAGCACACGCTGTGGTAAATGAACTGACGAATAATTTGCACCACAAGTTTAATGCACTTTTCAATATTTTGTTTGCAATAAACAAAAAAGGGTCTCATGTTACACACAACGATAATATAGCTAGCACTCGATGCATAGTGCAATGACTAGTGTGTTTTGTATTAGTTTATTTAAACTACAATGTTAGTGGTTCTACTGTTAACATTTATATACAGGCAACACTTTAGGAATTGTACAAAATATAGTTGTAACGTGAACGAATAGTTATGGTAATACACTACAGAACCCACTTTAGGCTAAATAGCTATGTAAGCAATAATTTTGTATAAGAATCGATGAATTTCCAATAGAGAGAATAATTCATGTTCAACACTAAAACTGAGCGTTTCATCCGCTCTGACAAGAATAAAAACTAACTTGATTTAAATATTCTAATTATCCTAAATTACATGGCGATCCTGCCACTTTCTTGAAGTGCAAGAAATATAACTGCACTAAAGAAAACTGAAAAGAATTTTTTTTAATTCTGTAGTGCAATTAATTTAAGGCACACTTGCAAAATTAAGGAAGTGCTTGACATAATAAGCATTAATTAAGCACTAATTGCTAATTACCGAATATTAATTGGTAATTCAAAATCAACTAAAACTGATTCTGATCCTGACGAACTAGCCGAACAGTCGTCAGCAGCGAGAAAGAGGGATGCCAAATAAGATAAGAGAAGGACCACAACCACTCACCATAAAAGAATACATCAAAGACAGAAGAAAAACACGGAAAAGAGACCAGAGGTAAAAAGTATAAGAAAACCTGAACGAAGAGGCGGCTTAAGAGAGAAAAGTCATTACTACTGAGGGAAGTAAACAGCCAGCCACCGCCCCGTTGGGAAGATGCCACAAAATTGTGGTTAAGAATAAACGAGTTGGAGAAACTAATAGAAATTAAAATAAAAAAGTAAGATTAAAACTAATTATGCACTCATAGGTCAGTAGGCGTAAACCGCCGTTGACAAAAGATTTTTTTAAACATAGAATAAAATGAGATAAAATAAAAATTATTCTAAATTACTTAATTATTATCCTAAAATTATTTTAAATCACATGAAATAAAATAAAATAAAAATGTACATTTAAAACAAAAAATTTTTTGTAAGCCTTATATGGTCCTCAAGAAAATGACTAGGAAAAACAGTAGAGAAAGAGGACCTTAAAATCCAATAATTCGGAATTATGTAGAGTATAACCCAACAATAAAGGAGGAAATAAGGAACTTAGAAAATTTATGGAAATATTTGAATATAGATGGAAAACCATCAGAAGAGGATATTAGGAATCCAACCACCAAAGAGCTAGAAGTACGTTTAATGTTTGAGAAAGCAGGAATATAGATAAAATATAGAAAGGAACATATTAAGATAGTATTAGTTTCCATAATGTGTAGGTCTAAGACTAATAAAGATCACCCGAACGCTAACATAGTGAACGAAATAGAAATAGGAAAACAATCAATTAATCTACAAACCGTAGAAATATGTTTAATAATTATAACAATTATAATAGGAATTAGTTTTTTATATCACATATATTTTTAAAACATAATAAGAACTTAAAGAAAAGATATATAAGTAGGGCAAATGATTTAGATAAAGTATAGATGGAAAGAAAAATTTAGGAAGTCATATAAATGTATAAATAAGAGCACCTATATACGCCCAGAGACAGTTAAGAAACATTTGAATGTCATTGTGGGTTCACTGGAGGCAATTAGGATAATAATAAATAGCAATAGAGAGAAATTTACAAGGGAACACAAGGAACAGGTTTTAGAAGTATATTGGGGTTCAAGAGACCAATTGGTGAGAATACTTGATAGGTACAGTATAAATCAGACAGTGCCCCACTCGATTGAGCAGGAATTGAAAATTGACACGGATATTGTCCTAGTTTGTAGAGATACTGAGAAGTTTCACCCTATATCAGAGGAGGAAACCGACACAGAAACGGAAATGCCTTAATCGATAATAGAATTTTTGAATACGGCCTCAATGCTGATAATTGAGTTTGATGGAAAACCCGAGAACTTAAGGGCATTCATTGATTCACTGCAATTGGTCGATTCAATAAAAGATACACATGAGCGGACTGCGGTATCTTTGATTAAGACCAAACTAAAAGGCAGTGATAGAAATTTGATAGGGAATGAATCTAGCATAATAGATATAATAACTAAATTACAAAGTTCTGTTAAGGGCGAATCCGTTTTGTCGGCGAAGATAATGAATACACGACAGAGCAATAAGACTGCGAACGCTTACTGTTCAGAGATAGAAGCGCTTGCGAAATCGCTGGAAAGTGCTTATATATCATATGGGTTGCCATGCGAACTAGCAAACAGGTACTCTACACAAGTGGCCGTAAAGGCACTAACTAAAAACTGCACGATAGATAAGGTAAAACTTATAATGGAGGCAGGCCAATTTAGCAACATGAACGAGGCTGTTGGCAAATTTATAAATAGTTGCACTGAGGCAACAGGGATAACTGTCCTTCTTAGTGACGTCATTCAGTTTTCTATAATCGACGTAAAATCTTGTGCTGCCATCTTTCTTTTTAAACAAAACTACCGGTGAGCTCCAAGGACTTGAAGAAGGTTCTATTACTCCATTCTGCTCCATTTCATTGACAAGCTCTTTGACTTCATTACGTTTCGCTAGAGGAATACTTCTAGGAGCTTGTTTTATAGGCCTTGCATCGCCGGTATTTATCTGATGTTTTACAAGTGATGTTCTACCTTGATGTTGACCTTTCAGAGCGAAGCTGGATGCATGTTTTCTGAGTAGCTGTTTTGCTTTATTCCTATCGGACGGCGATAATCCTTTAACCCACTTCTCTACGTAGTCTGCTAGCATCTCCTGCTCTTTGTTTGACATACTGACAGGACCCGATTTCATTTCGCAGTTAATTATTGCCTCCGCTTTAGCACATTGACCTAATTCGGACTTTGGCTTGACGACTTTTTCACAGGCGGAAAGATTAAGCACTCTTACAGGGACTCTTCCGTCATTTCTGGTTTTGACAAGGGCTTTCGCTGTTATTAGGTCACTTTTTATATCTGTTTGTTCTACCACCCACAACCGGTTGTCCACACAATCTCCCTCTATACGCGCCCATACTACACTTTCTGACCGTGGTGGTATTTTCTCATATTCTGTAGCAACTAGTTTCCTTACATGCACCTTATTTTTATAACCAACATCTAGGGGTATTTCAACATTCCTCCAAATCATTACCTTCTGCCCCATGTGCAGATTAATGCCATGAGTAATCATAAAATCTGCACCGATGATTACTTCTTCCACAATGTCGGCAACGATGAATACATGATTGACAGTTATGTTGGCAATAGTTACTTTTACGATTATTTTACAATAGACAGTAGCAGGCTCCCCAGTAGCTGTTTGCAGACTTACGCCACGTAACGGTTCAATTGTGTTCTTTACTAAATCGGGTCTGATAATAGACTGTGATGCTCCTGTGTCTATGGTAAAAATATGCCTTCGACCATTGATATACCCACAAGCAGTAAGGTTGCTATTTTTCTTCTGCATAACTGATATGGAGATTGTGGGGCCCTCGGTTATGGGAGCTAGCTCTTGCCCCATAGTGCTAGCTCGTTTTAGTTTAACGGTGACTCATTTGATGCTTTTGTGTTTGCCCGTTTGCTGTTTCTAGGTGGCGAAACAGATCTAGCCCTCTTCCTTGGTGCCTTACAATTTCGCTGAAAATGTCCACTTTTACCACAATTATAGCATTTGGCTTTGGCTTTACCTTGCTTCTCCTCTAGCACCTGCATACCTGCATTTTTAATTTCGGTGATTATATCTCCGTCTTTTTCTACGGTAATTTCGAGATATCTGACCTTACATATTTGCGGCTTAGAGAGTAATTTCGCGGTCTCCTGTGTCAGAGCATATGATACGGTTTCTGCAAACGTTGATTTATGTGTGCCAAACACCGCGTGCTTTATTTCTGGATCACGTATTCCATTTACAAATGTTTCAATCTTAAACTGATCCAAAAATGGGTGATTTTCACATGGATATGTCAGCTGCACCAAACGCTCGATCTCCGTTGCGAAATCTTGTAACGACTCGTTAGCTCTCTATGTTCTGCCTCGTAATTCCATTCGGTATATATCTCGTTTGTGCTCGCCGCCATACTTACGTTGTAGTGCAACCATTATGTCATCATAGTTTTCTCTGCAGCCAATAGGTATGCTTTCCAAGACTTGCGCTGCGTTTCCTTTTAACGCCAAAATCAACTCTATAGCCTTTTCTTCATTGCTCCACATATTTCTCTTGGCAACTGTCTCAAACTGAAATTTAACAAGTAAGAGCGCTATATTCGGCCGTGCCGAATCTTATATACCCTTCACAAGGTGTAGTCATGCAATAAAAGTAGTTTGTATCACCATTCATCCCATATGAAATACGTACATACATGTAAAAACATACATATATAAAAACATCCCATTGTAAAATTATAAATTTACGTAAAAAATATTTAAAAAAAATAAATAAAATATATACAATAAATATAAAACAAAAAAAAAAAATAAAAAAAAAATTAAAATAAAAAAAAATTAAAAAAAAATAATAAAAATATAAATAATATACTAAATAAAAAATAAAAAAAAATTAAGAAAATTTTTTTTTGGCTCAGCTTGGATTCGATGCCACGTTTTCTCTAACCAGTATACACGTTTGTATGTATGTATGTTGTTGTTGTAATGTTGTTTTTGTGAAAAAAAATCGAGGTGGTCGTGGGTTTTTGCTCAATTCTCAGTTGTTTATATACCGATGTTTCTGATTTTCAATACCGATCTACTCCCGAATATTTCTGATATTTTAATACCTCACCCGGGTCCAAGCGATGTCGGGGGGCTTCAACATACACACGGGCAGACGGTCAGACTGGACAGACCTTAATCGACTCCCCTATTCATACGCTTTCAGAAAATATATACTTTATGTGGTCGAAAATGAAAATTGTAGAAATTTCACACGGAATGACAAATCTAACCAAACTGTGTGAAGGGTATAAAAAAGCAACCGAAATTTTTATGCTTGGCTAAAAGTTCATACTGTGCAAATGTACTTATTCAATTCAATGAAAAGAAAAATGAATTTAGTCTTACATTTACATTAAAATCTTAAAAACCACATATAAAGACTAGTGTTTTATGTTTCATTATACAAATCATTTGTTTTTTTATAATTTAATTTATCTTCTTAACGCAAAATATTGTATATTACATATTCAATATGTAATTTATTTACAACTTTTTTTGCACTAAACTAGCTGTGTGTACATTCCTTTTACTATGTATATTATTTTTTAAAATAAATGTAATTAAACTTTATGCACGATTGATTAAGTTGAATAGTGCATTTATTGTTGCTGTTTTTAATTTTAATATACAATACAAAATCATTTGTTTTTTGTTCATACATTTTTTATCGTACAAAAAAATAATATATATAAAAAAAAGGATTTAATATTTGCATACAATATAATGGTAATGGCATGGTAAAGGTTTGAGCAAATGATTATCATCATTATAATAAAATTATAAGCGGTTTGATTTAAATATAAATTACTTTTTATGAGACAATAATTGTGCGAGTAGCAACTTTAATTAGGCCTGCCGGAAAAAAAACTTCGCTAGATTTAACCCGCATCGCATAATTATAAAAATATTCTTTGAAATAATACTTTTCTCCTTTTTACACACATTTAACATTTTAATGTGACAGATGGCTGTCGCTGTGTATCACTTACTATTGATAGTTCATAATAATATAATGTCTATATGGCGTTTTGTCGGCTGACTGCTGCCTGGTTGTTTGTCATTTGTAGTCATGGCGTTAATTTGATATATATCCTTGACAAAAGCGTTAAAAAAGCCCAACAGAAATTGACTTTTTTACAGGAAAAAAAAGACGCAAACACACATTTTACACATTAATTTTAATGTACATCCTGTTTGTTGTTCGTTTAACAATTGACAGTAGTTGTATATTATTATTTAAAAAAATTGTTGTATTTGTTGCACCTGTTTCTTTTTTTTGCTTACTGCCATATACAATACATTCATTTAAATGATTAAATGAGCGATAAATAGTAAATTGATGATGCCAAATGAGATTGATTTAATGGCGGAATTTGTAGGCATTAGTAAAAAATTTATGTTTTAGGACAACACAAAAAACTTTTTAAAAGAAAACATCATTAAATAGGTGTATGGCTTGAAGTTTTGACATTAAATGAAAAACCTTTTTTTTCACCAATATTATTAACAGAGTTATGAGAATTTACAAAAAGTATTACAACAATTAACATGTGATTATTAAATAAGGAACTACTAATATAACAGTTTTAAGGAAAAGTTGTTCATAAAAACCTTGTACCAACTTGGAAGTTATAAGAAATTTTAAAACAATCACTAAAATGTGTCTCAGTGGTTGTTCGTTCTGCATTTTTCATTAAATAACAAATTCAGTTGCCTTGTCAAAGTTTCTATGTAGAAGATAAGTGGGATTTTTAAAGGGTATATTGTGTATTATTTTTAAATTTTTGTTCTAAATAATTTGCAATTTTTTTGTATGAGTTTTAGCAGCCTTTTGGGACCAGACATAACAACCATAGGTCATATCGGACGAATACACATTGTGTAAATAAGTACCTTGTTCTTTATATTAATTTGGTCTTCGGCTAATCAAGGGATATAGGGTATGGCTACACTTAATTGAATTCTCACAAATGTAATTAACATGCTTTTTGAATGAAGTTTTTTTTCAAGAGTTACTCCTAAATATTAAATTAAAGAATAAGAGATATATACTCCTTTAATTTGTTATCGCAACTTTTGTTGCTTTTAAAATTTTTGAAAGGAGTTTTTTTTAAAGAATAATCTGGTAACTCTAATTTACATAGGTATCCACATAGTTTACTGTTAATTTTACAAATCATAATATACATAAATATGCATGTACATATGTACGTATTATTGTCAGTATTAGTGTAAGGAAATGAAACAAACCTGTCTGGATTTCACTAATTACACTTATACATACAGAGTATCACTAAAATAAGTATGCAGCTATTTATTCCCTTTATTTTATTTAAAAATATTATCTTTAGATTAATTTAAACAAAAAAATGTATTTCAGTTTTATGAGTTTAAAGGTAGTTTTCAATATTACTGTACATAAATTAAAATGATCTTGTATTTGTGTAATTTATATAGATTTAACAGTAAAAGGGACAAAATAAACATCACAAAAGTTAGTATGCAGAAGGTTAAATATTTAGCTTTTTACTAAAAAAAATAAAAAAAAAATTTGTCTACTCAGTATTTAGTTGGGAATCCTTTGTTTTTTATGACTTCTTGAAGACGTGAACGCATTGAATCAACTAAATGCTGCGTAACAGAGCTGGGAATTTTTGACCATTCTTCCATAATAATATTTTTTAGCTCAGTTCTTCCCTTCACCTCCCGTTTTCGTACTTGACGGCCAAGATGATCCCAAAGGTGTTCTATGGGGTTTATATCGGGAGATTGAGGAGGAGTTTTAAGTTGTTTCGTGTGATATAACAACCATTCTTTGACGATAAGAGCCGTATGTTTCGGATCATTATCCTGTTGAAATATAAAGTTGTCATTTAACCCTAACTGCGTAGCGCTTTGTTTTAAATTATTTTTCAAGATATTTAGGTACAAATATTTATCCATTGTTCCATCGATAAATACAAGCCTCCCAACTCCGGATGCTGCCATGCACCCCCAAACTAATACAGAACCACCCCCATGTTTTACGGTACCAGTCATATTTTTTGGTTCTAGCTCGGAGTTTACTTTTCGCCACACTTTATCACGGCCATCAGATCCATGGATATTAATTTTGGTCTCGTCCGAAAATATTACTGTGTTCCAAAAATATTCTGATTGGTTTATGTGCTCTTTAGCAAAGTTTACTCTTTTCTGCCGATTTACCTGGCTTATAAATGGTTTTTTTCGTATACTTCGGCCATGATATCCAGCATTATGTAAAACTCGCCTAATTGTTTCCGCATTGCAGGATCTTCCTAACTCTCTTTCAATTTCTGATTGTATTTTTGGTGCACTTATCTTTGGATTCAGTCTAACTTTTCGAACAATAACCCTTTCGTCCTGGCTAGTAAACATTTTGGGACGCCCTGAACGTGGTTTATTTTCCGTAGAACCTTCGGAATTGAATTTTTCTATTATTTTTTGCACTGTAGCACGACTTCTATTTACAATAGTAGCAATTTGTCTTTGTGAATTGTTTTCTTTAAATAGTTTTATTATTAAATCTTTTAAATCTTTAGATAACTCCTGTCCTCTTGGTGCCATTTTAAATAAATTAGTTTTAATCACTTATTTTGTCGCCACAATTTTGTTTTTTATATTAATGCACTGTTGCAAGTTGGTTTATATATGGAGTGACAACCTCTCCTCTTTAATACTAATTAACGACTTGATACTCATCATTTGCATACTTACTTTTGTGATCACATAATTTGCATTTTATTTATTAAGCTTTAAAAAAAAATAACGGGATCATACTTAACAGTTAATTTTTCATTTTTGTAATCTACATTATAGCAAAATTAAGTAGATGTAGAAAAATTTAGCAACGATTAAAAGAAATTAAATAAAATTGTGACTCTAATGCAAAATGCAAAGTGCATACTTATTTTAGTGATACACTGTATATATTATATTTATTTTTTCAAAAATATTATTACTTTTTTATAATTATAAAAAAACAGTAATTTAATTTTTTTTTAAATGACAGTTTTGTTTAAAAAGCAGATATACATATATATGTATGTATGTATGTATGTATATACAGCAATATAATAAATTACTGATAATAAAAACTAGTAAGAGCGCTATATTCGGCCGTGCCGAATCTTATATACCCTTCACAACGTGTAGTCATGCAATAACAGTAGTTTGTATCACCATTCATCCAATATGAAATACGTACATACATATAAAAAAATACATATATAAAAACGTCCCATTGTAAAATTATAAATTCACGCATGTATGTTAAAAAAAAAAAAAAAAAAAAAATTTTAAAAAAAATTTAAAAAAAAAAATTTTAAAAATAAATTAAAAAAAAAATTATTATGTATATAATATATATAAAACAAAAAAAATGAAAAAAAAATTAAAAAAAAAAATTTTAAAAAAATAATAAAAATATAAATAATATGTTAAATAAAAAATAAAAAAAATAAAAAAAAAAATTTTAAAAAAATTTTAAAAAAATTAAAAAAATTTTTTTTGGCTCAGCTGGGATTCGATGCCACGTTTTCTCTAACCAGTACCCATGTTCTGTAACTTTAGTGAGAACTTCTCGCATCGAAAAGTCATGAAACAAAATATCCCACCGTTTCTCGATGTGTGATAAAAAAGTGTATCTGTAACTCATGGCGAAAAATACCATTTATGATTACGTTGTTACGTTAGAGCTATCAAAAATTATACTTAATTATAAGAAGAAGAAGAGGAAAAAAAATAAACTTTAGAAGTGCGGAAATAATAATACATATAAAATTTAGAAAATAAAAGTGTTTTAAAAAATAAGTGCAGAAGAAATAAATAAAATGTACAATGCAGCTTTAGTTAGAGCGGTTGGGGATGATGAAAGGAATATGTTGCGGATTCATCGCAAAAGGTTGTGCGATTCAACAGACTCTTTTGAAATGCCGGAGAATTGATTTAAGGAACTATATCGCTTAAGCAGATCATCAGCAATGGTTCGGCTTGAAGGCACCTTTTATGAGAAAAGGTGTAAGGAATACAAATTTGCCTTCACTTTCCAAGACATTGGTAACATTGTTTCCTTTTGATGATAAAAATAATGATGATGGTGGTGTATTTAGGATTTTTGTTTAGGACACACGAGATACAAATTAAACAATTTGGTTCAACAATAAACACTTTTTGTAAATATTTAAGGTCTAAATAAAAAAGGAATAAAAAAATTATAAAAATTATTTCGAAATTGAAATAAAAAAAAAATAAATGAAAAGAATTTAGCAATTTTTTTTAGTTAGTTAGTTTTTTTAAACTTTAAATGACTTTGATGATTGTAAAAATATAATCAATATAAAATAAAATCTATCTTTTTTAGAAATATAAAAACTTTTGTAAATTAAACAAAGATAGTTACCATAAATTATTTCCCGTAGTAAGAAAATTTATAACCTCAAATTTAAAGTAATTAATTTTTCATTTCCTAATTTCTTTCTTTTACATACATAAAAGTTTAAAGCACAAAAAAAACATTATTTCAATTACAAAATATTTTATAGAAGGTTCGATAGTTTAAACTCGATATCTAATTTTCCTTTTTGTTGCTTTGAAACCCGCATATTTTTCTTAACGATAAAAAATTTATAATATTAATACATACATATGTATGCATTAATAATAAAAAACTTTACATTTTCCATGTTTTTGTCACTGATTTTTGACTTTTTATATTGTTTGGCTCAAAGTTTTTGCAATCTCGCGGTCTTTTTGTTTGTGACTTATTTTGACAGTTCAAAGTGAGAAGTTCTCGCCTGAAAACTTTACAGAAACACTTTTTTTATGGCTTACGAGTATTTTTCTTACGTGACAGGTATTTCTCGCATGAATAGTTACAGAAACAGTACAGTGAGAAAAAACAGCTTTTTGTTTCGATTTGTTGTATTTCTGTACCAATTTACATGTTTCAAGTGAAAAGTTTCTCGTAGCGAGAGTTACAGAACATGGGCACAGTATACACGTTTGTATGTATGTTGTTGTTGTAATGTTGTTTTTGAGAAAAAAAATCGAGGTGGTCGTGGGTTTTTGCTCATATCTCAGTTGTTTATGTACCGATGTTTCTGATTTTCAATACCGATCTACTCCCGAATATTTCTGATATTTTATTACCTTACGGGTCCAACCTATGTCGGGGGGCTTCAAAAAGTTGATTTCAACATACACACGGACAGACGGTCAGACGGACAGACTGACAGAGCTTAATCGACTCCCCTATTCATAAGCTTTCAGAAAATATATACTTTATGGGGTCGGAAATGAAAATTGTTGAAATTTCACACGGAATGACAAACCTATATATACCCTTTTTATACCCTTCACCTGTGGTGCACAAGGGTATATATAGCTTTGTCATTCCGTTTGTAATTTCTACAATTCTAAAAAAATTTTTTAAAAAAATTTAAAAAAAATATAAAAAAAAATAATAAAATATAAATAATATATTAAATAAAATAAATTTTTTTTGGCTCAGCTGAGATTCGATGCCACATTTATTCTAACGTGTACGTATGCACGTATTTTATATGGGATGAATGGTGATACAAACAATTGTTATTGCATGACTACACGTTGTGAAGGGTATATAAGATTCGGCACGGCCGAATATAGCACTGTTACTTGTTCACTGTGTGAAATGGTGCACTACCGTCAAAAGTAGGGGCCTTTATTCTACTCGATATTTCTGGAATTATTCGCACTGGTCCCTCATGACATTGAAGATCATTAATTTTTATTTCCAAATTTTTAAATTTTTCGTCTTGTAATTGCAATTTTTCATCAACATTTTTTACTTGTAACTGCGATTTTTCGTTAACATCTTTAACTTGTTTTTCAACGCAATCGACTCTGTTGTTCACACCCTCAGAAATTTCCTGAAGTTTCTGGTTCGTAGCTCTAGAACATTCTTGAAATCTCAACTCCAACTCTTCTTTAACTTCAGCTAATAATTTTTCATTATTAGCTCTAGAAGTTTCTTGAACTTCTTCTTTAACTTCAGCTAATAATTTTTCATTATTAGCTCTAGAAGTTTCTTGAACTTCAACTTTAACTTCGGCTAATAATTTTTCATTATTAGCTTTAGAAGTTTCTTGAGCTTCCTGGAATTTAATTTCCATCTTTTCCATCATAGCAGCAAGCATTGTACTTAAATCTATGTTGTTTGTAGTTGCACGAGTAGAAACTTCCATTTCTTCTTTTTCATCAAACTCGTAACCATCAATGTCCATATTACGCCGCTTAAATTCATCTAGAAGCCTCTTCTGCAATTCTACTTTATTACCTGTTGTCGGCAATGCCAGCTTACTCAATTCTTTCTTGAGTTGTTCAACTTTAAGTTCCTCAAATTTCATGTCTGATTTTTATTTATTTTTTTTTTAAATGCAATTTCACTTCTGACACCAGTTGTTACGTTAATACCTTTTATAAACGTTTGATTATTTCCTTTAAATAAACCTTTTGAGTTCTTTTATTGCAATTAAAAACAGTTAAAATTAGTTATAAAATTAAGAGCACTTTATTTATTTAAATACACTCAAATATTGTTCTTGTATCACTTTACTTATTACACTTATACACTTTTATTATCAAACTCACTTTGATACGCACTTTACAAGCTCTATTGTAATACTGATTGTGTTAGCTGTGTTGTTCGGCTATTTATAGTAACATAGTGGTGTTCGGTAACATTCGACAAAGTTCTCGTATGTACATTCTAGTACATTCGAAAACCGTTAAATTTAAATTAACACGTTAAGTAATAGGTACGAATAATGGAAGTGCCGAAAAGTATGCTACACATAACAACAAACATCACGTTCGAAAAACCAGCAAAATAAACTAATACAAATACAACTACAGTAACTTTAACTACTACAACTAAAATAAATTATAATGTAAATTAAGCTATTTAAAAATAAATCTGTAACAATACATAACACTAAAACAGAAATAATACTACTAGTAGACACAGGTGCTGATATTTCAGTAATAAAGGCAAAACATTTTAAAATGGAACACATAAACACTAACAGAATGACAACACTGAGTGGAATAGGACAGGGTAAAATCAATTCCATAGGAAGCATATTTTTCGACTTAAATTTTGGAAATTATTTAATACCTCACAACTTTCAGGTAGTACAAAATGATTTTCCGATACCTTGTGATGGAATTATTGGCATGGACTTCATTAAGAAGTACAATTGCATCCTAGACTTTAATGCAGATTGTGATTTTCTTGTCCTACGCCCCTCTTACATACCACAACCAACAGAAATACCAATCACGAACAACTGCGATAAAATTGATTTGCCACCAAGGTGCGAAGTAATACGCCAAATTCAGGTTGTCAATACAAATGATGAATTATTAATTCCAAATCAGGAAATTGTACCAGGTGTATTTATTGCAAGTACATTGGTGAAATTAAACAAAATATTTATTCGTATTATGAACACTAATGACACTATGACCACAATTGAAAGTAGTAAAGTAAAAACCGAAAACCTCTCTGAATATGATATAATAAAAAGGAACCACTGTAAAAAGGCACCAATAAAATCGGAAATAATAAAGATTTTAAAGAAAATTTTTCCAAAACAGTTTGAGAAAACATTAACTGAACTTTGTGAGTCATACAGTGATGTCTTCGGTTTAGAAACAGAAAGTATTACAACAAATAACTTCTATGAACAAAAGTTGAAGTGAAAGATTCACAACCAGTATACATTAAAAACTATCGGATACCACAGACACATAAGGAAGAAATAGATAAACACGTAAAGAAGCTAATACAAGACAAAATAATAGAACCTTCATATTCTGAATATAACAGTCAAATTCTTTTAGTACCGAAAAAGTCTGACACAAATTCTGACACGTAACGATGGAGACTTGTAATAGACTACAGACAGTTAAATAAAAAGTTAATCGCGGACAAATTCCCATTACCAAGAATAGACGATATCCTAGATCAACTTGGTAGGGCAAAGTATTTTTCATGTCTAGATCTTATGTCTGGATTTCACCAGATTAAATTGGATAACAATTCTAGGGACCTAACATCATTTTCGACGAACAACGGTTCGTATAGATTCACTAGATTACCTTATGGTTTGAAAATAGCTCCCAATTCTTTTCAAAGAATGATGACCTTCGCCTTTAGCGGTTTAAGACCAGATCAGGCATTCATATATATGGATGATTTGGTTATATTAGGGTGTTCGGAGAAGCACATACTTGCCAATTTGACAGACGTATTTGAATTATGTCGACGGCACAACCTTAAATTGCATCCTGAGAAATGTTCATTCTTTATGCGGGAGGTAACGTACTTAGGACACAAATATACTGATAAGAGAATACTTTCAGACGATAGTAAATATACGGTCATTGAAAATTACCCGAGACCGAATGATGCGGACAGTGCAAGGAGGTTTGTCGCCTTTTACAATTACTACCGTAGATTTATCAGAAATTTTTCTGAGTATTCTAGACACCTTACCAGACTGTGCAAAAAGGGCGTTCCTTTCGAATGGACAAACGACTGCGATACGACATTTGAATACTTAAAGAAGGCATTAATGAGTCCGACACTACTTTAATACCCCGATTTTACAAGGGAATTCTGCATAACAACCGACGCAAGTAAGAATGCTTGTGGAGTCGTGCTAACCCAAGGACACGAGGGAAAACATTTACCGATAGCATACGCTTCGAAGACATTCACAAAAGGCGAGGGTAATAAATCAACATTCGAACAAGAGCAATACATTGGGCTATCACACATTTTCGACCATATATATATGGGAAACATTTCTTAGTTCGCACTGATCATAGACTACTTGCATACCTGTTTTCTATGAGAAATCCTAGTCCGAAATTGACTAGAATGAGACTGGACTTAGAGGAATATGATTTTACGGTAAAATATCTTAGGGGAAAAGACAATTTTGTGGCACCCGCTTTGTCGCGCATAACAATTAATGAATTGAAGGCAATGAATTTGAAGAATAATACTATATTAAGAATGACGACAAGGTCAGTAAGCAGAAAGGCAGAAAAAATGGCAAGGAAAGATAATATTGAAGATAGACATCAATTAGATAAGGATAAGAAGCCCAATATATATGTCCCAGTAAACAATACTGACGTCAGGAAATACTACAAATTAGAGATTACTATGACATATATTATTATGATTATTATGACATATATACAAATTAGTGATTTGTTTATTAATGAGAAATTTGACTTAGGACAATTCTTCTCAAGGCTCAAGGAAGTGGCCGGTAAACCAAGTGAGAAAATTTTCGAATTTATCTCTATTAATGAATTTAAAGATATGGGCAATATCAAATTAGATAAAGTAAAAGTACCGCTACTTAATGAGGTGATCCACATAAAGAAGGATGTCGATAATATAAAAGAGATACTGAAACGATACCATGATGGCCCTATAGAGGAAGGCCATTCAAGTGTTTTTAGAACTCTTAATAAGATTAAAAGATATTTTTATTGGAAAAATATTACAAAAGACGTAACAAAATACGTCAAAGCGTGCTGAAAATGCCAGAAAGCCAGGATAACGAAACACTTAAAGGGTCCAATAAGAGCATTTGATACGGTTCTTATAGACACTATAGGCCCACTGACCAAATCATATGACCAGAATGAGTATGCAGTCACTATAATTTGCGACTTGACGAAATATTTGATGACGATACCGATAAGGGGCAAAAGTGCGAAAACAGTAGCTAAGGCTATTTTTGAACATTTTATTCTGACCTATGGCCCAATGAAAACGTTCATTACGGACATGGGTACAGAGTATAAAAATACTATTATAAGTGAATTATACAATCTCCTCAAGATAAATAATATAACATCTACAGCCCACCATCACCAGACGCTAGGAACTGTGGAAAGAAGCCTTAGAACATTCAACGAATATGTAAGATCTTACATATCCGTTAACAGAAGCGATTGGGATGAATGGCTCAAGTACTTTACGTACTTTTAATACTACGCCATCGTCAGTACATGACTACTGTCCGTATGAGCTAGTTTTTGGGAAAATGCCAAATAGATTTTTACAATTTAATGGGGTAGATGAAATAACACCTTTATACAATATAGAAGATTTCGTTAAGGAAATTAGATATAGATTAGAAGTCGCTCACAAAAGAGCTACGGAACTACTAGATAAAGCTAAACTTAGACAGAAGATAAATTATGATAAGGAAACATTAGATTATAACTTTAAAATAGGAGATTTAGTTTTATTAAGAAATCATAGAGGTCATAAATTGGGTTCACAATACAAAGGACCATATAAGGTAAAGAAAATAGATTTAAGATATAATGTGCAAAAAATTTTTTGGGGTTGCCGTGGTGCAAATTGCGGGAATTCGCAGTTTTTTGGATTTTTTGTAGACTCCTGGCTGTTATTTGACTGTTCGCACCCTGCTGTTTATTTTGTAATATTGCTGTCATAAGGTAGGTCCACTTCTTTTTTAACTAGTAGTGGTAGTTGCTATGCCTCCAGCAGGCAGAAAGAAGGCTGAAAAGCCTAAGGCGAAATTTGACGCGTCAGACGTTACCACTGCGGATGATGCAAGAGGGGCGCCGATCTTGAATGTCCGTCGTGTCCGTCATACGGAGTCCGAGTTTTCCTCGACAGAGGCTGATGAGGAGGTCAGCAAAAGGCCTAAGTTGGGCTGGCCGCGCTCCATACGTGCGGCTATTGCCAGGCATGCTGGGACCCCCATCGTCCCGGCAAATGTACCGATGGTGCCTTCTGTGGCACCTGTTGTCCCCGCTGTTACGACCATTTTGCCGTCTGTGGTTGACCAGGAGGTGGAGGTTGTTGCTGAGGCCACTTCTGATGTGGCCTCTACGTCGGCTGCTGGTGCTGTTGCTGGTGCTGCGACGAAGAGGGCCCGTGAGGGCAGAGTGAGGAGAAAGACGGCCGTTGTACACGGTGTTGATTTGGTGAGCCAAATAAAGGCTGTCACGAATGGTCTGACGGACGTTGTCATGACTGAGGAGGTGCCTGTGGTGATGGCGAAGAGGGTGCTGGAGTATTCCAGCCAATACGAGACCCTGCTGTTTAAGTTGCTCGCCGAGAACGAGCGGTTGAAGGGCAAGTGTGGACTGATGGAGGAGAACATGGTTGTTACTGGGGCACGTATGCCTTCCTCAACTTCTGTTGCTCCCAGGCGAAGACCCGATGCTGTATCCGTTGCTGCAGCTCCCCCCCTACCGAAACCCGTCGAGACTTGGTCTGTCGTGGTAAGGGCAAGGGCGTTACAACGTCGAAGGAGGTTGTGGACAAGGTAGTCGAGCAGGTGGCTCCTACCCTAGGCGTACGGGTCCATGATGTGTTGCCAACAAGAAGCGGTGGTGCTGTGATTCGCACTCCCTCGGTGGCTGAGAGGGAGAAGATTGCTACGAATGCCAAGTTTGGTGAGGTCGGGCTCGAAGTGTCTGTTAAGGACAAGCTCGGGCCGAATGTCGTGGTCCAGAAGGTGCACGCGGAGATATCCCCGGATGAGTTCATGAGTGAGTTGTACTCCATGAACCTCGCGGATGAGATGACGATGGAGGCCTATAGAAGATGCGTGCGTATGGTTTCCAGCCCCTGGAAACATGGGTCTGGACAGGTCAACGTGACCTTGGAGTGCATATAAAGTGGTTCCGTTTTATTGTTCGCGAGCTGGACCCGATTCCGGCGTGCCATAGATGCTTTGGCTTCGACCATCGCGTGCGTGAGTGCAAGATGAAGGATGCCGTCTGCAGGAGATGTGGTGTTGTCGGACATTCGTCTTGGCAATGCCCCAACGAGGTGCATTGCAGGAATTGTGCATTTAAGGGGCTTCCGGCGGGGCATGCGATGCTCTCTCTAGCTTGTCCGGTATATGCAGCGATGGTTGCTAGGGTGAATGCCAGACATTAATCATGGAGGGGACAACTATTGTCCAGATAAACTGTCAGAGGGCTTACGTGGTGATGTGCGAGTTGGGACAGGCGATGCGACAGCGTGGGGCTCGTTTTGCTCTTGTGCAGGAGCCGTATGTGACTAGTGGTTGTGTCAGGGGTTTGCCCGGGGGTATGCGAGTTTTTACGGACGAGGGGGGGAAACTCTGCGGTTATAGTTGATGACAGGGACGTAGACTGTGCAGTTGTTAGTTGTAGTGAGTTTGGTGTTTGTGTCTCGATGGATGGTAGTTTTGGTAGGTTGATGTTGTCGAGCATCTATTGCAGGTTTGGTGCTCCCTTGGGGCCGTACATTGGTTACATGGATTTGGTGCTACTCCTTGCGGGTAGTGTTCCGTTAATCCTTGGTCTAGACGCCAACGCATGCTCTCGTATGTGGTTTAGTAAGATGCCCAGGAGTTACTCTGGACATCGAAACTATATACGAGGAGTCATGCTCAGCGAGTGGATGGTTACTAGTGGAGTTGTGGTTATTAACGAGCCTAGTGATCTGTATACCTTTGACGGTCCTATGGGAGTCAGTGACATCGATGTGAAAGTGGCGGCGGTGGGCGTCTTCGAGCTTGGCTGGAGGGTCTGTGACGACTGGGGTGTGAGCGATCACAGCCCCATTGAGGTTAGTGTCCGGTTTAGGCACCGTGTTGTTGAACCGGTGCGTCCGCGTGCGTGGAGGGATCGTGAGGTCGATTGGAATTTCTACTCGGATGTCGTTAGGGAGGCTGCTGGGTCTGTGCCGGTTGTTGCGTTTAGGACCTTGACTGTAGATGAGCAGATCAGTGGATGTGTTCTACCAATGACACATTGCTTGGCCGATGTCGTGGTACTAGGCCAAGTAAGGTGAAGTGGTGGTCCCGTGAGTTGGATGACTCGCGAAGGGCCGTCAGGCGTCTGAGGAGGTGTTTCCAAAGAGCCAGACGTACCGGCGCGAGTGATTTAACACAGCGAAAAGCTGACTTTCTTGCTGGTCTTAGGACGTACAAGGCTTTGACTATTAGAGTTAAGGAGGAGGAGTGGCGTAGTTTTGTGCAGGACAACAGGGACGACCCCTGGGGTAAGGTTTACCGTATCTGCAGGGGTAGGAGGAAGTTGCCGGAAGTAACTTCACTTCAGGTTGGTGACACTTTGTTATCATGGGATGGGATTTTTGGTCCATATGACCTATCTCAGGGACAAATTAGCTGGTGTAGTGGAAAAGGTTAGGCGCACCCTTAGAAGTGACTGGGGCCTAAGCAGGCGTGCTGTCCGTACCAGATATGAGGGACTGTTCGTTGCGTGTGTAACGTATGGTGCTTCCATGTGGTATGAAACAGTTATGTCTGTTGCAGGCAGGAACAAGGTCTTGTCGGTTCAGAGAGTGGCCATGTTGGCGTATATGCAGGTTTGTTGCACGGTATCGACCGGTGCACTTCAGGTCTTGTTAGGTGTAGCTCCTCTTGACTTGGAGGCAATACGTCGTGTAATTGCCTTCAAAATCAGGAAGGGGCTACCGCTTCTTGCTCATGACTGGATATCTGCTGCTGATCTGGTAGGTGCGGATGGTGCACGGGTTAAGGTGCTCTTGGATGAGCAGGTTATGTCTAGGGTGACGTATGACTTCATACGTCATGTTGGGTTTGTGCGGCAGCATCCGGACTTTGGTTTTGACCTTAGTCTTGGGTTCTTGTTGACGGGCCATGGCTCGCTCAATGAGTTTTTGTTCCGTAGGGGTCTGTCTGAATCGCCCATGTGTGCTTGTGGGACTGGGGCGGAGGATGTTGTACATGTGTTTACGGGGTGTCCTGACTATGATGACATTAAGGACCTGGGTGTTATGGGGATAGTCCAGGGCGGTGCGGGTATGGACTGGGACTTTAGTAGGGTTCTTGGGAACGAACGGACGTTTGACAAACTGGGCGAGTTCGCTCGTGCAGCTTGCATTGTTGACGACCCTGCTTTGTACCCGGAATTTCGTTGATCACTGTTGCTGAATTGGTTGCCTGACTGACTTTGTGTCACCCGTGAGGGGGCTCATTGCTCATTAGTTTGTTAATTGTTTTGTATGTTTTGTCCTGCTGGCGTCACACCCTTGTGAACAAAGCGTCGCTTGTGAGGGCGGCTGTACAATGTTTTGTGTTCTGTCTGTTTATTTGTTGTTGTTTGTTGACATGGGGTGACCAGTCCCGGGCTTTTGAGTCGAAACTGGAAGTGGTCATATTGGCCACGAGGGGTGACCAGTCCCTGAACTATTTGGAGTTCAACTGGTAGTAGTTTCGGCTACGAGGTCTGACCGGAGGCCTTATTCTGGTACCACGGGAGTCAGGAGCCCCTGGAACTTCGGTTCCAGCCTGACTGCGGCGAGGCCCCTTGGGGAGCAACGTGGTGGTTGTGGTTTAAACCCAAATCGCGGGAATAGCGTGAGCTCGGTGTGGAGTTGCATTGCAACCGGGTGTCGTGACCCATAGAACGGCAGAAGTTTAGATAGGCTCCGATCCTAACCATGGTGGGGTCATGTATCCAAATGCATGGCTTCGAATTGGTACTCATGATTGGCAATTCGTCTTTGACGAAATGTCAACCAGGGGGGCGCTGGTAGACGCATTGTATTCACCCTGTGTTAAGAGCACTGTGGAGTTAGGCCAATGTGGCAGGAATTCACACGAATCTTGAACACTATGTCCATATCTACTCAGTTGCGATTTTATCGTTGTACAAGCAAGTTGTGTTGACGGCAAATTGTAATTTTAAAGCGTTCGTGTGTGAAATTGAGGAAAATTTACATCAAATAAGGCCTTTGTGTGTGCACGAAGGTTCATCGTGAAAGATTTATAGAAGAAATCTACCGGAGAGATTAGAGTGTGTGTGATTTTAATTACGCACTTCTAACTGCGCAAATTGAGATAATTGTAAGCGGCTGTGTGTGCTGCTTGTGTACCTGCGTAAATTGGAAAATTGTGAGCGGCTGTGTGTGCGGCCATTTCTACCTGCACCTTTTTGTCCAATTACTTTGGGTTTTCTGTGTGCAGCTGCAACATTGTAGGTAATTAAGTGGTAATTCTTGGTACCATTAATTGCCAGCTAATTACATGGGGAAAAATTGTTTATTAATTATCGGGAAAATCCTGCAAATTAATTTGAGTGCTGATTACCTTACCTGAGGTTATAAATTGTGCGCTGCGTGAATGTGGCCAGGGGGAAAAGGTGCCTGGTTATCCAGGTAGCAAAATGAGGGACAGGGTAAACAAAGCAAAGAGGGTGAATTCGATGAGTGCGGTAACCGACGACGAAATGAGTGGCGTTGAAGTGACCGATGTTGCCGACGGTAAGAGAAAGGCAAGAAGCCGATCACGTGAAAGAAATCGTGGCGTCCGCCAGGGATTCGACTGCTTCCTTGTGTGAAACAGCAGGCAAGAGTAAGAAAAGGAAGAAGGAAGAGAATAGATTGCGTGCAGATACCAATAAGAGTGAGAGAAACAATGTTGACTTAATGAAAGATGCCACAACCGACCTGTTGAAGGTCTTAATAAAGGGTGGTATTTCAAAAGAGGTCCTTGGGGATGTAGTGGAGTGCGTTGGCCGCTACGAGAAGGTTATTTTGAACCTAGTAGTGGATCTTGAGCGGAATAAGGGCATTTTAAGTGCGTATGAGAAGGGTGTGTGTGCTGCTAGGCCTAGTGCAGCTGCAGCTGTGCCTTCGCGAGTGGTGTCTGCTATTGAGCCGGCACCCAAAAAGCCAGTGGAGACATGGTCGGTGGTTGTCAGGAGCAAGAATGCTAAGGCAACTCCTGACGATGTTGTAAAAAAGGTGGTGAAGGAGGTTGGACCTGCCCTGGACGTAAGGGTACACGAGGTGAGGCCAATTAAGGGTAAAGGTGCCGTCATTAGGATGCCATCAGTTGCAGGGCGCAACAAAATTTCTGGAAATCAGCGTTTTAATGAGGTGGGGTTCGAGGTGAGCGTCAACGAGACCAGAGGGCCTAGGCTTGTCGTGCAGGCTGTTGACTTCCTGATTGGGCCGGAGGAATTCCTAAGCGAGCTATATGGGAAAAGTTTGAAGGAGGTAATGTCTCAAGAAGATTTTAACAAGAGTGTCAAGCTGGTGACTGCGCCTTGGGAGGCTGGCAATGACAGGCCTAGGAATATAATTATTGAAGGTAAGCAGAATGCAATTTCTAAATTACTAGGTATGGGTAGGGTGTATATTAAGTGGTTTTCGTTTCGCTTGCGCGAATACGAGCAGGTCAGGGGATGTTTCAAATGTTTAAGCTTTGATCACAGAAGAAGCGAGTGTCGCTTTACAGAGAGCGTTTGTCGCCGTTGTGGCCAGGAGGGTCATATGGCGAGTCGTTGCATGAACTATTTGTCATGTAGAAATTGTGCGTATAGAGGTAGGCCATCGGGTCATCTTATGATGTCGTCCGCTTGCCCTATTTATAGTGGTTTGGTAGAGAGGGCAAACTCCAGACATTGAAATGGATTTAAAGATTATACAATATAATTGTCAGCATTCATATGCTGTAATGTGCGATTTAGGTGAGGATTTGTGTAAGTCAGGTAGTAGTTTTGCATTGATTCAGGAGCCGTATGCGACTACCGGCTGTGTTAGGGGGTTGCCTGCCTTTATGCGGGTATTCACTGATACAGACGCTAGTTCTGCTGTAGTTGTGAATGATGTCAATGTAGAATGTATGGAAGTTAGTTCCACCCAGTGGGGGGTCTGTATTTCTGTAGAGGGTAGTTTTGGTAGGATATTTTTAGCGAGTATTTACTGTAGATACGGTGAGCCTTTAGAGCCTTATTTGCTGTATATCAATGAGGTATTGTTGCTGGCTGGTGGTACCCCGCTCATTGTGGGACTGGATGCAAATGCAGTTTCCCCAATGTGGTATAGCAAACAGTGCAGTCGGTCGACTGAGAGGTACAACAGAGGTATTGAACTGAGTGGGTTTATAGTTGCCAACAATCTTGGTGTACTAAATGAAGTCAGTGAGTTATATACGTTTGATGGGCCTAGCGGCAGGAGTGATATTGATGTTACAGTGGCAAATAGGTCTGCTGATAGGGGGATTAGCGACCACAATTTGCTAGAGGTAAATTTTGGTTACCGGAGAGTAGTTAGACCTAATGATTTTGTTGTTAGGAGATGGCGTGTTCGCGATATTGATTGGCGGCGTTATGGCGAATGCTTACGCGAAATTGCGATAAGTCTGCCTATTGATGAGTTTTCTACAATGGGTATTGATGAGCAGAATGAGCGTATTGTTAGTTGGGTGGGCGATTTAAACGACGTTTTTCTTGGCAGGAGCCGCAGAAGCAATCCACGTGCCGTTAGATGGTGGACTGAGGAGCTACGGATGGATAGGAGGGTCGTTAGAAGGTTGAGGAGGCGTTTTCAGACGGCTAGGGCAAATGGTGATGCATATGTAGGTCGTCATAGCTTAGTTTACAGGGAAAAGTTGCGTCAATATAAGGACAAGATTGTCAAGGTAAAGGAGGCAGAATGGAGAAAATTTTTCGAGGAAAATAGGGACGACCCTTGGGGGCGAGTCTATAGGATTCGCAAGGGCAAAGGTCGTCATGCGGATATATGTGGTTTGAGGGTCGAGGGGACCGTTTTGACGGATTGGCAGGAGTGTGTTAAGAACGCGTGGATGTATGTTAAGGACTGTGTGAGGGACAGTCAATCGAGGTATGTCTTAGGATTGTTCATCGATTTTAAGCGTGCCTTTGGTAATTTGTGTTGGGATAGTGTTATGGCTAGGTTGCGTGAATTAGGGTGTGTTGATATGAAATTGTGGGAGAGATTATTTCACAGCTAGAAGTGCCTGTATTGTTGGTGTTAATGGCTGTATTAGTTTAAATGTTGTTCGGAGCTGTCCACAGGGTTCTATATCTGGTCCATTTATATGGAACATGATGATGGACATTTTGTTGAGGCAGCTAGGTTTGTTGAGTAGACGTTAAACTGCTAGTGTTAATGTCGCCCGGGGCTGTCCACAGGGTTCTATATCTGGTCCATTTATATGGAGCATGATGATGGACCTTTTGTAAAGGCATCTTAGTTTGTTGAGTAAAGTTTGTGCTTATGCTGACGATTTGCTTGTTATGGTAGAGGGCGGTTCGAGACTAGATATTGAGACCCTATGTGGGAAGTTACGCGAGTTATAGGCGATTGAAGTAGGCATGTTGGTGTTGATGTGGCAGTAGAATAGCCGGCGGCGATTTTGCTCAAGGGATTTTTAACACATGAGCGGCATCTGGTGGATAGGTTTGATGGTACTTCCATTAGGCATG
Source organism: Phyto melanocephala (assembly GCA_941918925.1). NCBI lineage: Eukaryota > Metazoa > Arthropoda > Insecta > Diptera > Rhinophoridae > Phyto > Phyto melanocephala. The sequence goes on from OW799238.1 coordinate 17,975,044, forward strand.
AGTCTGAGGTTAAGTTTCTTGGTGTAACTATGAGGAAGAGGATGAAGTTTGGGGTAGATTTGGATAGGGTCCGAGAAAAGTTAACGGGTGTGGTGGCACGCGGGAGGCATGTTTTGTGCAGTGACTGGGACCTCAGTAGAGGTGCTGTACACACGATATATGAGGGCCTGTTCCTTGCGTGTGCTGCTTATTGTGCGACAGCTTGGAGTGGAAATGTTAGCTCGGCTGTAGGTCGTAGCAAAATCTTGACTTGTCAGATAGTCATTTTGTTAGGTTGTGTTCCTGTTTGTCGTACTGTGTCTACGGATGCATTGCAGGTATTGCTAGGTAAACTATCTTTTGATATGGTGGTTATTCGCCGTAGTATACTGTTCTATTTTTCACGAAGGAGTTTCTATATATATTATGATATATATTAAAAACTAGAGTATATAATGTAGAAACAAATACCGTTAGAATAAAATAAAATTTCGGTGCCTCTGGGCAGTAAGAAAAATTTTTATATAAAGTATTATTTTTGTTACCTTTAACTTATTACTAATATAACATAAAAATGCCATGTATTGTATGTACATATATTTTTTTTGCATATAGTTAAATTGTGTATAAAATATTAGAATTTTGTAAGACTTTTTGGATCCTTTCGCTGTTACATTAGGCTCCACGAAAAGCCCCCCAATGAAATAACGCCCAGGAAACAATCCCCAATGAAGTAAACCCCAAAAAATTGGAAATAACACCCAAAAACAGTGAATGAAATAACATCGAAAAATAAATGAAATAAACCCCAAAGCGAAAACGAAACAACTCCCAATATTTGGGAGTTATTTCATATGAAATAACTCCCAATGATGATAATGAAATAATCCCCAATGAAATAAACCCCATCAGCAACAAAAATGAAATTATGCCCAAAATTCATAAAAGAGTCAGATTCATTAAGGATTTCATGAAGTCAATATGGACCAACAGCAAAATCGCAAATTTATTGATATAAATCGTGTGGAGGCCCGCAGGCGTCTTCTTCAAATTAAGAATATATGCAACTTCGAAAGTATGCCAGCATTCATAATCATTTTTTTTTTGGTGAAAGAACATACAAAGCTCGTTTAATAGTGACTACTTATGGTTTTGTTAATGGACTAAGTCCAGTGCAGTAAATTTCCCTTATACGATGGAAGCAATTTCAGATCAGCCACCAACGAGCTATCCTAAAACTTTACGAATGGCTTGAAAATCCAACTCATGGGAGACGTTATTATAGTTACAATTTTGTAAAGAAGGCAGTAATTTTCTGTAATGGAGATGTAAGGAAGTATGGACAAAGAATTGTTTAATATTTCCAATATATTTATTTTTGAAACCCAATTACCAAAAAATTATTTTCATGTACATACATAAGTAATAAACTTAATACAATATACGTAAGGAATGGTAAAAAAAACAAAATGGTTGCTCATGAATTCAAGATGGAGAAAATATACGTTGTATGTATAAATGCCGCCAGTTGGTTACACACTGTTATTATGTACCTCCTCACTGTTTGGCAGAAGTGGAACCAACAGCCGATTACTTTTGATTTCGGGAAAACAATCAATATTGTCGTCCGTAAACTAATTTCGTAGTCTATCACGAAGGTCGCACCATCCAAGTCCAGAACGTTATCATTTATGTATTTGAAAAGATATTGTAATATATTCACAGGCTAAATGTTTTCTTGTAAAAGGCCTATTTTTATATAATTTATTTACAAACACCCCAAAAACCAAAAGCTTTAAAAATGAAATAACCCCGAAATACAAAATGAAATAACATCCAAATTATACACGCTATGAAACAAGACCCGAATTTTAAAAATTTGTTGAGTGTTATTTCATTGGAGATTATTTATAATTTGAAAACCCCAAATGAGAAATGAAATGATTTCCAAAAAAAATGAAAGACGGCCCAAAAAAATTGGGAGTTATTTCATATGAAATAACACCCAAAAATGTATGAAAAAAATTTGGAGAATATTTCATTTCTCGTTTGGGCGTTATTTCATTGGGGGGCTTTTCGTGGAGCCGTTACATTAATATATATATTTTTCATTGTTATAAAATTAATTAAAATTAAATTAAAATTAATTAATTTATGTTTATACTCATCAAAAATAATATGTTAGAATGACTTTGGAACATAAGATATTTTCTCTGATATCATAATTTTTAAACCCCCAATGAATTACTCTCTGCGTGCACGTCTTTCTTCTAAGCATACTTCTTTTACTTAGAAAATAAACGTTTGTTAGAATCGGACGGTTTTAACATCAAATAACATTGTGTTTGATCTGATAAAAATACTGCGAACGGATAAGTGAAAAAAATGAGTAAAGCAAAAGTATAAAAAAAAATTTTAGTGAGATAAAACAAAAAGCTGAACTAAAAGATCTTATAGGCAAATAAAAAGAAACACAGTCACAATTATTTATATTTATTTTTTTTAATATCAATATTGGTTATAACTTTGTTTCCATTTTTATATTTTCAGTGTTAATGTCAAAAACCTTTATGATTACTCATAATTGACATTAATAATTGAGATGGGCAAATTATTCCCTATAAGTTCAATACACATATATGTAAGCTGAATGCAGCATAAATCATGTTGTCTTTGTCATACATAATGCCTATATTAAACTACCACAAGGTCTTATTATGCCTAAATGTTACTTCCGTTTTTTGAGAGCTATAGATAAATTAAGTTGTCTTGTTCGTTTAACCAGTCTTTTGAAAAGGTAACAAAATTGTGAAAATACATCTCTTGTACGAAATTCTAATTTATTGGTTTTTCATTTCGTTGGATTTTCTACCGGGATTTTGTCGTTGGAGCAACTTATTCTTGCTATATTCTTTTGGCTCAGAGGTTGAATGCCTAATTTCCAACCAAATAGATTCGTGCACCTCTCTTAGATTTTTCAAATAAACATTTGGTCCCATTCGAACCGGATTGGAAAGTGCAACATCACTCTCTGAGATTTCTACATTGGATTACTGTTTTCATAATTTTATTCAAAGGTACGTTCTGTTGTTTTTACTTTAGTCTTTAAAGTGCATTCCTAGACAGTGTTCAAGTGCTTAAATTTTTTATTGTGCTACACGAAGTGACCAAAATAATTTGTATATAAAATTTGTTCCCTATAAAATAATTAACAAAATTAATGTTAATTTACAAGAAATAATAATATAATACATAAAGGCCATATATGTATAGTAAAGAAAAAAAAAAATTATTTTTACATACTTAAATACATATGTAGTTCTATATAATAATTTTTGCGGGAACGAAAAAAAAAAAACCAACAAAAAATCAACTGTATAACTCCGAAAAAAAAACAACATCTAAGATATTCTGTGGGGAAAAGGAGAAATACGATAATGTCAAAAACAACAACTTAACAAACTTCATTGGTGGTTGCGAGAAATCAGCGGTATACATATGTATGTACAAAAATATATTTTATAATTTGATATAATAGTTACATAAGCCACTCTTAAGTATTCACCTACAATACTTTTGTGATATGTACCTAGTTTTGTTTTCTCTTCTCCCTGTGTAGTTCAAGGTTTAATAGACTCTTTAAACCTATTCTCTTTGATTCGTCAGCTTATTGATCTCTTTAAAGGTCGTAAATAAATTCCAATTGTGTTAGTGTTACCGTGCACATAAACCAATAACAATAAACAGAGATTTTTTAATTATATATACAAGTTCCTTTCGTCGTTTAACTGAAACTTAAAATATCCACTCAACATCTAGAATCGATATTAATTAATATAAATATACAATTGAAAGATTGATAAAACTAATAACCAGAATAATTAGAAAAACTACAATATTTCATAAATTCACATAACAAGGCAAAATTATAAATTCAAGGTTTGTAAATCCATTTCAACATTTCTTTTATTTGGGTATATGTATCATCCTTACGGTAACCCTGTTCTTACTTACTTTTTTTATTACATTGAACTTACATTGGAAGTGTTAATTTTACATTGGACAAATTGAGCGACACAACCGAAACACAATAGCTCTATTCAATTCTTTAGAGTTTTTTTTTTTTTGCTTCATTCATTGAATAATTAATTCTACACCATCCCCAAACCATCAACTATATTTATATATATAAAAAAAGGGGAAAAATTTAACTGTAGTTGGATAATAAGAAAAAAAAAATATATATATAAGAATAAATTTTTTTTGTCCTTTTAAATAATTTTTTTTATTTATCCTATTCATACTTCAAAAAAGAAAAGAAAAAAAAACCTATCAATTTTGTTTTCGCCTTGCTAAATTTTTATTATTTGATTAAGTCATTAATACTGCTGCATCATTATAACTTACATATGAAAGTGTCAGAACGGACCTAATATTTCTTTTCATTTTGGAATAACAAAATATATTCCAATTAATAAAAGGTTAATGACTATATACATGCATATTAGTTGTTTAGAAAACATCTGATTTGTTTACAGCAGTTAAAATAAATGCATTCTTTTCGTTTTTCAAAATTTCAAATATAAATTTATTAGTTTTTCGATTGACTCATATTGCAAGTGTACCAGTCTAATTTCCATTTTCTTTTATTTTACTTTATTTATAAACTTTTAAAGCAGTTTATTATTGCTAACTTCCTGGCTTGAAAAACAAAATTGGTAAATTTTAACTTTTTATACAATATCTACACAAGTCTTACAAAATATATAAGTCTTACCGGTTCTGAAATTTCATGAGAAAGAAAAATTAGAAAAGGAAAAATTAAATTTGTTTTTACTTGGTACAAGTCTATTACGATTTTTTCTGAAATAAAGCATTCAATTACATTGACAATTCAAAATGTCTCTCGATCAATTTATCCGACTAGCAGACAGTATTGTTGAGTTCGAAGCTGATCTCAACAACAACGAGCTTCCGCTAACCTCAGTGCATGCACTCGAAGTGCATCAGTGCGAACTTAAGTCCAACTGGTCTCGCCTTAAGGTAGCTTACGAGCAATATCTACTGGAGGCTGAAAAGGAGGCTAGTGAAAATGATGAACCATTAGATTTGGAAACGTTCAAATCCAAATACAAAAGTAGCTATACAACCTACTGCAACTGTCTGATAAAATTATTAGAAATTTCGGAAACCATGCGATCGCAAACCGCGCCTGATTCGGAAGCTGTTGTTCCGCAAGCTGATATTTCAGTACATCCTAGTACGTCTTGTGATATCGGATCACAAAAGGCTCATTTATCAAATTCACCTGGCCTTCATTTACCTCCGATTGAAATCGAAGTTTTCAATGGAGATTACGCATCCTGGCCAACCTTTCGTGATCTATTCACGGCGGTTGTCTCCAATTCACGGGCTAGTAATGTTGAGAAGATGTTTTACTTGACCCAAAAAACGAAAGGTGAGGCTAGGGAAATAGTTCAGAAAAGTCCACTTACTAATGAGGGTTTCGATCTGGCTTGGAAAGATTTGTGTCTGCGGTTCGAGAATCGAAGAGTCCTCGTAAATGGTCAATTGAAGATCCTTTTCAACCTCCGGACCATTAGTTTAGAATCAGGAAAAGACCTGAAACAACTCCAGAGAAGTATTAACTCGTGCATTAGTATACTTAAACTTTATAATATCAATGTATCAAGTTGGGATCCAATTTTTGTATTTATTTGTACACACAAACTCCCAGAAAGTACGTTGACCTTATGGGAACAGCAATTGGAGGATAAAACTGCTATTCCGAAATGGTCAGAGTTAGATGAGTTTCTCACTAACCGTTATAGGACTCTAGAATCTGTATCAGATATTCGGGGTTCTACAACTTATATCTCTAAAAGCCATGATACAAAATCTAAAGCCGCATTAAACTTTAATTCGAATAAGCAACTAAATAGCTTTCGTACAAATATTTCAAATAAAAAATGCCATCTGTGTCCTAAAGAAACCCATACTATTCGCCAATGTCCAAAATTTTTAAAAATGGGATATCAACAAAGATTTAGTGAAATAAAGAAAGAAGGTTTATGTTTAAACTGTTTTTCAAAAACGCATAGTATGCGAAATTGCACTAGTAATCATAATTGCTTCAAATGTCAGAAAAGACATAACACACTTCTACATAAGGAAGTTGATAATCCTAGTTCATCTTTTCAATCATCAAGTTCCACACTAAATCCAAATTCATCCCCATTTTCGCACCTTAATCCAAAAAATATACAGTCCATTAACGGTTCAAATTCTAATCAAATTCAGTCTTGCTTCGCTACTAACTCTACAGGAATCTTATTGGGTACAGCCTGGGTAAATATATGTCATTTGGGAATAAAATATCAGGCACGTGCCTTAATCGATTCTGGTTCAGAAGGCACATTACTCTCTGAACGTATTTTTAATCTTCTCCAACTTCCTTCCCAACGAACGAATGCACAAATTTCGGGATTAAACAATACAGTTTCAGCTAAGGTTCAACGCCAGTGTTCATTTGTGTTAGGTTCTCATGTCAATAGCGACATTATGATTCCAGTCACCGCACTTGTAGTTCCTCATCTTTCGAATAATCTACCATCACAAACTATTTCCAGTTCACTATTTTCTGAACTTCCTAAGATATCATTAGCTGATCCTAAATTCTATTGCAGTTCAAAGATTGACTTGTTAATTGGAGGAGATATTTTCCCCTCAATTGTATGTTCCGGTACTAAACATAATGTGTGCGAATCCTTAATTGCTCAGGAAACTGTCTTCGGCTGGATTCTTACCGGTCCAATTTCTAGCCAGTCTTGTCCAAGCTCAATAATTAGGTCACACTTTTGTGAAATTTCCTTAAATAGGGAAATTTCACGTTTTTGGGAGGTGGAGAATCTTCCAAGGAAGAACTTCATGTCACTCTCCGACAAAGCCTGTGAAGAGTTGTACATTCGATCTACCATGCGGAATTCTGATGGTAGATATATAGTCTCATTACCCTTTAAGGAAGGATTTCCTGAAAATGTTAGCTTAGGCCATTCTAGGTCAAGTGCAATGGCACAGTTCTTTCGAAATGAGGCTAGATTAATCCGAAATCCAAGTTTTAAGCTTGACTACGATAAGGTTGTTCAAGAATATGAGGACTTAGGTCACATGTTTCAAATTAAATCACCTAATCTATCAGAGAATTCACAGAGTTATTACCTGCCACATCATGCTGTTATAAAACCTGATAGCACCACTACGAAAGTTCGAGTAGTGTTTAATGCATCGGCTCCTTCGTCTAATGGTCAGAGTTTAAATTCTGTACTCCACACTGGACCAATTCTTCAGAGTGACCTTACTTTATTAATTTTGAAATGGCGGTTTTTTCGATTCGTTTTTAACGCCGACATTCAAAAAATGTATAGACAGATTCTAGTGAATCCTGATCATACTCCGTACCAAAGACTTCTATTCCGAAGTAATCCAGATGGTCCAATTTCTGATTACGAATTGAAGACTGTTACGTTTGGCGTGAACTGTGCTCCATATCTCGCTATTCGAACCATTCTACAGCTGGCAGATGATGTGAAAGCCATTTATCCCACTGCTAGTGCCATACTTCGGAATTCAATGTATGTTGACGATATTCTTTCAGGAGCTCATAAAAAACTCGATGCAATAAAAGCTAAAAATGAGCTAGTCCAAGCTCTACAGTCAGCAGGATTTTCGCTGCGAAAGTGGACATCCAACTCAAAGGATATTTTAGCAGATATTCCATCAGATCATCTTTTACATGAGGATTTTTTGAAATTAGAAGATAACAGTTCCACTAAAACTTTAGGAATCCGGTGGAATGCATGTTCAGATGAATTCTACTTTACCGCCAATCCTTTGTTAGAATCTCCAAAATATACAAAAAGAGAAGTTTTGTCCCAAATAGCGAAACTTTTTGATCCCGTGGGTTGGTTAGCACCTTGTATTGTTCTGGCAAAAATTATAATGCAAAGGATATGGATGGATGGTACTGGCTGGGATGACGTTCTCGCTCCAGATTCACTTCAAAAATGGAAAAGTTTTCAGTCGAACTACCCCTATATCAACAATATTCGCATTCCTCGATGGATTAATTATTGTCCTAAGGCTGAAATCCAATTCCATGGATTCTGTGATGCCTCTGAAAAAGCATACGCAGCAGCTTTATATGTTCGAATTTCAGATTCGAATTCCTCTTCGATTTGCCTAATATCATCCAAAACTAAGGTGGCTCCTATTAAGACCCTGTCAATTCCTCGACTAGAACTTTGTGGAGCAGTTCTTTTGGCTGAAATGATTGAAAATCTACTGCCAGATCTGGACATCGAGAAACATGACGTTTATTGCTGGACCGATTCAACAATTGTTCTCTCGTGGCTTGCAAAACCACCGTGCAATTGGCTAACATTTGTAGCAAACAGAGTATCGAAAATTTCTCAAGTAATCAACTATGATCAATGGAATCACGTCAATTCGGATTCGAATCCAGCAGATTTGGCAAGCCGCGGTGTTTTTCCACAAGATTTGTTGAATAACGACTTATGGTGGTCTGGGCCAAGCTGGCTTAAGGAAGACAACATAAAGTGGCCTAAATCCAATTTATCCACTACTACAAGTACTAATTTAGAAGTAAAGCCCGTCAGAGTTCACTTTTCCTATTTTTCAAATTTCGAGGATCTGTTAGATAGATTTTCTTCTTTTCACCAGGCATTGCGAGTCATGGCATACGTATACAGATTTTTTTATAGAACTCATCCTCGACATAGGTTTAATTTCTTAACAAAATCACTTGATCTATCCAGTTCAGAAATTAGAACAGTCCGAGACCAACTCATTTCAGTCAGTCAAAAGGCATGTTATCCAAACGAGCATAAGATACTAGCTGCCAAACAAAATATATCTACCTCAAGCAGTATTCTGAACTTAAATCCATTTTTAGATTCTGATGGAATAATTCGTTGCTGTGGCAGATTGGAATCTACTCCAGGCCTTACATATAATGAAAAACATCCCATTATACTGCCATATAGTTCACAATTTTCCAGACTTTTGGTCAAATTTGTCCATGACGTAAGCTTACACGGAGGCAATCAACTAGTATTGCGACTTCTGAGGACACAGTTTTGGATCCCAAGGGCAAAGAACCTTATAAGGTCCACAATTAATAAATGCAAGACATGTATTATATATAAGAAAAGATGTCAGAAACAAATAATGGCCGCCTTACCCTCAGAGAGAACTGAAATTTCACGTCCTTTTACGCATACTGGTGTGGATTTCGCCGGACCATTTGATGTAAAAAGCTATTCTGGCCGAGCATGTCGCATATCCAAGGGATACGTATGTGTGTTTGTATGTTTTTCAACTAAAGCAATTCATTTAGAAGCCACGTCGGATTTATCCACACAAGCCTTTCTAGCTGCATTTAGCCGTTTTGTAGCCAGACGAGGGTGTCCTCTACACCTCCACTCGGATAACGGCACGACATTCGTAGGTGCCTCTAAAGTTCTATCAAAAGAGTTCATGCAAACTTTCCAGCAATGTATAGTAGCCAACTATTCCTTTCAGAATATTTCATGGCATTTTATTCCAGCTGGAGCTCCACATATGGGCGGTTTATGGGAAGCTGGAGTAAAAAGTTTCAAAACACATTTCAAAAAGGTCGCAGGGAACTATAAATATACATTTGAAGAGTTGTGCACACTTTTGTCAAAGATTGAGTCGTGCCTTAATTCTCGGCCGATTTCTCCTGTCTCACATGATTCCACCGATCTTTGTGCCCTAACCCCAGGGCATTTCCTTATTGGAGGTCCAATTTTAGCTCCAATTGATCCTCAAATTAATGATTCATCAATTTCTGTTACGAACAGATGGCAAAGGCTAAAACTAATTCACCAAAACTTTTGTTTTCGATGGAAAACTGAGTATCTCAAGGAACTGCATAAAAGAAACAAATGGCAGAAACCTGAACTCGACCTAAAAGAAGGTAATTTAGTCGTAGTTAAAGACGAAAATCTACCACCTAATTCGTGGCGATTAGGCAGAATTACTAAAATTTATCTTGGTTCCGATAATAGAGTTCGTGTTGCTGACGTTCTCACCCAACGCGGTGTAATAACTAGACCTATCGTCAAACTGATAATGCTCCCCACAGAATCTTAGATTTTTTTTTCTTAAATAACTCATTAATTATTTAGAAATCCGTTCTCTTCCAGCTCATCATGCCTAAAATTACTTCCATATCTTCGAAACCCAAATCCAAATCTGTTTCAAGAAAATTTCTGGCGAAATACAACGCGTTTCCATGTCGTCTATGCAAACGTCCACATCCTCTTCGCACATGCAAAAAATTCTTGGATATGAACATTTCCGATCGTATCCGTGCAGTTCACGACAACAATTATTGCACCAACTGCCTGGCACATGACCATTCTCACGGCACATGCTTTTCCAAGCACGGATGTAAGCACTGTCAGAAATTTCACCACACGCTCTTGCATTGCAACCCTAGACTAGAGAAAGATCTTCTTTCTCCTTCTTCACAATCTCGCTCGCGTTCATCCAGTTCTAGAGCACCTTCGTCATCCAGAACCCGAAAACCGTCGGCATCTAAGCAAAAAAGTGGAACACCACCTCAGTCCACCTCAAAGTCTGCCTCACTGTCTAGTATAATACGCCAAAACACGCTTATACTTCTTCCCACGGTGTTAGTTAAGATTGACACCACAACATCACATGCTCGTTGTTTGTTGAATACCGGATCTCCATTCAGTCGTGTATCACAGATACTAATCGACGAATTAAAGTTAACCGCATACACACTACATGAAGAAACCATATGTACAATTACATTAATGTCGAGGTATGACTCATCTTCTAAAATAGAAGGTACATTTCGGGTTGACAACCGCATTACGCTTCGCACTCCAGCACAATCGCTCCCAGAATCCTATAAAAGGAATTTTAAAGATTTATTCCTTGCAGATTCCAAATTTTATGAATCAGCCTCCATCGACATCATCATTGGAGTCGATTTGTATCCAAAAGTAATAAGTCAAGGAGTTTTTTCTCGCGTAGGGTTTCCGACCGCACAAAGCACGGTATTTGGATGGGCAATCTATGGTCCATGCGCACTCTAAAATTTCTTAAATATGCACTTTTAGGCAAGAAACAGAAACCACAGAACGTATCACACTATCAATACTTATACTTAATTTTTTATTATACATATACATACATCTAAATTATGTTTGAACATATTTATCATAAATGAATTATTTACTTAAACTTTATTATTGTATACTATACGAATATTTTTTACATTGCATTGAATTAATTCTATATAATTAACTACTCTTGTAAATAAAATTAATAATCAGTTTAATTTTGTACCGGAAGCAACATTTACGACATGGCGAATCGCATTCCCCAATTATTTGCAGATATCCTGCAAGGCGGGCGGCAATGTTAATGTCAAAAACCTTTATGATTACTCATAATTGACATTAATAATTGAGATGGGCAAATTATTCCCTATAAGTTCAATACACATATATGTAAGCTGAATGCAGCATAAATCATGTTGTCTTTGTCATACATAATGCCTATATTAAACTACCACAAGGTCTTATTATGCCTAAATGTTACTTCCGTTTTTTGAGAGCTATAGATAAATTAAGTTGTCTTGTTCGTTTAACCAGTCTTTTGAAAAGGTAACAAAATTGTGAAAATACATCTCTTGTACGAAATTCTAATTTATTGGTTTTTCATTTCGTTGGATTTTCTACCGGGATTTTGTCGTTGGAGCAACTTATTCTTGCTATATTCTTTTGGCTCAGAGGTTGAATGCCTAATTTCCAACCAAATAGATTCGTGCACCTCTCTTAGATTTTTCAAATAAACATTCAGGCTTTTTTAAAATTATTTGTATGTGTAAAATATATTTGAATATTGGTTAATTTATGTTTCTATTCATCAGAAGTAATGTTAGAATGACTTTGGAACATTAGATATTTTCTCTGATATCATAATTTTTAAACCCCCAACGAATTACTCTGTGCGTGCACGTCTTCTAAGCATACTTCTTTTACTTAGAAAATAAACGTTTGTTAGAATCAGACGGTTCTAACATCAAATAACATTATGTTTGATCAGCTAAAAATACTGCGAAAGGATAAGTAGAAAAAAAGAGTAGAGCAGAATTATAAAAAAAATAATTTTAGTGAGATAAAACAAAAAAAAAATCTTATAATGCAAATAAAAAGAAACACACTCACAGTTATTTATATTTTCAGGCTTTTTTTTAATGAAATATTATTATATATTATTTACTAGAAAAGCCCGGCGCGCATTGCTACGCCCCTTAATGAATCGAAATGCATTCTAAATTTTAATTGAATATCAAGTGCAAAAACCTAAAAATTATATTTTTTTATGGGCGTGGCATTGCCCAATTTTCTAATCACGAAATTGTAAAGTCATAACAGCTCAATATGTGTGCAAAGTTTCAGAAATATCGGACCAGTGCAAGTTCCTAAAAATTATAATTGCTTTTATGGGCGTGGCCCTGCCCACTTTTCTGATCACGAAATTATTTAGTCATGACAGCTCAATATGTGTGCAAAGTTTCAGAAAAATCGGTCTGGTGCAAGTACCTCAAAGTTATAACCTTTTTTTATGGGCGTGGCCCTGCCCACTTTTCTAATCACGAAATTATATGGTTATGACAGCTTAGTATGTGTGCAAAGTTTCAGAAAAATCGGTCAAGTGCAAGTAGCTAAAACTGATAACTTATTTTTATGGGCGTGGCCCCGCCCACTTTTTTCCACCCATAAACACTCCCTTGTATGTGTCCAACAACTTGCCAAAGTTTGAGTCCGATCGGTTTTACAGTTTCGGAGTCTATAGCTAACACACACACACACACACAGAGTTTCACTTTTATATATATAGATGTAGTACTTGGCGATTATATGCTTTGTTATTCAATGTCTAACTAAACTAGTCTGATTCCAATACTGTAAATTGTAAGATTCTAGGTCTTCTTGTATTGGAAGATCAAACTAAAATAAATAAATAAAAAAAATAAAAAATTAATGATACCAAGAATTGCTCAAGTATAAAGCGAAAGTTTCTTTAAATTTCAGGTTAAAACAAGTAAGAGCACTATATTCGGCTGTGCCGAATCTTTTATACCCACCACCAATTTTGTGTACATTTAAAGCACAATATTTATTATTTTGTTAATCGCTATAGAATAATCTCTTTATAATAAAATATGTATCACTTTCTTTGTAGAGGATGGTCAAATTTTAAGGGCCCATGTTTAAGGTGAACCACATCTAAACTTCAACTTTTTTCTTGTATTTCATTTGACATTTCTCAATCTCAGACTAACTCAATTTGAACCGTGGAAAGATACGCAATCGAGCAACGCTTTTAAATATTAAAGATTTTTATAAAAATGGGCGTTCAAAACAAAATGCATTTTGTGCACTTCGTGATTCTTTTGGTCAACATAATCGTTCGAATTCGTCCACAATCGTGAGAATTGTAAAAAATATTTAAATGTCTGCAAATCAGGTCTGTATGAAATGTGAAAACATCTGTGAATGCCATCTTAGTTCGTTAAATGGGAAACATTGCTGTTTTTCACGATAACGTTGCAAAAGAGCAAGCAACCTCGACTCATCATCGTGCCCAACAATCGAGCATCAACAGTGTCATTGAAAATTTGGACTATCGGATCGTGGCGTGCCGCCTAGGTTGGGGGGCCATTTGGCCGATATTTTGTTCCATACATAATTGAAGCATACAAATATTATCATTATAAAAATAAATGATAATAATTTCATAATAATTTTATTCAAAATCAACATAGTCCCTTAAAATTAAACTACCCGTTATTACTTCGGTATGCTAGTAAAATGTTTTCGTAAATTTAGTCTTTCAATGAAAGTGGCCGTTAAAACGCGTGTCAATAAAGTTTCTGCTAATAAACATAACTTAGATATTTCAATATAGTCCTTTAGTATTCCAAAATCTTTATTCATAGAGAATTTACATGAATTTAAGAGGAAGAAAGTGAATTTTAGTTTAAATTTTAAGGGCCACAGGGTGATTTAAAATATACATTCTCTGCATTTTTCTAAAACGGGAAATTTATTAGTAAGATTTTGATTTTTAAACTTCTATAACATTTTGCTTTTAAAAGATTTTCAAACGAAATAAGTTTTGTATAATTTTAAAATTTGTTAGCCATTACTACATGAAAATAAATTGTTTATAATGTTTAGAGATAATTTTTTTTGACTTAGGTCAAAATTTTCCTAAATTCCCATTTTTAATAGAGCATAACTTAAGGAGAACATAAGTATAAGTTGTTAGCGTGCCATCTAGTAGTTGCTAGTAGAGTCATCTATCTTATCATCTTTATCTTATATTTAGCTACATTACAATAAATGGTGCAGTGTAAGATGAATAAATGCTAATATATATGACTAATATATTTTTATAAAAATTTAAAGAAAAAAGTGTGTGTGGTACACCTATTTTCCGTTATAACGAAGAATTTGACCAAAAAGCCATGTTTGCAAAATTTCAGAATCGTACATATAGTTTTGTCAGTTTTATTACGTTTTAAATTTGAAATATACACTCTGCGGTATAAATTTTCGTACATTTTTATCTATAACTCTTTTCCTAATTCATAGATTTAAACGATTTTCAGAGAAAAATATTCTTTTGACTCGATAAATATATATTCGAAGTTTCATGACTACGTTTATGCGTCTGGACACAATTCAAAAGTGAAAGTGGGCGTTTTAGTAGGCGTGTCAAAGTTGTTTTTGCTAATGAGTACAACTTAGGTGTTTCAATATAGTCCTTTATTATTCCAAAATCTTTATTAATAGAGAAATTATATGAATTTTAGGTAAAACGTTATATGGGAGGTGGGCGTAAGAGTGGGCGTGGCACCTTAATTTTTTGGCATAGTAATTGAAATTGAGGTGTTTCAATATAGGCCTTTATTATTCCAAAATCTTTATTAGTAGAGGAATTATATGAATTTTAGTTAAAACGTTATATGGGAGGTGGGCGTAAAAGTGGGCGTGATTTGCCGTTACAAGAAAGCGTGTCACCAGGAAGCAAAGTGTGCGAAATTTCAGAGTCGTACATCCAATTTTGTTGCTTTTATGACGTTTTTGTTTTTAAATATACCGAAAAATACACTGTGCGGTATAAATTTTCGTACATTTTGATCGATAACTCCTCTCCTAATGCATAGATTTAGACAATTTTCGGGGGAAAATATTGTCTTTACTCAGGAAATATATGTTCGAAGTTTCATGAGTCTACGTTAAGGCGTTTGGACACAATTCCATTTTATTCGATGTTCGAAGAACACGGTTTTTTCGACCTACTCTTGCTTTTCGAGCTATAACTCTCTTCCTAATATTCCGATTTAGCCCATTTTCAATACCAAACAAACCTTGTCTATAAGAAAGATTCTGGCAAAATTTGAGCCCCCTAGCTTTTTCGGTGCGACCTCTATCGTGCTTTCAACAGACGGACAGACGGACGGACATAGCTAGATCGTCATAAAATCAAACCACGATTTAGAATATATATACTTTATGGGGTCTAAAATGGATATTTCGATGTGTTACAAACGGAATGACAAAATAAATATACCCCCACCATTTTTTTGGTGGCGGGTATAAAAATATTAAAGTTATAAACAAGAATTAAGACATGCATGTATATGCAGCCGAAATTCAAAGAATTTAATATAGAAAAAGTTTTAGTTTAATTTTTTTATCACGAAAGAGTTTCTACACAGATTATGATATATACTAAAAACTAGAGTATATAATAAAGAAACAAATACCGTAAGAATATTATCAAATTTCGATGTCTCTGGGCAGTAAGAAAAATTTTAATGTAAGTATTATTATTGATTACTTTTAACTTATTACTAATATAACATAAAATATGTACATAAGTATATTATTTTGCATTTAGTTAAATTGCGTATAAAATATCAGAATTATGTTTTTGGATCCTTTCGCTGTTATATTAATATTTATATTTCATTTTTATAAAATTATTTGTATGTGTAAAATATGTTTGAATATTGGTTAATTTATGTTTATACTCATCAGAAATAATATGTTAGAATGACTTTGGAACATTAGATATTTTCTCTGATACCATAATTTTTAAGCCCCCAATGAATTACTCTCTGCGTGCATGTCTTTCTCCTAAGCATACTTCTTTTACTTAGAAAATAAACGTTTGTTAGAAGCAGGCGGTTTTAACATCAAATAACATTCAGCCTTATTACGGTTCTCGAAAATGTGCTTCGGCTATTGTCGTATTTGCTCTCGAATTTTTTTCTTTGTACTACGTAAAATTTTCGACTGCAAAGAATTTATAACATAATAAAAGAAAGAGAGTAACACAAAATGTTAAAAATAGTTAAATATTTTGAAGCAATCTGTTGTGAACTGTCAATAATAATAATAACAAAAATAAATTGGCGTCAACAAAAGTAAAAAAAAATTAAATTTAGTTGTTTGCGATATTTTCCACAATTGTAAAAAAAAAGAAAATGCTGAGTTATGCTTAATTTTTTTCGTCTGATGATGAAGATGAGTATACAGGGGCAGAGCTGAATACTTTGCGCAGAGAAATAAGAAATGCATCAAATATATTTGCTATGCCAAATTTGAAGTAAGTAGAGGTATCAAAAAAAGTAAAAAGTTGTATTATATTCCTTTACAGATTTGGCAGCTATTTCCGATTAAACAATACGGCTTTTAAATACGTTTTGGACATGATTGAGCCTAAATTGAAAGAATCGAAAGGAACTTCGGTAGTGCAAATAAACTGAAACTGGCAGCAACAATGCGTATACTTGCAAAATGCGGTTACCAGAAAGGAGCTGGTAATGACTACAATGTAGGTTTTTCACAGTCGTCTTTCAGCATTTAAAGAGTGTATAAATGCAATGAACAGCGAACTATGCAAAAGCTGGATTTCTTTTAATATGAGTGAAAATGAAAAGTTTGAAATAAAGGAACATTCCTAAATATAACAAAACTGGTTTTCCTGGTGTCAAAGGATTCAACTGTTCAGTTATAACTGACAGACTTAACTGTGAACTGAGATGTACAACACGTGCAGTTCAATACTTCAGTTTTTAACATGGATTCGATCGAAGCTTGTTGTAGGCAGCCTCTTTTTTGGCGCGATCATGGTACTCGCTAGTTGAACTGTCAGTTGTTACTCACATACGTACAGTTTTAACTGAAGATAATCTTATAGGATATCCACTTCGATGGGACATGGGATAAGTGCAAGTATGCCTTAAATATCACCAGAAACCATGGCATTAAAATAGCGATGTTACCCTGTAGATACGCTCGATTTATACCATCAGGACCTTGAGAGTTGAAGGGATGGAAACATCTACAGCCCATCTTATGCGATGCTCAGTGATCGGTAGATTCGATATGTCATATATATCCGTGTGGTCAACAACAGGAGGAGAGTCCTGCTCTAGACAGCCTGCTAGTGGTTCAAGAACCATCCGCCCTCTGTATGTATGATGGTATTGTTGGATTTGATGATAAAATCTTTCGTAGCCGAGTTTTTTCTGAAGAATTTTCTACCTAACTGCAGAATTTTCACCAGGATTGCCTCCTGGCTCTTCTACTAAGATTTTTAAGCTAATTTAGCGAGGATTTATATGTGGCCCAATATCTACTCCTTTTAGGCTCAATGAATAGTTTCCTGCATTCTGTGCGCTTTACCGCAATTTCAGCATTCCCCAACGGTGGGAGTAACTATGACTCTCTTAAGGTTTGTAAGTCGTTTGGTCTAGGAGGAATTCTTCGGAGTTGCCTTCGATCTTGCGACATGTGCCCATTTTCTACCTCCTCGTGGTACCAACCGGTAACCTTTAGTTGTTCTTCTTAGAAATTCAAAGGGCTGAAGATCAGGGTTCACGTGTCCTTGGGGCTGCCAACCCCTCCGACCCCTAATTGATTGGCACGAGTAATGAAGAGAATAATATAAATACAAATTGTTAGGTGTTTTCGCACCACGCGTATTAAGGAATCTAAAGCGAGGTATTAGGGATTCCGGAGATAATGTAACTATAACATTTTTCCCCATTCCCGAAGATAGTAGTGTGACGGGTAATGGGGATATTGGCGGTCTAAGACTACCACATTCAAGTCTTCGTGACTCCACTACACCTAATTTATCGCTAGAATCAAGTAGATGGGACAGTTCTAACCATGGGATATCTGTCGCCCCGGATATCCCAGACGGTAACTCTAACCATGTGACATCTGCCGCCCCAGATGTACACATTTCTAACCAGGTGCTCATGTCATCGTCGAGAACGTTGTTGGAGGCGCAGCTTCCATGATATATGATTAAGCAACTGAGCAGACAGTTGACATTAGTGACTCTATATCCTGTATCGGTACGGATATAGAGTCACACCTCTGTGCAGTATGTGGACGTCCATTCTCTACTAAGATGAGTCTGGGCGTTCACCTCCATCGTGGTCACCCTGACGAACGAAATTATCGCACAGATAAAAAGGCACGATGGAGTGAGAATGAGATATCCTTGATGCCCTCTGCCGAAGCGGAACTTACTGTAAGAGGTGGGATTCATTTTATAAATCATGCTTTCCATTACCAATTCGTGCATCGCACAGTTGAAGCAATCATAGGCATAGGCGTTATTACCACCACCTGGATGACAATCTTGCCGCGATGTGGTGGCTTAAGTGTCAACTGTGGATATATCTTGGGGTTTGGCTGCTGATAGTTGGGGCATTACAGCCCTCTATGGACAGTCATTCTCTAAAGATATATTATTAAAGGTTGCACAACGAAAGGTCATCCGATCCCATCCCTTCATCCTTTCCTTTGTTATAATCCCGTCTATAATCCCCTTCCTTCTCCCCCACTTTTAAGGTCAAGGTGGTTGGGAGCTGTGCCAAGGACCTGAATGGCTAGTTAGTGGTAAAACAAACTAGTCCTTAACGGCTTCCCTCTGACGCCGATGGCAAAGGTCAGTTGTACTTTAGCCTAGTCCGCGCAATCCGTCACTGTGCGGTACGGTCCTTTTCATTACGGACTACTCGTGAGAACAAAATCTGGAAGAATTTAAAAAAAAAAATGATGTAAGAGAAGAAGTTGGTGTAGCGGATATTACTGACTACTCAGGAGGTTCGGTGTCGGATTCGGACTCGGACCTTTTAGGTATCCACAGTGATATTCTGCTACAGGAGAGTCAGTTGGTCACTGAACTGACAATGTTAGAGGAGATTGGCTCCCCAATCGACTCCCGGTCGCGTACTGGGGCCTCTGAAAAGCTTGGCGATCTGGACTTGGGATCTGGGGATGAGCATGAGATAACTATGATCTCGGCTGATTGCCAGGACCAGGAAACAATAGCGCCGGTTTCGGGGGTCTCACTCGGGACAGTGAGTGGTTTGGCGAGTGAATCGAATGGTATTGTTCGACAGGACGCGACAGAACAGGTCGCTTCTGTAGGACGATTTGAGAGAGCCAAAAGTGGTGTAAAGATCTCCTTAGCCTTTCTGGAAGAGATAGCTAAGAAGGACTCTACTCTGCACGACGGGCGGGATAGGTATCTCCTCAGGAAGCACCGGAAGAGCTTGTCTAGATTCGAACGAATCTATGGCTCTGTCGAGGCTATCTTGGGGGTTCCCTATCCTGCGGGATATACAGCCAGGGCTGCTGGGGAGTCAACTGTTGTCAGCAAGGACAACAGATCCTCAGCATCCTCCGCTGCTGTCTCCTCTGTGGATGAGTTGAAGAAGGGGGTAAAGAGTATACCACCTGGTCCTCTTAATAGCGACAGTTTGGTTACAATTAAGGGAGCTAGGCCTGGTGACAATTTACCCTCTACTAGCCGCGCGATGAGGGCTGGAAAGGTCTTAGTGATCTCCGGAGGTGATGTTCAAAAGGGACTCGCCAAAGGAGCATCAACTGGGTCTAATCAGTCTTCATCTGCAGGGAAATCTGTTAATCCCTGTCCAAACCCTACGAAAAGCTCCAGAACAGGGGGCGTAAAGAGGGTAAGGTCTAGTGATGAACAGAAACCCCCTGCGGCTAAGAGGGTTGGTCAGTCTGTAAGCGGCTCTCTTGTTGATCACCGCAAGGAGATAAGCAGGAGAGCTGGCTCCAGAGAGGATCAGCCCTCGACATCGAAGAAGCTGAAGGCATCGTCGGGTAAGGACGGTATTCTGGCAGCTGTTATTGATCGCACTGATCCGGATGGTAAGATGAGTGTTGAGAGATGGCAGGTGGTAGAAAACAAACTTCTCGACGAAATCTTCAGCGTGAAGGAACGGCATGACGAGGTAGCGTTCAGAGGGGCCGATTGGGCAAGGGGTGTCAAGACCGTCAGTTGCGGTAATCAAAAGACCTTTGAGTTTTTGAAGGCTGCAATTGTCAGGTGCGGCAGTACTTGTCCTGACGCCAGTCTGGATGTTATACCAGCGTCGGAACTACCATTGAGGCCAGTGGTCACAGTGTGGATCCCTCCTCCTCTTAAAACGGTGGAGGTCATACTGGGAGTGCTGACCAATCAGAACGAGGGTCTTGATACGAGCCAGTGGAAGCTGATAGCTTCTATGGGCTGTAAAGAGAACCAGGGGAGGGACTTTCGGTTCGCAGTAGACCAAAAGTCCCTTAAAAAGCTGGAGTCGATGAAAGGGGTTGCTATTTTCGGGTTAGGATCTATCAGGTTTAGATTTTCTAAAAATGATAGATCCTAAGAGGTTGAAAGTGGTGCAGATAAACTTGCATCACTGTGAAGCAGCCTCAACCGAATTAGCAACCCATCTCATTGACAAAGCCGTGGACGTGGCCTTAATTCAGGAGCCCTGGTTGAGTAAAAACCGGGTTGCTGGATTAAAGGTCACGGGGTATACGTTATTCGTACCCCACTCCGGTGAGAAGGTACGAACATGTATAATGGCAAAGAATGAATACAAATTTATGTTTTCTCATTCTTTCAGCAATGGTGATCTGACGGTCGTGACAGGAGAGGCCATGGACAGAACGGTCCTGGCACTTGCATCGGTATACTTACCATATGAGGCTTTAGACCCACCTGGTGAGAAAGTTAAGGAGTTGGTGGAATACTCAGGCAGGAAAGGCTTGAGACTGATATTGGGTTGTGACGCGAACGCTCACCATACCCAATGGGGTAGTGCCGACATCAACAAAAGAGGTGAGTCTGCGTTTGATTTTATTATTGCTAATAATCTCTATATCTGTAATAGGGGGAATACGCCAACATTCAGAACTAGGGATAGGGAGGCAGTAATAGATATAACGCTGACGAACCATAGGGATTTAGTAGAGGATTGGAGGGTAGATTTAGGTTGTTCCTTCTCTGATCACAGTCGTCTATCCTTTAGTCTTGTCTTTGAAGAGTCGAAAAGGCGTCCGTATAGGAATCCGAGAAGGACGGATTGGGTCTCTTTTTCGGGACTAGTGGAGGATAATCTTAGGGTTATGCGTGAATTGGAGTCGTCCCCGTCAGGTGTGGAGCGCTTTGTGAACACCTTCACGGGGGTTTTGACTGATAGCTTTGAGCGATCTTGCCCCCTGAACTTTCCGGGCAAACGCATGCAGCCGAGATGGTGGACGGCGGAGCTAGGGGCTCAGCGAGCCACTGTCAGAAGGCTGTTCAATAGGGCGAAGTATACGCGTAGGGAAGTTGATTGGAATAACTATAGACTAGATATAAGGGGGACATCAGAAGGGCGAAAAGGGACTCGTGGATTAGGTTTAGCGAGTCAGTGGATTCTGTAAATGAATTATCCAGGTTTAGACGGATCTTATCTAAGGACCCTGCAGTCCCTGGATTTATTCAGAGACCGGATGATTCGTGGACAGAATCCAGCTCTGAAACCCTCGAATTGCTAATGGAGACTCACTTCCCGGGATGTGTTAACCCTGGGGCAGTAGGATTGTTGGGTGATGAACGTTTCCTGGGTCTACACTCAGGATCTGAAGTCAGGGAGGCGGTGTGGGATATGATAACCTTGGATAAGGTGACATGGGCGGTTAATACTTTTGGGCCTTACAGATCGGCAGGGCCGGATGGTATTTTTCCGGCAATGTTACAGAATATT
This sequence comes from Phyto melanocephala, assembly GCA_941918925.1. NCBI lineage: Eukaryota > Metazoa > Arthropoda > Insecta > Diptera > Rhinophoridae > Phyto > Phyto melanocephala. The sequence goes on from OW799238.1 coordinate 17,997,254, forward strand.
CAGGGCTCATCGCTCCTGCTGCTGGTTGAACTATTTAGGACTTGTGTGTTGAATGGTTATGTTCCTAGGGGGTGGAGGGAGGTCAGGGTTATCTTTATACCCAAATCGGGTAGGACTGGTCACTCGAAACCCAGGGACTTTAGACCAATTAGTCTTTCGTCTTTTCTTTTGAAGACCTTGGAAAGACTGATTGATCTACATTTAAGGGCTAGGTTTGATTCTGGCGTAATCAGCAGCGCTCAACATGCCTATCGTAGGGGTAGGTCTGTCGAGAGTGCGCTGCATGATGTGGTTGGCTGCATTGAGAAAGGGTTGCTGAACAGGGAATACACCCTGGCGGCATTCCTGGATATAGAGGGCGCCTTTAATAATTTGAGAATAGAGGCTATAGGACAGGCACTGGTTGATCTAGGGGTTCCGTCATTCTTGGTGGAATGGATAACCCTGATGCTCAGAGGCAGAGTTATTCATTCGGACTGGGGAAACGAACACCTAAGGAAACTGGTGACCAGGGGAACCCCACAAGGGGGGGTATTATCTCCCTTATTATGGCTTTTGGCTGTCAATGTTGTGTTAAGGCACTTTGACAGGATAGGACAGAAGGTCGTGGCCTATGCGGATGATGTAGTTTTATTGGTATCGGGCAAGTTTCTGCCGACAATTGGCGAAGTCATGCAAAGGGCGTTGGACGATCTGTCATCTTGGGCTACTGATAAGGGTTTGGGAGTCAATCCGGGAAAGACGGAGTTGGTTCTTTTTACTAGGAGATATAAGGTGGTGGGATTGAAACTACCGGTGTTAGGAGGTGTAGAGCTTAGACTATCTGATAGTGCTAAGTATTTGGGAGTTTTTCTGGACAGCAAGCTGTCCTGGGGGAGAAACATTCAGGAAAGGCTGAAAAGGGGTCTCAATGCCTACTATGCTTGCAGATCATCGATAGGTAGGAGTTGGGGACTTCGGCCGTCAGTGGTGGGATGGCTTTATACTTCGGTGGTCAGACCAATTCTTACATATGGATGCTGTGTTTGGTGGGAGGCATTGGGGCTTGCTAGTCGTAGGAACCTTCTGTCTAAGGCTCAGAGGTGTGTCTCGATCGGCATGACAGGTGCCATGAGAAGTACTCCTCAGGCTGCCCTGGATGTTATTCTTCACTTTCTGCCTATTGAGCAGTATGTAAGGGGAATGGCAGCCAGGGGCATTCTTAGACTGAGGAAGTTAGGATTGTTGGGGAATTTCAGGCAGGGTCATTCACGGATCTTGGGTGAAATTAGTGGAGGGGGTTTTTGCCTGGGTTTGCCCGGCTCCACAGACTATGTGGGTGCTAGGGTCGATTTTGGGAGTCTGCCAAGAGTGGTCATGCCAGTTAGAGGGGACTGGGTAGGCAAGAGCAGACTGTTTGGTGGCGTTGCTGTCTTTACTGATGGCTCGAAGATGGGTGGCACTGGTGCGGGGGTCTATATTGAGGATCTGGATATCAGGAAATCATATAGACTCCCTGACGACTGTAGTGTGTTTCAGGCGGAGGTTCTAGGGATCATGAAGGCCGTGGAACTGGTTAGGGGTAACATCAACGCGGGCTCGGAGGTCACTATATATGTGGATAGCCAGGCGGCTCTTAGTGCCGTGAGGGGCTATCATGTGAATTCCGGTCTGGTTGATGACTGTAGGAGAGCTCTACGGGGAATCTTGATAAAGTACAGGTTGAGACTATGCTGGGTGCCAGGTCACTCAAACATTGGCGGGAATGAGATAGCTGATGAGTTGGCGAGACTGGGCTCGGTAATAGTGGATCCTGATAGGATGGAGGCGGTTAGGCCTCCATTAGGTTTCTATTTCGGTAGGATAAGGGAATGGGTTCTGGGCGAGACTAATAGGCACTGGAATAACCGAACGGATTGCAGAGTATCACGGACGCTGTGGCCGATACTCAGCAAATCTGATTCGGATTTGCTTCTGGTCAGGGATAGGGTCTGCGTGAGGACCATGATAGGGACTATTACGGGCCACTGCATGTTGGGTAGGGTGGCGGTAAGAATGGGGCGGAGCCTCTCGGATATGTGTAGACTGTGTGAGGATCCGGAGGAGTTGGAGTCAGTTGAGCACATTCTGTGCCAATGTCCCAGACTGCAAATTGGCAGATTGAGATGGCTAGGTAGTAGATTTCTCCGCGAATTGGGTGATGTCTCGAGCTGTGGACTCGAGAATCTGATAGGATTCGTAATGGGAATGACCTGGCTTCGTGACTTGAGATCGGGAATGGGTCGTTTGTAGGGTTTTGGCTCTCTTTTTTTTGACTTTAGTTTGTTGTCCACTTCTCACCTTTTTTTCTGTCTTCTTTCTTTCTTCCCCCTTCTCTTCTTCTCTCCTCTATCTCTTATTACTTTAAGGCATCACAATGGACCGTATTGGTCTCTGGGTGAGGGTGTGAAGGTTACTTTCACGCCGGCCTTACTTACCTACCTACCTACCTACCTAGGCATAGGCGTTATGGGGAATGCTTACGCGAAATTGCGATGAGTCTGCCTATTGATGAGTTTGCAGCAATGGGTATTGAGGAGCAAAATGAACGTATTGTTGGTTGGGTGGGCGATTTGAACGACGTTTTTATGGGGAGGAGCCGTGGAAGCAATCCACGCGCCGTGAGGTGGTGGACTGACGAACTACAGATAGAGAGGAGGGTTGTAAGGAGGCGTTTTCAGAGGGCCAGGGCAAATGGAGACGCAGATGTAGGTCGTCATAGTATAGCTTATAGGGAAAAGTTGCGTCAATATAAGGATAAAATAGTTAAAGTTGAAGAGGCGGAATGGAGAAGATTTGTTGAGGAGAATAGGGACGACCCTTTGGGGGCGAGTCTATAGGATTTGCAAGGGCAAGGGTGTTTTGTGTGTGCAGCTGTGCGAGCGATTCTAGGTATAATTAGGTGCCAGTTAATTACCTGGAGAAATTCCTTTGTAATTAATTGTGGGAAAACTTGATAATTAATTTTGTGTGCTGATTGCTGTCTACCTGAATTTGGTAAATTGCGTGCGCTGCAACTGGTAAATGTTGCCAAACGGGAAGGCACCTGGTGATCCAGGTACTAAAATGAGGGATAGAGCGAATAAGGCAAAAAGTTTAAGTTCGATGCGTGCTGTTACAGAGATGAGTGGCGTTGAGGTGACCGAAATTGCCGGCGGCACGCGAAAGGCTGGGAGTCGTTCGCGTGAGGGAAGTCTGCGAGCAATCGATGTTTCAGACAGAGAGTCGACCGCTTCTGTGCGTGAAACCGCAGGTAAAAGTAGGAATGCGGCCAAGCGGAAAAAGGGCGATAACAAATCGCGTGCTGTGCGTGAGGAGAATAAGGTTGACGCCATGAAGGACGTAACAACTGAGCTGTTGAAGGTATTAATAAAGGGTGGCATGTCCAAGGAAGTACTTGGCGAAGTAGTAGAGTATGTTGGGCGTTGTGAAAAGATTATTCTACGTCTGATCGTAGACGTTGAGCGTTCAAAAGGCGTGGTGATGGGGTGCAATAACGCCTTACGAAATAAGGCCTTTAAGGCTTTATTTCTCAATGGAAAGTGAAATAATGCCTTTATTTCCAAAAAGGTTTTATTGCACTTTGAAAGTGAAATAAAGCCGTAAAGGTCTTATTTCACTTAAATTTCTTTTCAAATGAAGCAACAAAATTTCTTATTATTCTTATATTTTATTGAACAATTATAAAAAAATTTCATATTGACAAAAATTAATAGAACATTATTAATTAATCCCACTTATGGAAACGAAATCACACCAAAATGAAAAAAAATCACTTAATTCATTACACATTTTTGCATAAAAGCATACACAAATATAAATTTAACTGCAACAATATTGAAAATCTTTGCTTTATAAAGTTTTTTGCGTGGCGGCCTGCGGCCGCTCTTAGGAGTTTTCTCCTCCATGGGACGCGGCAGGTGGCTTCGCTGAATAAAGTTTCCCTGCGCGCGTCACACTACGGAAGATAACTGTATTCAGCGAAGCCACCTGCCGCGCCCTATGGAGGAGAAAACCCCTAAGATCGGCCGCAGGCCGCCACGCAGAAAAACTGTATTAAGTGAGATTTAGGTGGCTTTTTCCTACGTAGTGCATAAAGTCCATGGACATTATGTCACTATTTGTGTGTCACAATGTTCATGGACATTATGACATGCCACCGAAAATATATACTTACATGTTCATTATGAGCAATATGTATTATTAGCAGTTGTTTAAAGATATTGGATTGTTATCAACAACAACAAAAAACAATAAATTGAACAGCGTAACAAAAGAATCAAAAAATATAAAATAAAGGCTTTATTGCACCATTGGCTAAATTTCAATAAAGGCCTTATGTCACTTTCAAAGTGCAGTAAAGCCCTTTCCGCAACAAAGACCTTATTTCTCAATTGGAAGTGAAATAAAGCCTTAAAGGCCTTATTTCGTAAGGCGTTATTGCACCCCACCAGGCGTGGTTAGTGCGTATGAGAAGAGTCTGTGTGCTGATAAGCCAGGCGCGGATATTGCTGTGCATTCACGTTCAGTGCCTGATAATAGGGAGCCGGCACCAAAGCCGGTTGAGACATGATCTGTAGTTGTGCGTAGCACGAATAACAAGGCTACGCCTGAGGACATTGTTGCGAAGGTGGTTGACGAGGTTGGACACGCCCTGAACGTAAGAGTTCATGAGGCGAGGTAAGGTAAGGGTGCCGTAATAAGGACGCCAGGAGTTGCTGAACGCAACAAGATAGCCAATAATGCACGTTTTAAATGAGGTGGGTCTGGAGGTGAGTCTCAACGAGACCAGAGAGCCTAGACTCGTGGTTCAGGCCGTTGACTCCCAAATTGGCCCAGAGGAATTCATGGGCGAGTTGTATGAGAAAAACCTGAAGGAGGCGATGTCGCATGAGGAGTTCAAGAAGAATGTCAGGCTGGTAACTGCGCCCTTGGAGGCTGGTAATGACAGACCCAGGAGTATCATAATAGAAGGTAATGTGAAAGCTATAAGTAGATTATTAGATATTAATATTATTAATTAATATACTAAGTGGTTCTCATTTCGCTTGCGCGAATATGAACAGATAAGGGGTTGTTTTAGATGCTTAAGCCTCGAACACAGGAGAAGCGAGTGCCACTTTAAAGGGCATAAGTGACAATAATTTGCTAGAGGTAAATTTTGGTTATAGAAGGGTAGCTAGAAAGGATAATGTTGTTCTTAGGAGGTGGCGTGTTCGCGATATAGATTGGCGACGTTATGGGGAATGCTTACGCGAAATTGCGATGAGTCTGCCTATTGATGAGTTTGCTGCAATGGGTATCGAGGAGCAAAACGACGCTATTATAGGTTGGGTAGGTGTTTTGAATGATGTTTTTATGGGGAGGAGCCGTTGAAGCAATCCAGGGGCCGTGAGGTGGTGGACTGAAGAACTTCGGATGGAGGGGAGGGTGGTTAGAAGGCTGAGGAGGCGTTTTCAGAGGGCTAGGGCAAACGGGGACGCGGATGTTGGTCGTCATAGTGTTGCTTATAGGGAAAAATTATGGCAGTATAAGGATAAAATTGTTAAGGAGGCAGAATGGAGAAAATTTTTCGAGGAAAATAGGGACGACCCGTGGGGGCGAGTCTATAGGATTCGCAAGGGCAAAGGTCGTCATGCGGATATATGTGGTTTGAGGGTCGAGGGGACCGTTTTGACGGATTGGCAGGAGTGTGTCGAGGTTTTACTTCAAGGGTTCTTTCCTAGGTTGGATAGGGTGACTCGTCTCACTGCTATTAGCGATTCTAGTCGTCCAGCCTTGGAGGATGCTGAAATTGCTGGCAGTGTTGACAAGGTTAGAAAAGGTAGGTCTCCAGGTATGGATGGGTTGACCGGTGAGATGTGTAAATGCATCTATCGCTTCATTCCTGAGTATCTGACGTCCCTTTACTCGAAGTGTGTGGCAGAGGGATAATCTGTAGGGTTGTTGTTTTGTTGAAGTCCCCTGAAAGGATCAGAAGTGATCCTTGGTCGTATAGGGGTATTAGTCTTTTGCCGGTTTTGGGTAAGATATTAGAGAGAATAATTGTGAGTAGGTTAAGAAAGGCCATAAAGAACGATGGTTGTGAGTGGCAGTTTGGTTTTAAAAAGGCTAAAATTGGTAAGGACGCGTGGATGTATGTTAAGGACTGTGTGAGGGACAGTCAATCGAGGTATGTCTTAGGATTGTTCATCGATTTTAAGCGTGCCTTTGGTAATTTGTGTTGGGATAGTGTTATGGCTAGGTTGCGTGAATTAGGGTGTTGATATGAAATTGTGGGAGAGCTATTTCACAGCTAGAAGTGCCTGTATTGTTGGTGTTAATGGCTGTATTAGTTTAAATGTTGTTCGGAGCTGTCCACATGGTTCTATATCTGGTCCATTTATATGGAACATGATGATTGACATTTTGTTGAGGCAGCTAGGTTTGTTGAGTAAAGTCTATGCGTACGCTGATGACTTGCTAGTTATGATTGAGGGCGGTTCGAGGCTGGACATTGAGACAAAATGTGAGGAAGTTATGCGTGTTATCGGCGATTGGAGTAGGCATGTTGGTGTTGAGGTGGCAGTAGATAAGTCGGCGGCGATGGTGCTCAAGGGATTTTTATCACACGGGCGACATCCGGTGGTTGAATTTGATGGTACTTCCGTTAGACATGAGTCTGAGGTGAAGTATCTTGGTGTTACGACGAGGGAGCGAATGAATTTTGTGGTTCATTTACACACGATATATGAGGGTCTGTTCATTGCGTGTGCTGCTTATTTTGCGCCACCTTGGTGTGGAAATGTTAGCTCCGTTGTAGGTCGTTGCAAAATCTTGACTTGTCAGAGTGATGTTGTTAGGTTGTGTTCCTGTTTTTTGTACTGTGTCTACGGATGCATTGCAGGTATTGCTAGGTAAACTACCTCTGATTTGGTGATTATTCGCCGTAGTGTTCTGTTATTTTTTTCACGAAGGAGTTTCTATATAGATTATGATATATTTGAAAAACTGGAGTATATAATATAGAAACAAATACCGTTAGAATAAATTAAAATTTCTGTGCCTCTGGGCAGTAAGAAAAATTTTTATGTAAAATGTAAGTATTATTTTAGAGTACTTTTAACTTATTACTAATATAACATACAAATGTTATGAAATATGTACATACATACTTATGTATGTATATTTTTTTGCATTTAGTTAAATTGTGTACAAAATATTAGAATTTTGTAAGACTTTTTGGATCCTTTCGCTGTTATATTAATAGTTCATTGTTATAAAATTATTTGTATGTGTAAAATATATTTGAATATTGGTTAATTTTTGTTTATAGTCATCAGAAATAATATGTTAGAATGACTTTGGAACATTAGATATTTTTCGGATACCATAATTTTTAAACCCCCAATGAATTACTCTCTGCGTGCATGTATTTCTCCTAAGCATACTTCTTTTACTTAGAAAATAAACGTTTGTCAGAATCAGGCGGTTTTAACATCAAATAACATTCAGCCTTATTACGGTTCTCGAAAATGTGCTTCGACTATTGTCGTATTTGCTCTCGAATTTATATTTTTTTGCATTTAGTTAAATTGTGTATAAAATATTAGAATTTTGTAAGACTTTTTGGATCCTTTCGCCGTTATATTAATATTTATATTTTATTGTTATAAAATTATTTGTATGTGCAAAATATATTTGAATATTGGTTAATTTATGTTTATATGTTTTTTTTTATGTATACAGTTCAGTTGAACTGTCAGTTGTTACTCACGTACGTATAGTTTTAACTGAACAGTTGAACTTGACAGTAAAAATTGTACGTGAGTGGCCGGCTTTAGGGACTATGTGAGGGATAGTCAGTCGAGGTACGTTTTGTGGTTGTTCATCGACTTTAAGGGTGCTTTTGATAATTTGTGTTGGTATAGTTTAATGACTAAGTTGCGTGAACTGAAGTGTGTAGACGTTAAACTGTGGGAAAGTTATTTTACTGCTAGTGTTAATGTCGCCCGGGGCTGTCCACAGGGTTCTATATCTGGTCCATTTATATGGAGCATGATGATGGACCTTTTGTAAAGGCAGCTTTGTTTGTTGAGTAAAGTTTGTGCTTATGCTGACGATTTGCTTGTTATGGTAGAGGGCCGTTCGAGACTAGATATTGAGACCCTATGTGGAAAGTTACGCGAGTTATAGGCGATTGAAGTAGGCATGTTGGTGTTGATGTGGCAGTAGAATAGCCGGCGGCGATTTTGCTCAAGGGATTTTTAACACATGAGCGGCATCTGGTGGATAGGTTTGATGGTACTTCCATTAGACATGAGTCTGAGGTTAAGTTTGGGGTAGATTTGAATAGGGTCCGAGAAAAGTTAACGGGTGTGGTGGCACGCGTGAGGCATGTTTTGTGCAGTGACTGGGTCCTCAGTAGAAGTGCTGTACACACGATATATGAGGGCCTGTTCCTTGCGTGTGCTGCTTATTGGGCGACAGCTTGGAGTGGAAATGTTAGCTCGGCTGTAGGTCGTAGCAAAATCTTGACTTGTCAGAGAGTCATAGTTCCTGTTTGTCGTACTGTGTCTACGGATGCATTGCAGGTATTGCTAGGTAAACTACCTTTTGATATGGTGGTTATTCGCCGTAGTATACTGTTCTATTTTTCACGAAGGAGTTTCTATATAGATTATGATATATATTAAAAACTAGAGTATATAATGTAGAAACAAATACCGTTAGAATTAAATAAAATTTCGGTAAGAAAAATTTTTATATAAAGTATTATTTTTGTTACCTTTAACTTATTACTAATATAACATAAAAATGCCATGTATTGTTTGTACATATATTTTTTTTGCATATAGTTAAATTGTGTATAAAATATTAGAATTTTGTAAGACTTTTTGGATCCTTTCGCCGTTACATTAATATATATTTTTCATTGTTATAAAATTATTTGTATGTATGTGTAAAATATATTTGAATATTGGTTAATTTATGTTTATACTCATCAAAAATAATATGTTAGAATGACTTTGGAACATAAGATATTTTCTCTGATATCATAATTTTTAAACCCCCAATGAATTACTCTCTGCGTGCACGTCTTTCTTCTAAGCATACTTCTTTTACTTAGAAAATAAACGTTTGTTAGAATCGGACGGTTTTAACATCAAATAACATTGTGTTTGATCAGATAAAAATACTGCGAACGGATAAGTGAAAAAAATGAGTAAAGCAAAAGTATAAAAAAATAATTTTAGTGACATAAAACAAAAAGTTGAACTAAAAGATCTTATAGGCAAATAAAAAGAAACACAGTCACAATTATTTATATTTATTTTTTTTAATATCAATATTGATTATAACTTTGTTTCCATTTTTATATTTTCAGGCTTTTTTAAAATTATTTGTATGTGTAAAATATATTTGAATATTGGTTAGTTTATGTTTCTATTCATCAGAAATAATATGTTAGAATGACTTTGGAACATTAGATATTTTCTCTGATATCATAATTTTTAAACCCCCAACGAATTACTCTGTGCGTGCACGTCTTCTAAGCATACTTCTTTTACTTAGAAAATAAACGTTTGTTAGAATCAGACGGTTTTAACATCAAATAACATTATGTTTGATCAGATAAAAATACTGCGAAAGGATGAGTACAAAAAAAGAGTAGAGCAGAATTATAAAAAAATAATTTTAGTGAGATAAAACAAAAAAAAAAGATCTTATAATGCGAATAAAAAGAAACACACTCACAGTTATTTACATATATTTAACTTTTTTAATAACAATACTGATTTTAATTTTGTTTGGATTTTTATATTTTCAGGCTTTATTTTAATGAAATAGTACTATATATTATTTATGTAGTACTTGGCGATTATATGCTTTGTTATTCAATGTCGAACTAAACTAGTCTGATTTCAATACTGTAAATTGGAAGATTCTAGGTCTTCTTGTATTGGAAGATCAAACTAAAATAAATAAATAAAAAAAAATAAAAAATTAATGATACCAAGAATTGCTCAAGTATTAAGCGAAAGTTTCTTTAAATTTCAGGTTAAAAAAAAATATTAAAGTTATAAACAAGAGTTCCGACATGCATGTATATGCAGTCGAAATTCAAAGAATTTAATATATAAATAGTTTTAGTTTAATTTTTTTATCACGAAAGAGTTTCTACACAAATTATGATATATACTAAAAACTAGAGTATATAATAAAGAAACAAACACCGTAAGAATATTATAGAATTTCGATGTCTCTGGGCAGTAAGAAAAATTTTAATGTAAGTATTATTCTTAATTACTTTTAACTTATTACTAATATAACATAAAATATGTACATATATTATTTTGCATTTAGTTAAATTGCGTATATAATATCAGAATTATGTTTTTGGATCCTTTCGCTGTTATATTAATATTTATATTTCATTTTTATAAAATTATTTGTATGTGTAAAATATATTTGAATATTGGTTAATTTATGTTTATAGTCATCAGAAATAATATGTTAGAATGACTTTGGAACATTAGATATTTTCTCTGATATCATAATTTTTAAACCCCCAACGAATTACTCTGTGCGTGCACGTCTTCTAAGCATACTTCTTTTACTTAGAAAATAAACGTTTGTTAGAATCAGGCGGTTTTAACATCAAATAACATTCAGCCTTATTACGGTTCTCGAAAATGTGCTTCGGCTATTGTCGTATTTGCTCTCGAATTTTTTTCTTTGTGGTACTACGTAAAATTTTCGACTGCAAAGAATTTGTAATATAATAAAAGGAAGAGAGTAACACAAAATGTTAAAAATAGTTAAATATTTTGAAGCAATCTGTTGTGAACTGTCAATAATAATAATAACAAAAACAAATTGGCGTCAACAAAAGTAAAAAAGTTGAATTTAGTTGTTTGCGATATTTTCCACAATTGTAAAAAAAAAGAAAATGCTGAGTTGTGCCTTATTTTTTTCGTCTGATGATGAAGATGAGTATACAGTGGCAGAGCTGAATACTTTGCGCAGAGAAATAAGAAATGCATCAAATATATTTGCTATGCCAAATTTGAAGTAAGTAGAGGTATCAAAAAAAGTAAAAAGTTGTATTATATTCCTTTACAGATTTGGCAGCTATTTCCGATTAAACAAGACGGCTTTTAAATACGTTTTGGACATGATTGAGCCTAAATTGAAAGAATCGAAAAGAACTTCGGTAGTGCAAATAAACTGAAACTGGCAGCAACAATGCGTATACTTGCAGAATGCGGTTACCAGAAAGGAGCTGGTAATGACTACAATGTAGGTCTTGCACAGTCGTCTTTCAGCATTTAAAGAGTGTATAAATGCAATGAACAGCGAACTATGCAAAAGCTGGATTTCTTTTAATATGAGTGAAAATGAAAAGTTTGAAATAAAGGAACATTCCTATAACAAAACTGGTTTTCCTGGTGTCAAAGGATTCAACTGTTCAGTTATAACTGACAGACTTAACTGTGAACTGAGATGTACAACACGTGCAGTTCAATACTTCAGTTTTTAACATGGATTCGAACCAAGCTTGTTATAGGCAGCCTCTTTTTTGGCGCGATCATGGTACTCGCTAGATTTAACTTGCCATAGACAAGGTTCAGATCTATATATTGCAATAAAATCAACTAACACTTGGTTCAGTTTATGTAAAAATTTTAAATTTCTCAGTTTAACTGAACAGTTCAGTTGAACTGTCAGTTGTTACTCACATACGTATAGTTTTAACTGAACAGTTGAAATTGACAGTAAAAACTGTACGTGAGTGGCCAGCTTTAGGGACTATGTGAGGGATAGTCAGTCGAGGTACGTTTTGTGGTTGTTCATCGACTTTAAGGGTGCTTTTGATAATTTGTGTTGGTATAGTTTAATGACTAAGTTGCGTGAACTGAAGTGTGTAGACGTTAAACTGTGGGAAAGTTATTTTACTGCTAGTGTTAATGTCGCCCGGGGCTGTCCACAGGGTTCTATATCTGGTCCATTTATATGGAGCATGATGATGGACCTTTTGTAAAGGCAGCTTAGTTTGTTGAGTAAAGTTTGTGCTTATGCTGACGATTTGCTTGTTATGGTAGAGGGCGGTTCGAGACTAGATATTGAGACCCTATGTGGGAAGTTACGCGAGTTATAGGCGATTGAAGTAGGCATGTTGGTGTTGATGTGGCAGTAGAATAGCCGGCGGCGATTTTCCTCAAGGGATTTTTAACACATGAGCGGCATCTGGTGGATAGGTTTGATGGTACTTTCATTAGACATGAGTCTGAGGTTAAGTTTGGGGTAGATTTGGATAGGGTCCGAGAAAAGTTAACGGGTGTGGTGGCACGCGTGAGGCATGTTTTGTGCAGTGCCTGGGACCTCAGTAGAAGTGCTGTACACACGATATATGAGGGCCTGTTCCTTGCGTGTGCTGCTTATTGGGCGACAGCTTGGAGTGGAAATGCTAGCTCGGCTGTAGGTCGTAGCAAAATCTTGACTTGTCAGAGAGTCATTTTGTTAGGTTGTGTTCCTGCTTGTCGTACTGTGTCTACGGATGCATTGCAGGTATTGCTAGGTAAACTACCTTTTGATATGGTGGTTATTCGCCGTAGTATACTGTTCTATTTTTCACGAAGGAGTTTCTATATAGATTATGATATATATTAAAAACTAGAGTATATAATGTAGAAACAAATACCGTTAGAATTAAATAAAATTTCGGTGCCTCTGGGCAGTAAGAAAAATTTTTATATAAAGTATTATTTTTGTTACCTTCAAGTTATTACTAATATAACATAAAAATGCCATATATTGTATGTACATATATTTTTTTTGCATATAGTTAAATTGTGTGTAAAATATTAGAATTTTGTAAGAGTTTTTGGATCCTTTCGCTGATACATTAATATATATTTTTCATTGTTATAAAATTATTTGTATGTATGTGTAAAATATATTTGAATATTGGTTAATTTATGTTTATACTCATCAAAAATAATATGTTAGAATGACTTTGGAACATAAGATATTTTCTCTGATATCATAATTTTTGAATTACTCTCTGCGTGCACGTCTTTCTTCTAAGCATACTTCTTTTACTTAGAAAATAAATATCAAATAGTATTATATATTATTTATGTAGTACTTGGCGATTATATGCTTTGTTATTCAATGTCGAACTAAACTAGTCTGATTTCAATACTGTAAATTGGAAGATTCTAGGTCTTCTTGTATTGGAAGATCTAGATCTAGCTAGATTTAACTTGCCATAGACAAGGTTCAGATCTATATATTGCAATAAAATCAACTAACACTTGGTTCAGTTTATGTAAAAATTTTAAATTTCTCAGTTTAACTGAACAGTTCAGTTGAACTGTCAGTTGTTACTCACATACGTATAGTTTTAACTGAACAGTTGAAATTGACAGTAAAAACTGTACGTGAGTGGCCAGCTTTAGGGACTATGTGAGGGATAGTCAGTCGAGGTACGTTTTGTGGTTGTTTATCGACTTTAAGGGTGCTTTTGATAATTTGTGTTGGTATAGTTTAATGACTAAGTTGCGTGAACTGAAGTGTGTAGACGTTAAACTGTGGGAAAGTTATTTTACTGCTAGTGTTAATGTCGCCCGGGGCTGTCCACAGGGTTCTATATCTGGTCCATTTATATGGAGCATGATGATGGACCTTTTGTAAAGGCAGCTTAGTTTGTTGAGTAAAGTTTGTGCTTATGCTGACGATTTGCTTGTTATGGTAGAGGGCGGTTCGAGACTAGATATTGAGACCCTATGTGGGAAGTTACGCGAGTTATAGGCGATTGAAGTAGGCATGTTGGTGTTGATGTGGCAGTAGAATAGCCGGCGGCGATTTTCCTCAAGGGATTTTTAACACATGAGCGGCATCTGGTGGATAGGTTTGATGGTACTTTCATTAGACATGAGTCTGAGGTTAAGTTTGGGGTAGATTTGGATAGGGTCCGAGAAAAGTTAACGGGTGTGGTGGCACGCGTGAGGCATGTTTTGTGCAGTGCCTGGGACCTCAGTAGAAGTGCTGTACACACGATATATGAGGGCCTGTTCCTTGCGTGTGCTGCTTATTGGGCGACAGCTTGGAGTGGAAATGCTAGCTCGGCTGTAGGTCGTAGCAAAATCTTGACTTGTCAGAGAGTCATTTTGTTAGGTTGTGTTCCTGCTTGTCGTACTGTGTCTACGGATGCATTGCAGGTATTGCTAGGTAAACTACCTTTTGATATGGTGGTTATTCGCCGTAGTATACTGTTCTATTTTTCACGAAGGAGTTTCTATATAGATTATGATATATATTAAAAACTAGAGTATATAATGTAGAAACAAATACCGTTAGAATTAAATAAAATTTCGGTGCCTCTGGGCAGTAAGAAAAATTTTTATATAAAGTATTATTTTTGTTACCTTTAAGTTATTACTAATATAACATAAAAATGCCATATATTGTATGTACATATATTTTTTTTGCATATAGTTAAATTGTGTGTAAAATATTAGAATTTTGTAAGAGTTTTTGGATCCTTTCGCTGATACATTAATATATATTTTTCATTGTTATAAAATTATTTGTATGTATGTGTAAAATATATTTGAATATTGGTTAATTTATGTTTATACTCATCAAAAATAATATGTTAGAATGACTTTGGAACATAAGATATTTTCTCTGATATCATAATTTTTGAATTACTCTCTGCGTGCACGTCTTTCTTCTAAGCATACTTCTTTTACTTAGAAAATAAATATCAAATAGTATTATATATTATTTATGTAGTACTTGGCGATTATATGCTTTGTTATTCAATGTCGAACTAAACTAGTCTGATTTCAATACTGTAAATTGGAAGATTCTAGGTCTTCTTGTATTGGAAGATCAAACTAAAATAAATAAATAAAAAAAAATAAAAAATTAATGATACCAAGAATTGCTCAAGTATTAAGCGAAAGTTTCTTTAAATTTCAGGTTAAAAAAAAATATTAAAGTTATAAACAAGAGTTCCGACATGCATGTATATGCAGTCGAAATTCAAAGAATTTAATATATAAATAGTTTTAGTTTAATTTTTTTATCACGAAAGAGTTTCTACACAAATTATGATATATACTAAAAACTAGAGTATATAATAAAGAAACAAACACCGTAAGAATATTATCGAATTTCGATGTCTCTGGGCAGTAAGAAAAATTTTAATGTAAGTATTATTCTTGATTACTTTTAACTTATTACTAATATAACATAAAATATGTACATATATTATTTTGCATTTAGTTAAATTGCGTATATAATATCAGAATTATGTTTTTGGATCCTTTCGCTGTTATATTAATATTTATATTTCATTTTTATAAAATTATTTGTATGTGTAAAATATATTTGAATATTGGTTAATTTATGTTTATACTCATCAGAAATAATATGTTAGAATGACTTTGGAACATTAGATATTTTCTCTGATATCATAATTTTTAAACCCCCAACGAATTACTCTGTGCGTGCACGTCTTCTAAGCATACTTCTTTTACTTAGAAAATAAACGTTTGTTAGAATCAGGCGGTTTTAACATCAAATAACATTCAGCCTTATTACGGTTCTCGAAAATGTGCTTCGGCTATTGTCGTATTTGCTCTCGAATTTTTTTCTTTGTGGTACTACGTAAAATTTTCGACTGCAAAGAATTTGTAATATAATAAAAGGAAGAGAGTAACACAAAATGTTAAAAATAGTTAAATATTTTGAAGCAATCTGTTGTGAACTGTCAATAATAATAATAACAAAAACAAATTGGCGTCAACAAAAGTAAAAAAGTTGAATTTAGTTATTTGCGATATTTTCCACAATTGTAAAAAAAAAGAAAATGCTGAGTTGTGCCTTATTTTTTTCGTCTGATGATGAAGATGAGTATACAGTGGCAGAGCTGAATACTTTGCGCAGAGAAATAAGAAATGCATCAAATATATTTGCTATGCCAAATTTGAAGTAAGTAGAGGTATCAAAAAAAGTAAAAAATTGTATTATATTCCTTTACAGATTTGGCAGCTATTTCCGATTAAACAAGACGGCTTTTAAATACGTTTTGGACATGATTGAGCCTAAATTGAAAGAATCGAAAAGAACTTCGGTAGTGCAAATAAACTGAAACTGGCAGCAACAATGCGTATACTTGCAGAATGCGGTTACCAGAAAGGAGCTGGTAATGACTACAATGTAGGTCTTGCACAGTCGTCTTTCAGCATTTAAAGAGTGTATTAATGCAATGAACAGCGAACTATGCAAAAGCTGGATTTCTTTTAATATGAGTGAAAATGAAAAGTTTGAAATAAAGGAATATTCCTATAACAAAACTGGTTTTCCTGGTGTCAAAGGATTCAACTGTTCAGTTATAACTGACAGACTTAACTGTGAACTGAGATGTACAACACGTGCAGTTCAATACTTCAGTTTTTAACATGGATTCGAACCAAGCTTGTTATAGGCAGCCTCTTTTTTGGCGCGATCATGGTACTCGCTAGATTTAACTTGCCATAGACAAGGTTCAGATCTATATATTGCAATAAAATCAACTAACACTTGGTTCAGTTTATGTAAAAATTTTAAATTTCTCAGTTTAACTGAACAGTTCAGTTGAACTGTCAGTTGTTACTCACATACGTATAGTTTTAACTGAACAGTTGAAATTGACAGTAAAAACTGTACGTGAGTGGCCAGCTTTAGGGACTATGTGAGGGATAGTCAGTCGAGGTATGTTTTGTGGTTGTTCATCGACTTTAAGGGTGCTTTTGATAATTTGTGTTGGTATAGTTTAATGACTAAGTTGCGTGAACTGAAGTGTGTAGACGTTAAACTGTGGGAAAGTTATTTTACTGCTAGTGTTAATGTCGCCCGGGGCTGTCCACAGGGTTCTATATCTGGTCCATTTATATGGAGCATGATGATGGACCTTTTGTAAAGGCAGCTTTGTTTGTTGAGTAAAGTTTGTGCTTATGCTGACGATTTGCTTGTTATGGTAGAGGGCCGTTCGAGACTAGATATTGAGACCCTATGTGGGAAGTTACGCGAGTTATAGGCGATTGAAGTAGGCATGTTGGTGTTGATGTGGCAGTAGAATAGCCGGCGGCGATTTTGCTCAAGGGATTTTTAACACATGAGCGGCATCTGGTGGATAGGTTTGATGGTACTTCCATTAGACATGAGTCTGAGGTTAAGTTTGGGGTAGATTTGGATAGGGTCCGAGAAAAGTTAACGGGTGTGGTGGCACGCGTGAGGCATGTTTTGTGCAGTGCCTGGGACCTCAGTAGAAGTGCTGTACACACGATATATGAGGGCCTGTTCCTTGCGTGTGCTGCTTATTGGGCGACAGCTTGGAGTGGAAATGCTAGCTCGGCTGTAGGTCGTAGCAAAATCTTAACTTGTCAGAGAGTCATTTTGTTAGGTTGTGTTCCTGCTTGTCGTACTGTGTCTACGGATGCATTGCAGGTATTGCTAGGTAAACTACCTTTTGATATGGTGGTTATTCGCCGTAGTATACTGTTCTATTTTTCACGAAGGAGTTTCTATATAGATTATGATATATATTAAAAACTAGAGTATATAATGTAGAAACAAATACCGTTAGAATTAAATAAAATTTCGGTGCCTCTGGGCAGTAAGAAAAATTTTTATATAAAGTATTATTTTTGTTACCTTTAAGTTATTACTAATATAACATAAAAATGCCATGTATTGTATGTACATATATTTTTTTTGCATATAGTTAAATTGTGTATAAAATATTAGAATTTTGTAAGAGTTTTTGGATCCTTTCGCTGATACATTAATATATATTTTTCATTGTTATAAAATTATTTGTATGTATGTGTAAAATATATTTGAATATTGGTTAATTTATGTTTATACTCATCAAAAATAATATGTTAGAATGACTTTGGAACATAAGATATTTTCTCTGATATCATAATTTTTGAATTACTCTCTGCGTGCACGTCTTTCTTCTAAGCATACTTCTTTTACTTAGAAAATAAATATCAAATAGTATTATATATTATTTATGTAGTACTTGGCGATTATATGCTTTGTTATTCAATGTCGAACTAAACTAGTCTGATTTCAATACTGTAAATTGGAAGATTCTAGGTCTTCTTGTATTGGAAGATCAAACTAAAATAAATAAATAAAAAAAAATAAAAAATTAATGATACCAAGAATTGCTCAAGTATTAAGCGAAAGTTTCTTTAAATTTCAGGTTAAAAAAAATATTAAAGTTATAAACAAGAGTTCCGACATGCATGTATATGCAGTCGAAATTCAAAGAATTTAATATATAAATAGTTTTAGTTTAATTTTTTTATCACGAAAGAGTTTCTACACAAATTATGATATATACTAAAAACTAGAGTATATAATAAAGAAACAAACACCGTAAGAATATTATCGAATTTCGATGTCTCTGGGCAGTAAGAAAAATTTTAATGTAAGTATTATTCTTGATTACTTTTAACTTATTACTAATATAACATAAAATATGTACATATATTATTTTGCATTTAGTTAAATTGCGTATATAATATCAGAATTATGTTTTTGGATCTTTTCGCTGTTATATTAATATTTATATTTCATTTTTATAAAATTATTTGTATGTGTAAAATATATTTGAATATTGGTTAATTTATGTTTATACTCATCAGAAATAATATGTTAGAATGACTTTGGAACATTAGATATTTTCTCTGATATCATAATTTTTAAACCCCCAACGAATTACTCTGTGCGTGCACGTCTTCTAAGCATACTTCTTTTACTTAGAAAATAAACGTTTGTTAGAATCAGGCGGTTTTAACATCAAATAACATTCAGCCTTATTACGGTTCTCGAAAATGTGCTTCGGCTATTGTCGTATTTGCTCTCGAATTTTTTTCTTTGTGGTACTACGTAAAATTTTCGACTGCAAAGAATTTGTAATATAATAAAAGGAAGAGAGTAACACAAAATGTTAAAAATAGTTAAATATTTTGAAGCAATCTGTTGTGAACTGTCAATAATAATAATAACAAAAACAAATTGGCGTCAACAAAAGTAAAAAAGTTGAATTTAGTTGTTTGCGATATTTTCCACAATTGTAAAAAAAAAGAAAATGCTGAGTTGTGCCTTATTTTTTTCGTCTGATGATGAAGATGAGTATACAGTGGCAGAGCTGAATACTTTGCGCAGAGAAATAAGAAATGCATCAAATATATTTGCTATGCCAAATTTGAAGTAAGTAGAGGTATCAAAAAAAGTAAAAAGTTGTATTATATTCCTTTACAGATTTGGCAGCTATTTCCGATTAAACAAGACGGCTTTTAAATACGTTTTGGACATGATTGAGCCTAAATTGAAAGAATCGAAAAGAACTTCGGTAGTGCAAATAAACTGAAACTGGCAGCAACAATGCGTATACTTGCAGAATGCGGTTACCAGAAAGGAGCTGGTAATGACTACAATGTAGGTCTTGCACAGTCGTCTTTCAGCATTTAAAGAGTGTATAAATGCAATGAACAGCGAACTATGCAAAAGCTGGATTTCTTTTAATATGAGTGAAAATGAAAAGTTTGAAATAAAGGAACATTCCTATAACAAAACTGGTTTTCCTGGTGTCAAAGGATTCAACTGTTCAGTTATAACTGACAGACTTAACTGTGAACTGAGATGTACAACACGTGCAGTTCAATACTTCAGTTTTTAACATGGATTCGAACCAAGCTTGTTATAGGCAGCCTCTTTTTTGGCGCGATCATGGTACTCGCTAGATTTAACTTGCCATAGACAAGGTTCAGATCTATATATTGCAATAAAATCAACTAACACTTGGTTCAGTTTATGTAAAAATTTTAAATTTCTCAGTTTAACTGAACAGTTCAGTTGAACTGTCAGTTGTTACTCACATACGTATAGTTTTAACTGAACAGTTGAAATTGACAGTAAAAACTGTACGTGAGTGGCCAGCTTTAGGGACTATGTGAGGGATAGTCAGTCGAGGTACGTTTTGTGGTTGTTCATCGACTTTAAGGGTGCTTTTGATAATTTGTGTTGGTATAGTTTAATGACTAAGTTGCGTGAACTGAAGTGTGTAGACGTTAAACTGTGGGAAAGTTATTTTACTGCTAGTGTTAATGTCGCCCGGGGCTGTCCACAGGGTTCTATATCTGGTCCATTTATATGGAGCATGATGATGGACCTTTTGTAAAGGCAGCTTAGTTTGTTGAGTAAAGTTTGTGCTTATGCTGACGATTTGCTTGTTATGGTAGAGGGCGGTTCGAGACTAGATATTGAGACCCTATGTGGGAAGTTACGCGAGTTATAGGCGATTGAAGTAGGCATGTTGGTGTTGATGTGGCAGTAGAATAGCCGGCGGCGATTTTCCTCAAGGGATTTTTAACACATGAGCGGCATCTGGTGGATAGGTTTGATGGTACTTTCATTAGACATGAGTCTGAGGTTAAGTTTGGGGTAGATTTGGATAGGGTCCGAGAAAAGTTAACGGGTGTGGTGGCACGCGTGAGGCATGTTTTGTGCAGTGCCTGGGACCTCAGTAGAAGTGCTGTACACACGATATATGAGGGCCTGTTCCTTGCGTGTGCTGCTTATTGGGCGACAGCTTGGAGTGGAAATGCTAGCTCGGCTGTAGGTCGTAGCAAAATCTTGACTTGTCAGAGAGTCATTTTGTTAGGTTGTGTTCCTGCTTGTCGTACTGTGTCTACGGATGCATTGCAGGTATTGCTAGGTAAACTACCTTTTGATATGGTGGTTATTCGCCGTAGTATACTGTTCTATTTTTCACGAAGGAGTTTCTATATAGATTATGATATATATTAAAAACTAGAGTATATAATGTAGAAACAAATACCGTTAGAATTAAATAAAATTTCGGTGCCTCTGGGCAGTAAGAAAAATTTTTATATAAAGTATTATTTTTGTTACCTTCAAGTTATTACTAATATAACATAAAAATGCCATATATTGTATGTACATATATTTTTTTTGCATATAGTTAAATTGTGTGTAAAATATTAGAATTTTGTAAGAGTTTTTGGATCCTTTCGCTGATACATTAATATATATTTTTCATTGTTATAAAATTATTTGTATGTATGTGTAAAATATATTTGAATATTGGTTAATTTATGTTTATACTCATCAAAAATAATATGTTAGAATGACTTTGGAACATAAGATATTTTCTCTGATATCATAATTTTTGAATTACTCTCTGCGTGCACGTCTTTCTTCTAAGCATACTTCTTTTACTTAGAAAATAAATATCAAATAGTATTATATATTATTTATGTAGTACTTGGCGATTATATGCTTTGTTATTCAATGTCGAACTAAACTAGTCTGATTTCAATACTGTAAATTGGAAGATTCTAGGTCTTCTTGTATTGGAAGATCTAGATCTAGCTAGATTTAACTTGCCATAGACAAGGTTCAGATCTATATATTGCAATAAAATCAACTAACACTTGGTTCAGTTTATGTAAAAATTTTAAATTTCTCAGTTTAACTGAACAGTTCAGTTGAACTGTCAGTTGTTACTCACATACGTATAGTTTTAACTGAACAGTTGAAATTGACAGTAAAAACTGTACGTGAGTGGCCAGCTTTAGGGACTATGTGAGGGATAGTCAGTCGAGGTACGTTTTGTGGTTGTTTATCGACTTTAAGGGTGCTTTTGATAATTTGTGTTGGTATAGTTTAATGACTAAGTTGCGTGAACTGAAGTGTGTAGACGTTAAACTGTGGGAAAGTTATTTTACTGCTAGTGTTAATGTCGCCCGGGGCTGTCCACAGGGTTCTATATCTGGTCCATTTATATGGAGCATGATGATGGACCTTTTGTAAAGGCAGCTTAGTTTGTTGAGTAAAGTTTGTGCTTATGCTGACGATTTGCTTGTTATGGTAGAGGGCGGTTCGAGACTAGATATTGAGACCCTATGTGGGAAGTTACGCGAGTTATAGGCGATTGAAGTAGGCATGTTGGTGTTGATGTGGCAGTAGAATAGCCGGCGGCGATTTTCCTCAAGGGATTTTTAACACATGAGCGGCATCTGGTGGATAGGTTTGATGGTACTTTCATTAGACATGAGTCTGAGGTTAAGTTTGGGGTAGATTTGGATAGGGTCCGAGAAAAGTTAACGGGTGTGGTGGCACGCGTGAGGCATGTTTTGTGCAGTGCCTGGGACCTCAGTAGAAGTGCTGTACACACGATATATGAGGGCCTGTTCCTTGCGTGTGCTGCTTATTGGGCGACAGCTTGGAGTGGAAATGCTAGCTCGGCTGTAGGTCGTAGCAAAATCTTGACTTGTCAGAGAGTCATTTTGTTAGGTTGTGTTCCTGCTTGTCGTACTGTGTCTACGGATGCATTGCAGGTATTGCTAGGTAAACTACCTTTTGATATGGTGGTTATTCGCCGTAGTATACTGTTCTATTTTTCACGAAGGAGTTTCTATATAGATTATGATATATATTAAAAACTAGAGTATATAATGTAGAAACAAATACCGTTAGAATTAAATAAAATTTCGGTGCCTCTGGGCAGTAAGAAAAATTTTTATATAAAGTATTATTTTTGTTACCTTTAAGTTATTACTAATATAACATAAAAATGCCATATATTGTATGTACATATATTTTTTTTGCATATAGTTAAATTGTGTGTAAAATATTAGAATTTTGTAAGAGTTTTTGGATCCTTTCGCTGATACATTAATATATATTTTTCATTGTTATAAAATTATTTGTATGTATGTGTAAAATATATTTGAATATTGGTTAATTTATGTTTATACTCATCAAAAATAATATGTTAGAATGACTTTGGAACATAAGATATTTTCTCTGATATCATAATTTTTGAATTACTCTCTGCGTGCACGTCTTTCTTCTAAGCATACTTCTTTTACTTAGAAAATAAATATCAAATAGTATTATATATTATTTATGTAGTACTTGGCGATTATATGCTTTGTTATTCAATGTCGAACTAAACTAGTCTGATTTCAATACTGTAAATTGGAAGATTCTAGGTCTTCTTGTATTGGAAGATCAAACTAAAATAAATAAATAAAAAAAAATAAAAAATTAATGATACCAAGAATTGCTCAAGTATTAAGCGAAAGTTTCTTTAAATTTCAGGTTAAAAAAAAATATTAAAGTTATAAACAAGAGTTCCGACATGCATGTATATGCAGTCGAAATTCAAAGAATTTAATATATAAATAGTTTTAGTTTAATTTTTTTATCACGAAAGAGTTTCTACACAAATTATGATATATACTAAAAACTAGAGTATATAATAAAGAAACAAACACCGTAAGAATATTATCGAATTTCGATGTCTCTGGGCAGTAAGAAAAATTTTAATGTAAGTATTATTCTTGATTACTTTTAACTTATTACTAATATAACATAAAATATGTACATATATTATTTTGCATTTAGTTAAATTGCGTATATAATATCAGAATTATGTTTTTGGATCCTTTCGCTGTTATATTAATATTTATATTTCATTTTTATAAAATTATTTGTATGTGTAAAATATATTTGAATATTGGTTAATTTATGTTTATACTCATCAGAAATAATATGTTAGAATGACTTTGGAACATTAGATATTTTCTCTGATATCATAATTTTTAAACCCCCAACGAATTACTCTGTGCGTGCACGTCTTCTAAGCATACTTCTTTTACTTAGAAAATAAACGTTTGTTAGAATCAGGCGGTTTTAACATCAAATAACATTCAGCCTTATTACGGTTCTCGAAAATGTGCTTCGGCTATTGTCGTATTTGCTCTCGAATTTTTTTCTTTGTGGTACTACGTAAAATTTTCGACTGCAAAGAATTTGTAATATAATAAAAGGAAGAGAGTAACACAAAATGTTAAAAATAGTTAAATATTTTGAAGCAATCTGTTGTGAACTGTCAATAATAATAATAACAAAAACAAATTGGCGTCAACAAAAGTAAAAAAGTTGAATTTAGTTATTTGCGATATTTTCCACAATTGTAAAAAAAAAGAAAATGCTGAGTTGTGCCTTATTTTTTTCGTCTGATGATGAAGATGAGTATACAGTGGCAGAGCTGAATACTTTGCGCAGAGAAATAAGAAATGCATCAAATATATTTGCTATGCCAAATTTGAAGTAAGTAGAGGTATCAAAAAAAGTAAAAAATTGTATTATATTCCTTTACAGATTTGGCAGCTATTTCCGATTAAACAAGACGGCTTTTAAATACGTTTTGGACATGATTGAGCCTAAATTGAAAGAATCGAAAAGAACTTCGGTAGTGCAAATAAACTGAAACTGGCAGCAACAATGCGTATACTTGCAGAATGCGGTTACCAGAAAGGAGCTGGTAATGACTACAATGTAGGTCTTGCACAGTCGTCTTTCAGCATTTAAAGAGTGTATTAATGCAATGAACAGCGAACTATGCAAAAGCTGGATTTCTTTTAATATGAGTGAAAATGAAAAGTTTGAAATAAAGGAATATTCCTATAACAAAACTGGTTTTCCTGGTGTCAAAGGATTCAACTGTTCAGTTATAACTGACAGACTTAACTGTGAACTGAGATGTACAACACGTGCAGTTCAATACTTCAGTTTTTAACATGGATTCGAACCAAGCTTGTTATAGGCAGCCTCTTTTTTGGCGCGATCATGGTACTCGCTAGATTTAACTTGCCATAGACAAGGTTCAGATCTATATATTGCAATAAAATCAACTAACACTTGGTTCAGTTTATGTAAAAATTTTAAATTTCTCAGTTTAACTGAACAGTTCAGTTGAACTGTCAGTTGTTACTCACATACGTATAGTTTTAACTGAACAGTTGAAATTGACAGTAAAAACTGTACGTGAGTGGCCAGCTTTAGGGACTATGTGAGGGATAGTCAGTCGAGGTATGTTTTGTGGTTGTTCATCGACTTTAAGGGTGCTTTTGATAATTTGTGTTGGTATAGTTTAATGACTAAGTTGCGTGAACTGAAGTGTGTAGACGTTAAACTGTGGGAAAGTTATTTTACTGCTAGTGTTAATGTCGCCCGGGGCTGTCCACAGGGTTCTATATCTGGTCCATTTATATGGAGCATGATGATGGACCTTTTGTAAAGGCAGCTTTGTTTGTTGAGTAAAGTTTGTGCTTATGCTGACGATTTGCTTGTTATGGTAGAGGGCCGTTCGAGACTAGATATTGAGACCCTATGTGGGAAGTTACGCGAGTTATAGGCGATTGAAGTAGGCATGTTGGTGTTGATGTGGCAGTAGAATAGCCGGCGGCGATTTTGCTCAAGGGATTTTTAACACATGAGCGGCATCTGGTGGATAGGTTTGATGGTACTTCCATTAGACATGAGTCTGAGGTTAAGTTTGGGGTAGATTTGGATAGGGTCCGAGAAAAGTTAACGGGTGTGGTGGCACGCGTGAGGCATGTTTTGTGCAGTGCCTGGGACCTCAGTAGAAGTGCTGTACACACGATATATGAGGGCCTGTTCCTTGCGTGTGCTGCTTATTGGGCGACAGCTTGGAGTGGAAATGCTAGCTCGGCTGTAGGTCGTAGCAAAATCTTAACTTGTCAGAGAGTCATTTTGTTAGGTTGTGTTCCTGCTTGTCGTACTGTGTCTACGGATGCATTGCAGGTATTGCTAGGTAAACTACCTTTTGATATGGTGGTTATTCGCCGTAGTATACTGTTCTATTTTTCACGAAGGAGTTTCTATATAGATTATGATATATATTAAAAACTAGAGTATATAATGTAGAAACAAATACCGTTAGAATTAAATAAAATTTCGGTGCCTCTGGGCAGTAAGAAAAATTTTTATATAAAGTATTATTTTTGTTACCTTTAAGTTATTACTAATATAACATAAAAATGCCATGTATTGTATGTACATATATTTTTTTTGCATATAGTTAAATTGTGTATAAAATATTAGAATTTTGTAAGAGTTTTTGGATCCTTTCGCTGATACATTAATATATATTTTTCATTGTTATAAAATTATTTGTATGTATGTGTAAAATATATTTGAATATTGGTTAATTTATGTTTATACTCATCAAAAATAATATGTTAGAATGACTTTGGAACATAAGATATTTTCTCTGATATCATAATTTTTGAATTACTCTCTGCGTGCACGTCTTTCTTCTAAGCATACTTCTTTTACTTAGAAAATAAATATCAAATAGTATTATATATTATTTATGTAGTACTTGGCGATTATATGCTTTGTTATCCAATGTCGAACTAAACTAGTCTGATTTCAATACTGTAAATTGGAAGATTCTAGGTCTTCTTGTATTGGAAGATCAAACTAAAATAAATAAATAAAAAAAAATAAAAAATTAATGATACCAAGAATTGCTCAAGTATTAAGCGAAAGTTTCTTTAAATTTCAGGTTAAAAAAAATATTAAAGTTATAAACAAGAGTTCCGACATGCATGTATATGCAGTCGAAATTCAAAGAATTTAATATATAAATAGTTTTAGTTTAATTTTTTTATCACGAAAGAGTTTCTACACAAATTATGATATATACTAAAAACTAGAGTATATAATAAAGAAACAAACACCGTAAGAATATTATCGAATTTCGATGTCTCTGGGCAGTAAGAAAAATTTTAATGTAAGTATTATTCTTGATTACTTTTAACTTATTACTAATATAACATAAAATATGTACATATATTATTTTGCATTTAGTTAAATTGCGTATATAATATCAGAATTATGTTTTTGGATCTTTTCGCTGTTATATTAATATTTATATTTCATTTTTATAAAATTATTTGTATGTGTAAAATATATTTGAATATTGGTTAATTTATGTTTATACTCATCAGAAATAATATGTTAGAATGACTTTGGAACATTAGATATTTTCTCTGATATCATAATTTTTAAACCCCCAACGAATTACTCTGTGCGTGCACGTCTTCTAAGCATACTTCTTTTACTTAGAAAATAAACGTTTGTTAGAATCAGGCGGTTTTAACATCAAATAACATTCAGCCTTATTACGGTTCTCGAAAATGTGCTTCGGCTATTGTCGTATTTGCTCTCGAATTTTTTTCTTTGTGGTACTACGTAAAATTTTCGACTGCAAAGAATTTGTAATATAATAAAAGGAAGAGAGTAACACAAAATGTTAAAAATAGTTAAATATTTTGAAGCAATCTGTTGTGAACTGTCAATAATAATAATAACAAAAACAAATTGGCGTCAACAAAAGTAAAAAAGTTGAATTTAGTTGTTTGCGATATTTTCCACAATTGTAAAAAAAAAGAAAATGCTGAGATGTGCCTTATTTTTTTCGTCTGATGATGAAGATGAGTATACAGTGGCAGAGCTGAATACTTTGCGCAGAGAAATAAGAAATGCATCAAATATATTTGCTATGCCAAATTTGAAGTAAGTAGAGGTATCAAAAAAAGTAAAAAATTGTATTATATTCCTTTACAGATTTGGCAGCTATTTCCGATTAAACAAGACGGCTTTTAAATACGTTTTGGACATGATTGAGCCTAAATTGAAAGAATCGAAAAGAACTTCGGTAGTGCAAATAAACTGAAACTGGCAGCAACAATGCGTATACTTGCAGAATGCGGTTACCAGAAAGGAGCTGGTAATGACTACAATGTAGGTCTTGCACAGTCGTCTTTCAGCATTTAAAGAGTGTATAAATGCAATGAACAGCGAACTATGCAAAAGCTGGATTTCTTTTAATATGAGTGAAAATGAAAAGTTTGAAATAAAGGAATATTCCTATAACAAAACTGGTTTTCCTGGTGTCAAAGGATTCAACTGTTCAGTTATAACTGACAGACTTAACTGTGAACTGAGATGTACAACACGTGCAGTTCAATACTTCAGTTTTTAACATGGATTCGAACCAAGCTTGTTATAGGCAGCCTCTTTTTTGGCGCGATCATGGTACTCGCTAGATTTAACTTGCCATAGACAAGGTTCAGATCTATATATTGCAATAAAATCAACTAACACTTGGTTCAGTTTATGTAAAAATTTTAAATTTCTCAGTTTAACTGAACAGTTCAGTTGAACTGTCAGTTGTTACTCACATACGTATAGTTTTAACTGAACAGTTGAAA
Organism: Phyto melanocephala; assembly: GCA_941918925.1. Classification (NCBI taxonomy): domain Eukaryota; kingdom Metazoa; phylum Arthropoda; class Insecta; order Diptera; family Rhinophoridae; genus Phyto; species Phyto melanocephala. The sequence goes on from OW799238.1 coordinate 18,025,441, forward strand.
TTGACAGTAAAAACTGTACGTGAGTGGCCAGCTTTAGGGACTATGTGAGGGATAGTCAGTCGAGGTACGTTTTGTGGTTGTTCATCGACTTTAAGGGTGCTTTTGATAATTTGTGTTGGTATAGTTTAATGACTAAGTTGCGTGAACTGAAGTGTGTAGACGTTAAACTGTGGGAAAGTTATTTTACTGCTAGTGTTAATGTCGCCCGGGGCTGTCCACAGGGTTCTATATCTGGTCCATTTATATGGAGCATGATGATGGACCTTTTGTAAAGGCAGCTTAGTTTGTTGAGTAAAGTTTGTGCTTATGCTGACGATTTGCTTGTTATGGTAGAGGGCGGTTCGAGACTAGATATTGAGACCCTATGTGGGAAGTTACGCGAGTTATAGGCGATTGAAGTAGGCATGTTGGTGTTGATGTGGCAGTAGAATAGCCGGCGGCGATTTTCCTCAAGGGATTTTTAACACATGAGCGGCATCTGGTGGATAGGTTTGATGGTACTTTCATTAGACATGAGTCTGAGGTTAAGTTTGGGGTAGATTTGGATAGGGTCCGAGAAAAGTTAACGGGTGTGGTGGCACGCGTGAGGCATGTTTTGTGCAGTGCCTGGGACCTCAGTAGAAGTGCTGTACACACGATATATGAGGGCCTGTTCCTTGCGTGTGCTGCTTATTGGGCGACAGCTTGGAGTGGAAATGTTAGCTCGGCTGTAGGTCGTAGCAAAATCTTGACTTGTCAGAGAGTCATTTTGTTAGGTTGTGTTCCTGCTTGTCGTACTGTGTCTACGGATGCATTGCAGGTATTGCTAGGTAAACTACCTTTTGATATGGTGGTTATTCGCCGTAGTATACTGTTCTATTTTTCACGAAGGAGTTTCTATATAGATTATGATATATATTAAAAACTAGAGTATATAATGTAAAAACAAATACCGTTAGAATTAAATAAAATTTCGGTGCCTTTGGGCAGTAAGAAAAATTTTTATATAAAGTATTATTTTTGTTACCTTTAAGTTATTACTAATTTAATAATTTTTAAACCAAAATACAGAACAAGGAAATATTTAACCAACAACAACTATAAAGTACAAACAACCTTACATATATGTATTAAATACATTTAAATTCATAGATTTATTATATTTTCTTTTTTGGCAAACAAAATAAAATGCTAAATTAACAAAAAAAAAAAAAAACAAAAAGTAATATAACAATGTAATCACATACGCTAATGTACATATTTTATAATCAATACAAAAAATGCATACTACATAAATAGTTTCTTGAGATCATTACATAAGTACGTACATAATTTGTAAAAACTATAAAATTAAAATTCATTTGTACTGAATATGCATACATTCTTAATTAAACTTTTTCAAAATACATATTTTCATAAACATGTGCGTTTAAACGGTAAAATACTAATTTTGGTATTTTTCTGAGGAATAAATTTTTTTTACCAAGTCTTCATTTCCTTTTAAATGTTCTTTAAACTCAATACAATTTAAATCATAGTTTAATTTAGTAATTAAAATGGCTTTGATGGTCTCCTTCTTCATTTGAGTTTTTTCACTGGTCCATATATTATTTAAAACAGAAAATACTCTTTCTGTTGGCGCATTAGAACCAGGTAAACATAAACTGAATTCGACAACTTTCAACATATTTTGGAAACTTATGTCTCTGTCTTTGAAATGTTTAAAAATTTCTACCCAACGCTCTTCTGCAGATTTTTGATTCTGATTCCATTCCTTGAATTTTTCTAAAGAGGTATATCTTTTAATAAGCGCTAACTCATCAAATAATTCGATGTCATTTATGTTTAACTCGTTTCTTTTATCCATTATGAAAACAAAACTGGATTCAACATCTTCCCATTTAGGAGTTTCACGTAGAAGAACCCATTTCAATATCCCAACTTCTTGATAAGCAGTGTCCCATTGATTTAAGTATTCAATGCAATCTGAATAAAATCTGCATGCGGTAGCTTTAAACTCATTCATATCAATCACTTTTTTCTGGCTTAGCTTAATTACGATTTTTTTAACTGCTATAGGCAAAAATATGTCCTCTCTACGTTCTGAGATTTTTAATTTTAGTTCATTAATAATGAGAGAAATCTCAGTCATACATATTTTTTGGGACTCAGTCTGCGTTATATAATCATGAAATAAAGTAGCTTGACAATGAATGAAGAAAAGCCAGCCTTCTGAAGCGGGATCGTCAAAAAAAAATTTTAAAATAGATGGACACTTTGGCTGAGATAAAAAGTATTCTTTTAAAGGCTTAAAAAGCTTTAATATTCTTTCAATTGATGGTTTAAGAGTTAGCCATCTAGTCTTGCTAAATCCAAGTAATTTTTTATATTCTACATCTACTGTGTCACAAATTGCTTTAAGCTGTTCAACACGAACTGTATAAATATAAAAGTAGGAGTAAATTTTGACAACAATTACTTCAATATCTATGGGCAGACATTCTGTCGCCGTTTGAATGCAGTTATTTAAAATATGTGCAGCACAGTTCACACCAATAAGAACATTTCCTGTAGATGAGTGAACTTTTTTAAAAACATTGTTTTTTCCTCGCCTTGCAGCTCCACCAAAGTTACAGTTTGTATTATCTGCACATAAAGCAAATAATTTTTTGTTTATGTTAAATTTATTGAGCAGATCACAAATATATTTTGTTAAAATATCGGAGGATTCCCCTGGCAAATTATCAACTTCTAATATTTTTACTTTAATACCATAGAATGGCACAAAATAACGAATAAGTATTGGACATATTTTTATGTTTCCATGATTTGAACAATCACAAAAAATTATTATCAAATTAACGTTAGCCAAATCACTTTCAATTTCTCTAATGGAATTAGGAGCCAGGATTTTGCAAACTATAGATTCACACTTAGTACGGCCAAAAGAATATCTCTCATCAAAGCAAGTTCTTATAAGTTTTGAAGTACAATCATTGGAACGGAAGGAATGGTTATGTTTAACAGTATGAAATGCCCATGTTCCTTCAGATATGCTAATTTTTTTTCCACTGTCGTTCATATATTTGGACCCCAAGTAACAGGATAAAGTTTTGCTAGAAGCCGCAGCAATATCGGCATCCTTATGCTTGTTTGTGCGTAAGTGCTGTTAAATATCAAGTTTGCCTCCATTAGCAATACTGAAAGTTGCCATGCACTTAGAACATCGTACCTGGCTATCATTATAAGTTTTTTTAATAAAACTGTATTGCTTTCGTAATTCATCATTAAAAATGCACTTTCGTCTGCGAGGCATCACTACATACGATTTTTTACAAAATAATTATATAAAACTGCTCTAAATTTGTACAAAACGCAATAAAGGTTTTTCTGGTGACATTTATTTTATGTTAACGGCGGCAAGCAAAATACACAATCAGCGTTGCCATGACCAATAAATTTTTGTAATCAAAATGATAGAAAGAAGTAACCAAAAGCGAAAAAAGTAACCAATTTTGGTTTAAAATAACCAAAACGGCAACACTGTATACAAAACTCATCAAGACGTATTTAACAGATGGGATCAATAGCACAGCTGACTAAAATGAAAAATCAAACTTAGTGGATGTTAATGAAATACTCATTATATCACCACTACCTTCAAATTGTTGAGACGTTAATTTTTTGAAAACACTTTGAGACATGCAAATACAGAACAAATACTGAACAGTAAATAAAATAAAGAACATTTTGATGTTTTTTCTTCATAAATAATTTATACAGAACAAAGCTATCAAATACAGTACTGTTCTGTATAATACAGAACGGATGGTCACCGTAATTATATATAAGAGTTCGGATATATGTACATATACATATATGCTGTTGAAATTCAAAGAATTTAATATAGAAATAGTTTTAGTTTAATTTTTTTTATCGCGAAAGAGTTTCTACACAGATTATGATATATACTAAAAACTATAGTATAAAATAAAGAAACAAATACCGTAAGAATTTTATCAAATTTCGATGCCTCTGGGCAGTAATAAAAATTTTAATGTAAGTATTACTCTTGATTACCTTTAACTTATTACTAATATAACATAAAATATATTATTTTGTATTTAGTTAAATTGCGTATAAAATATCAGAATTATGTTTTTGGATCCTTTCGCTGTTATATTAATATTTATATTTCATATTTATATTTCATTTTATAAAATTATTTGTATGTGTAAAATATATATTATTAAATAAACGTTTGTTAAAATCAGATGGTTTTAACATAAAATAACATTATGTTTGATCAGATAAAAATACTGCGAAAGGATAAGTAGAAGAAAGAGTAGTGCAGAAGTATAAAAAAATAATTTTAGTGAGATAAAGCAAAATGCTGAACTAAAAGATCTTATAGTGCAAATAAAAAAAAAATATTTAACTTTTTTAATATCAATGTTGATTATAACTTTGTTTGCATTTTTATATTTTCAGGCTTTATTTTAATTAAGTATTATAATATATTATTTATGTAGTACTTGAGATTATATGCTTTGTTATTCAATTAATTAGAAGAAGAGCAACGTCACAATAGAATTAAGAAGGAATTATTAAAAAAGAAAGTGAAAATTAAACTTAGAATGCTGCACCTTGAACATCCCGATCAATCAGACTAAGGGCCATTTTTACAACTTGCCGCTAGTTTAAGGCAGGATTTTGTCGGACCAATAAATGGCTTTGCATTATAAATCCTTCATTTTTTATTTTTTGTTCATTAAATATTATTGTAATATAATAACAATAAAACTTGGAAATTGTAATAGTGCGAAGCTATTTATCGGGAACAAAAAATCCTATCTGTAACTAAAGGCAAGTTGTTATTATGGCCCTAAGTGTGATAAGTTTAGCAAATAGTATGTGATAAATACAAAACGTTTAAAACAATGAATATTTAATTATTTACGAATTTTTATTGTTAATTGAAGTGCCTTTATTTTTTGGTTTTTATTAAATAAAAGTTGTTTTATTGCATTGAATTAAAATTGATATTTCATTTATTTTTATTTGAACTATAAAAAATTTAAAAAAATACAATAAATATATATATATATATATATTTATATATAATGCAGAGTAATTTTTTATTAAATATGTGATAATAAATAAATGAAAAACATAAAAAACGAGAGTATTATATACTTTTTTAACTATAAAAATTCGAGAGTTTATTTTCGCGAATATCACGAGCTATTGAAGCGTAGTCAGTGTCAAAAATTTTCCCTTCGCCCTCTCCTGCACTACTTTCAACTTCACATTCATTACTTTCCACAACTTCTACACGGTAATGTATGCAAATGTTGTTAAGCGCACAAACAACATTTATTATTTGACTAGCTTTTTGCCATTTAGCACCCAATATGCAGCGAAATCGGTTTTTAAGACCCCAATAGTTCGTTCAACTATATTTCTTGTCTTAGAGTAGCGAACATTGTAGTTGCTTTCCCTGCTACCTTTGCTTGGAGTTCGATACGGAGTCATTAGCCACGGTTCTAGGGGGTATCCTACATCACCTGTTAAAATACAATTAAGATTTTCATACTTTCACACAGTAACATAAAAAGGTACATAATATCTAAGTATTTCGCTGTCCGTTCCTATGAATTTGTTTTAATTTAGCCCTCGCTTTACCTAAGGCCCATACATGTGAATCGTTGTTGCTGCAAGGGTATCTTGCATCAATACACCTTATGCGCATTTTGTTGTCACAGATCTATAATCATTACTTTTATTAAACAACACTTTCATCTTAAAACAAACATACCACCATTGCATTAATGCTAAAAAATCCCTTCCTGTTATCATAAAGGAAGTCTTCTTTCTCACTATGTTAAAATTTTATCCATTGAGGGCAAAGCTTTGCCTGCATTACCTCAAGAAAATTTGATAATGAATTCGACACAGTAGGTTGCGCCATCCCAACATTAAAATCTGCTCCAACTCCGTTTTGGTGGCTACCTTCTGCAAAGAATCTTAAAGCAGCCACAACTCGGTTAAGCGGTGAACAAGAAGTCAAAGAATTTAGCTGCACCTCACGAGTAAAAATGTCTAAAGCATATTTGAACGCGTCTTTGTTTAATCGAAAGTTCTTTTTGAATCTGTAAAAGTAAATTAGTTTACAGCATTTTAACATTTGACAAACTTACAATTGATCGCTCATTTCAAATGGGTCTCTAATTCTGAACTTTTCAACCTTTGCCTCTTTATTTCTCATGTTGTTCTCCTCACTCACCAACATTAATTTGGCGTAGGGGTGGCAATGAACGAAAATGTGTCAATGTTTCTGAAAGGCAAGTATTCACATGGACGTCCTCCACTCATTCGGTCTGGCGGAGAAGGCCTCAGATATGCAACACAGGTCAAATATCTGGGGATTACCATGTCTGAAAGGATGGGATTTTTGGTCCATCTGACTTATCTCAGGGACAAATTGGCTGGTGTAGTGGAGAAGGTTAGGCGCACCCTAAGAATTGACTGGGGCCTCAGCAGGTGTGCTGTCCGTATTACATATGAGGGGCTATTCGTTGCGTGTGTAATGTATGGTGCATCTGTGTGGTAGGAAACAGTTATGTCTGTTACAGACAGGAACTAGGTCTTGTCGGTCCAGAGAGTTGCGATGCTGGCTTGCGTGCAGGTTTGTTGCACGGTGTCGACCGATGCACTTCAGATCTTGTTAGGTGCAGCTCCTCTTGACTTGGAGTCAATACTTTGTGCTATTGCCTTCAAAATCAGGAGAAGGCTGCCGCTTCTTGCGCACGACTAGATTTCTACTGCAAATGTTGGCACGGATGGTGCACGTGTTAGGGTGCTCTTGGATGAGCAGGTTGTGTCTAAGTGGAGGGCGCGTCGCACTGGTAGTGACAAGGGAAGGGTGACGTAAGGCTTCATACGTGATGGGTTCTATGGGCATAGTCCGCAGTGTAGCGGGTGCGGAATGGGACTTTAGTAGGGTTTTTGAGAACGCACGGACGTTTGACAAACTGGGCGAGTTCGCTCTTGCTAAAATTTTTAGGGAATTATCGCAAGATATATTCCTTTCAAATTATAACGACTATCAATTAACAATCGCTTCAGAACTGGCACGGACTTGGGGAATCCGATCGTCTAATTAAAACAAAGCATTGTGATGGCCCTAACAGGTGTTGACACAATGTGATTTCTGCCCAGTGCTCTGAATGTCAAAGTGAAGAAATTGAAGTAAGCGCGGGTAAACGACGGGAGTAACTATGACTCTCTCTTGCTGGTAAACGGATTTTTCAGGCTTTATCCTTTCGACGTTTACCCCTAGAACCAACAGCTCACTACCCCATCTCTGAATTAACAGTGTAGCGGGCGTGACTGTAGGAATTTAAGAAGGTACCTTTTAGTCCGAGAACAGGTATGTTGGTATTTACTAGCCTTAACCTTTCACCACACACCTATTAGCATTTGTCTTACGATTCTATCTTGAGTTGGTAGCAAGTAACGGACGTGGGTTGGCGTTTTATTAAGGAATTAGGTCTGACCTACGCTAGCCAGGTACAGGTAGTAGTCTGCCTCAAGACGGTACCTATAAGCGACTTTATCCCAATCAATCCTAGGTATCTAGGCAACGAGGGTATGGTCTGAGGTGCAAGGACCTGGAGAAGTTGTGATCAGATTGAGGCAGTAGGTTTGGCAAACCTACGATTGGTTACTCATTTTAGAGTTGCATTTCATTGTACTTCGACATGAATCGGCGAATCTTCTGTCGGGATGCACTCTGTTTTGTAACAGTATGAGAATCCGAGGGAGATAGAGAAGGCTTCACCTGGACGGCTCAGGTGCTCTATCTGTTTGGTGTTGGACTCTCGGGTGTTGTGGCGTATCTCGGGCACAAGGGTCTTGCGAATTCATTCATGCGGCTCGTCACCTTAATTGGTTAAAATCCCAGCCTCATAAGCATTCCTGGCCTTTCTAGGTTGGCAGCTTTTAGGGTGCCTTGCTACCTGGGGCAACTCATTAGGTATAATTTAAGTGGAGCTGATAGTTAATGTGGTAAAACCGTAGCCCTTTACGTTTGACCTACTTCCAATGCCGGGGCTATGTTTCCTCAGGTGGTATACCTGAGTTGGGAAGTAACTGCGGGATAGCCACAGACACCCCAGGGGTTGCCATCAGGGGAGCCAACCAGCACCCCTGACCCCCTGGTGGCGATCATAACTATCTCTTTCTTAAGGTAGCCAAATGCCTCGTCATCTAATTAGTGACGCGCATGAATGGATTAACGAGATTCCTACTGTCCCTATCCCTAACGCCGTCGAAAAAGTTTGGTTGTGTTTTTTCAAAGTGCAAGTAATTGTGTTTTTTGGAAAGTATAATCGTGTTAAAGTGTATTGGTGTGTTCCGGAGTTCCCGCTGCTCATTTTGATACATCGTTTGTGGCTGTAGGTGCATTTTTCACTAAGTTATTAGTGAAAGAAAATTTCATAGGGGTGAGTTGACCACGTTGTGTGACTTTTTGTTACGGTTTGACATTTTCTGTTTGGAGTAAATTAACGCGCCGGAGGCGATATTATTGCATCGGTTTAATCTACGTGATCTCTGGATTACGGTGATAGGCCGTTTTTTCGGATCCGACCACGGATTCCTGAGATATAGGCGGATTAAGAATCGGTAATTTTGACATCGTTGCTGTGTATTTTGGTTTATGCCGCAGTTGAGTCTCGCAAAGGCGGTTTAAACAGTTTTGTACTACGCATTTTTTCTAGGCTTGCACAGAAAAATTGACAAAGTTTACTTAGGCAACTTTACTTAGGTAAATTGTTCGATTGCTAGTTCTTCTTCGATTTTATTGAGTTCTTCTTCGATTTTTCTGTTTTTTGGAGTTCTTCTTCAATTTTGCGACTGTGTTCGGTTTCTGTTGGATTTTCGTGCCTAGAACTGTTCTGGGTTGCCGTGGTTTGGAAATTTTCCCGACCAGGGTTGCCATAGTGCAAAATTTTGCCAGTGTTGCCATAGTGCAGAAATTTTGGCGAAAATTTTTCGACCAGGGTTGCCAGAGTGCAGAATTTTTCTGGGGTTGCCGTGGTGCAAATTGCAGGAATTTGCTGTTTTTTGCCCGTATTCATTGTTGACGAACTTTTGGCTCTGTTTTTTGGACATTTCTACTGATATTTGTTGTGATTGCCATGTCTCTGACTGGCAAGCGTAGGTCCGGCGGTCCGAAGGGTGATGTCTCCGACATCCCAACGGATGATCATTCGCTGGTTGATGAGGCTGACCCGGCTGTGGCCTGTGAAAGTGAGCTGTCGAGCACTGATGATAGCAGTGTCAGGATTGGCAAGAGGCCGAAGCAGGGCTCTCCTAGGTCCAGGAGGGCCACTGCTGTTGCTGCTGTAATTGCCGTTGATGCAAATAAGAGCGGTGAAAAGACTGGTAAGAAGGCTGTCGTTGCGCAGAATTTAACGTCGGAAAAGATGGAAAAGCGCCTTAAGAAGAAGAAGCCTTTAGTCGAGCCGCGCAAGGCGAAGTCGCCCCTTGAAGAGCTGTAGGCGATATCGGAAGATTTGATGAGTTTAGCACTAGCTGACGATGTGAATCCTGCGATATCGAGAGAGATGTACGCCTATTCGTCTAAGTATGAGGCGCTTTTGATGAGGATCTTACTGGAGAATGAGAGGCTTAGAGGCAGGTTGGATGCGGTTGATGCTGCTGGAGGAGAGCGAGTGGCCTCGGCGTTAATGCCTCCGTCTAGTGCACCTGTGCACGAAAAGGCGCGTACCGCAATGGTACCAGCTGCTGCAGTGGCGAAGCCGGTTGAGACCTGGTCGGTGGTTGTGAGAGGCAAGGGCGGTTCTACGTCGAAGGAGGTGGTAGAGAAGGTGGTGGATGAGGTTGGTCCGACTCTCGGTGTGCGGGTGCACGAAGTACGCCCGATTCGTGATGGTGGTGCTGTCATACGCACTCCATCGGTGGCCGAGAGGGAGAAAATTGCGGCGAACGCCAAGTTTGGAGAGGTTGGGCTCGAGGTATCCGTTAAGGATAAAATCGGGCCGAAGGTAGTCGTTCAGAAGGTGCACGCGGAGATATCCCCGGATGAGTTCATGGGTGAGTTGTACTCCATGAACCTCGCGGATGAGATGACGATGGAGGCCTATAGAAGATGCGTGCGTATGGTTTCCAGCCCCTGGAAACCTGGGCCTGGACAGGTCAACGTGACCTTGGAGTGCACGGCAAAGGTGGTGGAGCTGTTGAGGTCGACAGGCGTGTACGTAAAGTGGTTCCGCTTTATCGTTCGTGAGCTGGACCCGATCCCGGCGTGCCATAGATGCTTTGGCTTCGACCATCGAGTGCGTGAGTGCAAGATGAAGGATGCCGTCTGCAGGAGATGTGGTGTTGTCGGACATTCGTCTTGGCAATGCCCCAACGAGGTGAATTGCAGGAATTGTGCATTTAAGGGGCTTCCGGCGGGGCATGCGATGCTCTCTCTGGCTTGTCCGGTATATGCAGCGATGGTTGCTAGGGTGAATGCCAGACATTAATCATGGAGGGGACAACTATTCTCCAGTTAAACTGTCAGAGGGCTTACGTGGTGATGTGCGAGCTGGGGCAGGCGATGCGGCAGCGTGGTGCTCGTTTTGCACTTGTGCAGGAGCCGTACGTAACTAATGGTTGTGTCAGGGGTTTGCCTGGGGGTATGCGAGTTTTTACGGACGAGGGGGGAAACTCTGCGGTTATAGTTGATGACAGGGAAGTAGACTGTGCGGTTGTTAGTTGTGGTGAGTTTGGTGTCTGTGTCTCGGTGGATGGTAGTTTTGGCAGGTTGATGTTGTCGAGCATCTATTGCAGGTTTGGTGCTCCCTTGGGCCGTACATTGGTTACATGGATTTGGTGCTACTCCTTGCGGGTAGTGTTCCGTTAATCCTTGGTCTAGACGCCAACGCATGCTCTCGTACGTGGTTTAGTAAGATGCCCAGGAGTTACTCTGGACATCGAAACCATATACGAGGAGTCATGCTCAGCGAGTGGATGGTTACTAGTGGAGTTGTGGTTATTAACGAGCCTCTGTATACCTTTGACGGTCCTATGGGAGTCAGTGACATCGATGTGACAGTGGCGAATGTGGCGGCGGTGGGCGTTTTCGAGCTTGGCTGGAGGGTCTGTGACGACTGGGGTGTGAGCGATCACAGCCCCATTGAGGTTAGTGTCCGGTATAGGCACCGTGTTATTGAACCGGTGCGTCCGCGTGCGTGGAGGGATCGTGAGGTCGATTGGAATTTTTACTCGGATGTCGTCAGGGAAGCTGCTGGGTCTGTGCCGGTTGTTGTATTTAGGACCTTGACTGTAGATGAGCAGATCAGCAAGATAGATCAGTGGATGTGTTCTACCAATGACACATTGCTTGGCCGATGTCGTGGTACTAGGCCAAGTAAGGTGAAGTGGTGGTCCCGTGAGTTGGATGACTCGCGAAGGGCCGTCAGGCGTCTGAGGAGGTGTTTCCAAAGAGCCAGACGTACCGGCGCGAGTGATTTAACACAGCGAAAAGCTGACTTTCTTGCTGGTCTTAGGACGTACAAGGCTTTGACTATTAGAGTTAAGGAGGAGGAGTGGCGTAGTTTTGTGCAGGACAACAGGGACGACCCCTGGGGTAAGGTTTACCGTATCTGCAGGGGTAGGAGGAAGTTGCCGGAAGTAACTTCACTTCAGGTTGGTGACACTTTGTTATCATCCTGGAGGGAATGTACTGACGAGCTGTTGAGGACCTTCTTTCCAGAATCGGAGGATGCTGTTGCCCCCGACTTGTCGGTGACAACTTCACCTCCGGTCCTGGAAACCTCGGAGGTTTTGAATAGCATGTATAGGGTCAAATGCAGAAAGTCGCCGGGTATTGATGGTATGACTGGACAGATGTGTAAAAGCATCTGGAAGGCCATACTGGAATATCTGGAGGCGGTCTTTGGGAAGTGTATTGGCGAGGGCTATTTCCCGGTGGATTGGAAAATCGCTCGCGTCGTTGTTCTCCTGAAGTCTCCCCAAAGGGTGATGAGAAATCCTCGCTCTTATAGGGGCATCAGTCTCCTTCCAGTACTTGCAAAAGTACTGGAAAGAATCATGGTGGAACGATTGAAGGAGTGCAATGGCGTTAGTCTTTCCAATTACCAGTTTGGTTTTAGGGAAGGTAGGAGTGTTGAGGATGCTTGGGCCTATGTTAGGGATGCAGTTTCTGTTTCGACGGCAAAGTATGTCCTTGGCATATTTGTTGATTTTAAGGGTGCTTTTGATTATCTGTCCTGGGGAAGTGTATTTCGTAGGTTGGAGGAAGTAGGCTGTCGTGAGGTGGCGCTGTGGAGGAGTTATTTTAGTGGCAGGAGAGCTTGCGTAGTAGGTGCCAGCGACACAGTTTGGAGGGACGTTACCCGTGGTTGTCCGCAGGGATCTATCTGTGGTCCATTTATATGGAACCTCATGATGGATCCCTTGCTGATCTCACTGGGACGTTCATTCAAGGTGTGCGCGTATGCGGATGACCTGCTTATACTGCTTGAGGGTCAGTCTCGTGCTGATCTTGAGGCTAGTGGTGAGCAGGCCATGCGTGACGTGGTTGAGTGGGGAGCCCGGGTTGGCGTAGGGGTGGCAATGGACAAAAGTGTGTCAATGTTGCTGAAAGGCAAATTGTCACATGGACGTCCTCCACTCATTCGGTCTGGCGGAGTAAGCCTCAGATATGCGACTCAGGTCAAATATCTGGGGATTACCATGTCTGAGAGGATGGGATTTTTGGTCCATATGACCTATCTCAGGGACAAATTAGCTGGTGTAGTGGAGAAGGTTAGGCGCACCCTTAGAAGTGACTGGGGCCTAAGCAGGCGTGCTGTCCGTACCACATACGAGGGACTGTTTGTTGCGTGTGTAACGTATGGTGCTTTCGTGTGGTATGAAACAGTTATGTCTGTTGCAGGCAGGAACAAGGTCTTGTCGGTTCAGAGAGTGGCCATGTTGGCGTGTATGCAGGTTTGTTGCACGGTATCGACCGATGCACTTCAGGTCCTGTTAGGTGTAGCTCCTCTTGACTTGGAGGCAATACGTCGTGCTATTGCCTTCAAAATCAGGAAAGGGCTACCGCTTCTTGCTCATGACTGGATTTCTGCTGCTGATCTGGTAGGTGCGGATGGTGCACGAGTTAAGGTGCTCTTGGATGAGCAGGTTGTGTCTAGGTGGAGGGCGCGTTGGACTGGTAGTGACAAGGGAAGGGTAACGTATGGTTTCATACGTGATGGTGGGTTTGTGCGGCAGCATCCGGACTTTGGTTTTGGCCTTAGTCTTGGGTTCTTGTTGACGGGCCATGGCTCGCTCAATGAGTTTCTGTTTCGCAGGGGTCTGTCTGAATCGCCCATGTGTGCTTGTGGGACTGGGCCGGAGGATGTTGTACATGTGTTGACGGGGTGTCCTGACTATGATGACATTAGGGACCTGGGTGCTATGGGGATAGTCCAGGGCGGTGCGGGTATGGACTGGGACTTTAGTAGGGTTCTTGGGAACGAACGGACGTTTGACAGACTGGGCGAGTTCGCTCGTGCAGTTTTTGCTAGGAGAAGGACGAGACAGTAGTTTGGCAGCCTTTGCATGGCTATTCGTTCGACCGTTGTGCGCGGATTTCGCCGTAAGTGTCCGCTCAGTACATGGCGACCTAGGTCGCCTGTCGGTTGGCTGTTGGTAGCTGTCGTCTTGTTGGTTGGTGTCTGGTGTACCCTCGTTGTCACGCTGCATGTACGGGCACTGGAGGGGCTCTCCCCAATTGTGGGTGTCACGCCTCCTGTGCTCCTTGGGGCATTCTTCCTGTGGGCACATTGTGTTCCTGCAGGCCTCGCCCCCGGATTCTTGCATTGTTGACGACCCTGCTTTGTACCCGGAATTTCGTTGATCACTGTTGCTGAATTGGTTGCCTGAATGACTTTGTGTCACCCGTGAGGGGGCTCATTGCTCATTAGTTTGTTAATTGTTTTGTATGTTTTGTCCTGCTGGCGTCACACCCTTGTGAACAAAGCGTCGCTCGTGAGGGCGGCTGTTCAATGTTTTGTGTTCTGTCTATTTATTTGTTGTTGTTTGTTGACATGGGGCGACCAGTCCCGGGCTTTTGAGTCGAAACTGGAAGTGGTCATATTGGCCACGAGGGGTGACCAGTCCCTGAACTATTTGGAGTTCAACTGGTAGTAGTTTCGGCTACGAGGTCTGACCGGAGGCCTTATTCTGGTACCACGGGAGTCAGGAGCCCCTGGAACTTCGGTTCCAGCCTGACTGCGGCGAGGCCCCTTGGGGAGCAACGTGGTGGTTGTGGTTTAAACCCAAATCGCGGGAAGAGCGTGAGCTCGGTGTGGAGTTGCATTGCAACCGGGTGTCGTGACCCATAGAACGGCAGGAGTTTAGATAGGCTCCGATCCTAACCAAGGGTGGGGTCATGTATCCAAATGCATGGCTTCAATTGGTACTCATGATTGGCAATTCGTCTTTGACGAAATGTCAACCATGGGGGCGCTGGTAGACGCATTGTATTCACCCTGTGTTAAGAGCACTGTGGAGTTAGGCCAATGTGGCAGGAATTCACGTTAATCTTGAACACTATGTCCCTATCTACTCAGTTACGATTTTATCGTTGAGCAGAGAAGTTGTGTTTGCGGCAAATTGTACTTTTTAAAGCGATCGTGTGTACGAGTGAAGCAAATTGTTGAAAAATAAGGCCTTTGTGTGTACACGAAGGTTCATCGTAAGAATTTATTGGAGAAAATCTACCTGGAAGAATTGGTGTGCGTGTGTAATTTTAATTACGCACATTGTACCTGCATTGTTCAACTGGTGAGAGCAGCTTTGTGTGCTGCTATTTTACCTGTGCATATTTTGGCTAATTACTTGGGTCATTTGTGCCAGCTGCTGTTTGTGTGACGTTGAGACTATTTCTGAGAAAGTTCTACCTGATAATTGACTGTGCGTGGTGTTATTTTATATCACGCACATTTCTACCTGAGTTGTTCAACTTTTTTTTTTTTTTTTTTTTTGCTTTCGAGCCGGTGGTGTGGAATCTTCATAGATACTAGTGGCCCGTGCCACAAGCATGTACGATTCGCCGTAGCGCCTACGTACTAAACCACACCCCCTCGATCATCAACGGACATCCCCACGGGACTGCCGCTAGGTATTACTTCGCGGGGGCCGTTGGCATTTACGCCTCCTCCTCGTCGGACCGTCTAGCCCTTTCCAGCCTTCTTAGGTCCTTAATTATCCGGGAGCACACTCCACTAAAGACCTCCCAGTTTTCCACGTCCTGACACATATGCCGAAGAAACTCCGATGGATTCGTCATACCCGAAGTCCACCCCAAGTATCTAGGGCATCGGAATACGACATGTTCCGCATTTTCCGCCTCTTCTGGGCATTCTGGGCAGGTTTGGGAATTTTCATGGCCAACCCTGTGCAGATATTGCCTAAAAGCGCCATGGTTTGTCATATACTGTGTCAAGTAGAAGTTCACATCCCCAGCCTTCCTATCCATCCATACCGCAATATTAGGGATGAGTTTATATGTCCATCGCCCTTTAGTCGATGTATCCCACCTTCTCTGCCATTCTCTGATTGAAAACGATCTTTCCTCTCTCTTAACTGCAGCTAAATTTATTACTGCCTGGCCTGTCGTTCGCCTATTGTAGATTCTCTGGATCTCCGCCGCCAGTATGTCTATTGGAATCATTGCCGCTATGACACAAGCCGCGTCGTCCGATACCGTCTTAAAGGCACTTATTGTCCTGAGCGCGCATAGTCTATGAACCGAGGACATTTTTCTTCTATACTCCTTTATCTTCAGAGCCTGTGCCCAAACAGGGGCTGCGTAAAGCAATGTGGAATTGGTAACCGTAGCCAAAAGCCTCCTTCTTGGACCCTTTGGTCCTCCAATATTAGGTAGTATTCTAGCAATACTCCTTTGAATCATTGCGGCCTTCGCGCACGCGTATTCAATATGAGGCCCGAATTTAAGTCTGTTATCCATCATGACCCCAAGATATTTGATTGCCGGTTTAGAACATATCTCCTGGTTTCCCACCTTCACCTTCATAAATTCCACTTTTTTCCTACTTGTAATAAGTACTGCTTCAGTCTTCTGTTCTGCCAGGTTGAGATTCGCCGAATCTAGCCATCTCTTGATCCTCACAATTGCATCGTTTATAGCCGATTCTAATTCCACAATATGTTTCGCTACACTGACAATCACTATGTCATCCGCGAACCCGATTATCCTTGTCGAGCTCGGTAGTTGTGTTCTAAGAACTCCGTCATACATGATATTCCATAGTAGTGGACCAAGAACCGATCCCTGTGGAACACCTGAACTAACATCATACATCCGTGGCCCATCGTCCGTTGCGTAGATCAGTTTCCTATTCGAAAAGTAACTATTCACTATTCTAATCAGGTACTTCGGTGTGTTCAGTCTCTCTAGAGCTGCCATTATGAAATCCCAACTGGCAGAGTTAAACGCGTTTCTAATGTCAAGCGTGACAACACCACAGTATTCTTTTGTCCCCCATCTCCAACGTTCTCCTGCTATTGCGCCCGCAGCTGTATCTACTACCCTTTTTATGGCGTCAATCGTGGAGCGTGATTTTCTGAATCCGAATTGTGTCTCGGAGAGTCCATTCTCTCTCTCGACGATGTCCATGAGTCTGTTGTAGATCACCTTTTCCAGTGCTTTGCCCAGTGTATCAAGAAGGCAGATAGGGCGATAAGATGAAGGGTCGCCAGCTGGTTTGTTCCCTTTCGGAAGCAAAACTAGTCTCTGTCTCTTCCATTGGTCCGGGAAAATACCCTCACTAACACAACTTTGCATAATTCTCCTGAACAAGCATGGTCGTCGCTGTATTGCGGCTTTAATGGCTTTGTTGGGAACTCCGTCCGGGCCAGGTGCCCGGTTATCCCCAATTTCCCTACCTATCTTGAGAATCTCTTCCTCCGTGACAGGGGGAATATTGCAGTCCGTGAATCTGCTGTCGACGTATACCCAATTGTTCTCCCGCTGTGGAAACAGGTGCGATACAATGCCCAGTAGGAGTGTTGGGCATGTTATCTGGGGAGCCGCTTGGCATTTAAGCTTCTTCATTACCACCTTATATGCCGTACCCCAAGGGTTTGCATCTGCCTCCTCGCAGAGGAGCTTGAAGCTTTCTCCTTTGCTCTTCTTAATTGCAGTTTTGAGTTTCTTCCTATGTTCCCTGAATTCCTCAATCCTCTGAGTGTGGTAGCTTTTCCCTCTTGATCGCTGTGCCTTGCGCCTCGATCTAAGGCATTCCAATCTGAGGCTTCGTATCTCCTCATTCCACCAATAGCATGGAGAACCAAATCTGTTCGGCTTACGTTGTGGCATTGACGCATCGCAAGCTCTTTCTATTAACCGGCATAGTTGCACTGACGCTATCTGCACTGGACCTTCCTCGATCTCCTCGTCCATTATTGAATCATTGAATGTTTCCACGTCGAAACGTGAATCCTTCCACTTTGGACCCGTTGTAGGCTTAGTATATCGCCCACGGCCACTGCATCCTGAGATTACGAACATTACCGCCTGGTGATCACTGTAAGTGAAATCTTCGCTAACCCACCACTTCGTCCTTGGAGTTAGCGAGCTGCTGACAAACGTAATGTCGATGATAGAGCTCCGACCGGCTTTCCTGAAGGTCTGGCTCCTTCCATTGTTAGCCACGTCTACATCCAGGGGTGCAAATGCCTCCAGGAGGCTCCGTCCTCTTCTGTTTGTCGATTGACTGCCCCATTCCGTCGCCCATGCATTGAAGTCACCAGCTATTACAAGTGGGGACTTCCCAACTGCATCATTCACAAGTTCCTGCAACATAGATTCATATTCTTCATGGGACCAACTCGGTGGAGCATAACAGCTGTAGAAGAATATGCCCTTCATCCTTGCTCGAGTAAAGCCTTTTCTTTTATCTCCAATGTTCTGAAAGGCATGTTTGCCACATGCCCATATTGCAGCTTTCGAACTTTGGTCGCTTGTCCAAACATTGCTACTTCTTACTCCATATGGCTCGCTTATTATCGCAACATCTATTTGCTTTTCTCTTACTGATTGTGACAGTAGGTCGTTTGCCAATTCGCAATGGTTGAGGTTTATCTGCATGATCCTTAGCTCCATATTTATTTCCTAGTTTCGAGAGCTCTCCTGAATACCGGACATCTACTGCTTCCAGCAATGTGGGCTGAGTCGCCTGTATTACTGTTCTTGCAGAACATGCATACGGGATTTTCCTCACATGTCTTAGCCATGTGCCCTTCCTTACCGCATCTCCTGCACATCTTCGATCTATCCATAGCATTTCCGCACTTGACCGCCAAATGCCCGAATTCGAGGCATCTAAAACATTTTAGGAGGCCCTTTTCCTCCCTTATACGCCATATTGCCCAATTTGTAGCGACTTTCCCCATTTTCAGAAGCATTTCGGCTCTGTCTACTGGCAAACTTATTTTGGCGATCTGTGTTCCACCGTATGCACTTCTAAGTCTAAGCATCTCTACCGGGTCAGAGTCTCTTAGCTTTAGTTGCGCCCTAATTGTCCTAACTACCTCCTCCTTCGTCGTTACTTCATCGATATCTCTGATCTCTATAACTTTTCTCGGTTTCAGACTCCTTACAGACGCCTGGCCATTTAAACTCTGACCGATCGCCTCCTTATACTCGTCTGTCCGCTCGCCCGTATTTCGCAGTTGGAGTAATAGGTTACCATTATTGGTTCTCCTAATCCTGGATACTGCCTGACCTAGTTCGTTGAGACTCGGATCGGCCTTCACTTTACGCAGGATGTCGGCGTAGGAACTATTCCCTACAGCCTCTATTACAATCGCGTCGGGTTTCGTCCTTACCCTATTGCGATTCCCGTTTGACTTCTTTGTCTTCGCCTTAGACTTTACCACTTTCCAACCATCATTCTCCTGTATATTGGCGGTTTTCTCCGGTTTTGCTTCCTCGCATTTCTTGCCTTCGTAGACTTTCTTTGCCATAGGTTCCTTTGGTGCTCCCTCCGGTTTCCCCTCTGGTTTCCTCTTGGGCTCTTTTCTCCTTAACCATGGCGAGGTTTGAGAGGATTTTGAGCTTCTGATGACCTCTTTCGCCTTTTCGTCATGGTTTTCTATCGCCGATAGCTCGTACAAGGCCTTAATGCTCTCTATAGCATCCCGCATAGGTTGATGAATCGAACGCCTTTTCCCATCTTCCAGCATGTCCACTAAATTCCGGATGCAGACGCCGAGTCTACAGAATGCTGTGGTTTCCATATTCGGGTTTACTGCCGTCTCATTGGATCCAGTCTTCTCATGCTGAGGTGATCTGCGCATTTTCGAATTTCGGGCAAAGGGGTTGACTGTTACCAAATGGTCACCCTTGCCGCCATCTAGTCCCCTTCCACTAGAACCGCTATCATTTATGCTTGTAGCATTATCTGCCAATCCAGCCAAGCCTACCGGAATAGCATTGCAGTCGCTTGATATCGACGCCCGGGAGCCTGCTTGCCCACCCCTCGCGGCCGCCGACACTGGGGTATTAGTCCCCTGTGTAGTAACTTCATTAATTTTATTTAACCTTTCCATTTTTGTTTTATTATTCGGGGATCCTACCCCTAGCGTTTTTCGCCTCCCGCCAGGACACAAAGAACAGCCGCTCCTAACATGGAGACAGACGCTGACCAGGAAGCCGCCCAATGTGGGTCAGACGCTCCTTGTGTGAGCGGCTTTGTGTGTGGCTGCGTGTGCTGCTATTAACTGTGCACCCTTTTGGCCTAATTGCTTTGGGTCTTTTGTGTGTGCAGCTGTCATCGTGTGAGGTATTTTACCTGAGCAGTTCTTGGGATCATTAATTGCGAGCGAGCAATTCTTGTGATCATTAATTGCCGGCTAATTACCTGGGAAAATTTGGTAATTAATTTGTGGGAAAAGAGAAAATCCTGCATTGATAAATTGTGTGCGTTTGCAACTGAGTGATGTTGCCAAGGGAAAAGGCGCTTGGTGATCCAGATAGCAAAATGAGGGATAGGGTTAATAAGGCGAAGCGCCTGAGTTCGATGAGTGCGGTTACTGACGATGATATGAGTTGTGTTGAAGTGACCGAAATTGCCGACGGTAAACGTAAAACAAGGAGTCGTTCTCGTGAGAGAACTCGGCGAGAAATCGAGGGTTCTGATAGAGACTCGACTGCTTCCTTGCGTGAAACCGCAGGTAAAGGCAAGAATACGGCCAAGAGGAAGAAGGGCGAAAACAAATCGCGTGCTGCTGATACGGTTGCTAAGGGTGAGGAAAATAATGTTGATG
Source organism: Phyto melanocephala (assembly GCA_941918925.1). Lineage (NCBI taxonomy): Eukaryota > Metazoa > Arthropoda > Insecta > Diptera > Rhinophoridae > Phyto > Phyto melanocephala. The sequence goes on from OW799238.1 coordinate 18,045,793, forward strand.
CCATGAAAGATGTGACAACTGACCTCCTGAAGGTATTAATTAAGGGTGGTATGTCCAAAGAAGTGCTTGACGATGTAGTAGAGTGTGTGGGACGTTACGAGAAGATGATTCTCAACCTGGTGGTTGACCTAGAGCGTACAAAAGTGGTTTTAAGTGCGTATGAAAAGGGTGTATGTGCTGCTAGGCCTAGTGTAGCTGCAGCTGTGCCTTCACGCGTGGTGTCTGCTAGTGAGCCGGCACCTAAAAAGCCTGTGGAAACTTGGTCGGTGGTTGTGCGTAGCAAAAATGCTAAGGCAACCCCTGACGATGTTGTCAAAAAGGTGGTGAAGGAGGTTGGACCTGCACTAGACGTTAGAGTGCATGAAGTGAGGCCGATTAAGGGTAAGGGTGCGGTTATAAGGACGCCGTCAGTTGCTGAACGCAACAAAATTGCCGGCAATGAGCGTTTCAACGAGGTGGGGTTAGAAGTCAGTGTTAACGAGACCAGAGGGCCTAGGCTTGTGGTTCAAGCCGTTGACCCTCTGATTGGCCCTGAGGAATTTATGAGGGAGCTTTATGGGAAAAATCTGAAGGAGCTAATGTCAGAAAAAGATTTTGCCAAGAGAGTTAAGCTGGTGACTGCGCATTGGGAGGCTGGAGATGACAGACCCAGAAATGTCATTATTGAAGGTGAGGAAAAAGTTATTTTTAAATTACTAGGTATGAGTAGAATTTATATTAAGTGGTTTTCGTTTCGCTTGCGCGAATACGAGCAAATAAGGGGTTGCTTTAGATGCTTAAGTTTTGACCACAGGAGAAGTGAGTGTCGATTTAAAGAGAGCGTTTGTCGCCGCTGTGGCCAAGAGGGTCATATGGCAAGTCGTTGCATGAACGACTTGAACTGCAGAAATTGTGCGTATAGGGATAGGCCTTCGGGGCCTATCATCATCGTCATCATCATCATCGTATCATCGTCAGCTTGTCCTATTTATAGTGGTTTGGTCGCGAGGGCAAATTCTAGACATTAAAATGGAGGGTAAAATAATACAATATAATTGTCAGCGATCATATGCTGTTTTGTGTGATTTTGGTGAGGGTTTGTGTGAGTCAGGTAGTAGTTTTGCATTGATTCAGGAGCCGTATGAGACTACCGGCTGTGTTAGGGGGTTACCTGCATTTATGCGGGTATTCACTAATACAGACGCTAGTTCTGCTGTAGTTGTGAATGATGTCAATGTAGAATGTATGGAAGTTAGTTCCACCCAGTGGGGGGTCTGTATTTCTGTAGAGGGTAGTTTTGGTAAGATATTTTTAGCGAGTATTTACTGTAGATACGGTGAGCCTTTAGAGCCTTATTTGCTGTATATTGATGAGCTATTGTTGCTGGCTGGTGGTACCCCGCTCATTGTGGGACTGGATGCAAATGCAGTTTCCCCAATGTGGTATAGCAAACAGTGCAGTTGGTCGACTGAGAGGTACAACAGAGGTATTGAACTGAGTGAGTTTATAGTTGCCAACAATCTTGGTGTACTGAATGAGGTCAGTGAGTTATATACGTTTGATGGGCCTAGTGGCAGGAGTGATATTGATGTTACAGTGGCAAATAGGTCTGCTGTATCTACGTTTGATTTTAGTTGGCGTGTGAATGATAGGGGGATTAGCGACCACAATTTGCTAGAGGTAAATTTTGGTTACTGGAGAGTTGTAAGACCTAATGATTTTGTTGTTAGGAGATGGCGTGTTCGCGATATTGATTGGCGGCGTTATGGCGAATGCTTGCGCGAAATTGCGATGAGTCTGCCTATTGATGAGTTTTCTACAATGGGTATTGATGAGCAGAATGAGCGTATTGTTAGTTGGGTGGGCGATTTGAATGACGTTTTTCTTGGTAGGAGCCGCAGAAGCAATCCACGTGCCGTTAGGTGGTGGACTGAGGAGCTACGGATGGAGAGGAGGGTCGTTAGAAGGTTGAGGAGGCATTTTCAGAGGGCTAGGGCAAATGGTGATCCGGATGTAGGTCGTCATAGCTTAGCTTACAGGGAAAAGTTGCGTCGATATAAGGACAAGATTGTCAAGGTAAAAGAGGCTGAATGGAGGAGATTTGTTGAGGAAAATTGGGACGACCCTTGGGGGCGAGTTTACAGAATTTGCAAGGGCAAGGGTCGACATGCAGATATTTGTGGTCTGAGGGTCGAAGGGACCATTTTAACGGATTGGCGGGAGTGTGTCGAAGTTTTATTGAATGGATTCTTTCCTAGGTCAGATAGGGTGATTCATCTCACTGCTATGGGCAATTCTAGTCCTCCACCCTTGGAGGATGCTGTAATTGCTAGCAGTGTTGATAAGGTTAGGAAAGGTAGGTCTCCAGGTATGAATGGGTTGACCGGTGAGATGTGTAAATGCATCTATCGCTTCATTCCTGAGTATCTGACGGCTCTTTACTCAAAGTGTGTGGCAGAGGGATATTTTCCAAGGGATTGGAAAATAGCTAGGGTTGTAGTGTTATTAAAGTCCCCTGAAAGGATCAGAAGTGATCCTAGGTCGTATAGGGGTATTAGTCTTTTGCCGGTTTTAGGTAAAATATTGGAAAGGATAATGGTGAGTAGGTTAAGAGAGGTCATAAACAACGATGGTTGTGAGTGGCAGTTTGGGTTCAAAAAGGGTAGAAGTGTTGAGGACGCGTGGATGTACGTTAGGGACTGTGTGAGGGACAGTCAGTCAAGGTATGTCTTGGGATTGTTTATCGATTTCAAGGGTGCCTTTGATAATTTGTGTTGGGATAGCGTTATAGCTAGGTTGCGTGAATTAGGGTGTGTTGATATAGAATTGTGGGAGAGCTATTTCACAGCTAGAAGTGCCTGTATTGTTGGCGTCAATGGCTGTATTAGTTTAAATGTTGTTCGGGGCTGTCCACAGGGTTCTATATCTGGTCCATTTATATGGAACATGATGATGGACATTTTGTTGAGGCAGCTAGGTTTATTGAGCAAAGTCTGTGCGTACGCCGATGACTTGCTAGTTATGATTGAGGGCGGTTCGAGGCTGGACATTGAGATGAAATGTGAGGAGGTAATGCGTGTTATAGGCGATTGGAGTAGGCATGTTGGTGTTGAGGTGGCGGTAGATAAGTCGGCGGCGATGTTGCTCAAGGGATTTTTATCACACGGGCGACATCCGGTGGTTAGATTTGATGGTACTTCTATTAGACATGAGTCTGAGGTGAAGTATCTTGGCGTCAGTATGAGGGAAAGAATGAATTTTGGTGTTCATTTAGATAGGGTGCGAGAAAAGTTGACAGGTGTGGTGGCACGCGTAAGGCGTGTTTTACGCAGCGATTGGGGCCTCAGTAGAAGTGCTGTACGCACGATATATGAGGGCCTGTTTGTTGCGTGTGCTATTTATATTGTGCAACAGCTTGGTGCGGGACTGTTAGCTCTGTGGTAGGTCGTCGCAAGATATTGACTTGTCAAAGAGTCATGCTGTTAGGTTGTGTTCCTGTCTGTCGTACTGTATCTACGGATGCATTACAGGTATTACTGGGCAAACCACCTCTTGATTTGGTGGTTATTCGGCGTAGTATTTTGTTCTGGTGGAAAAGAGGCTATGAGTTGAGGGACGTCGATTGGCCAGAGTGTCGACAAGTTAATGCTGCTGCTATGTCTGTAGCAGAGCGTAAGGTTTTTGTAGATAATTTAATAATGAGTAGGTGGAAGGCTAGGTGGGATACGAGTGTAAAGGGGAGAGTAACATATGGCTTTGTACATGATGTTAGTTTTGTAGGCAATTGTCTGGGTTTTAATTTTGGTCTTAGTTTAGGTTTTATACTTACGGGGCACGGTTCGTTAAACGAATTTTTGTATAAAAGGGGTTTGAGTGAGGTCGCGGGGTGTGATTGTGGGGCGTTGTGTGAGGACTGGTGTCATGTGTTGTGTGAGTGCCCCTATTATTCTGATATTAGGGACTTGAGTGCGATGGGCATAGTTAGGACTAATAGTGGCTATGATGTGAGTGGTGGATGAGGATGGTTTGAGGTTGTTAAATGTGTTTGCCTGTTAGGCATTTGGCAGAAGACGTGGTAGGAGGTCGAGAAGGCTAGTTAGTTAAAAATTAGGCGTGTTTATGGCTAGTATTATATTTTGTGATGGGTTACCAGTCCCGTACTTTTTAGTTAAAACTGGTAGTAACCTTGGTTTACCTTGGTTACGAGGGGCGACCAATCCCTGACCGTAAGGTCGAAATTGGTAGTGCCTAGAGCTTTTTGGTTTGTGACTGAAGTCAGGGCCATAAAAAGCTTCAGTCACGAGGGGTCACCAATCCCTGACGCTGTGGTCGAAATTGGCAGTGATTGGTACTTTCAGTCTCGGCAGTGGTCGGGGTGGAAAGTATTCTGTCACGAAGGGGCCACCAATCCCCTGACCGCAAGGTCAAAATTGGTAGTGTCTGGAGCTTTTTGGTTTTGAATGTAGTCAGGGCCATAAATCTTCAGTCACGAGGGGTCACCAATCCCTGACGCTGTGGTCGAAATTGGCAGTGATTGGTACTTTCAGTCTCGGCAGTGGTCGGGGCTGAAATTATTCTGTCACGAAGGGGCCACCCGACCAGGGTTGCCATAGTGCAAAATTTTGCCAGTGTTGCCATAGTGCAGAAATTTTGGCGAAAATTTTTTCGACCAGGGTTGCCAGAGTGCAGAATTTTTCTGGGGTTGCCGTGGTGCAAATTGCAGGAATTTGCTGTTTTTTGCCCGTATTCATTGTTGACGAACTTTTGGCTCTGTTTTTTGGACATTTCTACTGATATTTGTTGTGATTGCCATGTCTCTGACTGGCAAGCGTAGGTCCGGCGGTCCGAAGGGTGATGTCTCCGACATCCCAACGGATGATCATTCGCTGGTTGATGAGGCTGACCCGGCTGTGGCCTGTGAAAGTGAGCTGTCGAGCACTGATGATAGCAGTGTCAGGATTGGCAAGAGGCCGAAGCAGGGCTCTCCTAGGTCCAGGAGGGCCACTGCTGTTGCTGCTGTCATTGCCGTTGATGCAAATAAGAGCGGTGAAAAGACTGGTAAGAAGGCTGTCGTTGCGCAGAATTTAACGTCGGAAAAGATGGAAAAGCGCCTTAAGAAGAAGAAGCCTGTAGTCGAGCCGCGCAAGGCGAAGTCGCCCCTTGAAGAGCTGTAGGCGATATCGGAAGATTTGATGAGTTTAGCACTAGCTGACGATGTGAATCCTGCGATATCGAGAGAGATGTACGCCTATTCGTCTAAGTATGAGGCGCTTTTGATGAGGATCTTACTGGAGAATGAGAGGCTTAGAGGCAGGTTGGATGCGGTTGATGCTGCTGGAGGAGAGCGAGTGGCCTCGGCGTTAATGCCTCCGTCTAGTGCACCTGTGCACGAAAAGGCGCGTACCGCAATGGTACCAGCTGCTGCAGTGGCGAAGCCGGTTGAGACCTGGTCGGTGGTTGTGAGAGGCAAGGGCGGTTCTACGTCGAAGGAGGTGGTAGAGAAGGTGGTGGATGAGGTTGGTCCGACTCTCGGTGTGCGGGTGCACGAAGTACGCCCGATTCGTGATGGTGGTGCTGTCATACGCACTCCATCGGTGGCCGAGAGGGAGAAAATTGCGGCGAACGCCAAGTTTGGAGAGGTTGGGCTCGAGGTATCCGTTAAGGATAAAATCGGGCCGAAGGTAGTCGTTCAGAAGGTGCACGCGGAGATATCCCCGGATGAGTTCATGGGTGAGTTGTACTCCATGAACCTCGCGGATGAGATGACGATGGAGGCCTATAGAAGATGCGTGCGTATGGTTTCCAGCCCCTGGAAACCTGGGCCTGGACAGGTCAACGTGACCTTGGAGTGCACGGCAAAGGTGGTGGAGCTGTTGAGGTCGACAGGCGTGTACGTAAAGTGGTTCCGCTTTATCGTTCGTGAGCTGGACCCGATCCCGGCGTGCCATAGATGCTTTGGCTTCGACCATCGAGTGCGTGAGTGCAAGATGAAGGATGCCGTCTGCAGGAGATGTGGTGTTGTCGGACATTCGTCTTGGCAATGCCCCAACGAGGTGAATTGCAGGAATTGTGCATTTAAGGGGCTTCCGGCGGGGCATGCGATGCTCTCTCTGGCTTGTCCGGTATATGCAGCGATGGTTGCTAGGGTGAATGCCAGACATTAATCATGGAGGGGACAACTATTCTCCAGTTAAACTGTCAGAGGGCTTACGTGGTGATGTGCGAGCTGGGGCAGGCGATGCGGCAGCGTGGTGCTCGTTTTGCACTTGTGCAGGAGCCGTACGTAACTAATGGTTGTGTCAGGGGTTTGCCTGGGGGTATGCGAGTTTTTACGGACGAGGGGGGAAACTCTGCGGTTATAGTTGATGACAGGGAAGTAGACTGTGCGGTTGTTAGTTGTGGTGAGTTTGGTGTCTGTGTCTCGGTGGATGGTAGTTTTGGCAGGTTGATGTTGTCGAGCATCTATTGCAGGTTTGGTGCTCCCTTGGGCCGTACATTGGTTACATGGATTTGGTGCTACTCCTTGCGGGTAGTGTTCCGTTAATCCTTGGTCTAGACGCCAACGCATGCTCTCGTACGTGGTTTAGTAAGATGCCCAGGAGTTACTCTGGACATCGAAACCATATACGAGGAGTCATGCTCAGCGAGTGGATGGTTACTAGTGGAGTTGTGGTTATTAACGAGCCTCTGTATACCTTTGACGGTCCTATGGGAGTCAGTGACATCGATGTGACAGTGGCGAATGTGGCGGCGGTGGGCGTTTTCGAGCTTGGCTGGAGGGTCTGTGACGACTGGGGTGTGAGCGATCACAGCCCCATTGAGGTTAGTGTCCGGTATAGGCACCGTGTTATTGAACCGGTGCGTCCGCGTGCGTGGAGGGATCGTGAGGTCGATTGGAATTTTTACTCGGATGTCGTCAGGGAAGCTGCTGGGTCTGTGCCGGTTGTTGTATTTAGGACCTTGACTGTAGATGAGCAGATCAGCAAGATAGATCAGTGGATGTGTTCTACCAATGACACATTGCTTGGCCGATGTCGTGGTACTAGGCCAAGTAAGGTGAAGTGGTGGTCCCGTGAGTTGGATGACTCGCGAAGGGCCGTCAGGCGTCTGAGGAGGTGTTTCCAAAGAGCCAGACGTACCGGCGCGAGTGATTTAACACAGCGAAAAGCTGACTTTCTTGCTGGTCTTAGGACGTACAAGGCTTTGACTATTAGAGTTAAGGAGGAGGAGTGGCGTAGTTTTGTGCAGGACAACAGGGACGACCCCTGGGGTAAGGTTTACCGTATCTGCAGGGGTAGGAGGAAGTTGCCGGAAGTAACTTCACTTCAGGTTGGTGACACTTTGTTATCATCCTGGAGGGAATGTACTGACGAGCTGTTGAGGACCTTCTTTCCAGAATCGGAGGATGCTGTTGCCCCCGACTTGTCGGTGACAACTTCACCTCCGGTCCTGGAAACCTCGGAGGTTTTGAATAGCATGTATAGGGTCAAATGCAGAAAGTCGCCGGGTATTGATGGTATGACTGGACAGATGTGTAAAAGCATCTGGAAGGCCATACCGGAATATCTGGAGGCGGTCTTTGGGAAGTGTATTGGCGAGGGCTATTTCCCGGTGGATTGGAAAATCGCTCGCGTCGTTGTTCTCCTGAAGTCTCCCCAAAGGGTGATGAGAAATCCTCGCTCTTATAGGGGCATCAGTCTCCTTCCAGTACTTGCAAAAGTACTGGAAAGAATCATGGTGGAACGATTGAAGGAGTGCAATGGCGTTAGTCTTTCCAATTACCAGTTTGGTTTTAGGGAAGGTAGGAGTGTTGAGGATGCTTGGGCCTATGTTAGGGATGCAGTTTCTGTTTCGACGGCAAAGTATGTCCTTGGCATATTTGTTGATTTTAAGGGTGCTTTTGATTATCTGTCCTGGGGAAGTGTATTTCGTAGGTTGGAGGAAGTAGGCTGTCGTGAGGTGGCGCTGTGGAGGAGTTATTTTAGTGGCAGGAGAGCTTGCGTAGTAGGTGCCAGCGACACAGTTTGGAGGGACGTTACCCGTGGTTGTCCGCAGGGATCTATCTGTGGTCCATTTATATGGAACCTCATGATGGATCCCTTGCTGATCTCACTGGGACGTTCATTCAAGGTGTGCGCGTATGCGGATGACCTGCTTATACTGCTTGAGGGTCAGTCTCGTGCTGATCTTGAGGCTAGTGGTGAGCAGGCCATGCGTGACGTGGTTGAGTGGGGAGCCCGGGTTGGCGTAGGGGTGGCAATGGACAAAAGTGTGTCAATGTTGCTGAAAGGCAAATTGTCACATGGACGTCCTCCACTCATTCGGTCTGGCGGAGTAAGCCTCAGATATGCGACTCAGGTCAAATATCTGGGGATTACCATGTCTGAGAGGATGGGATTTTTGGTCCATATGACCTATCTCAGGGACAAATTAGCTGGTGTAGTGGAGAAGGTTAGGCGCACCCTTAGAAGTGACTGGGGCCTAAGCAGGCGTGCTGTCCGTACCACATACGAGGGACTGTTTGTTGCGTGTGTAACGTATGGTGCTTTCGTGTGGTATGAAACAGTTATGTCTGTTGCGGGCAGGAACAAGGTCTTGTCGGTTCAGAGAGTGGCCATGTTGGCGTGTATGCAGGTTTGTTGCACGGTATCGACCGATGCACTTCAGGTCCTGTTAGGTGTAGCTCCTCTTGACTTGGAGGCAATACGTCGTGCTATTGCCTTCAAAATCAGGAAAGGGCTACCGCTTCTTGCTCATGACTGGATTTCTGCTGCTGATCTGGTAGGTGCGGATGGTGCACGAGTTAAGGTGCTCTTGGATGAGCAGGTTGTGTCTAGGTGGAGGGCGCGTTGGACTGGTAGTGACAAGGGAAGGGTAACGTATGGTTTCATACGTGATGTTGGGTTTGTGCGGCAGCATCCGGACTTTGGTTTTGGCCTTAGTCTTGGGTTCTTGTTGACGGGCCATGGCTCGCTCAATGAGTTTCTGTTTCGCAGGGGTCTGTCTGAATCGCCCATGTGTGCTTGTGGGACTGGGCCGGAGGATGTTGTACATGTGTTGACGGGGTGTCCTGACTATGATGACATTAGGGACCTGGGTGCTATGGGGATAGTCCAGGGCGGTGCGGGTATGGACTGGGACTTTAGTAGGGTTCTTGGGAACGAACGGACGTTTGACAGACTGGGCGAGTTCGCTCGTGCAGTTTTTGCTAGGAGAAGGACGAGACAGTAGTTTGGCAGCCTTTGCATGGCTATTCGTTCGACCGTTGTGCGCGGATTTCGCCGTAAGAGCGTGAGCTCGGTGTGGAGTTGCATTGCAACCGGATGTCGTGACCCATAGAACGGCAGGAGTTTAGATAGGCTCCGATCCTAACCAAGGGTGGGGTCATGTATCCAAATGCATGGCTTCGAATTGGTACTCATGATTGGCAATTCGTCTTTGACGAAATGTCAACCATGGGGGCGCTGGTAGACGCATTGTATTCACCCTGTGTTAAGAGCACTGTGGAGTTAGGCCAATGTGGCAGGAATTCACGTTAATCTTGAACACTATGTCCCTATCTACTCAGTTACGATTTTATCGTTGAGCAGAGAAGTTGTGTTTGCGGCAAATTGTACTTTTTAAAGCGATCGTGTGTACGAGTGAAGCAAATTGTTGAAAAATAAGGCCTTTGTGTGTACACGAAGGTTCATCGTAAGAATTTATTGGAGAAAATCTACCTGGAAGAATTGGTGTGCGTGTGTAATTTTAATTACGCACATTGTACCTGCATTGTTCAACTGGTGAGAGCAGCTTTGTGTGCTGCTATTTTACCTGTGCATATTTTGGCTAATTACTTGGGTCATTTGTGCCAGCTGCTGTTTGTGTGACGTTGAGACTATTTATGAGAAAGTTCTACCTGATAATTGACTGTGCGTGGTGTTATTTTATATCACGCACATTTCTACCTGAGTTGTTCAACTTGTGTGAGCGGCTTTGTGTGTGGCTGCGTGTGCTGCTATTAACTGTGCACCCTTTTGGCCTAATTGCTTTGGGTCTTTTGTGTGTGCAGCTGTCATCGTGTGAGGTATTTTACCTGAGCAGTTCTTGGGATCATTAATTGCGAGCGAGCAATTCTTGTGATCATTAATTGCCGGCTAATTACCTGGGAAAATTTGGTAATTAATTTGTGGGAAAAGAGAAAATCCTGCATTGATAAATTGTGTGCGTTTGCAACTGAGTGATGTTGCCAAGGGAAAAGGCGCTTGGTGATCCAGATAGCAAAATGAGGGATAGGGTTAATAAGGCGAAGCGCCTGAGTTCGATGAGTGCGGTTACTGACGATGATATGAGTTGTGTTGAAGTGACCGAAATTGCCGACGGTAAACGTAAAACAAGGAGTCGTTCTCGTGAGAGAACTCGGCGAGAAATCGAGGGTTCTGATAGAGACTCGACTGCTTCCTTGCGTGAAACCGCAGGTAAAGGCAAGAATACGGCCAAGAGGAAGAAGGGCGAAAACAAATCGCGTGCTGCTGATACGGTTGCTAAGGGTGAGGAAAATAATGTTGATGCCATGAAAGATGTGACAACTGACCTCCTGAAGGTATTAATTAAGGGTGGTATGTCCAAAGAAGTGCTTGGCGATGTAGTAGAGTGTGTGGGACGTTACGAGAAGATGATTCTCAACCTGGTGGTTGACCTAGAGCGTACAAAAGTGGTTTTAAGTGCGTATGAAAAGGGTGTATGTGCTGCTAGGCCTAGTGTAGCTGCAGCTGTGCCTTCACGCGTGGTGTCTGCTAGTGAGCCGGCACCTAAAAAGCCTGTGGAAACTTGGTCGGTGGTTGTGCGTAGCAAAAATGCTAAGGCAACCCCTGACGATGTTGTCAAAAAGGTGGTGAAGGAGGTTGGACCTGCACTAGACGTTAGAGTGCATGAAGTGAGGCCGATTAAGGGTAAGGGTGCGGTTATAAGGACGCCGTCAGTTGCTGAACGCAACAAAATTGCCGGCAATGAGCGTTTCAACGAGGTGGGGTTAGAAGTCAGTGTTAACGAGACCAGAGGGCCTAGGCTTGTGGTTCAAGCCGTTGACCCTCTGATTGGCCCTGAGGAATTTATGAGGGAGCTTTATGGGAAAAATCTGAAGGAGCTAATGTCAGAAGAAGATTTTGCCAAGAGAGTTAAGCTGGTGACTGCGCATTGGGAGGCTGGAGATGACAGACCCAGAAATGTCATTATTGAAGGTGAGGAAAAAGTTATTTTTAAATTACTAGGTATGAGTAGAATTTATATTAAGTGGTTTTCGTTTCGCTTGCGCGAATACGAGCAAATAAGGGGTTGCTTTAGATGCTTAAGTTTTGACCACAGGAGAAGTGAGTGTCGATTTAAAGAGAGCGTTTGTCGCCGCTGTGGCCAAGAGGGTCATATGGCAAGTCGTTGCATGAACGACTTGAACTGCAGAAATTGTGCGTATAGGGATAGGCCTTCGGGGCATTTAATGATGTCGTCAGCTTGTCCTATTTATAGTGGTTTGGTCGCGAGGGCAAATTCTAGACATTAAAATGGAGGGTAAAATAATACAATATAATTGTCAGCGATCATATGCTGTTTTGTGTGATTTTGGTGAGGGTTTGTGTGAGTCAGGTAGTAGTTTTGCATTGATTCAGGAGCCGTATGAGACTACCGGCTGTGTTAGGGGGTTACCTGCATTTATGCGGGTATTCACTAATACAGACGCTAGTTCTGCTGTAGTTGTGAATGATGTCAATGTAGAATGTATGGAAGTTAGTTCCACCCAGTGGGGGGTCTGTATTTCTGTAGAGGGTAGTTTTGGTAAGATATTTTTAGCGAGTATTTACTGTAGATACGGTGAGCCTTTAGAGCCTTATTTGCTGTATATTGATGAGCTATTGTTGCTGGCTGGTGGTACCCCGCTCATTGTGGGACTGGATGCAAATGCAGTTTCCCCAATGTGGTATAGCAAACAGTGCAGTTGGTCGACTGAGAGGTACAACAGAGGTATTGAACTGAGTGAGTTTATAGTTGCCAACAATCTTGGTGTACTGAATGAGGTCAGTGAGTTATATACGTTTGATGGGCCTAGTGGCAGGAGTGATATTGATGTTACAGTGGCAAATAGGTCTGCTGTATCTACGTTTGATTTTAGTTGGCGTGTGAATGATAGGGGGATTAGCGACCACAATTTGCTAGAGGTAAATTTTGGTTACTGGAGAGTTGTAAGACCTAATGATTTTGTTGTTAGGAGATGGCGTGTTCGCGATATTGATTGGCGGCGTTATGGCGAATGCTTGCGCGAAATTGCGATGAGTCTGCCTATTGATGAGTTTTCTACAATGGGTATTGATGAGCAGAATGAGCGTATTGTTAGTTGGGTGGGCGATTTGAATGACGTTTTTCTTGGTAGGAGCCGCAGAAGCAATCCACGTGCCGTTAGGTGGTGGACTGAGGAGCTACGGATGGAGAGGAGGGTCGTTAGAAGGTTGAGGAGGCGTTTTCAGAGGGCTAGGGCAAATGGTGATCCGGATGTAGGTCGTCATAGCTTAGCTTACAGGGAAAAGTTGCGTCGATATAAGGACAAGATTGTCAAGGTAAAAGAGGCTGAATGGAGGAGATTTGTTGAGGAAAATTGGGACGACCCTTGGGGGCGAGTTTACAGAATTTGCAAGGGCAAGGGTCGACATGCAGATATTTGTGGTCTGAGGGTCGAAGGGACCGTTTTAACGGATTGGCGGGAGTGTGTCGAAGTTTTATTGAATGGATTCTTTCCTAGGTCAGATAGGGTGATTCATCTCACTGCTATGGGCAATTCTAGTCCTCCACCCTTGGAGGATGCTGTAATTGCTAGCAGTGTTGATAAGGTTAGGAAAGGTAGGTCTCCAGGTATGAATGGGTTGACCGGTGAGATGTGTAAATGCATCTATCGCTTCATTCCTGAGTATCTGACGGCTCTTTACTCAAAGTGTGTGGCAGAGGGATATTTTCCAAGGGATTGGAAAATAGCTAGGGTTGTAGTGTTATTAAAGTCCCCTGAAAGGATCAGAAGTGATCCTAGGTCGTATAGGGGTATTAGTCTTTTGCCGGTTTTAGGTAAAATATTGGAAAGGATAATGGTGAGTAGGTTAAGAGAGGTCATAAACAACGATGGTTGTGAGTGGCAGTTTGGGTTCAAAAAGGGTAGAAGTGTTGAGGACGCGTGGATGTACGTTAGGGACTGTGTGAGGGACAGTCAGTCAAGGTATGTCTTGGGATTGTTTATCGATTTCAAGGGTGCCTTTGATAATTTGTGTTGGGATAGCGTTATAGCTAGGTTGCGTGAATTAGGGTGTGTTGATATAGAATTGTGGGAGAGCTATTTCACAGCTAGAAGTGCCTGTATTGTTGGCGTCAATGGCTGTATTAGTTTAAATGTTGTTCGGGGCTGTCCACAGGGTTCTATATCTGGTCCATTTATATGGAACATGATGATGGACATTTTGTTGAGGCAGCTAGGTTTATTGAGCAAAGTCTGTGCGTACGCCGATGACTTGCTAGTTATGATTGAGGGCGGTTCGAGGCTGGACATTGAGATGAAATGTGAGGAGGTAATGCGTGTTATAGGCGATTGGAGTAGGCATGTTGGTGTTGAGGTGGCGGTAGATAAGTCGGCGGCGATGTTGCTCAAGGGATTTTTATCACACGGGCGACATCCGGTGGTTAGATTTGATGGTACTTCTATTAGACATGAGTCTGAGGTGAAGTATCTTGGCGTCAGTATGAGGGAAAGAATGAATTTTGGTGTTCATTTAGATAGGGTGCGAGAAAAGTTGACAGGTGTGGTGGCACGCGTAAGGCGTGTTTTACGCAGCGATTGGGGCCTCAGTAGAAGTGCTGTACGCACGATATATGAGGGCCTGTTTGTTGCGTGTGCTATTTATATTGTGCAACAGCTTGGTGCGGGACTGTTAGCTCTGTGGTAGGTCGTCGCAAGATATTGACTTGTCAAAGAGTCATGCTGTTAGGTTGTGTTCCTGTCTGTCGTACTGTATCTACGGATGCATTACAGGTATTACTGGGCAAACCACCTCTTGATTTGGTGGTTATTCGGCGTAGTATTTTGTTCTGGTGGAAAAGAGGCTATGAGTTGAGGGACGTCGATTGGCCAGAGTGTCGACAAGTTAATGCTGCTGCTATGTCTGTAGCAGAGCGTAAGGTTTTTGTAGATAATTTAATAATGAGTAGGTGGCAGGCTAGGTGGGATACGAGTGTAAAGGGGAGAGTAACATATGGCTTTGTACATGATGTTAGTTTTGTAGGCAATTGTCTGGGTTTTAATTTTGGTCTTAGTTTAGGTTTTATACTTACGGGGCACGGTTCGTTAAACGAATTTTTGTATAAAAGGGGTTTGAGTGAGGTCGCGGGGTGTGATTGTGGGGCGTTGTGTGAGGACTGGTGTCATGTGTTGTGTGAGTGCCCCTATTATTCTGATATTAGGGACTTGAGTGCGATGGGCATAGTTAGGACTAATAGTGGCTATGATGTGAGTGGTGGATGAGGATGGTTTGAGGTTGTTAAATGTGTTTGCCTGTTAGGCATTTGGCAGAAGACGTGGTAGGAGGTCGAGAAGGCTAGTTAGTTAAAAATTAGGCGTGTTTATGGCTAGTATTATATTTTGTGATGGGTTACCAGTCCCGTACTTTTTAGTTAAAACTGGTAGTAACCTTGGTTTACCTTGGTTACGAGGGGCGACCAATCCCTGACCGTAAGGTCGAAATTGGTAGTGCCTAGAGCTTTTTGGTTTGTGACTGAAGTCAGGGCCATAAAAAGCTTCAGTCACGAGGGGTCACCAATCCCTGACGCTGTGGTCGAAATTGGCAGTGATTGGTACTTTCAGTCTCGGCAGTGGTCGGAGTGGAAAGTATTCTGTCACGAAGGGGCCACCAATCCCCTGACCGCAAGGTCAAAATTGGTAGTGTCTGGAGCTTTTTGGTTTTGAATGTAGTCAGGGCCATAAATCTTCAGTCACGAGGGGTCACCAATCCCTGACGCTGTGGTCGAAATTGGCAGTGATTGGTACTTTCAGTCTCGGCAGTGGTCGGGGCTGAAATTATTCTGTCACGAAGGGGCCACCCGACCAGGGTTGCCATAGTGCAAAATTTTGCCAGTGTTGCCATAGTGCAGAAATTTTGGCGAAAATTTTTCCGACCAGGGTTGCCAGAGTGCAGAATTTTTCTGGGGTTGCCGTGGTGCAAATTGCAGGAATTTGCTGTTTTTTGCCCGTATTCATTGTTGACGAACTTTTGGCTCTGTTTTTTGGACATTTCTACTGATATTTGTTGTGATTGCCATGTCTCTGACTGGCAAGCGTAGGTCCGGCGGTCCGAAGGGTGATGTCTCCGACATCCCAACGGATGATCATTCGCTGGTTGATGAGGCTGACCCGGCTGTGGCCTGTGAAAGTGAGCTGTCGAGCACTGATGATAGCAGTGTCAGGATTGGCAAGAGGCCGAAGCAGGGCTCTCCTAGGTCCAGGAGGGCCACTGCTGTTGCTGCTGTAATTGCCGTTGATGCAAATAAGAGCGGTGAAAAGACTGGTAAGAAGGCTGTCGTTGCGCAGAATTTAACGTCGGAAAAGATGGAAAAGCGCCTTAAGAAGAAGAAGCCTGTAGTCGAGCCGCGCAAGGCGAAGTCGCCCCTTGAAGAGCTGTAGGCGATATCGGAAGATTTGATAAGTTTAGCACTAGCTGACGATGTGAATCCTGCGATATCGAGAGAGATGTACTAATGAGAGGCTTAGAGGCAGGTTGGATGCGGTTGATGCTGCTGGAGGAGAGCGAGTGGCCTCGGCGTTAATGCCTCCGTCTAGTGCACCTGTGCACGAAAAGGCGCGTACCGCAATGGTACCAGCTGCTGCAGTGGCGAAGCCGGTTGAGACCTGGTCGGTGGTTGTGAGAGGCAAGGGCGGTTCTACGTCGAAGGAGGTGGTTGATGAGGTTGGTCCGACTCTCGGTGTGCGGGTGCACGAAGTACGCCCGATTCGTGATGGTGGTGCTGTCATACGCACTCCATCGGTGGCCGAGAGGGAGAAAATTGCGGCGAACGCCAAGTTTGGAGAGGTTGGGCTCGAGGTATCCGTTAAGGATAAAATCGGGCCGAAGGTAGTCGTTCAGAAGGTGCACGCGGAGATATCCCCGGATGAGTTCATGGGTGAGTTGTACTCCATGAACCTCGCGGATGAGATGACGATGGAGGCCTATAGAAGATGCGTGCGTATGGTTTCCAGCCCCTGGAAACCTGGGCCTGGACAGGTCAACGTGACCTTGGAGTGCACGGCAAAGGTGGTGGAGCTGTTGAGGTCGACAGGCGTGTACGTAAAGTGGTTCCGCTTTATCGTTCGTGAGCTGGACCCGATCCCGGCGTGCCATAGATGCTTTGGCTTCGACCATCGAGTGCGTGAGTGCAAGATGAAGGATGCCGTCTGCAGGAGATGTGGTGTTGTCGGACATTCGTCTTGGCAATGCCCCAACGAGGTGAATTGCAGGAATTGTGCATTTAAGGGGCTTCCGGCGGGGCATGCGATGCTCTCTCTGGCTTGTCCGGTATATGCAGCGATGGTTGCTAGGGTGAATGCCAGACATTAATCATGGAGGGGACAACTATTCTCCAGTTAAACTGTCAGAGGGCTTACGTGGTGATGTGCGAGCTGGGGCAGGCGATGCGGCAGCGTGGTGCTCGTTTTGCACTTGTGCAGGAGCCGTACGTAACTAATGGTTGTGTCAGGGGTTTGCCTGGGGGTATGCGAGTTTTTACGGACGAGGGGGGAAACTCTGCGGTTATAGTTGATGACAGGGAAGTAGACTGTGCGGTTGTTAGTTGTGGTGAGTTTGGTGTCTGTGTCTCGGTGGATGGTAGTTTTGGCAGGTTGATGTTGTCGAGCATCTATTGCAGGTTTGGTGCTCCCTTGGGGCCGTACATTGGTTACATGGATTTGGTGCTACTCCTTGCGGGTAGTGTTCCGTTAATCCTTGGTCTAGACGCCAACGCATGCTCTCGTACGTGGTTTAGTAAGATGCCCAGGAGTTACTCTGGACATCGAAACCATATACGAGGAGTCATGCTCAGCGAGTGGATGGTTACTAGTCGAGTTGTGGTTATTAACGAGCCTCTGTATACCTTTGACGGTCCTATGGGAGTCAGTGACATCGATGTGACAGTGGCGAATGTGGCGGCGGTGGGCGTTTTCGAGCTTGGCTGGAGGGTCTGTGACGACTGGGGTGTGAGCGATCACAGCCCCATTGAGGTTAGTGTCCGGTATAGGCACCGTGTTATTGAACCGGTGCGTCCGCGTGCGTGGAGGGATCGTGAGGTCGATTGGAATTTTTACTCGGATGTCGTCAGGGAAGCTGCTGGGTCTGTGCCGGTTGTTGTATTTAGGACCTTCACTGTAGATGAGCAGATCAGCAAGATAGATCAGTGGATGTGTTCTACCAATGACACATTGCTTGGCCGATGTCGTGGTACTAGGCCAAGTAAGGTGAAGTGGTGGTCCCGTGAGTTGGATGACTCGCGAAGGGCCGTCAGGCGTCTGAGGAGGTGTTTCCAAAGAGCCAGACGTACCGGCGCGAGTGATTTAACACAGCGAAAAGCTGACTTTCTTGCTGGTCTTAGGACGTACAAGGCTTTGACTATTAGAGTTAAGGAGGAGGAGTGGCGTAGTTTTGTGCAGGACAACAGGGACGACCCCTGGGGTAAGGTTTACCGTATCTGCAGGGGTAGGAGGAAGTTGCCGGAAGTAACTTCACTTCAGGTTGGTGACACTTTGTTATCATCCTGGAGGGAATGTACTGACGAGCTGTTGAGGACCTTCTTTCCAGAATCGGAGGATGCTGTTGCCCCCGACTTGTCGGTGACAACTTCACCTCCGATCCTGGAAACCTCGGAGGTTTTGAATAGCATGTGTAGGGTCAAATGCAGAAAGTCGCCGGGTATTGATGGTATGACTGGACAGATGTGTAAAAGCATCTGGAAGGCCATACCGGAATATCTGGAGGCGGTCTTTGGGAAGTGTATTGGCGAGGGCTATTTCCCGGTGGATTGGAAAATCGCTCGCGTCGTTGTTCTCCTGAAGTCTCCCCAAAGGGTGATGAGAAATCCTCGCTCTTATAGGGGCATCAGTCTCCTTCCAGTACTTGCAAAAGTACTGGAAAGAATCATGGTGGAACGATTGAAGGAGTGCAATGGCGTTAGTCTTTCCAATTACCAGTTTGGTTTTAGGGAAGGTAGGAGTGTTGGGCCTATGTTAGGGATGCTTGGGCCTATGTTAGGGATGCAGTTTCTGTTTCGACGGCAAAGTATGTCCTTGGCATATTTGTTGATTTTAAGGGTGCTTTTGATTATCTGTCCTGGGGAAGTGTATTTCGTAGGTTGGAGGAAGTAGGCTGTCGTGAGGTGGCGCTGTGGAGGAGTTATTTTAGTGGCAGGAGAGCTTGCGTAGTAGGTGCCAGCGACACAGTTTGGAGGGACGTTACCCGTGGTTGTCCGCAGGGATCTATCTGTGGTCCATTTATATGGAACCTCATGATGGATCCCTTGCTGATCTCACTGGGACGTTCATTCAAGGTGTGCGCGTATGCGGATGACCTGCTTATACTGCTTGAGGGTCAGTCTCGTGCTGATCTTGAGGCTAGTGGTGAGCAGGCCATGCGTGACGTGGTTGAGTGGGGAGCCCGGGTTGGCGTAGGGGTGGCAATGGACAAAAGTGTGTCAATGTTGCTGAAAGGCAAATTGTCACATGGACGTCCTCCACTCATTCGGTCTGGCGGAGTAAGCCTCAGATATGCGACTCAGGTCAAATATCTGGGGATTACCATGTCTGAGAGGATGGGATTTTTGGTCCATATGACCTATCTCAGGGACAAATTAGCTGGTGTAGTGGAAAAGGTTAGGCGCACCCTTAGAAGTGACTGGGGCCTAAGCAGGCGTGCTGTCCGTACCACATACGAGGGACTGTTTGTTGCGTGTGTAACGTATGGTGCTTTCGTGTGGTATGAAACAGTTATGTCTGTTGCAGGCAGGAACAAGGTCTTGTCGGTTCAGAGAGTGGCCATGTTGGCGTGTATGCAGGTTTGTTGCACGGTATCGACCGATGCACTTCAGGTCCTGTTAGGTGTAGCTCCTCTTGACTTGGAGGCAATACGTCGTGCTATTGCCTTCAAAATCAGGAAAGGGCTACCGCTTCTTGCTCATGACTGGATTTCTGCTGCTGATCTGGTAGGTGCGGATGGTGCACGAGTTAAGGTGCTCTTGGATGAGCAGGTTGTGTCTAGGTGGAGGGCGCGTTGGACTGGTAGTGACAAGGGAAGGGTAACGTATGGTTTCATACGTGATGTTGGGTTTGTGCGGCAGCATCCGGACTTTGGTTTTGGCCTTAGTCTTGGGTTCTTGTTGACGGGCCATGGCTCGCTCAATGAGTTTCTGTTTCGCAGGGGTCTGTCTGAATCGCCCATGTGTGCTTGTGGGACTGGGCCGGAGGATGTTGTACATGTGTTGACGGGGTGTCCTGACTATGATGACATTAGGGACCTGGGTGCTATGGGGATAGTCCAGGGCGGTGCGGGTATGGACTGGGACTTTAGTAGGGTTCTTGGGAACGAACGGACGTTTGACAGACTGGGCGAGTTCGCTCGTGCAGTTTTTGCTAGGAGAAGGACGAGACAGTAGTTTGGCAGCCTTTGCATGGCTATTCGTTCGACCGTTGTGCGCGGATTTCGCCGTAAGTGTCCGCTCAGTACATGGCGACCTAGGTCGCCTGTCGGTTGGCTGTTGGTAGCTGTCGTCTTGTTGGTTGGTGTCTGGTGTACCCTCGTTGTCACGCTGCATGTACGGGCACTGGAGGGGCTCTCCCCAATTGTGGGTGTCACGCCTCCTGTGCTCCTTGGGGCATTCTTCCTGTGGGCACATTGTGTTCCTGCAGGCCTCGCCCCCGGATTCTTGCATTGTTGACGACCCTGCTTTGTACCCGGAATTTCGTTGATCACTGTTGCTGAATTGGTTGCCTGAATGACTTTGTGTCACCCGTGAGGGGGCTCATTGCTCATTAGTTTGTTAATTGTTTTGTATGTTTTGTCCTGCTGGCGTCACACCCTTGTGAACAAAGCGTCGCTCGTGAGGGCGGCTGTTCAATGTTTTGTGTTCTGTCTATTTATTTGTTGTTTGTTGACATGGGGCGACCAGTCCCGGGCTTTTGAGTCGAAACTGGAAGTGGTCATATTGGCCACGAGGGGTGACCAGTCCCTGAACTATTTGGAGTTCAACTGGTAGTAGTTTCGGCTACGAGGTCTGACTGGAGGCCTTATTCTGGTACCACGGGAGTCAGGAGCCCCTGGAACTTCGGTTCCAGCCTGACTGCGGCGAGGCCCCTTGGGGAGCAACGTGGTGGTTGTGGTTTAAACCCAAATCGCGGGAAGAGCGTGAGCTCGGTGTGGAGTTGCATTGCAACCGGGTGTCGTGACCCATAGAACGGCAGGAGTTTAGATAGGCTCCGATCCTAACCAAGGGTGGGGTCATGTATCCAAATGCATGGCTTCGAATTGGTACTCATGATTGGCAATTCGTCTTTGACGAAATGTCAACCATGGGGGCGCTGGTAGACGCATTGTATTCACCCTGTGTTAAGAGCACTGTGGAGTTAGGCCAATGTGGCAGGAATTCACGTTAATCTTGAACACTATGTCCCTATCTACTCAGTTACGATTTTATCGTTGAGCAGAGAAGTTGTGTTTGCGGCAAATTGTACTTTTTAAAGCGATCGTGTGTACGAGTGAAGCAAATTGTTGAAAAATAAGGCCTTTGTGTGTACACGAAGGTTCATCGTAAGAATTTATTGGAGAAAATCTACCTGGAAGAATTGGTGTGCGTGTGTAATTTTAATTACGCACATTGTACCTGCATTGTTCAACTGGTGAGAGCAGCTTTGTGTGCTGCTATTTTACCTGTGCATATTTTGGCTAATTACTTGGGTCATTTGTGCCAGCTGCTGTTTGTGTGACGTTGAGACTATTTCTGAGAAAGTTCTACCTGATAATTGACTGTGCGTGGTGTTATTTTATATCACGCACATTTCTACCTGAGTTGTTCAACTTGTGTGAGCGGCTTTGTGTGTGGCTGCGTGTGCTGCTATTAACTGTGCACCCTTTTGGCCTAATTGCTTTGGGTCTTTTGTGTGTGCAGCTGTCATCGTGTGAGGTATTTTACCTGAGCAGTTCTTGGGATCATTAATTGCGAGCGAGCAATTCTTGTGATCATTAATTGCCGGCTAATTACCTGGGAAAATTTGGTAATTAATTTGTGGGAAAAGAGAAAATCCTGGTAATTAATTTTGAGTGCGTTATACCTGCATTGATAAATTGTGTGCGTTTGCAACTGAGTAATGTTGCCAAGGGAAAAGGCGCTTGGTGATCCAGATAGCAAAATGAGGGATAGGGTTAATAAGGCGAAGCGCCTGAGTTCGATGAGTGCGGTTACTGACGATGATATGAGTTGTGTTGAAGTGACCGAAATTGCCGACGGTAAACGTAAAACAAGGAGTCGTTCTCGTGAGAGAACTCGGCGAGAAATCGAGGGTTCTGATAGAGACTCGACTGCTTCCTTGCGTGAAACCGCAGGTAAAGGCAAGAATACGGCCAAGAGGAAAAAGGGCGAAAACAAATCGCGTGCTGCTGATACGGTTGCTAAGGGTGAGGAAAATAATGTTGATGCCATGAAAGATGTGACAACTGACCTCCTGAAGGTATTAATTAAGGGTGGTATGTCCAAAGAAGTGCTTGGCGATGTAGTAGAGTGTGTGGGACGTTACGAGAAGATGATTCTCAACCTGGTGGTTGACCTAGAGCGTACAAAAGTGGTTTTAAGTGCGTATGAAAAGGGTGTATGTGCTGCTAGGCCTAGTGTAGCTGCAGCTGTGCCTTCACGCGTGGTGTCTGCTAGTGAGCCGGCACCTAAAAAGCCTGTGGAAACTTGGTCGGTGGTTGTGCGTAGCAAAAATGCTAAGGCAACCCCTGACGATGTTGTCAAAAAGGTGGTGAAGGAGGTTGGACCTGCACTAGACGTTAGAGTGCATGAAGTGAGGCCGATTAAGGGTAAGGGTGCGGTTATAAGGACGCCGTCAGTTGCTGAACGCAACAAAATTGCCGGCAATGAGCGTTTCAACGAGGTGGGGTTAGAAGTCAGTGTTAACGAGACCAGAGAGCCTAGGCTTGTGGTTCAAGCCGTTGACCCTCTGATTGGCCCTGAGGAATTTATGAGGGAGCTTTATGGGAAAAATCTGAAGGAGCTAATGTCAGAAGAAGATTTTGCCAAGAGAGTTAAGCTGGTGACTGCGCATTGGGAGGCTGGAGATGACAGACCCAGAAATGTCATTATTGAAGGTGAGGAAAAAGTTATTTTTAAATTACTAGGTATGAGTAGAATTTATATTAAGTGGTTTTCGTTTCGCTTGCGCGAATACGAGCAAATAAGGGGTTGCTTTAGATGCTTAAGTTTTGACCACAGGAGAAGTGAGTGTCGATTTAAAGAGAGCGTTTGTCGCCGCTGTGGCCAAGAGGGTCATATGGCAAGTCGTTGCATGAACGACTTGAACTGCAGAAATTGTGCGTATAGGGATAGGCCTTCGGGGCATTTAATGATGTCGTCAGCTTGTCCTATTTATAGTGGTTTAGTCGCGAGGGCAAATTCTAGACATTAAAATGGAGGGTAAAATAATACAATATAATTGTCAGCGATCATATGCTGTTTTGTGTGATTTTGGTGAGGGTTTGTGTGAGTCAGGTAGTAGTTTTGCATTGATTCAGGAGCCGTATGCGACTACCGGCTGTGTTAGGGGGTTACCTGCATTTATGCGGGTATTCACTAATACAGACGCTAGTTCTGCTGTAGTTGTGAATGATGTCAATGTAGAATGTATGGAAGTTAGTTCCACCCAGTGGGGGGTCTGTATTTCTGTAGAGGGTAGTTTTGGTAAGATATTTTTAGCGAGTATTTACTGTAGATACGGTGAGCCTTTAGAGCCTTATTTGCTGTATATTGATGAGCTATTGTTGCTGGCTGGTGGTACCCCGCTCATTGTGGGACTGGATGCAAATGCAGTTTCCCCAATGTGGTATAGCAAACAGTGCAGTTGGTCGACTGAGAGGTACAACAGAGGTATTGAACTGAGTGAGTTTATAGTTGCCAACAATCTTGGTGTACTGAATGAGGTCAGTGAGTTATATACGTTTGATGGGCCTAGTGGCAGGAGTGATATTGATGTTACAGTGGCAAATAGGTCTGCTGTATCTACGTTTGATTTTAGTTGGCGTGTGAATGATAGGGGGATTAGCGACCACAATTTGCTAGAGGTAAATTTTGGTTACTGGAGAGTTGTAAGACCTAATGATTTTGTTGTTAGGAGATGGCGTGTTCGCGATATTGATTGGCGGCGTTATGGCGAATGCTTGCGCGAAATTGCGATGAGTCTGCCTATTGATGAGTTTTCTACAATGGGTATTGATGAGCAGAATGAGCGTATTGTTAGTTGGGTGGGCGATTTGAATGACGTTTTTCTTGGTAGGAGCCGCAGAAGCAATCCACGTGCCGTTAGGTGGTGGACTGAGGAGCTACGGATGGAGAGGAGGGTCGTTAGAAGGTTGAGGAGGCGTTTTCAGAGGGCTAGGGCAAATGGTGATCCGGATGTAGGTCGTCATAGCTTAGCTTACAGGGAAAAGTTGCGTCGATATAAGGACAAGATTGTCAAGGTAAAAGAGGCTGAATGGAGGAGATTTGTTGAGGAAAATTGGGACGACCCTTGGGGGCGAGTTTACAGAATTTGCAAGGGCAAGGGTCGACATGCAGATATTTGTGGTCTGAGGGTCGAAGGGACCGTTTTAACGGATTGGCGGGAGTGTGTCGAAGTTTTATTGAATGGATTCTTTCCTAGGTCAGATAGGGTGATTCATCTCACTGCTATGGGCAATTCTAGTCCTCCACCCTTGGAGGATGCTGTAATTGCTAGCAGTGTTGATAAGGTTAGGAAAGGTAGGTCTCCAGGTATGAATGGGTTGACCGGTGAGATGTGTAAATGCATCTATCGCTTCATTCCTGAGTATCTGACGGCTCTTTACTCAAAGTGTGTGGCAGAGGGATATTTTCCAAGGGATTGGAAAATAGCTAGGGTTGTAGTGTTATTAAAGTCCCCTGAAAGGATCAGAAGTGATCCTAGGTCGTATAGGGGTATTAGTCTTTTGCCGGTTTTAGGTAAAATATTGGAAAGGATAATGGTGAGTAGGTTAAGAGAGGTCATAAACAACGATGGTTGTGAGTGGCAGTTTGGGTTCAAAAAGGGTAGAAGTGTTGAGGACGCGTGGATGTACGTTAGGGACTGTGTGAGGGACAGTCAGTCAAGGTATGTCTTGGGATTGTTTATCGATTTCAAGGGTGCCTTTGATAATTTGTGTTGGGATAGCGTTATAGCTAGGTTGCGTGAATTAGGGTGTGTTGATATAGAATTGTGGGAGAGCTATTTCACAGCTAGAAGTGCCTGTATTGTTGGCGTCAATGGCTGTATTAGTTTAAATGTTGTTCGGGGCTGTCCACAGGGTTCTATATCTGGTCCATTTATATGGAACATGATGATGGACATTTTGTTGAGGCAGCTAGGTTTATTGAGCAAAGTCTGTGCGTACGCCGATGACTTGCTAGTTATGATTGAGGGCGGTTCGAGGCTGGACATTGAGATGAAATGTGAGGAGGTAATGCGTGTTATAGGCGATTGGAGTAGGCATGTTGGTGTTGAGGTGGCGGTAGATAAGTCGGCGGCGATGTTGCTCAAGGGATTTTTATCACACGGGCGACATCCGGTGGTTAGATTTGATGGTACTTCTATTAGACATGAGTCTGAGGTGAAGTATCTTGGCGTCAGTATGAGGGAAAGAATGAATTTTGGTGTTCATTTAGATAGGGTGCGAGAAAAGTTGACAGGTGTGGTGGCACGCGTAAGGCGTGTTTTACGCAGCGATTGGGGCCTCAGTAGAAGTGCTGTACGCACGATATATGAGGGCCTGTTTGTTGCGTGTGCTATTTATATTGTGCAACAGCTTGGTGCGGGACTGTTAGCTCTGTGGTAGGTCGTCGCAAGATATTGACTTGTCAAAGAGTCATGCTGTTAGGTTGTGTTCCTGTCTGTCGTACTGTATCTACGGATGCATTACAGGTATTACTGGGCAAACCACCTCTTGATTTGGTGGTTATTCGGCGTAGTATTTTGTTCTGGTGGAAAAGAGGCTATGAGTTGAGGGACGTCGATTGGCCAGAGTGTCGACAAGTTAATGCTGCTGCTATGTCTGTAGCAGAGCGTAAGGTTTTTGTAGATAATTTAATAATGAGTAGGTGGCAGGCTAGGTGGGATACGAGTGTAAAGGGGAGAGTAACATATGGCTTTGTACATGATGTTAGTTTTGTAGGCAATTGTCTGGGTTTTAATTTTGGTCTTAGTTTAGGTTTTATACTTACGGGGCACGGTTCGTTAAACGAATTTTTGTATAAAAGGGGTTTGAGTGAGGTCGCGGGGTGTGATTGTGGGGCGTTGTGTGAGGACTGGTGTCATGTGTTGTGTGAGTGCCCCTATTATTCTGATATTAGGGACTTGAGTGCGATGGGCATAGTTAGGACTAATAGTGGCTATGATGTGAGTGGTGGATGAGGATGGTTTGAGGTTGTTAAATGTGTTTGCCTGTTAGGCATTTGGCAGAAGACGTGGTAGGAGGTCGAGAAGGCTAGTTAGTTAAAAATTAGGCGTGTTTATGGCTAGTATTATATTTTGTGATGGGTTACCAGTCCCGTACTTTTTAGTTAAAACTGGTAGTAACCTTGGTTTACCTTGGTTACGAGGGGCGACCAATCCCTGACCGTAAGGTCGAAATTGGTAGTGCCTAGAGCTTTTTGGTTTGTGACTGAAGTCAGGGCCATAAAAAGCTTCAGTCACGAGGGGTCACCAATCCCTGACGCAGTGGTCGAAATTGGCAGTGGTCGGGGTGGAAAGTATTCTGTCACGAAGGGGCCACCAATCCCCTGACCGCAAGGTCAAAATTGGTAGTGTCTGGAGCTTTTTGGTTTTGACTGTAGTCAGGGCCATAAATCTTCAGTCACGAGGGGTCACCAATCCCTGACGCTGTGGTCGAAATTGGCAGTGATTGGTACTTTCAGTCTCGGCAGTGGTCGGGGCTGAAATTATTCTGTCACGAAGGGGCCACCAATCCCCTGACCGCAAGGTCAAAATTGGTAGTGTCTGGAGCTTTTTGGTTTGACTGTAGTCAGGGCCATAAAGCTTCAGTCACGAGGGGTCACCAATCCCTGACGCTGTGGTCGAAATTGGTAGTGATTGGTACTTTCATCTCGGCAGTGGTCGAGGCTGAAAGTGCTCTGTCACGAAGGGGCCACCAATCCCCTGACCGCAAGGTCAAAATTGGTAGTGTCTGGAGCTTTTTGGTACTGACTGTAGTCAGAGCCATGAAACTTCAGTCACGAGGGGCGACCAATCCCTGACGCTGGGGTCGAAATTGGTAGTGATTGATACTTTCAGTCTCAGTTTTTGCTGGGGCTGACAGTGTCGGTCACGAGGGGTAACCAGTCCCTGAGCGTTTTTGGAGCTCACTGGCAGTAGATTCGTCTACGAAGTCTGACCGGAGCCTTTAATCTGGTACCACGGGTGTCAGGAGCCCCTGGAGCTTCGGCTCCAGCCTGACAATGGTGTGGCCCTTCGGGAGCTTCGTGGTGGCTGTGGTTTAATGCCCATATCGCGGGTAGAGCTTAGGCTCGGTGTGGAGTTGCATTGCAACCGGGTGCCATGACCCATAAATCGGAAGGAGTTTTAGATAGGCTCCCCTCAAACCAAGGGGGGTGTCATGCCCCAAAAGCATGACACTGAATTGGTACCTGTGGGTAACATTTTGCCTTGGCAGAATGTTACTCATGGGGGCGTTGGTGGACGCATTGTATTCACTCTGTGTGAGGAACACCGTGTTTTGTTGCCCTCTGGGTAGATATTCACGTAAAACCTCTATCGACGTCGTCCCTATCTACTCAGTTACGATTTTATCGTTGAGCAGTAAAGTTGTGTTTGCGGAAAAATTGTAATTTTTAAGCGATCGTGAGTACGAGCGAAGAAAACTGTTGCAGAATAAGGCCTTTGTGTGTGTACGAAGGTTCATCGTGAAAATCTGTTGGAGAAATCTACCTGGAAGATTTGGTGGTGCGTGTGTAATTATCATTACGCACATTCTACCTGCATTGGTAACTGTTGAGAGCGGCGTTGTGTGCTGCTAATTGACGTGTATATATTTTGGCCTAATTACTTGGGTCATTTGTGCCAGCTGCTGTTATTTGATATCATTCACATTCTACCTGAGTTGTTCAACTCGTGTGAGCGGCTTTGTGTGGCTGTGTGTGCTGCTATTGTCTGGGCACCCTTTTGGCCTAATTACTTTGGGTCTTTTGTGTGTGCAGCTGTCAGCTTGTAAAATATTTGGCTGTTAAATTCCTGGGATAATTAAATTGCGAGCCAGCGATTCTTGGTATCATTAAGTGTGGGAAATATTGACAATTAATTTTGTTTTTTGCCGTCTACCTGAACTTAATAAATTGTGTGCGCTAATTTTGCGTAAATGTTGCCGAGCGTAAAGGTGCCTGGGGATCCAGGTACAAAAATGAGAGAGAGGTTAAATAAGGCGAAGCGGTTGAGTTCGATGAGTGCTGTTACAGACAGTGAGATGAGTGGCGTTGAGGTGACAGAAACTGCCGACGGCAAAAGAAAGGCTAGAAGTCGTTCGCGTGAAAGAAATCAGAGGGAAATCGTAGTGTCCGACAGGGATTCGACTGCTTCCTTGTGTGAAACCGCTGGTAGAAGCAAGAATGCGGCCAAGAGGAAGAAGGGCGAAAACAAATCGCGTGCTGCTGATACTGTTGATAAGGGTGATAAAAATAATGTTGATGCCATGAAAGACGTGACAACAGACCTGTTGAAGGTATTGATCAAGGGTGGCATATCTAAGGAGGTGCTTGGGGATGTAGTCGAGTGTGTCGGCCGATATGAGAAGATGATTCTCAACTTGGTAGTTGACATTGAGCGTACGAAAGGAGTTTTGAGTGCGTATGAAAAGGGCTTATGTGCTGCCAGGCCTAGTGCAGCTGCAGTTGTGCCTTCGCGTGTGGTGTCTGCTAGTGAGCCGGCACCTAAAAAGCCTGTTGAGACATGGTCGGTGGTTGTGCGTAGCAAAAACGCTAAGGCAACCCCTGACGATGTTGTCAAAAAGGTGGTGAAGGAAGTTGGACCTGCCCTGGACGTAAGGGTGCATGAGGTTAGGCCAATTAAGGGTAAGGGTGCTGTTATTAGGACGCCATCAGTTGCTGAACGCAACAAAATTGCCGGTAATGAGCTATTTAATGAAGTGGGGCTGGAGGTTAGTGTCAACGAGACCAGAGGGCCTAGGCTTGTTGTCCAGGCCGTTGACTGAATGATTGGGCCGGATGAATTTATGAGCGAGCTTTATGTGAAAAATTTGAAGGAGCTAATGTCACAGGATGAATTTGCCAAGAGTTTTAAGCTGGTAACTGCGCCTTGGGGGGCTGGGAATGACAGGCCCAGAAATATTATAATTGAAGGTAAGGAAAAAGCAATTTCTAAATTACTAGGTATAAGTAGGGTTTATATAAAGTGGTTTTTGTTTCGCTTGCGCGAATACGAACAGATAAGGGGTTGTTTTAGGTGTTTAAGCTTCGACCATAGGAGAAGTGAGTGTCGCTTTAAAGAGAGCGTTTGTCGTCGCTGTGGCCAAGAGGGTCATATGGCAAGTCGTTGCATGAACGACTTGTGCTGCAGGAATTGCGCGTACAGGGGTAGGCCGTCGGGACATTTAATGATGTCGTCCGCTTGTCCGATTTATAGTGGTTTGGTCGCGAGGGTAAATTCAAGACATTAAAATGGAAGGGAAAATAATACAACATAATTGTCAGCGTTCATATGCTGTTATGTGTGATTTTGGTGAGGGTTTGTGTGAGTTAGGTAGTAGTTTTGCATTGATTCAGGAGCCGTATGCGACTACCGGCTGTGTTAGGGGGTTACCTGCATTTATGCGGGTATTCACTAATACAGACGCTAGTTCTGCTGTAGTTGTGAATGATGTCAATGTAGAATTTATGGAAGTTAGTTCCACCCAGTGGGGGGTCTGTATTCCTGTAGATACGGTGAGCCTTTAGAGCCTTATTTGCTGTATATCGATGAGCTATTATGATTATGATATATATTAAAAACTAGAGTATATAATGTAAAAACAAATACCGTTAGAATAAAATAAAATTTCGGTGCCTCTGGGCAGTAAGAAAAATTTTTATATAAAGTATTATTTTTGTTACCTTTAACTTATTACTAATATAACATAAAAATGCCATGTATTGTATGTACATATATTTTTTTTGCATATAGTTAAATTGTGTATAAAATATTAGAATTTTGTAAGACTTTTTGGATCCTTTCGCTGTTACATTAGGCTCCACGAAAAGCCCCCCAATGAAATAACGCCCAGGAAACAATCCCCAATGAAGTAAACCCCAAAAAATTGGAAATAACACCCAAAAACAGTGAATGAAATAACATCGAAAAATAAATGAAATAAACCCCAAAGCGAAAACGAAACAACCCCCAATATTTGGGAGTTATTTCATATGAAATAACTCCCAATGATGAAAATGAAATAACCCCCATTGAAATAAACCCCATCAGCAACAAAAATGAAATTATCCCCAAAATTCATAAAAGAGTCAGATTTATTAAGGATTTCATGAAGTCAATATGGACCAACAGCAAAATCGCAAATTTATTGATATAAATCGTGTGGAGGCCCGCAAGCGTCTTCTTCATAATAAGAATATATGCAACTTCGAAAGTATGCCAGCATTCATAATCAATTTTTTTTGGTGAAAAAACATACAAAGATCGTTTAATAGTGACTACTTATGGTTTTGTTAATGGACTAAGTCCAGTGCAGTAAATTTCCCTTATACGATGGAAGCAATTTCAGATCAGCCACCAACGAGCTATCCTAAAACTTTACGAATGGCTTGAAAATCCAACTCATGGGAGACGTTATTATAGTTACAATTTTGTAAAGAAGGCAGTAATTTTCTGTAATGGAGATGTAAGGAAGTATGAACAAATAATTGTTTAATATTTCCAATATATTTATTTTTGAAACCCAACTACCAAAAAATTATTTTCATGTACATACATAAGTAATAAACTTAATACAATATACGTAAGGAATGGTAAAAAAACAAAATGGTTGCTCATGAATTCAAGATGGAGAAAATATACGTTGTATGTATAAATGCTGCCAGTTGGTTACACACTGTTATTATGTACCTCCTCACTGTTTGGCAGAAGTGAAACCAACAGCCGATTACTTTTGATTTCGGGAAAACAATCAATATTGTCGTCCGTAAACTAATTTCGTAGTCTATCACGAAGGTCGCACCATCCAAGTCCAGAACGTTATCATTTATGTATTTGAAAAGATATTGTAATATATTCACAGGCTAAATGTTTTCTTGTAAAAGGCCTATTTTTATATAATTTATTTACAAACACCCCCAAAAACCAAAAGCTTTAAAAATGAAATAACCCCGAAATACAAAATGAAATAACATCCAAATTATACACGCTATGAAACAAGCCCCGAATTTTAAAAATTTGTTGAATGTTATTTCATTGGAGATTATTTAATAATTTGAAAACCCCAAATGAGAAATGAAATGATTTCCAAAAAAAATGAAAGACGGCCCAAAAAAATAGGGAGTTATTTCATATGAAATAACACCCAAAAATGTATGAAAAAAATTTGGAGAATATTTCATTTCTCGTTTGGGCGTTATTTCATTGGGGGGCTTTTCGTGGAGCCGTTACATTAATATATATTTTTCATTGTTATAAAATTAATTAAAATTAAATTAAAATTAATTAATTTATGTTTATACTCATCAAAAATAATATGTTAGAATGACTTTGGAACATAAGATATTTTCTCTGATATCATAATTTTTAAACCCCCAATGAATTACTCTCTGCGTGCACGTCTTTCTTCTAAGCATACTTCTTTTACTTAGAAAATAAACGTTTGTTAGAATCGGACGGTTTTAACATCAAATAACATTGTGTTTGATCAGATAAAAATACTGCGAACGGATAAGTGAAAAAAATGAGTAAAGCAAAAGTATAAAAAAAAATTTTAGTGAGATAAAACAAAAAGCTGAACTAAAAGATCTTATAGGCAAATAAAAAGAAACACAGTCACAATTATTTATATTTATTTTTTTTAATATCAATATTGATTATAACTTTGTTTCCATTTTTATATTTTCATGCTTTTTTAAAATTATTTGTATGTGTAAAATATATTTGAATATTGGTTAATTTATGCTTCTATTCATCAGAAGTAATATGTTAGAATGACTTTGGAAAATTAGATATTTTCTCTGATATCATAATTTTTAAACCCCCAACGAATTACTCTGTGCGTGCACGTCTTCTAAGCATACTTCTTTTACTTAGAAAATAAACGTTTGTTAGAATCAGACGGTTCTAACATCAAATAACATTATGTTTGATCAGATAAAAATACTGCGAAAGGATAAGTAGAAAAAAAAGAGTAGAGCAGAATTATAAAAAAAATAATTTTAGTGAGATAAAACAAAAAAAAAATCTTATAATGCAAATAAAAAGAAACACACTCACAGTTATTTATATTTTCAGGCTTTATTTTAATGAAATATTATTATATATTATTTACTAGAAAAGCACGGCGCGCGTTGCTACGCCCCTTAATGAATCGAAATACATTCTAAATTTTAATTGAATATCAAGTGCAAAAACCTAAAAATTATATTTTTTTATGGGCGTGGCATTGCCCAATTTTCTAATCACGAAATTGTAAAGTCATAACAGCTCAATATGTGTGCAAAGTTTCAGAAATATCGGACCAGTGCAAGTTCCTAAAAATTATAATTGCTTTTATGGGCGTGGCCCTGCCCACTTTTCTGATCACGAAATTATTTAGTCATGACAGCTCAATATGTGTGCAAAGTTTCAGAAAAATCGGTCTGGTGCAAGTACCTCAAAGTTATAACCTTTTTTTATGGGCGTGGCCCTGCCCACTTTTCTAATCACGAAATTATATGGTTATGACAGCTTAGTATGTGTGCACAGTTTCAGAAAAATCGGTCAAGTGCAAGTAGCTAAAACTGATAACTTATTTTTATGGGCGTGGCCCCGCCCACTTTTTTCCACCCATAAACACTCCCTGGTATGTGTCCAACAACTTGCCAAAGTTTGACTCTGATCGGTTTTACAGTTTCGGAGTCTATAGCTAACACACACACACAGAGTTTCACTTTTATATATATAGATAGATGTAGTACTTGGCGATTATATGCTTTGTTATTCAATGTCTAACTAAACTAGTTTGATTCCAATACTGTAAATTGTAAGATTCTAGGTCGTCTTGTATTGGAAGATCAAACTAAAATAAATAAATAAAAAAAATAAAAAATTAATGATACCAAGAATTGCTCAAGTATAAAGCGAAAGTTTCTTTAAATTTCAGGTTAAAAAAATATTAAAGTTATAAACAAGAATTAAGACATGCATGTATATGCAGCCGAAATTCAAAGAATTTAATATAGAAAAAGTTTTAGTTTAATTTTTTTATCACGAAAGAGTTTCTACACAGATTATGATATATACTAAAAACTAGAGTATATAATAAAGAAATAAATACCGTAAGAATATTATCAAATTTCGATGTCTCTGGGCAGTAAGAAAAATTTTAATGTAAGTATTATTATTGATTACTTTTAACTTATTACTAATATAACATAAAATATGTACATATATTATTTTGCATTTAGTTAAATTGCGTATAAAATATCAGAATTATGTTTTTGGATCCTTTCGCTGTTATATTAATATTTCATTTTTATAAAATTACTAGCCAAACCCGGAGCGCATTGCTACGCCCCTTAATGAATCGAAATGCATTCTGAATTTTAATTGAATATCAAGTGCAAAAACCTAAAAATTATAATTTTTTTATAGGCGTGTCATTACCAACTTTTCTAGTCACGAAATTGTAAAGTCATAGCTGCTCAATATGTGTGCAAAGTTTTAGAAGAATCGGACCAGTGCAAGTACCTCAAAATTAAAATTGTTTTTATAGGCGTGGCCCTGCCCACTTTTCTAATCACGAAATTGTAGTCATAACAGCTCAATATGTGTGCAAAGTTTCAGAATAATCGGTCCAGTGCAAGTACCTTAAAATGATACCTTTTTTTATGGGCGTGGCACTGCCCACTTTTCTAATCACGAAATTATTTAGTCATGACAGCTCAATATGTGTGGAAAGTTTCAGAAAAATCAGTCTGGTGCAAGTACCTCAAAATTATAGCCTTTTTTTATGGGCGTGGCTCCGCCCACTTTTTTAATCTTAAAATTATAAAGTCGCGACAGCTTAATATGTGTGCAAAGTTTAAGAAAAATCGGTCCAGTGCAAGTGCCTCAAAATTAAAACTTTTTTAGGGGCGTGGCCCCGCCCACTTTTCTTATCACGAAATTATTTAGTCATGAGAGCTCGATATGTGTGTAAAGTTTCAGAAAAATCGGTCAAGTGCAAGTAGCTAAAACTGATAACTAATTTTTTATGGGCGTGGCCCCGCCCACTTTTTTTCATCCATAAACACTCCCCGGTATGTGTACAACAACTTACCAAAGTTTGAGCCCGATCGGTTTTACAGTTTCAGAGTCTATAGCTAACACACACACACACACACACAGAGTTTCACTTTTATATACTTACTAGCCAAACCCGGTGCGCGTTGCTACGCCCCTTCATGAATTTTAATCGCATTCTAAATTTTAATCAAATATCAAGTGCAAAGCTAAAAACTATAACTTTTTCTTTATGAGCGTGGCACTGCCCACTTTTCTAATTACGAAACTGTATAGTAATGACAGCTCAATAAGTGTGCAAAGTTTCAGAAATGTCCGTCCAGTGAAAGTATCTTAAAATTATAACTTTTTTAATGGGCCTAGCCCTGCCCACTTTTCTAATCACGAAATTATATAGTCATGACAGCTCAATATGTGTGCAAAGTTTCAGAAAAATCGGTCCAGTGCAAGTACCTCGAAATGATACCTTTTTTATGGGCGTGGCACTGCCCACTTTTCTAAATACGAAACTGTATAGTCATGATAACTCAATATGTGTGCAAAGTTTCAGAAAAATCGGTCCAGTGCAAGTACCTCAAAATGATACCTTTTTTTAATGGGCGTGGCACTGCCCACTTTTCTAATGACGAAAGTTTAAAGTCATGACAGCTCAGTATGTTTGCAAAGTTTCAGAAAGTTCGGTCCAGTGCAAGTAGCTAAAACTGATAATTAATTTTTTATGGGCGTGGCCCCGCACACTTTTTTAATCACGAAATTATAAAGTCACGACAGATTAATATGTGTGCAAAGTTTCAGAAAAATCGGTCCAGTGCAAGTACCTCAAAATTTAAACTTTTTTAGGGGCGTGGCCCCGCCCACTTTTCTTATCACGAAAGTTTTTAGTCATGACAGCTCACACACAGAGTTTCACTTTTATATATATAGATACTAGCCAAACCCGGCGCGCGTTGCTACGCCCCTTAATGAATCTAAATGCATTCTGAATTTAATTGAATATCAAGTGCAAATACCTAAAATTTATAATTTTTTTATGGGCGTGGCCCTGCCCACTTTTCTAATCACGAAATTGTAAAGTCATAACAGCTCAATATGTGTTCAAAGTTTCAGAATAATCGGTCCAGTGCAAGTACCTCAAAACGATACCTTTTTTTTATGGGCGTGGCACTGCCCACTTTTCTAATAACGAAATTATTTAGTCATGACAGCTCGATATGTGTGCAAAGTTTCAGAAAAATCGGTCCAGTGTAAGTACCTTAAAATGATATCTTTTTTTATGGGCGTGGCACTGCCCACTTTTCTAAATACGAAACTGTATAGTCATGACAACTCAATATGTGTGCAAAGTTTCAGAAAAATCGGTCCAGTGCAAGTACCCCAAAATGATACCTATTTTTTAATGGGCGTGGCACTGCCCACTTTTCTAATGACGAAAGTGTAAAGTCATGACAGCTCAGTATTTTCGCAAAGTTTCAGAAAATTCGGTCCAGTGCAAGTAGCTAAAACTTATAAATAATTTTTTATGGGCGTGGCCCCGCCCACTTTTTCAATCACGAAATTATAAAGCCATGGCAGCTCAATATGTGTGCAAAGTTTCAGAAAAATCGGTCCAGTGCAAGTACCTCAAAATTAAAACTTTTTTAGGGGCGTGGCCCCGCCCACTTTTATTATCACGAAATAATTTAGTCATGACAGCTCGATATGTGTGCAAAGTTTCAGAAAAATCGGTCAAGTGCAAGTAGCTAGAACTGATAACTAATTTTTTATGGGCGTGGCTCCGCCCACTTTTTTTCACCCATAAACACTCCCTGGTATGTGT
Organism: Phyto melanocephala; assembly: GCA_941918925.1. Classification (NCBI taxonomy): domain Eukaryota; kingdom Metazoa; phylum Arthropoda; class Insecta; order Diptera; family Rhinophoridae; genus Phyto; species Phyto melanocephala. The sequence goes on from OW799238.1 coordinate 18,081,363, forward strand.
ACAACAACTTCCCCAAGTTTGAGCCCGATCGGTTTTACAGTTTCGGAGTCTATAGCTAACACACACACACACACACAGAGTTTCACTTTTATATATATAGATAGATTTGCATGTGTAAAATATATTTGAATATTGGTTAATTTATGTTTATACTCATCAGAAATAATATGTTAGAATGACTTTGGAACATTAGATATTTTCTCTGATACCATAATTTTTAAGCCCCCAATGAATTACTCTCTGCGTGCATGTCTTTCTCCTAAGCATACTTCTTTTACTTAGAAACTAAACGTTTGTTAGAATCAGGCGGTTTTAACATCAAATAACATTCAGCCTTATTACGGTTCTCGAAAATGTGCTTCGGCTATTGTCGTATTTGCTCTCGAATTTTTTTCTTTGTGGTACTACGTAAAATTTTCGACTGCAAAGAATTTATAACATAATAAAAGAAAGAGAGTAACACAAAATGTTAAAAATAGTTAAATATTTTGAAGCAATCTGAACTGTCAATAATAATAATAACAAAAATAAATTGGCGTCAACAAAAGTAAAAAAAATTAAATTTAGTTGTTTGCGATATTTTCCACAATTGTAAAAAAAAAGAAAATGCTGAGTTATGCTTAATTTTTTTCGTCTGATGGTGAAGATGAGTATACAGGGGCAGAGCTGAATACTTTGCGCAGAGAAATAAGAAATGCATCAAATATATTTGCTATGCCAAATTTGAAGTAAGTAGAGGTATCAAAAAAAGTAAAAAGTTGTATTATATTCCTTTACAGATTTGGCAGCTATTTCCGATTAAACAAGACGGCTTTTAAATACGTTTTGGACATGATTGAGCCTAAATTGAAAGAATCGAAAGGAACTTCGGTAGTGCAAATAAACTGAAACTGGCAGCAACAATGCGTATACTTGCAGAATGCGGTTACCAGAAAGGAGCTGGTAATGACTACAATGTAGGTCTTTCACAGTCGTCTTTCAGCATTTAAAGAATGTATAAATGCAATGAACAGCGAACTATGCAAAAGCTGGATTTCTTTTAATATGAGTGAAAATGAAAAGTTTGAAATAAAGGAACATTCCTATAACAAAACTGGTTTTCCTGGTGTCAAAGGATTCAACTGTTCAGTTATAACTGACAGACTTAACTGTGAACTGAGATGTACAACACGTGCAGTTCAATACTTCAGTTTTTAACATGGATTCGATCGAAGCTTGTTGTAGGCAGCCTCTTTTTTGGCGCGATCATGGTACTCGCTAGTTGAACTGTCAGTTGTTACTCACATACGTACAGTTTTAACTGAAGATAGTCTTATAGGATATCCACTTCGATGGGACGTGGGATAAGTGCAAGTATGCCTTAAATATCACCAGAAACCATGGCATTAGAATAGCGATGTTACCCTGTAGATACGCTCGATTTATACCATCAGGACCTGGAGACTTGAAGGGATGGAAACATCTACAGCCCATCTTATGCGATGCTCAGTGATCGGTAGATTCGATATGTCATATATATCCGTGTGGTCAACAACAGGAGGAGAGTCCTGCTCTAGACAGCCTGCTAGTGGTTCAAGAACCATCCGCCCTCTGTATGTATGATGGTATTGTTGGATTTGATGATAAAATCTTTCGTAGCCGAGTTGTTTCTGAAGAATTTTCTACCTAACTGCAGAATTTTCACCAGGATTGCCCCCTGGCTCTTCTACTAAGATTTTTAAGCTAATTTAGCGAGGATTTATATGTGGCCCAATATCTACTCCTTTTAGGCTCAATGAATAGTTTCCTGCATTCTGTGCGCTTTACCGCAATTTCAGCATTCCCCAACGGTGGGAGTAACTATGACTCTCTTAAGGTTTGTAAGTCGTTTGGTCTAGGAGGAATTCTTCGGAGTTGCCTTCGATCTTGCGACATGTGCCCATTTTCTACCTCCTCGTGGTACCAACCGGTAACCTTTAGTTGTTCTTCTTAGAAATTCAAAGGGCTGAAGATCAGGGTTCACGTGTCCTTGGGGCTGCCAACCCCTCCGACCCTTAATTGATTGGCACGAGTAATGAAGAGAATAATATAAATACAAATCGTTAGGTGTTTTGGCACCACGCGTATTAAGGAATCTAAAGCGAGGTATTAGGGATTCCGGCGATAATGTAACTCTAACATTTTTCCCCATTCCCGAAGATAGTAGTGTGACGGGTAATGGGGATATTGGCGGTCTAAGACTACCACATTCAAGTCTTCGTGACTCCACTACACCTAATTTATCGCTAGAATCAAGAAGATGGGACAGATCTAACCATGGGATATCTGTCGCCCCGGATATCCCAGACGGGAACTCTAACCATGTGACATCTGCCGCCCCAGATGTACACATTTCTAACCAGGTGCTCATGTCATCGTCGAGAACGTTGTTGAAGGCGCAGCTTCCATGATATATGATTAAGCAACTGAGCAGACAGTTGACATTAGTGACTCTATATCCTGTATCGGTACGGATATAGAGTCACACCTCTGTGCAGTATGTGGACGTCCATTCTCTACTAAGATGAGTCTGGGCGTTCACCTCCATCGTGGTCACCCTGACGAACGAAATTATTGCACAGATAAAAAGGCACGATGGAGTGAGAATGAGATATCCTTGATGCCCTCTGCCGAAGCGGAACTCACTGTAAGAGGTGGGATTCATTTTATAAATCATGCTTTCCATTACCAATTCGTGCATCGCACAGTTGAAGCAATCATAGGCGTTATGGGGAATGCTTACGCGAAATTGCGATGAGTCTGCCTATTGATGAGTTTGCAGCAATGGGTATTGAGGAGCAAAATGAACGTATTGTTGGTTGGGTGGGCGATTTAAACGACGTTTTTATGGGGAGGAGCCGTGGAAGCAATCCACGCGCCGTGAGGTGGTGGACTGACGAACTACAGATAGAGAGGAGGGTTGTAAGGAGGCGTTTTCAGAGGGCCAGGGCAAATGGAGACGCAGATGTAGGTCGTCATAGTATAGCTTATAGGGAAAAGTTGCGTCAATATAAGGATAAAATAGTTAAAGTTGAAGAGGCGGAATGGAGAAGATTTGTTGAGGAGAATAGGGACGACCCTTTGGGGGCGAGTCTATAGGATTTGCAAGGGCAAGGGTCTTTTGTGTGTGCAGCTGTGCGAGCGATTCTAGGTATAATTAGGTGCCAGTTAATTACCTGGAGAAATTCCTTTGTAATTAATTGTGGGAAAACTTGATAATTAATTTTGTGTGCTGATTGCTGTCTACCTGAATTTGGTAAATTGCGTGCGCTGCAACTGGTAAATGTTGCCAAGCGGGAAGGCACCTGGTGATCCAGGTACTAAAATGAGGGATAGAGCGAATAAGGCAAAAAGTTTAAGTTCGATGCGTGCTGTTACAGAGATGAGTGGCGTTGAGGTGACCGAAATTGCCGGCGGCACGCGAAAGGCTGAGAGTCGTTCGCGTGAGGGAAGTCTGCGAGCAATCGATGTTTCAGACAGAGAGTCGACCGCTTCTGTGCGTGAAACCGCAGGTAAAAGTAGGAATGCGGCCAAGCGGAAAAAGGGCGATAACAAATCGCGTGCTGTGCGTGAGGAGAATAAGGTTGACGCCATGAAGGACGTAACAACTGAGCTGTTGAAGGTATTAATAAAGGGTGGCATGTCCAAGGAAGTACTTGGCGAAGTAGTAGAGTATGTTGGGCGTTGTGAAAAGATTATTCTACGTCTGATCGTAGACGTTGAGCGTTCAAAAGGCGTGGTGATGGGGTGCAATAACGCCTTACGAAATAAGGCCTTTAAGGCTTTATTTCTCAATGGAAAGTGAAATAATGCCTTTATTTCCAAAAAGGTTTTATTGCACTTTGAAAGTGAAATAAAATAAATATTTCACTTAAATTTCTTTTCAAATGAAGCAACAAAATTTCTTATTATTCTTATATTTTATTGAACAATTATAAAAAAATTTCATATTGACAAAAATTAATAGAACATTATTAATTAATCCCACTTATGGAAACGAAATCACACCAAAATGAAAAAAAATCACTTAATTCATTACACATTTTTGCATAAAAGCATACACAAATATTAATTTAACTGCAACAATATTGAAAATCTTTGCTTTATAAAGTTTTTTGCGTGGCGGCCTGCGGCTGAAGCCACCTGCCGCGCCCTATGGAGGAGAAAACCCCTAAGATCGGCCGCAGGCCGCCACGCAGAAAAACTGTATTAAGTGATATTTAGGTGGCTTTTTCCTACGTAGTGCATAAAGTCCATGGACATTATGTCACTATTTGTGTGTCACAATGTTCATGGACATTATGACATGCCACCGAAAATATATACTTACATGTTCATTATGAGCAATATGTATTATTAGCAGTTGTTTAAAGATATTGGATTGTTATCAACAACAACAAAAAACAATAAATTGAACAGCGTAACAAAAGAATCAAAAAATATAAAATAAAGGCTTTATTGCACCATTGGCTAAATTTCAATAAAGGCCTTATGTCACTTTCAAAGTGCAGTAAAGCCCTTTCCGCAACAAAGACCTTATTTCTCAATTGGAAGTGAAATAAAGCCTTAAAGGCCTTATTTCGTAAGGCGTTATTGCACCCCACCAGGCGTGGTTAGTGCGTATGAGAAGAGTCTGTGTGCTGATAAGCCAGGCGCGGATATTGCTGCGCATTCACGTTCAGTGCCTGATAATAGGGAGCCGGCACCAAAGCCGGTTGAGACATGATCTGTAGTTGTGCGTAGCACGAATAACAAGGCTACGCCTGAGGACATTGTGGCGAAGGTGGTTGACGAGGTTGGACACGCCCTGAACGTAAGAGTTCATGAGGCGAGGTAAGGGTAAGGTAAGGGTGCCGTAATAAGGACGCCAGGAGTTGCTGAATGCAACAAGATAGCCAATAATGCACGTTTTAAATGAGGTGGGTCTGGAGGTGAGTCTCAACGAGACCAGAGAGCCTAGACTCGTGGTTCAGGCCGTTGACTCCCAAATTGGCCCAGAGGAATTCATGGGCGAGTTGTATGAGAAAAACCTGAAGGAGGCGATGTCGCATGAGGAGTTCAAGAAGAATGTCAGGCTGGTAACTGCGCCCTTGGAGGCTGGTAATGATAGACCCAGGAGTATCATAATAGAAGGTAATGTGAAAGCTATAAGTAGATTATTAGATATTAATATTATTAATTAATATACTAAGTGGTTCTCATTTCGCTTGCGCGAATATGAACAGATAAGGGGTTGTTTTAGATGCTTAAGCCTCGAACACAGGATAAGCGAGTGCCACTTTAAAGGGCATAAGTGACAATAATTTGCTAGAGGTAAATTTTGGTTATAGAAGGGTAGCTAGAAAGGATAATGTTGTTCTTAGGAGGTGGCGTGTTCGCGATATAGATTGGCGACGTTATGGGGAATGCTTACGCGAAATTGCGATGAGTCTGCCTATTGATGAGTTTGCTGCAATGGGTATCGAGGAGCAAAACGACGCTATTATAGGTTGGGTAGGTGTTTTGAATGATGTTTTTATGGGGAGGAGCCGTTGAAGCAATCCAGGGGCCGTGAGGTGGTGGACTGAAGAACTTCGGATGGAGGGGAGGGTGGTTAGAAGGCTGAGGAGGTGTTTTCAGAGGGCTAGGGCAAACGGGGACGCGGATGTTGGTCGTCATAGTGTTGCTTATAGGGAAAAATTACGGCAGTATAAGGATAAAATTGTTAAGGTAAAGGAGGCAGAATGGAGAAAATTTGTCGAGGAAAATAGGGACGACCCGTGGGGCCGAGTCTATAGGATTCGCAAGGGCAAAGGTCGTCATGCGGATATATGTGGTTTGAGGGTCGAGGGGACCGTTTTGACGGATTGGCAGGAGTGTGTCGAGGTTTTACTTCAAGGGTTCTTTCCTAGGTTGGATAGGGTGACTCGTCTCACTGCTATTAGCGATTCTAGTCGTCCAGCCTTGGAGGATGCTGAAATTGCTGGCAGTGTTGACAAGGTTAGAAAAGGTAGGTCTCCAGGTATGGATGGGTTGACCGGTGAGATGTGTAAATGCATCTATCGCTTCATTCCTGAGTATCTGACGTCCCTTTACTCGAAGTGTGTGGCAGAGGGATAATCTGTAGGGTTGTTGTTTTGTTGAAGTCCCCTGAAAGGATCAGAAGTGATCCTTGGTCGTATAGGGGTATTAGTCTTTTGCCGGTTTTGGGTAAGATATTAGAGAGAATAATTGTGAGTAGGTTAAGGAAGGCCATAAAGAACGATGGTTGTGAGTGGCAGTTTGGTTTTAAAAAGGCTAAAATTGGTAAGGACGCGTGGATGTATGTTAAGGACTGTGTGAGGGACAGTCAATCGAGGTATGTCTTAGGATTGTTCATCGATTTTAAGCGTGCCTTTGGTAATTTGTGTTGGGATAGTGTTATGGCTAGGTTGCGTGAATTAGGGTGTGTTGATATGAAATTGTGGGAGAGCTATTTCACAGCTAGAAGTGCCTGTATTGTTGGTGTTAATGGCTGTATTAGTTTAAATGTTGTTCGGAGCTGTCCACATGGTTCTATATCTGGTCCATTTATATGGAACATGATGATGGACATTTTGTTGAGGCAGCTAGGTTTGTTGAGTAAAGTCTATGCGTACGCTGATGACTTGCTAGTTATGATTGAGGGCGGTTCGAGGCTGGACATTGAGACAAAATGTGAGGAAGTTATGCGTGTTATCGGCGATTGGAGTAGGCATGTTGGTGTTGAGGTGGCAGTAGATAAGTCGGCGGCGATGGTGCTCAAGGGATTTTTATCACACGGGCGACATCCGGTGGTTGAATTTGATGGTACTTCCGTTAGACATGAGTCTGAGGTGAAGTATCTTGGTGTTACGACGAGGGAGCGAATGAATTTTGTGGTTCATTTACACACGTTATATGAGGGTCTGTTCATTGCGTGTGCTGCTTATTTTGCGCCACCTTGGTGTGGAAATGTTAGCTCCGTTGTAGGTCGTTGCAAAATCTTGACTTGTCAGAGTCATGTTGTTAGGTTGTGTTCCTGTTTTTTGTACTGTGTCTACGGATGCATTGTAGGTATTGCTAGGTAAACTACCTCTGATTTGGTGATTATTCGCCGTAGTGTTCTGTTATTTTTTTCACGAAGGAATTTCTATATAGATTATGATATATTTGAAAAACTTGAGTATATAATATAGAAACAAATACCGTTAGAATAAATTAAAATTTCGGTGCCTCTGGGCAGTAAGAAAAATTTTTATGTAAAATGTAAGTATTATTTTAGAGTACTTTTAACTTATTACTAATATAACATACAAATGTTATGAAATATGTACATACATATCGCACTTGATCAACAAGAGGGTATTAACTCAAAATTTTTAAAATATCACTTTTTTCAAGAAATCAGCAAACAACATCAATATCTATCTACTGTAAAAATTTCAACGTATTCCGTTTACTCTTTCATCTCGAAAACCACTTTTGAGACCATATTCATGATAATGTAGTGATTACCTTTATTTCAACAAAAAGGTATTATTTCGAGTTAATACAAAAGTTGAAATAGGTAAGAATCGTATATTTTCATAAAAAAGGTATTATTTTGATTTGAGCCTTTATTTATGTTAAAAATAATCAAACTGTTTTATTTATATTTGGTTGTATTTTGAGTTGATACTATTTTTTTGATAAAATTTGTTTTATTCTATAATTTTAATTCGAAATGTGACTCTTTTTATGAAAAAATTGTTCAATTTTTTTTTTGAGTTGTGACCCTTTTCATTAAAAAATGGTGTTAACTCAAAAAATAGATTTTTTTGCAATGATTAGTAAAATTTAAAACAAAAACAATGTATATATTTATTTTCAAATGGAATTTGCTTCCTATGGTATATTTGAATTTTTAAATTCTGTTAAAATGTGGCCACAAACAGTTTTTTGACTCTACTGAAAATTCAAAAATTTTGAGTTAATACCCTCAAGTGCGATATGTATGTATATTTTTTTGCATTTAGTTAAATTGTGTACAAAATATTAGAATTTTGTAAAACTTTTTGGATCCTTTCGCTGTTATATTAATAGTTCATTGTTATAAAATTATTTGTATGTGTAAAATATATTTGAATATTGGTTAATTTTTGTTTATACTCATCAGAAATAATATGTTAGAATGACTTTGGAACATTAGATATTTTTCGGATACCATAATTTTTAAACCCCCAATGAATTACTCTCTGCGTGCATGTATTTCTCCTAAGCATACTTCTTTTACTTAGAAAATAAACGTTTGTCAGAATCAGGCGGTTTTAACATCAAATAACATTCAGCCTTATTACGGTTCTCGAAAATGTGCTTCGACTATTGTCGTATTTGCTCTCGAATTTATATTTTTTTGCATTTAGTTAAATTGTGTATAAAATATTAGAATTTTGTAAGACTTTTTGGATCCTTTCGCTGTTATATTAATATTTATATTTTATTGTTATAAAATTATTTGTATGTGCAAAATATATTTGAATATTGGTTAATTTATGTTTATATGTTTTTTTTATGTATACAGTTCAGTTGAACTGTCAGTTGTTACTCACGTACGTATAGTTTTAACTGAACAGTTGAAATTGAAAGTAAAAATTGTACGTGAGTGGCCGGCTTTAGGGACTATGTGAGGGATAGTCAGTCGAGGTACGTTTTGTGGTTGTTCATCGACTTTAAGGGTGCTTTTGATAATTTGTGTTGGTATAGTTTAATGACTAAGTTGCGTGAACTGAAGTGTGTAGACGTTAAACTGTGGGAAAGTTATTTTACTGCTAGTGTTAATGTCGCCCGGGGCTGTCCACAGGGTTCTATATCTGGTCCATTTATATGGAGCATGATGATGGACCTTTTGTAAAGGCAGCTTTGTTTGTTGAGTAAAGTTTGTGCTTATGCTGACGATTTGCTTGTTATGGTAGAGGGCCGTTCGAGACTAGATATTGAGACCCTATGTGGGAAGTTACGCGAGTTATAGGCGATTGAAGTAGGCAAGTTGGTGTTGATGTGGCAGTAGAATAGCCGGCGGCGATTTTGCTCAAGGGATTTTTAACACATGAGCGGCATCTGGTGGATAGGTTTGATGGTACTTCCATTAGACATGAGTCTGAGGTTAAGTTTGGGGTAGATTTGAATAGGGTCCGAGAAAAGTTAACGGGTGTGGTGGCACGCGTGAGGCATGTTTTGTGCAGTGACTGGGACCTCAGTAGAAGTGCTGTACACACGATATATGAGGGCCTGTTCCTTGCGCGTGCTGCTTATTAGGCGACAGCTTGGAGTGGAAATGTTAGCTCGGCTGTAGGTCGTAGCAAAATCTTGACTTGTCAGAGAGTCATTTTGTTAGGTTGTGTTCCTGTTTGTCGTACTGTGTCTACGGATGCATTGCAGGTATTGCTAGGTAAACTACCTTTTGATATGGTGGTTATTCGCCGTAGTATACTGTTCTATTTTTCACGAAGGAGTTTCTATATAGATTATGATATATATTAAAAACTAGAGTATATAATGTAGAAACAAATACCGTTAGAATTAAATAAAATTTCGGTAAGAAAAATTTTTATATAAAGTATTATTTTTGTTACCTTTAACTTATTACTAATATAACATAAAAATGCCATGTATTGTTTGTACATATATTTTTTTTGCATATACTAGTTAAATTGTGTATAAAATATTAGAATTTTGTAAGACTTTTTGGATCCTTTCGCCGTTACATTAATATATATTTTTCATTGTTATAAAATTATTTGTATGTATGTGTAAAATATATTTGAATATTGGTTAATTTATGTTTATACTCATCAAAAATAATATGTTAGAATGACTTTGGAACATAAGATATTTTCTCTGATATCATAATTTTTAAACCCCCAATGAATTACTCTCTGCGTGCACGTCTTTCTTCTAAGCATACTTCTTTTACTTAGAAAATAAACGTTTGTTAGAATCGGACGGTTTTAACATCAAATAACATTGTGTTTGATCAGATAAAAATACTGCGAACGGATAAGTGAAAAAAATGAGTAAAGCAAAAGTATAAAAAAATAATTTTAGTGACATAAAACAAAAAGTTGAACTAAAAGATCTTATAGGCAAATAAAAAGAAACACAGTCACAATTATTTATATTTATTTTTTTTAATATCAATATTGATTATAACTTTGTTTCCATTTTTATATTTTCAGGCTTTTTTTAAATTATTTGTATGTGTAAAATATATTTGAATATTGGTTAGTTTATGTTTCTATTCATCAGAAATAATATGTTAGAATAACTTTGGAACATTAGATATTTTCTCTGATATCATAATTTTTAAACCCCCAACGAATTACTCTGTGCGTGCACGTCTTCTAAGCATACTTCTTTTACTTAGAAAATAAACGTTTGTTAGAATCAGACGGTATTAACATCAAATAACATTATGTTTGATCAGATAAAAATACTGCGAAAGGATGAGTACAAAAAAAGAGTAGAGCAGAATTATAAAAAAATAATTTTAGTGAGATAAAACAAAAAAAAAAAAAGATCTTATAATGCAAATAAAAAGAAACACACTCACAGTTATTTACATATATTTAACTTTTTTAATAACAATACTGATTTTAATTTTGTTTGGATTTTTATATTTTCAGGCTTTATTTTAATGAAATAGTATTATATATTATTTATGTAGTACTTGGCGATTATATGCTTTGTTATTCAATGTCGAACTAAACTAGTCTGATTCCAATATCGTAAATTGGAAGATTCTAGGTCTTCTTGTATTGGAAGATCAAACTAAAATAAATAAATAAAAAAAAAATAAAAAATTAATGATACCAAGAATTGCTCAAGTATAAAGCGAAAGTTTCTTTAAATTTCAGGTTAAAAAAAAATATTAAAGTTATAAACAAGAGTTCCGACATGCATGTATATGCAGTCGAAATTCAAAGAATTTAATATATAAATAGTTTTAGTTTAATTTTTTTATCACGAAAGAGTTTCTACACAAATTATGATATATACTAAAAACTAGAGTATATAATAAAGAAACAAATACCGTAAGAATATTATCAAATTTCGATGTCTCTGGGCAGTAAGAAAAATTTTAATGTATGTAAGTATTATTCTTGATTACTTTTAACTTATTACTAATATAACATAAAATATGTACATATATTATTTTGCATTTAGTTAAATTGCGTATATAATATCAGAATTATGTTTTTGGATCCTTTCGCTGTTATATTAATATTTATATTTCATTTTTATAAAATTATTTGTATGTGTAAAATAAATTTGAATATTGGTTAATTTATGTTTATACTCATCAGAAATAATATGTTAGAATGACTTTGGAACATTAGATATTTTCTCTGATACCATAATTTTTAAACCCCCAATGAATTACTCTCTGCGTGCATGTCTTTCTCCTAAGCATACTTCTTTTACTTAGAAAATAAACGTTTGTTAGAATCAGGCGGTTTTAACATCAAATAACATTCAGCCTTATTACGGTTCTCGAAAATGTGCTTCGGCTATTGTCGTATTTGCTCTCGAATTTTTTTCTTTGTGGTACTACGTAAAATTTTCGACTGCAAAGAATTTGTAATATAATAAAAGGAAGAGAGTAACACAAAATGTTAAAAATAGTTAAATATTTTGAAGCAATCTGTTGTGAACTGTCAATAATAATAATAATAAAAACAAATTGGCGTCAACAAAAGTAAAAAAGTTAAATTTAGTAGTTTGCGATATTTTCCACAATTGTAAAAAAAAAGAAAATGCTGAGTTGTGCCTTATTTTTTTCGTCTGATGATGAAGATGAGTATACAGTGGCAGAGCTGAATACTTTGCGCAGAGAAATAAGAAATGCATCAAATATATTTGCTATGCCAAATTTGAAGTAAGTAGAGGTATCAAAAAAAGTAAAAAGTTGTATTATATTCCTTTACAGATTTGGCAGCTATTTCCGATTAAACAAGACGGCTTTTAAATACGTTTTGGACATGATTGAGCCTAAATTGAAAGAATCGAAAAGAACTTCGGTAGTGCAAATAAACTGAAACTGGCAGCAACAATGCGTATACTTGCAGAATGCGGTTACCAGAAAGGAGCTGGTAATGACTACAATGTAGGTCTTGCACAGTCGTCTTTTAGCATTTAAAGAGTGTATAAATGCAATGAACAGCGAACTATGCAAAAGCTGGATTTCTTTTAATATGAGTGAAAATGAAAAGTTTGAAATAAAGGAACATTCCTATAACAAAACTGGTTTTCCTGGTGTCAAAGGATTCAACTGTTCAGTTATAACTGACAGACTTAACTGTGAACTGAGATGTACAACACGTGCAGTTCAATACTTCAGTTTTTAACATGGATTCGAACCAAGCTTGTTATAGGCAGCCTCTTTTTTGGCGCGATCATGGTACTCGCTAGATTTAACTTGCCATAGACAAGGTTCAGATCTATATATTGCAATAAAATCAACTAACACTTGGTTCAGTTTATGTAAAAATTTTAAATTTCTCAGTTTAACTGAACAGTTCAGTTGAACTGTCAGTTGTTACTCACATACGTATAGTTTTAACTGAACAGTTGAAATTGACAGTAAAAACTGTACGTGAGTGGCCAGCTTTAGGGACTATGTGAGGGATAGTCAGTCGAGGTACGTTTTGTGGTTGTTCATCGACTTTAAGGGTGCTTTTGATAATTTGTGTTGGTATAGTTTAATGACTAAGTTGCGTGAACTGAAGTGTGTAGACGTTAAACTGTGGGAAAGTTATTTTACTGCTAGTGTTAATGTCGCCCGGGGCTGTCCACAGGGTTCTATATCTGGTCCATTTATATGGAGCATGATGATGGACCTTTTGTAAAGGCAGCTTAGTTTGTTGAGTGAAGTTTGTGCTTATGCTGACGATTTGCTTGTTATGGTAGAGGGCGGTTCGAGACTAGATATTGAGACCCTATGTGGGAAGTTACGCGATTTTGCTCAAGGGATTTTTAACACATGAGCGGCATCTGGTGGATAGGTTTGATGGTACTTCCATTAGACATGAGTCTGAGGTTAAGTTTGGGGTAGATTTGGATAGGGTCCGAGAAAAGTTAACGGGTGTGGTGGCACGCGTGAGGCATGTTTTGTGCAGTGCCTGGGACCTCAGTAGAAGTGCTGTACACACGATATATGAGGGCCTGTTCCTTGCGTGTGCTGCTTATTGGGCGACAGCTTGGAGTGGAAATGTTAGCTCGGCTGTAGGTCGTAGCAAAATCTTGACTTGTCAGAGAGTCATTTTGTTAGGTTGTGTTCCTGCTTGTCGTACTGTGTCTACGGATGCATTGCAGGTATTGCTAGGTAAACTACCTTTTGATATGGTGGTTATTCGCCGTAGTATACTGTTCTATTTTTCACGAAGGAGTTTCTATATAGATTATGATATATATTAAAAACTAGAGTATATAATGTAGAAACAAATACCGTTAGAATTAAATAAAATTTCGGTGCCTCTGGGCAGTAAGAAAAATTTTTATATAAAGTATTATTTTTGTTACCTTTAAGTTATTACTAATATAACATAAAAATGCCATGTATTGTATGTACATATATTTTTTTTGCATATAGTTAAATTGTGTATAAAATATTAGAATTTTGTAAGACTTTTTGGATCCTTTCGCTGATACATTAATATATATTTTTCATTGTTATAAAATTATTTGTATGTATGTGTAAAATATATTTGAATATTGGTTAATTTATGTTTATACTCATCAAAAATAATATGTTAGAATGACTTTGGAACATAAGATATTTTCTCTGATATTATAATTTTTAAACCCCCAATGAATTACTCTCTGCGTGCACGTCTTTCTTCTAAGCATACTTCTTTTACTTAGAAAATAAACGTTTGTTAGAATCGGACGGTTTTAACATCAAATAAGATTGTGTTTGATCAGATAAAAATACTGCGAACGGATAAGTGAAAAAATGAGTAAAGCAAAAGTATAAAAAAATAATTTTAATGAGATAAAACAAAAAGCTGAACTAAAAGATCTTATAGGCAAATAAAAAGAAACACAGTCACAATTATTTATATATATTTTTTTTAATATCAACATTGATTATAACTTTGTTTCCATTTTTATATTTTCAGGCTTTTTTAAAATTATTTGTATGTGTAAAATATATTTGAATATTGGTTAGTTTATGTTTCTATTCATCAGAAATAATATGTTAGAATGACTTTGGAACATTAGATATTTTCTCTGATATCATAATTTTTAAACCCCCAACGAATTACTCTGTGCGTGCACGTCTTCTAAGCATACTTCTTTTACTTAGAAAATAAACGTTTGTTAGAATCAGACGGTTTTAACATCAAATAACATTATATTTGATCAGATAAAAATACTGCGAAAGGATGAGTACAAAAAAAGAGTAGAGCAGAATTATAAAAAAATAATTTTAGTGAGATAAAACAAAAAAAAACAAGTAACAGTGCTATATTCGGCCGTGCCGAATCTTATATACCCTTCACAACGTGTAGTCATGCAATAACAATTGTTTGTATCACCATTCATCCCATATAAACTACGTGCATACGTACACGTTAGAATAAATGTGGCATCGAATCCCAGCTGAGCCAAAAAAATTTTATTTTATTTTATTTAATATATTATTTATATTTTATTATTTTTTTTTATATTTTTTTTAAATTTTTTTAAAAAATTTTTTTAAATTTTTTTAAAATTTTTTTTTTTTTAGTTTTTTTTTATTATTTTTTTCTTATTTTTAATATTTTTTTTTTTTGTAATTTTTTTTTGTTTGGTATGTTTTTTTACATGTATCTATGTATGTATGTTGTTGTTGTAATTGTGAAAAAAAACGAGGTGGTCGTGGTTTTTTGCTCATATCTCAGAAAGTTATGGGGCGATTGTGCTGAATTTCAATAGCGATTCATTCCTGGATATTTCCAAGAGATTGATACCATATACAGATCTGAGGAACATATAGTTGCTTCTAAAAGTTGATTTCAACCAACACACGGACAGACGGGCAGACGGACAGACGGTCAGGGCTTAATCGACTCCTCTATTCATAAGCTTTCAGAAAATATATACTTTATGGGGTCGGAAATGAAAATTGTAGAAATTACAAACGGAATGACAAAGCTATATATACCCTTGTGCACCACAGGTGAAGGGTATAAAAAGATCTTATAATGCAAATAAAAAGAAACACACTCACAGTTATTTACATATATTTAACTTTTTTAATAAAAATACTGATTTTAATTTTGTTTGGATTTTTATATTTTCAGGCTTTATTTTAATGAAATAGTATTATATATTATTTATGTAGTACTTGGCGATTATATGCTTTGTTATTCAATGTCGAACTAAACTAGTCTGATTCCAATACTGTAAATTGGAAGATTCTAGGTCTTCTTGTATTGGAAGATCAAACTAAAATAAATAAATAAAAAAAATAAAAAATTAATGATACCAAGAATTGCTCAAGTATAAAGCGAAAGTTTCTTTAAATTTCAGGTTAAAAAAAATATTAAAGTTATAAACAAGAGTTCCGACATGCTTGTATATGCAGTCGAAATTCAAAGAATTTAATATATAAATAGTTTTAGTTTAATTTTTTTTGTCACGAAAGAGTTTCTACACAAATTATGATATATACTAAAAACTAGAGTATATAATAAAGAAACAAATACCGTAAGAATATTATCAAATTTCGATGTCTCTGGGCAGTAAGAAAAATTTTAATGTAAGTATTATTCTTGATTACTTTTAACTTATTACTAATATAACATAAAATATGTACATATATTATTTTGCTTTTAGTTAAATTGCGTATATAATATCAGAATTATGTTTTTGGATCCTTTCGCTGTTATATTAATATATATATTTCATTATTATAAAATTATTTGTATGTGTAAAATATATTTGAATATTGGTTAATTTATGTTTATACTCATCAGAAATAATATGTTAGAATGACTTTGGAACATTAGATATTTTCTCTGATACCATAATTTTTAAACCCCCAATGAATTACTCTCTGCGTGCATGTCTTTCTCCTAAGCATACTTCTTTTACTTAGAAAATAAACGTTTGTTAGAATCAGGCGGTTTTAACATCAAATAACATTCAGCCTTATTACGGTTCTCGAAAATGTGCTTCGGCTATTGTCGTATTTGCTCTCGAATTTTTTTCTTTGTGGTACTACGTAAAATTTTCGACTGCAAAGAATTTGTAACATAATAAAAGAAAGAGAGTAACACAAAATGTTAAAAATAGTTAAATATTTTGAAGCAATCTGTTGTGAACTGTCAATAATAATAATAACAAAAACAAATTGGCGTCAACAAAAGTAAAAAAGTTAAATTTAGTTGTTTGCGATATTTTCCACAATTGTAAAAAAAAAGAAAATGCTGAGTTGTGCCTTATTTTTTTCGTCTGATGATGAAGATGAGTATACAGTGGCAGAGCTGAATACTTTGCGCAGAGAAATAAGAAATGCATCAAATATATTTGCTATGCCAAATTTGAAGTAAGTAGAGGTATCAAAAAAAGTAAAAAGTTGTATTATATTCCTTTACAGATTTGGCAGCTATTTCCGATTAAACAAGACGGCTTTTAAATACGTTTTGGACATGATTGAGCCTAAATTGAAAGAATCGAAAAGAACTTCGGTAGTGCAAATAAACTGAAACTGGCAGTAACAATGCGTATACTTGCAGAATGCAGTTACCAGAAAGGAGCTGGTAATGACTACAATGTAGGTCTTGCACAGTCGTCTTTCAGCATTTAAAGAGTGTATAAATGCAATGAACAGCGAACTATGCAAAAGCTGGATTTCTTTTAATATGAGTGAAAATGAAAAGTTTGAAATAAAGGAACATTCCTATAACAAAACTGGTTTTCCTGGTGTCAAAGGATTCAACTGTTCAGTTATAACTGACAGACTTAACTGTGAACTGAGATGTACAACACGTGCAGTTCAATACTTCAGTTTTTAACATGGATTCGAACCAAGCTTGTTATAGGCAGCCTCTTTTTTGGCGCGATCATGGTACTCGCTAGATTTAACTTGCCATAGACAAGGTTCAGATCTATATATTGCAATAAAATCAACTAACACTTGGTTCAGTTTATGTAAAAATTTTAAATTTCTCAGTTTAACTGAACAGTTCAGTTGAACTGTCAGTTGTTACTCACATACGTATAGTTTTAACTGAACAGTTGAAATTGACAGTAAAAACTGTACGTGAGTGGCCAGCTTTAGGGACTATGTGAGGGATAGTCAGTCGAGGTACGTTTTGTGGTTGTTCATCGACTTTAAGGGTGCTTTTGATAATTTGTGTTGGTATAGTTTAATGACTAAGTTGCGTGAACTGAAGTGTGTAGACGTTAAACTGTGGGAAAGTTATTTTACTGCTAGTGTTAATGTCGCCCGGGGCTGTCCACAGGGTTCTATATCTGGTCCATTTATATGGAGCATGATGATGGACCTTTTGTAAAGGCAGCTTAGTTTGTTGAGTGAAGTTTGTGCTTATGCTGACGATTTGCTTGTTATGGTAGAGGGCGGTTCGAGACTAGATATTGAGACCCTATGTGGGAAGTTACGCGATTTTGCTCAAGGGATTTTTAACACATGAGCGGCATCTGGTGGATAGGTTTGATGGTACTTCCATTAGACATGAGTCTGAGGTTAAGTTTGGGGTAGATTTGGATAGGGTCCGAGAAAAGTTAACGGGTGTGGTGGCACGCGTGAGGCATGTTTTGTGCAGTGCCTGGGACCTCAGTAGAAGTGCTGTACACACGATATATGAGGGCCTGTTCCTTGCGTGTGCTGCTTATTGGGCGACAGCTTGGAGTGGAAATGTTAGCTCGGCTGTAGGTCGTAGCAAAATCTTGACTTGTCAGAGAGTCATTTTGTTAGGTTGTGTTCCTGCTTGTCGTACTGTGTCTACGGATGCATTGCAGGTATTGCTAGGTAAACTACCTTTTGATATGGTGGTTATTCGCCGTAGTATACTGTTCTATTTTTCACGAAGGAGTTTCTATATAGATTATGATATATATTAAAAACTAGAGTATATAATGTAGAAACAAATACCGTTAGAATTAAATAAAATTTCGGTGCCTCTGGGCAGTAAGAAAAATTTTTATATAAAGTATTATTTTTGTTACCTTTAAGTTATTACTAATATAACATAAAAATGCCATGTATTGTATGTACATATATTTTTTTTGCATATAGTTAAATTGTGTATAAAATATTAGAATTTTGTAAGACTTTTTGGATCCTTTCGCTGATACATTAATATATATTTTTCATTGTTATAAAATTATTTGTATGTATGTGTAAAATATATTTGAATATTGGTTAATTTATGTTTATACTCATCAAAAATAATATGTTAGAATGACTTTGGAACATAAGATATTTTCTCTGATATTATAATTTTTAAACCCCCAATGAATTACTCTCTGCGTGCACGTCTTTCTTCTAAGCATACTTCTTTTACTTAGAAAATAAACGTTTGTTAGAATCGGACGGTTTTAACATCAAATAAGATTGTGTTTGATCAGATAAAAATACTGCGAACGGATAAGTGAAAAAATGAGTAAAGCAAAAGTATAAAAAAATAATTTTAATGAGATAAAACAAAAAGCTGAACTAAAAGATCTTATAGGCAAATAAAAAGAAACACAGTCACAATTATTTATATATATTTTTTTTAATATCAACATTGATTATAACTTTGTTTCCATTTTTATATTTTCAGGCTTTTTTAAAATTATTTGTATGTGTAAAATATATTTGAATATTGGTTAGTTTATGTTTCTATTCATCAGAAATAATATGTTAGAATGACTTTGGAACATTAGATATTTTCTCTGATATCATAATTTTTAAACCCCCAACGAATTACTCTGTGCGTGCACGTCTTCTAAGCATACTTCTTTTACTTAGAAAATAAACGTTTGTTAGAATCAGACGGTTTTAACATCAAATAACATTATATTTGATCAGATAAAAATACTGCGAAAGGATGAGTACAAAAAAAGAGTAGAGCAGAATTATAAAAAAATAATTTTAGTGAGATAAAACAAAAAAAAACAAGTAACAGTGCTATATTCGGCCGTGCCGAATCTTATATACCCTTCACAACGTGTAGTCATGCAATAACAATTGTTTGTATCACCATTCATCCCATATAAACTACGTGCATACGTACACGTTAGAATAAATGTGGCATCGAATCCCAGCTGAGCCAAAAAAATTTTATTTTATTTTATTTAATATATTATTTATATTTTATTATTTTTTTTTATATTTTTTTTAAATTTTTTTAAAAAATTTTTTTAGAAAAATTTTTAAAAAATTTTTTTAAATTTTTTTAAAATTTTTTTTTTTTTAGTTTTTTTTTATTATTTTTTTCTTATTTTTAATATTTTTTTTTTTTGTAATTTTTTTTTGTTTGGTATGTTTTTTTACATGTATCTATGTATGTATGTTGTTGTTGTAATTGTGAAAAAAAACGAGGTGGTCGTGGTTTTTTGCTCATATCTCAGAAAGTTATGGGGCGATTGTGCTGAATTTCAATAGCGATTCATTCCTGGATATTTCCAAGAGATTGATACCATATACAGATCTGAGGAACATATAGTTGCTTCTAAAAGTTGATTTCAACCAACACACGGGCAGACGGACAGACGGTCAGGGCTTAATCGACTCCTCTATTCATAAGCTTTCAGAAAATATATACTTTATGGGGTCGGAAATGAAAATTGTAGAAATTACAAACGGAATGACAAAGCTATATATACCCTTGTGCACCACAGGTGAAGGGTATAAAAAGATCTTATAATGCAAATAAAAAGAAACACACTCACAGTTATTTACATATATTTAACTTTTTTAATAAAAATACTGATTTTAATTTTGTTTGGATTTTTATATTTTCAGGCTTTATTTTAATGAAATAGTATTATATATTATTTATGTAGTACTTGGCGATTATATGCTTTGTTATTCAATGTCGAACTAAACTAGTCTGATTCCAATACTGTAAATTGGAAGATTCTAGGTCTTCTTGTATTGGAAGATCAAACTAAAATAAATAAATAAAAAAAATAAAAAATTAATGATACCAAGAATTGCTCAAGTATAAAGCGAAAGTTTCTTTAAATTTCAGGTTAAAAAAAATATTAAAGTTATAAACAAGAGTTCCGACATGCTTGTATATGCAGTCGAAATTCAAAGAATTTAATATATAAATAGTTTTAGTTTAATTTTTTTTGTCACGAAAGAGTTTCTACACAAATTATGATATATACTAAAAACTAGAGTATATAATAAAGAAACAAATACCGTAAGAATATTATCAAATTTCGATGTCTCTGGGCAGTAAGAAAAATTTTAATGTAAGTATTATTCTTGATTACTTTTAACTTATTACTAATATAACATAAAATATGTACATATATTATTTTGCTTTTAGTTAAATTGCGTATATAATATCAGAATTATGTTTTTGGATCCTTTCGCTGTTATATTAATATATATATTTCATTTTTATAAAATTATTTGTATGTGTAAAATATATTTGAATATTGGTTAATTTATGTTTATACTCATCAGAAATAATATGTTAGAATGACTTTGGAACATTAGATATTTTCTCTGATACCATAATTTTTAAACCCCCAATGAATTACTCTCTGCGTGCATGTCTTTCTCCTAAGCATACTTCTTTTACTTAGAAAATAAACGTTTGTTAGAATCAGGCGGTTTTAACATCAAATAACATTCAGCCTTATTACGGTTCTCGAAAATGTGCTTCGGCTATTGTCGTATTTGCTCTCGAATTTTTTTCTTTGTGGTACTACGTAAAATTTTCGACTGCAAAGAATTTGTAACATAATAAAAGAAAGAGAGTAACACAAAATGTTAAAAATAGTTAAATATTTTGAAGCAATCTGTTGTGAACTGTCAATAATAATAATAACAAAAACAAATTGGCGTCAACAAAAGTAAAAAAGTTAAATTTAGTTGTTTGCGATATTTTCCACAATTGTAAAAAAAAAGAAAATGCTGAGTTGTGCCTTATTTTTTTCGTCTGATGATGAAGATGAGTATACAGTGGCAGAGCTGAATACTTTGCGCAGAGAAATAAGAAATGCATCAAATATATTTGCTATGCCAAATTTGAAGTAAGTAGAGGTATCAAAAAAAGTAAAAAGTTGTATTATATTCCTTTACAGATTTGGCAGCTATTTCCGATTAAACAAGACGGCTTTTAAATACGTTTTGGACATGATTGAGCCTAAATTGAAAGAATCGAAAAGAACTTCGGTAGTGCAAATAAACTGAAACTGGCAGTAACAATGCGTATACTTGCAGAATGCAGTTACCAGAAAGGAGCTGGTAATGACTACAATGTAGGTCTTGCACAGTCGTCTTTCAGCATTTAAAGAGTGTATAAATGCAATGAACAGCGAACTATGCAAAAGCTGGATTTCTTTTAATATGAGTGAAAATGAAAAGTTTGAAATAAAGGAACATTCCTATAACAAAACTGGTTTTCCTGGTGTCAAAGGATTCAACTGTTCAGTTATAACTGACAGACTTAACTGTGAACTGAGATGTACAACACGTGCAGTTCAATACTTCAGTTTTTAACATGGATTCGAACCAAGCTTGTTATAGGCAGCCTCTTTTTTGGCGCGATCATGGTACTCGCTAGATTTAACTTGCCATAGACAAGGTTCAGATCTATATATTGCAATAAAATCAACTAACACTTGGTTCAGTTTATGTAAAAATTTTAAATTTCTCAGTTTAACTGAACAGTTCAGTTGAACTGTCAGTTGTTACTCACATACGTATAGTTTTAACTGAACAGTTGAAATTGACAGTAAAAACTGTACGTGAGTGGCCAGCTTTAGGGACTATGTGAGGGATAGTCAGTCAGTTTTGTGGTTGTTCATCGACTTTAAGGGTGCTTTTCATAATTTGTGTTGGTATAGTTTAATGACTAAGTTGCGTGAACTGAAGTGTGTAGACGTTAAACTGTGGGAAAGTTATTTTACTGCTAGTGTTAATGTCGCCCGGGGCTGTCCACAGGGTTCTATATCTGGTCCATTTATATGGAGCATGATGATGGACCTTTTGTAAAGGCAGCTTAGTTTGTTGAGTAAAGTTTGTGCTTATGCTGACGATTTGCTTGTTATGGTAGAGGGCGGTTCGAGACTAGATATTGAGACCCTATGTGGGAAGTTACGCGAGTTATAGGCGATTGAAGTAGGCATGTTGGTGTTGATGTGGCAGTAAAATAGCCGGCGGCGATTTTGCTCAAGGGATTTTTAACACATGAGCGGCATATGGTGGATAGGTTTGATGGTACTTCCATTAGACATGAGTCTGAGGTTAAGTTTGGGGTAGATTTGGATAGGGTCCGAGAAAAGTTAACGGGTGTGGTGGCACGCGTGAGGCATGTTTTGTGCAGTGCCTGGGACCTCAGTAGAAGTGCTGTACACACGATATATGAGGGCCTGTTCCTTGCGTGTGCTGCTTATTGGGCGACAGCTTGGAGTGGAAATGTTAGCTCGGCTGTAGGTCGTAGCAAAATCTTGACTTGTCAGAGAGTCATTTTGTTAGGTTGTGTTCCTGTTTGTCGTACTGTGTCTACGGATGCATTGCAGGTATTGCTAGGTAAACTACCTTTTGATATGGTGGTTATTCGCCGTAGTATACTGTTCTATTTTTCACGGAGGAGTTTCTATATAGATTATGATATATATTAAAAACTAGAGTATATAATGTAGAAACAAATACCGTTAGAATTAAATAAAATTTCGGTGCCTCTGGGCAGTAAGAAAAATTTTTATATAAAGTATTATTTTTGTTACCTTTAAGTTATTACTAATATAACATAAAAATGCCATGTATTGTATGTACATATATTTTTTTTGCATATAGTTAAATTGTATATAAAATATTAGAATTTTGTAAGACTTTTTGGATCCTTTCGCTGATACATTAATATATATTTTTCATTGTTATAAAATTATTTGTATGTATGTGTAAAATATATTTGAATATTGGTTAATTTATGTTTATACTCATCAAAAATAATATGTTAGAATGACTTTGGAACATAAGATATTTTCTCTGATATCATAATTTTTAAACCCCCAATGAATTACTCTCTGCGTGCACGTCTTTCTTCTAAGCATACTTCTTTTACTTAGAAAATAAACGTTTGTTAGAATCGGACGGTTTTAACATCAAATAACATTATGTTTGATCAGATAAAAATACTGCGAAAGGATAAGTAGAAAAAAAGAGTAGAGCAGAATTATAAAAAAATAATTTTAGTGAGATAAAACAAAAAAAAAAAAAAAAAAAAGATCTTATACTGCAAATAAAAAGAAACACACTCACAGTTATTTATATTTAACTTTTTTAATAACAATATTGATTTTAATTTTGTTTGGATTTTTATATTTTCCGGTTTTATTTTAATTAAATATTATTATACATATATATTATATATAAGAGTTCGGATATATGTACATATACATATATGCAGTTGAAATTCAAAGAATTTAATATAGAAATAGTTTTAGTTTAATTTTTTTTTATCGCGAAAGAGTTTCTACACAGATTATGATATATACTAAAAACTATAGTATAAAATAAAGAAACAAATACCGTAAGAATTTTATCAAATTTCGATGCCTCTGGGCAGTAATAAAAATTTTAATGTAAGTATTACTCTTGATTACCTTTAACTTATTACTAATATAACATAAAATATATTATTTTGTATTTAGTTAAATTGCGTATAAAATATCAGAATTATGTTTTTGGATCCTTTCGCTGTTATATTAATATTTATATTTCATTTTATAAAATTATTTGTATGTGTAAAATATATATTATTAAATAAACGTTTGTTAAAATCAGATGGTTTTAACATAAAATAACATTATGTTTGATCAGATAAAAATACTGCGAAAGGATAAGTAGAAGAAAGAGTAGTGCAGAAGTATAAAAAAATAATTTTAGTGAGATAAAGCAAAATGCTGAACTAAAAGATCTTATAGTGCAAATAAAAAAAAAATATTTAACTTTTTTAATATCAATGTTGATTATAACTTTGTTTGCATTTTTATATTTTCAGGCTTTATTTTAATTAAGTATTATAATATATTATTTATGTAGTACTTGAGATTATATGCTTTGTTATTCAATTAATTAGAAGAAGAGCAACGTCACAATAGAATTAAGAAGGAATTATTAAAAAAGAAAGTGAAAATTAAACTTAGAATGCTGCACCTTGAACATCCCGATCAATCAGACTAAGGGCCATTTTTACAACTTGCCGCTAGTTAAAGGCAGGATTTTGTCGGACCAATAAATGGCTTTGCATTATAAATCCTTCATTTTTTATTTTTTGTTCATTAAATATTATTAGTAATATAATTACAATAAAACTTGGAAATTGTAATAGTGCGAAGCTATTTATCGGGAACAAAAAATCCTATCTTTAACTAAAGGCAAGTTGTTATTATGGCCCTAAGTGTGATAAGTTTAGCAAATATGTGATAAATACAAAACGTTTAAAACAATGAATATTTAATTATTTACGAATTTTTATTGTTAATTGAAGTGCCTTTATTTTTTGGTTTTTATTAAATAAAAGTTGTTTTATTGCATTGAATTAAAATTGATATTTCATTTATTTTTATTTGAACTATAAAAAATTTAAAAAAATACAATAAATATATATATATATATATATTTATATATAATGCAGAGTAATTTTTTATTAAATATGTGATAATAAATAAATGAAAAACATAAAAAACGAGAGTATTATATACTTTTTTAACTATAAAAATTCGAGAGTTTATTTTCGCGAATATCACGAGCTATTGAAGCGTAGTCAGTGTCAAAAATTTTCCCTTCGCCCTCTACTGCACTACTTTCAACTTCACATTCATTACTTTCCACAACTTCTACACGGTAATGTATGCAAATGTTGTTAAGCGCACAAACAACATTTATTATTTGACTGGGTTTTTGCCATTTAGCACCCAATATGCAGCGAAATCGGTTTTTAAGACCCCAATAGTTCGTTCAACTATATTTCTTGTCTTAGAGTAGCGAACATTGTAGTTGCTTTACCTGCTACCTTTGCTTGGAGTTCGATACGGAGTCATTAGCCACGGTTCTAGGGGGTATCCTACATCACCTGTTAAAATACAATTAAGATTTTCATACTTTCACACAGTAACATAAAAAGGTACATAATATCTAAGTATTTCGCTGTCCGTTCCTATGAATTTGTTTTAATTTAGCCCTCGCTTTACTTAAGGCCCATACATGTGAATCGTTGTTGCTGCCAGGGTATCTTGCATCAATACACCTTATGCGCATTTTGTTGTCACAGATCTATAATCATTACTTTTATTAAACAACACTTTCATCTTAAAAGAAACATACCACCATTGCATTAATGCTAAAAATCCCTTCCTGTTATCATAAAGGAAGTCTTCTTTCTCACTATGTTAAAATTTTATCCATTGAGGGCAAAGCTTTGCCTGCATTACCTCAAGAAAATTTGATAATGAATTCGACACAGTAGGTTGCGCCATCCCAACATTAAAATCTGCTCCAACTCCGTTTTGGTGGCTACCTTCTGCAAAGAATCTTAAAGCAGCCACAACTCGGTTAAGCGGTGAACAAGAAGTCAAAGAATTTAGCTGCACCTCACGAGTAAAAATGTCTAAAGCATATTTGAACGCGTCTTTGTTTAATCGAAAGTTCTTTTTGAATCTGTAAAAGTAAATTAGTTTACAGCATTTTAACATTTGACAAACTTACAATTGATCGCTCATTTCAAATGGGTCTCTAATTCTGAACTTTTCAACCTTTGCCTGTTTATTTCTCATGTTGTTCTCCTCACTCACCAACATTAATTTGGCGTAGGGGTGGCAATGAACGAAAATGTGTCAATGTTTCTGAAAGGCAAGTATTCACATGGACGTCCTCCACTCATTCGGTCTGGCGGAGAAGGCCTCAGATATGCAACACAGGTCAAATATCTGGGGATTACCATGTCTGAAAGGATGGGATTTTTGGTCCATCTGACTTATCTCAGGGACAAATTGGCTGGTGTAGTGGAGAAGGTTAGGCGCACCCTAAGAATTGACTGGGGCCTCAGCAGGTGTGCTGTCCGTATTACATATGAGGGGCTATTCGTTGCGTGTGTAATGTATGGTGCATCTGTGTGGTAGGAAACAGTTATGTCTGTTACAGACAGGAACTAGGTCTTGTCGGTCCAGAGAGTTGCGATGCTGGCTTGCGTGCAGGTTTGTTGCACGGTGTCGACCGATGCACTTCAGATCTTGTTAGGTGCAGCTCCTCTTGACTTGGAGTCAATACTTTGTGCTATTGCCTTCAAAATCAGGAGAAGGCTGCCGCTTCTTGCGCATGACTAGATTTCTACTGCAAATGTGGGCACGGATGGTGCACGTGTTAGGGTGCTCTTGGATGAGCAGGTTGTGTCTAAGTGGAGGGCGCGTCGCACTGGTAGTGACAAGGGAAGGGTGACGTAAGGCTTCATACGTGATTTTGGGACTTTGGTTTTGGCCTTAGTCTTGAGTTCTTGTTTACAGGTTACGGCTTGCTAAACGAGTTTCTGCATCGTAGGGGTCTGTCCGGATCGTCCATGTGTGCCTGTGCCGGAGGATATTGTGCATGTTTTGAAGGGATATCCTGATTACGATGACAATAGGGCCTGGGTTCTATGGGCATAGTCCGCAGTGTAGCGGGTGCGGAATGGGACTTTAGTAGGGTTTTTGAGAACGCACGGACGTTTGACAAACTGGGCGAGTTCGCTCTTGCTAAAATTTTTAGGGAATTATCGCAAGATATATTCCTTTCAAATTATAACGACTATCAATTAACAATCGCTTCAGAACTGGCACGGACTTGGGGAATCCGATCGTCTAATTAAAACAAAGCATTGTGATGGCCCTAACAGGTGTTGACACAATGTGATTTCTGCCCAGTGCTCTGAATGTCAAAGTGAAGAAATTGAAGTAAGCGCGGGTAAACGACGGGAGTAACTATGACACTCTCTTGCTGGTAAACGGATTTTTCAGGCTTTATCCTTTCGACGTTTACCCCCAGAACCAACAGCTCACTACTCCATCTCTGAATTAACAGTGTAGCGGGCGTGACTGTAGGAATTTAAGAAGGTACCTTTTAGTCCGAGAACAGGTATGTTGGTATTTACTAGCCTTAACCTTTCACCACACACCTATTAGCATTTGTCTTACGATTCTATCTTGAGTTGGTAGCAAGTAACGGGCGTGGGTTGGCGTTTTATTAAGGAATTAGGTCTGACCTACGCTAGCCAGGTACAGGTAGTAGTCTGCCTCAAGACGGTACCTATAAGCGACTTTATCCCAATCAATCCTAGGTATCTAGGCAACGAGGGTATGGTCTGAGGTGCAAGGACCTGGAGAAGTTGTGATCAGATTGAGGCAGTAGGTTTGGCAAACCTACGATCGGTTACTCATTTTAGAGTTGCATTTCATTGTACTTCGACATGAATCGGCGAATCTTCTGTCGGGATACACTCTGTTTTGTAACAGTATGAGAATCCGAGGGAGATAGAGAAGGCTTCACCTTGACGGCTCAGGTGCTCTATATGTTTGGTGTTGGACTCTCGGGTGTTGTGGCGTATCTCGGGCACAAGGGTCTTGCGAATTCATTCATGCGGCTCGTCACCTTAATTGGTTAAAATCCCAGCCTCATAAGCATTCCTGGCCTTTCTAGGTTGGCAGCTTTTAGGGTGCCTTGCTACCTGGGGCAACTCATTAGGTATAATTTAAGTGGAGCTGATAGTTAATGTGGTAAAACCGTATCCCTCTACGTTTGACCTACTTCCAATGCCGGGGCTATGTTTCCTCAGGTGGTATACCTGAGTTGGGAAGTAACTGCGGGATAGCCACAGACACCCCAGGGGTTGCCATCAGGGGAGCCAACCAGCACCCCTGACCCCCTGGTGGCGATCATAACTATCTCTTTCTTAAGGTAGCCAAATGCCTCGTCATCTAATTAGTGACGCGCATGAATGGATTAACGAGATTCCTACTGTCCCTATCTACTCAGTTACGATTTTATCGTTGAGCAGAGAAGTTGTGTTTGCGGCAAATTGTACTTTTTAAAGCGATCGTGTGTACGAGTGAAGCAAATTGTTGAAAAATAAGGCCTTTGTGTGTACACGAAGGTTCATCGTAAGAATTTATTGGAGAAAATCTACCTGGAAGAATTGGTGTGCGTGTGTAATTTTAATTACGCACATTGTACCTGCATTGTTCAACTTGTGAGAGCAGCTTTGTGTGCTGCTATTTTACCTGTGCATATTTTGGCTAATTACTTGGGTCATTTGTGCCAGCTGCTGTTTGTGTGACGTTGAGACTATTTCTGAGTTCTACCTGATAATTGACTGTGCGTGGTGTTATTTTATATCACGCACATTTCTACCTGAGTTGTTCAACTTGTGTGAGCGGCTTTGTGTGTGGCTATTAACTGTGCACCCTTTTGGCCTAATTGCTTTGGGTCTTTTGTGTGTGCAGCTGTCATCGTGTGAGGTATTTTACCTGAGCAGTTCTTGGGATCATTAATTGCGAGCGAGCAATTCTTGTGATCATTAATTGCCGGCTAATTACCTGGGAAAATTTGGTAATTAATTTGTGGGAAAAGAGAAAATCCTGGTAATTAATTTTGAGTGCGTTATACCTGCATTGATAAATTGTGTGCGTTTGCAACTGAGTGATGTTGCCAAGGGAAAAGGCGCTTGGTGATCCAGATAGCAAAATGAGGGATAGGGTTAATAAGGCGAAGCGCCTGAATTCGATGAGTGCGGTTACTGACGATGATATGAGTTGTGTTGAAGTGACCGAAATTGCCGACGGTAAACGTAAAACAAGGAGTCGTTCTCGTGAGAGAACTCGGCGAGAAATCGAGGGTTCTGATAGAGACTCGACTGCTTCCTTGCGTGAAACCGCAGGTAAAGGCAAGAATACGGCCAAGAGGAAGAAGGGCGAAAACAAATCGCGTGCTGCGATTTGCTGCGCGCGCGTGTGGTGAAGGAGGTTGGACCTGCACTAGACGTTAGAGTGCATGAAGTGAGGCCGATTAAGGGTAAGGGTGCGGTTATAAGGACGCCGTCAGTTGCTGAACGCAACAAAATTGCCGGCAATGAGCGTTTCAACGAGGTGGGGTTAGAAGTCAGTGTTAACGAGACCAGAGGGCCTAGGCTTGTGGTTCAAGCCGTTGACCCTCTGATTGGCCCTGAGGAATTTATGAGGGAGCTTTATGGGAAAAATCTGAAGGAGCTAATGTCAGAAGAAGATTTTGCCAAGAGAGTTAAGCTGGTGACTGCGCATTGGGAGGCTGGAGATGACAGATCCAGAAATGTCATTATTGAAGGTGAGGAAAAAGTTATTTTTAAATTACTAGGTATGAGTAGAATTTATATTAAGTGGTTTTCGTTTCGCTTGCGCGAATACGAGCAAATAAGGGGTTGCTTTAGATGCTTAAGTTTTGACCACAGGAGAAGTGAGTGTCGATTTAAAGAGAGCGTTTGTCGCCGCTGTGGCCAAGAGGGTCATATGGCAAGTCGTTGCATGAACGACTTGAACTGCAGAAATTGTGCGTATAGGGATAGGCCTTCGGGGCATTTAATGATGTCGTCAGCTTGTCCTATTTATAGTGGTTTGGTCGCGAGGGCAAATTCTAGACATTAAAATGGAGGGTAAAATAATACAATATAATTGTCAGCGATCATATGCTGTTATGTGTGATTTTGGTGAGGGTTTGTGTGAGTCAGGTAGTAGTTTTGCATTGATTCAGGAGCCGTATGCGACTACCGGCTGTGTTAGGGGGTTACCTGCATTTATGCGGGTATTCACTAATACAGACGCTAGTTCTGCTGTAGTTGTGAATGATGTCAATGTAGAATGTATGGAAGTTAGTTCCACCCAGTGGGGGGTCTGTATTCCTGTAGAGGGTAGTTTTGGTAAGATATTTTTACCGAGTATTTACTGTAGATACGGTGAACCTTTAGAGCCTTATTTGCTGTATATTGATGAGCTATTGTTGCTGGCTGGTGGTACCCCGCTCATTGTGGGACTGGATGCAAATGCAGTTTCCCCAATGTGGTATAGCAAACAGTGCAGTCGGTCGACTGAGAGGTACAACAGAGGTATTGAACTGAGTGAGTTTATAGTTGCCAACAATCTTGGTGTACTGAATGAGGTCAGTGAGTTATATACGTTTGATGGGCCTAGTGGCAGGAGTGATATTGATGTTACAGTGGCAAATAGGTCTGCTGTATGTACGTTTGATTTTAGTTGGCGTGTGAATGATAGGGGGATTAGCGACCACAATTTGCTAGAGGTAAATTTTGGTTACCGGAGAGTTGTAAGACCTAATGATTTTGTTGTTAGGAGATGGCGTGTTCGCGATATTGATTGGCGGCGTTATGGCGAATGCTTGCGCGAAATTGCGATGAGTCTGCCTATTGATGAGTTTTCTACAATGGGTATTGATGAGCAGAATGAGCGTATTGTTAGTTGGGTGGGCGATTTGAATGACGTTTTTCTTGGTAGGAGCCGCAGAAGCAATCCACGTGTCGTTAGGTGGTGGACTGAGGAGCTACGGATGGAGAGGAGGGTCGTTAGAAGGTTGAGGAGGCGTTTTCAGAGGGCTAGGGCAAATGGTGATGCGGATGTAGGTCGTCATAGCTTAGCTTACAGGGAAAAGTTGCGTCGATATAAGGACAAGATTGTCAAGGTAAAAGAGGCTGAATGGAGAAGATTTGTTGAGGAAAATAGGGACGACCCTTGGGGGCGAGTTTACAGAATTTGCAAGGGCAAGGGTCGACATGCAGATATTTGTGGTCTGAGGGTCGAAGGGACCGTTTTAACGAATTGGCGGGAGTGTGTCGAAGTTTTATTGAATGGATTCTTTCCTAGGTCAGATAGGGTGATTCATCTCACTGCTATGGGCAATTCTAGTCCTCCACCCTTGGAGGATGCTGTAATTGCTAGCAGTGTTGATAAGGTTAGGAAAGGTAGGTCTCCAGGTATGAATGGGTTGACCGGTGAGATGTGTAAATGCATCTATCGCTTCATTCCTGAGTATCTGACGGCTCTTTACTCAAAGTGTGTGGCAGAGGGATATTTTCCAAGGGATTGGACAATAGCTAGGGTTGTAGTGTTATTAAAGTCCCCTGAAAGGATCAGAAGTGATCCTAGGTCGTATAGGGGTATTAGTCTTTTGCCGGTTTTAGGTAAAATATTGGAAAGGATAATGGTGAGTAGGTTAAGAGAGGTCATAAACAACGATGGTTGTGAGTGGCAGTTTGGGTTCAAAAAGGGTAGAAGTGTTGAGGACGCGTGGATGTACGTTAGGGACTGTGTGAGGGACAGTCAGTCAAGGTATGTCTTGGGATTGTTTATCGATTTCAAGGGTGCCTTTGATAATTTGTGTTGGGATAGCGTTATAGCTAGGTTGCGTGAATTAGGGTGTGTTGATATAGAATTGTGGGAGAGCTATTTCACAGCTAGAAGTGCCTGTATTGTTGGCGTCAATGGCTGTATTAGTTTAAATGTTGTTCGGGGCTGTGCACAGGGTTCTATATCTGGTCCATTTATATGGAACATGATGATGGACATTTTGTTGAGGCAGCTAGGTTTATTGAGCAAAGTCTGTGCGTACGCCGATGACTTGCTAGTTATGATTGAGGGCGGTTCGAGGCTGGACATTGAGATGAAATGTGAGGAGGTAATGCGTGTTATAGGCGATTGGAGTAGGCATGTTGGTGTTGAGGTGGCGGTAGATAAGTCGGCGGCGATGTTGCTCAAGGGATTTTTATCACACGGGCGACATCCGGTGGTTAGATTTGATGGTACTCCTATTAGACATGAGTCTGAGGAAAGAATGAATTTTAGTGTTCATTTAGATAGGGTGCGAGAAAAGTTGACAGGTGTGGTGGCACGCGTAAGGCGTGTTTTACGCAGCGATTGGGGCCTCAGTAGAAGTGCTGTACGCACGATATATAAGGGCCTGTTTGTTGCGTGTGCTGCATATTGTGCACCAGCTTGGTGCGGGACTGTTAGCTCGGTGGTAGGTCGTCGCAAGATATTGACTTGTCAAAGAGTCATGCTGTTAGGTTGTGTTCCTGTCTGTCGTACTGTATCTACGGATGCATTACAGGTATTACTGGCCAAACCACCTCTTGATTTGGTGGTTATTCGGCGTAGTGTTTTATTCTGGTGGAAAAGAGGCTATGAGTTGAGGGACGTCGATTGGCCAGAGTGTCGACAAGTTAATGCTGCTGCTATGTCTGTAGCAGAGCGTAAGGTTTTTGTAGATAATTTAATAATGAGTAGGTGGCAGGCTAGGTGGGATACGAGTGTAAAGGGGAGAGTAACATATGGCTTTGTACATGATGTTAGTTTTGTAGGCAATTGTCTGGGTTTTAATTTTGGTCTTAGTTTAGGTTTTATACTTACGGGGCACGGTTCGTTAAACGAATTTTTGCATAAAAGGGTTTTGAGTGAGGTCGCGGGGTGTGATTGTGGGGCGTTGTGTGAGGACTGGTATCATGTGTTGTGTGAGTGCCCCTATTATTCTGATATTAGGGACTTGAGTGCGATGGGCATAGTTAGGACTAATAGTGGCTATAATGTGAGTAGTGTATTGTCAAGTCAGGATGGTTTGAGGTTGCTAAATGTGTTTGTCTGCGAGGCATTTGGCAGAAGACGTGGTAGGAGGTCGAGAAGGTTAGTTAGTTAAAAATTAGGTGTGTTTATGGCTAGTATTATATTTTGTGATGGGTTACCAGTCTCGTACTTTTTAGTTAAAACTGGTAGTAACCTTGGTTTACCTTGGTTACGAGGGTCGACCAATCCCTGACCGTAAGGTCGAAATTGGTAGTGCCTGGAGCTTTTTTGGTTTGTGACTGTAGTCAGGGCCATAAAAAGCTTCAGTCACGAGGGGTCACCAATCCTTGACGCTGTGGTCGAAATTGGCAGTGATTGGTACTTTCAGTCTCGGCAGTGGTCGGGGTGGAAAGTATTCTGCCACGAAGGGGCCACCAATCCCTGACCGTAAGGTCAAAATTGGTAGTGCCTGGAGCTTTTTGGTCTATGACTGTAGTCAGGGCCATAAATCTTCAGTCACGAGGGGTCACCAATCCCTGACGCTGTGGTCGAAATTGGCAGTGATTGGTACTTTCATATCGGCAGTGGTCGGGGCTGAAAGTACTCTGTCACGAAGGGGCCACCAATCCCCTGACCGCAAGGTCAAAATTGGTAGTGTCTGGAGCTTTTTGGTTCTGACTGTAGTCAGAGCCATGAAACTTCAGTCACGAGGGGCGACCAATCCCTGACGCTGGGGTCGAAATTGGTAGTGATTGAGACTTTCAGTCTCGGTTTTTGCTGGGGCTGACAGTGACGGTCACGAGGGGTAACCAGTCCCTGAGCGTTTTTGGAGCTCACTGGCAGTAGATTCGTCTACGAAGTCTGACGGGAGCCTTTAATCTGGTACCACGGGTGTCAGGAGCCCCTTGAGCTTCGGTTCCAGCCTGGAGATGGTGTGGCCCTTCGGGAGCTTCGTGGTGGCTGTGGTTTAATGCCCATATCGCGGGTAGAGCTTAGGCTCGGTGTGGAGTTGCATTGCAACCGGGTGCCGTGACCCATAGATCGGAAGGAGTTTTAGATAGGCTCCCCCAAACCAAGGGGGGTGTCATGCCCCAAAAGCATGACACTGAATTGGTACCTGTGGGTAACATTTTGCCTTGGCAGAATGTTACTCATGGGGGCGTTGGTGGACGCATTGTATTCACCCTGTGTGAGGAACACCGTGTTTTGTTGCCCTCTGGGTAGATATTCACGTAAAACCTCTATCGTCGTCCCTATCTACTTCCCCCCGGGGGGCATAGATCCTTGGTCATTCTTCCAGGCCTTGGTGTTTGCCAGCTCGGGGTAGAGAGGTGAGCCAGCACCTCTGGCTTCATGGAGCCATAATTTGGAAGAAATAATCTCTGGTTTCTAGGCTGACCAGAGACCGAAACTATCTGGTACCACGGGAATCAGTAAGCCCCAGGACTATGTCCTGTCTGATTATTGGTGAGGTCTCTTCGGAGTTCACGTGGTGGCTGTGGTTATTCCAAGCGGAAAACGGATTCCGAAGTGAGCGCTGATGACTGTCCTTTGAGAAGTCTTCGGTTAACACGGATGTTTTCGGGTGCTGTTGCCATCTCAACAGAACAGAGCGAATGGTGGACTTCGGTCCACGTCTCGTTCGGGGTGCTGTTGCCTCCTCAACAGAAGTAGCTATTCAGTGGGCTTATTCGGCACTCTTCCTTGAACTCCCACTGAATGGTTGCTGATTGGCTCAATCTGAGTAGCGAAAAACCCTTAAGGGATTAGATAGCCCGAGCTCCTAAGCAAGGTGCAATTTTAAAAAGCCATGAACTGATTAAGATTAAATTGCTACCTGTGGCATGTTGAGGAGGACAGCATTGTCACAGGGGCATTGGTTGGAGGCACGGCTCCAACCCAGTGGTTAAGACCACCGTCGGATTAAGATATTATATGTCGGTGCCGACGTTAATCTTAACCACGTCTGTCCCTATCTACTCACTTGCAGTTTGATTGTTGGATAGTGCAGACGTGTTTTTAAATCGCGGCTGTTGTTAAATAATTAAATTGTGTGTTTTCGGTGCGTATAAGTATTGGTAGTAATACTAGTGTGTGTGAACTTTTGAGACTCCGCTGACATTTTCAAGGCCAAACATTGAGACTCCGCTGGCAATACATCATTGCCAGTTTAAAGTGTTGTGTAAAGCATTGCCACATCGTGCGGTTGGTGGCTAGACTTGTGTGGTGTGAGACTGTGTTATATCCGGTGTCGGTTCAACAGTACTTCCGGTTTGTGTCTTGGACCGGAAGTGAAGTCGGTAATACCTTGCGTCGGTAATGCAGTGATCCGAAATCGATTTTTCACCGATAAGGCAGTGCGTCTGTAAGTCAGTAAGCCAAACTTGGGTCGGTAATGCAGTGCAACAGTGCGTTTAGTTTGCGGACACCAAACCACTTGGACGTTGCGTTGAGTTTGGGGACATCTCTATATATTTGACGTTGCGATTACTTTGAAGACACCGACTTTTTCTCGGTGTTTTGGACATTTTTTGACGACGCTTTGGCTGTGTACCGGATTATTCTTAGTTTGCTGTATTTTGGTTATTGCTGTCATAAGGTAGGTCCACTTTTTTGACTTAAGTAGTAGTGGTAGTTGCTATGCCTCCGGCAGGCAGGAAAAAGGCTGAAAAGCCTAAGGCGAAGGGTGACGCATCGGACGTCACCACTGCGGATGATGCGAGGAGAGCGCCGACTTTGAGTGTCCGTCGTGTCTGTCACACGGAGTCGGAGTTTTCATCGACGGAAGTTGAGGAAGAGGAGAGCAAGAGGCCGAAGATAGGTTCGCCGCTGTCGGTACGTGCGGCTGTCGCGAAGTATGCTGGAACACAAGTCGTCCCTGCGGCTGTTTCGTCGGTGCCTGCTGCTGCTCCTGTCGCTCACGCTGTTAGGGCCACTTTGCCGTCTGTGGTCGATCAGGAGGTTGAGGTCCTTGTCGTTGATGCGACCGCTACTGATGTGGCCTCAACATCGGCTGCTGGTGGTGCTGGACTGAAGAGGGCACGCGAGGGCAGAGCCAGGAAGACAGCTGCTGCAGCACACGGTGCTGACATGGTGGGCCAGATTAAGGCCGTCACAGCCGGATTAATGGATGTCGTTATGACGGATGAGGCACGTATGGCCCCTCCAACTTCTGTTGCCCCTAGACGTAGAGCTGATGCTGGACCTGGTGCTCCCCAAGTTGCAGCTCCCCCCCTACCGAAACCCGTCGAGACGTGGTCTGTCGTGGTTAAGGGCAAGGGCGTTACAACGTCGAAGGAGCTTGTGGACAAGGTAGTCGAGCAGGTGGCTCCTACCCTAGGCGTACGGGTCCATGATGTGTTGCCGATAAGAAGCGGTGGTGCTGTGATTCGCACTCCCTCGGTGGCTGAGAGGGAGAAGATTGCAACGAATGCCAAGTTTGGTGAGGTCGGGCTCGAATTGTCTGTTAAGGACAAGCTGGGGCCGAAGGTCGTGGTCCAGAAGGTGCACGCGCAGATATCCCCGGATGAGTTCATGGGTGAGTTGTACTCCATGAACCTCGCGGATGAGATGACGATGGAGGCCTATAGAAGATGCGTGCGTATGGTTTCCAGCCCCTGGAAACCTGGGCCTGGACAGGTCAACGTGACCTTGGAGTGCACTGCCAAGGTGGTGGAGTTGTTGAGGTCGACGGGTGTGTATATAAAGTGGTTCCGCTTTATTGTTCGCGAGCTGGACCCGATCCCGGCGTGCCAAAGATGCTTTGGCTTCGACCATCGCGTGCGTGAGTGCAAGATGAAGGATGCCGTCTGCAGCAGATGTGGTGTTGTCGGACATTCGTCTTGGCAATGCCTCAACGAGGTGCATTGCAGGAATTGTGCATTCAAGGGGCTTCCGGCGGGGCATGCGATGCTCTCTCTGGCTTGTCCGGTATATGCAGCGATGGTTGCTAGGGTGAACGCCAGACATTAATCATGGAGGGGACAACTATACTCCAGTTAATCTGTCAGAGGGCTTACGTGGTGATGTGCGAGTTGGGGCAGGCGATGCGGCAGCGTGGTGCTCGTTTTGCACTTGTGCAGGAGCCGTACGTAACTAATGGTTGTGTCAGGGGTTTGCCCGGGGGTATGCGAGTTTTTACGGACGAGGGGGGCAACTCTGCGGTTATAGTTGATGACAGGGACGAAGACTGTGCGGTTGTTAGTTGTGGTGAGTTGGTGTCTGTGTCTCGGTGGATGGCAGTTTTGGTAGGTTGATATTGTCGAGCATCTATTGCAAGTTTGGTGCTCCCTTGGGGCCGTACATTGGTTACATGGATTTGGTGCTACTCCTTGCGGGTAGTGTTCCGTTAATCCTTGGTCTAGACGCCAACGCATGCTCTCGTATGTGGTTTAGTAAGATGCCCAGGAGTTACTCTGGACATCGAAACTATATACGAGGAGTCATGCTCTACGAGTGGATGGTTACTAGTGGAGTTGTGGTTATTAACGAGCCTAGTGATCTGTATACCTTTGCCGGTCCTATGGGAGCTAGTGACATCGATGTGACAGTGGCGAATGTGGCGGCGGTGGGCGTCTTCGAGCTTGGCTGGAGGGTCTGTGACGACTGGGGTGTGAGAGCCCCATTGAGGTTAGTGTCCGGTATAGGCACCGTGTTATTGAACCGGTGCGTCCGCGTGCGTGGAGGGATCGGGAGGTCGATTGGAATTTCTACTCGGATGTCGTTAGGGAGGCTGCTGGGTCTGTGCCGGTTGTTGCGTTTAGGACCTTGACTGTGGATGAGCAGATCAGCAAGATAGATCAGTGGATGTGTTCTATTGCTTGGCCGATGTCGTGGTACTAGGCCAAGTAAGGTGAAGTGGTGGTCCCGTGAGTTGGATGACTCGCGAAGGGCCGTCAGGCGTCTGAGGAGGTGTTTCCAAAGAGCCAGACGTACCGGCGCGAGTGATTTAACACAGCGAAAAGCTGACTTTCTTGCTGGTCTTAAGACGTACAAGGCTTTGATTATTAGAGTTAAGGAGGAGGAGTGGCGTAGTTTTGTGCAGGACAACAGGGACGACCCCTGGGGTAAGGTTTACCGTATCTGCAGGGGTAGGAGGAAGTTGCCGGAAGTAACTTCACTTCAGGTTGGTGACACTTTGTTATCATCCTGGAGGGAATGTACTGACGAGCTGTTGAGGACCTTCTTTCCAGAATCGGAGGATGACAAGTCGGTGACAACAGGACCGGTCACCTCCGGTCCTGGAAACCTCGAAGGTTTTGAATAGCATGATTGAAGGAGTGCAATGGCTTTAGTCTTTCCAATTACCAGTTTGGTTTTAGGGAAGGTAGGAGTGTTGAGGATGCTTGGGCCTATGTTAGGGATGCAGTTTCTGTTTCGACGGCAAAATATGTCCTTGGCATATTTGTTGATTTTAAGGGTGCTTTTGATTATCTGTCCTGGGGAAGTGTATTTCGTAGGTTGGAGGAAGTAGGCTGTCGTGAGGTGGCGTTGTGGAGGAGTTACTTTAGTGGCAGGAGGGCTTGCGTAGTAGGTGCCAGCGACACAGTTTGGAGGGACGTTACCCGTGGTTGTGCGCAGGGATCTATCTGTGGTCCATTTATCTGGAACCTCATGATGGATCCCTTGCTGATCTCACTGGGACGTTCATTCAAGGTGTGCGCGTATGCGGATGACCTGCTCATACTGCTTGAGGGTCAGTCTCGTGCTGATCTTGAGCCTAGTGGTGAGCAGGCCATGCGTGACGTGGTTGAGTGAGGAGACCGAGTTGGCGTAGGGGTGGCAATGGACAAAAGTGTGTCAATGTTGCTGAAAGGCAAATTGTCACATGGACGTCCTCCACTCATTCGGTCTGGTGGAGTAAGCCTCAGATATGCGACTCAGGTCAAATATCTGGGGATTACCATGTCTGAGAGGATGGGATTTTTGGTCCATATGACCTATCTCAGGGACAAATTAGCTGGTGTAGTGGAGAAGGTTAGGCGCACCCTTAGAAGTGACTGGGGCCTAAGCAGGCGTGCTGTCCGTACCACATATGAGGGACTGTTCGTTGCGTGTGTAACGTATGCTGCTGATCTCACTGGGACGTTCATTCAAGGTGTGCGCGTATGCGGATGACCTGCTCATACTGCTTGAGGGTCAGTCTCGTGCTGATCTTGAGCCTAGTGGTGAGCAGGCCATGCGTGACGTGGTTGAGTGAGGAGCCCGAGTTGGCGTAGGGGTGGCAATGGACAAAAGTGTGTCAATGTTGCTGAAAGGCAAATTGTGACATGGACGTCCTCCACTCATTCGGTCTGGTGGAATAAGCCTCAGATATGCGCTTCACGTCAAATATCTGGGGATTACCATGTCCGAGAGGATGGGATTTTTGGTCCATATGACCTATCTCAGGGACAAATTAGCTGGTGTAGTGGAGAAGGTTAGGCGCACCCTTAGAAGTGACTGGGGCCTAAGCAGGCGTGCTGTCCGTACCACATATGAGGACTGTTCGTTGCGTGTGTAACGTATGGTGCTTCCGTGTGGTATGAAACAGTTATGTCTGTTGCAGGCAGGAACAAGGTCTTGTCGGTTCAGAGAGTGGCCATGTTGGCGTGTATGCAGGTTTGTTGCACGGTATCGACCGGTGCACTTCAGGTCTTGTTAGGTGTAGCTCCTCTTGACTTGGAGGCAATACGTCGTGTTATTGCCTTCAAAATCAGAAAGGGGCTACCGCTTCTTGCTCATGACTGGATTTCTGCTGCTGATGTGGTAGGTGCGGATGGTGCACGGGTTAAGGTGCTCTTGGATGAGCAGGTTATGTCTAGGAGGAGGGCGCGTTGGACTGGTAGTGACAAGGGTAGGGTGACGTATGATTTCATACGTGATGTTGGGTTTGTGCGGCAGCATCCGGACTTTGGTTTTGGCCTTAGTCTTGGGTTCTTGTTGACGGGCCATGGCTCGCTCAATGAGTTTTTGTTCCGTAGGGGTCTGTCTGAATCGCCCATGTGTGCTTGTGGGACTGGGTCGGAGGATGTTGTACATGTGTTGACGGGGTGTCCTGACTATGATGACATTAGGGACCTGGGTGCTATGGGGATAGTCCAGGGCGGTGCGGGTATGGACTGGGACTTAAGTAGGGTTTTTGGGAACGAACGGACGTTTGACAAACTGGGCGAGTTCGCTCGTGCAGTTTTTGCTAGGAGAAGGACGAGACAGTAATTTGGCAGCCTTTGCATGACTATTCGTTCGACCGTTGTGCGCGGATTTCGCCGTAAGTGTCCGCTCAGGCGACCTGGGTCGCCTGTCGGTTGGCTGTTGGTAGCTGTCGTCTTGTTGGTTGGTGTCTGGTGTACCCTCGTTGTCACGCTGCATGTACGGGCACTGGAGGGGCTCTCCCCAATTGTGGGTGTCACGCCTCCTGTGCTCCTTGGGGCATTCTTTCTGTGGGCACATTGTGTTCCTGCAGGCCTCGCCCCCGGATTCTTGCATTGTTGACGACCCTGCTTTGTACCCGGAATTTCGTTGATCACTGTTGCTGAATTGGTTGCCTGAATGACTTTGTGTCACCCGTGAGGGGGCTCATTGCTCATTAGTTTGTTAATTGTTTTGTATGTTTTGTCCTGCTGGCGTCACACCCTTGTGAACAAAGCGTCGCTCGTGAGGGCGGCTGTACAATGTTTTCTGTTCTGTCTGTTTATTTGTTGTTGTTTGTTGACATGGGGTGACCAGTCCCGGGCTTTTGAGTCGAAACTGGAAGTGGTCATATTGGCCACGAAGGGTGACCAGTCCCTGAACTATTTGGAGTTCAACTGGTAGTAGTTTCGGCTATGAGGTCTGACCGGAGGCCTTATTCTGGTACCACGGGAGTCAGGAGCCCCTGGAACTTCGGTTCCAGCCTGACTGCGGCGAGGCCCCTTGGGTAGCAACGTGGTGGTTGTGGTTTAAACCCAAATCGCGGGAAGAGCGTGAGCTCGGTGTGGAGTTGCATTGCAACCGGGTGTCGTGACCCATAGAACGGCAGGAGTTTAGATAGGCTCCGATCCTAACCAAGGGTGGGGTCATGTATCCAAATGCATGGCTTCGAATTGGTACTCATGATTGGCAATTCGTCTTTGACGAAATGTCAACCATGGGGGCGCTGGTAGACGCATTGTATTCACCCTGTGTTAAGAGCACTGTGGAGTTAGGCCAATGTGGCAGGAATTCACACAAATCTTGAACACTATGTCCCTATCTACTCACTTTTTCGACCGCATTGAAAAAGTTTGTTTGTGTTTTTTCAAGGTGCAGGTAATTGTGTTTTTTGGAGAGTATAATCTATTCAAAGTGCTATAAATTGTGTATTAGTGTGTTCCGGAGTTCCCGCTGATCATTTTGATATACGGTTTGTGGCTGTAGGTGAATTTTTCACTGAATTATTAGTGAAAGGAAATTTAATAGGGGTGAGTTGACCACGTTGTGTGGCTTTTTGTTGCGGATTTGACATTTTCTGTTTGGCGTAAATTTACGCGCCGGAGGCGTGATCTCTGGATTACGGTTATAGGTCGCTTTTTCGGATCCGACCACGGATTCCTGGGATATAGGCAGATTAGAAATTGGAAATTTTAACATCATTGCTGTGTATTTTGTTTTATGCTGCAGTTGTTCGTCGCTTTTTCGGATCCGACCACGGATTCATGGGATATAGGCAGATTAGAAATTGGAAATTTTAACATCATTGCTGTGTATTTTGTTTTATGCTGCAGTTGAGTCTCGCAGAAGCGGGTTGAACAGTTTTGTACTACGCATTTTTTCTGTGTTTGCACAGGAAAATTGCCAAAGTTTACTTAGGCAACTTTACTTAGGTAAATTGTTCGACTGCTAGTTCTTCTTCGATTTTATTGAGTTCTTTTTCAAATTTTTCTGTTTTTTTTTGAGTTCTTCTTCAATTTTGCGACTGTGTTCGGTTTCTCTTGGATTTTCGTGCCTAGGACTGTTCTGGGTTGCCGTGGTTTGGAAATTTTCCCGACCAGGGTTGCCATAGTGCAAAATTTTGCCAGTGTTGCCATAGTGCGAAAATTTTGGTGAAAATTTTTTCGACCAGGGTTGCCAGAATGCAAAATTTTTCTGGGGTTGCCGTGGTGAAAATTACGGGCTCTGCTTTTTGGACATTTCTTATTGGTATCTGTTGGTGATTGTGTGAGTTGGTGATTGCCATGTCGACGGCTGGTAAACGTAGGTCCGGTGGACCTAAGGGTGATGTCTCCGACACGCGGAAATTCTGCCGGAAGAATTCAAGGATGAGTTGTACATGAAGAATTTTGCCGAGGAGATATCACGTGAGGTTTTCGGTAAGAGTGTTTGCTTGGTCTCTAGTCCCTGGAAATCTGGGGCTGGGGGACTGGTTAACGTTACTCTTGAGTGCACGGCTCGGGTAGCTGAACATCTTAGGACCACTGGCGTGTATATTAAATGGTTCCGTTTTTTGGTGAGAGAGTTGGACCCGATTCCGGCGTGTCATCGATGCTACGGTTTCGATCATCGTGTACGTGAGTGCAAGATGAAGGATGCCGTCTGCAGGAGATGTGGTGTTGTCGGACATTCGTCTTGGCAATGCCCCAACGAGGTGCATTGCAGGAATTGTGCATTTAAGGGGCTTCCGGCGGGGCATGCGATGCTCTCTCCGGCTTGTCCGGTATATGCAGCGATGGTTGCTAGGGTGAATGCCAGACATTAATCATGGAGGGGACAACTATTCTCCAGTTAAACTGTCAGAGGGCTTACGTGGTGATGTGCGAGTTGGGACAGGCAATGCGACAGCGTGGGGCTCGTTTTGCACTTGTGCAGGAGCCGTATGTGACTAGTGGTTGTGTCTGGGGTTTGCCCGGGGGTATGCGAGTTTTTACGGACGAGGGGGAAACTCTGCGGTTATAGTTGATGACAGGGACGTAGACTGTGCGGTTGTTAGTTGTAGTGAGTTTGGTGTTTGTGTCTCGGTGGATGGTAGTTTTGGTAGGTTGATGTTGTCGAGCATCTATTGCAGGTTTGGTGCTCCCTTGGGCAGTACATTGGTTACATAGATTTGGTGATACTCCTTGCGGGTAGTGTTCCGTTAATCCTTGGTCTAGACGCCAACGCATGCTCTCGTATGTGGTTTAGTAAGATGCCCAGGAGTTACTCTGGACATCGAAACTATATACGAGGAGTCATGCTCAGCGAGTGGATGGTTACTAGTGGAGTTGTGGTTATTAACGAGCCTAGTGATCTGTATACCTTTGACGGTCCTATAGGAGTCAGTGACATCGATGTGACTGTGGCGAATGTGGCGGCGGTGGGCGTCTTCGAGCTTGGCTGGAGGGTCTGTGACGACTGGGGTGTTAGTGATCACAGCCTAATTGAGGTTAGTGTCCGGTTTAGGCACCGTGTTGTTGAACCGGTGCGTCCGCGTGCGTGGAGGGATCGTGAGGTCGATTGGAATTTCTACTCGGATGTCGTTAGGGAGGCTGCTGGGTCTGTGCCGGTTGTTGCGTTTGGGACCTTGACTAGATGAGCAGATCAGCGAGATAGATCAGTGGATGTGTTCTACCAATGACACATTGCTTGGCCGATGTCGTGGTACTAGGCCAAGTAAGGTGAAGTGGTGGTCCCGTGAGTTGGATGACTCGCGAAGGGCCGTC
This sequence comes from Phyto melanocephala, assembly GCA_941918925.1. NCBI lineage: Eukaryota > Metazoa > Arthropoda > Insecta > Diptera > Rhinophoridae > Phyto > Phyto melanocephala. The sequence goes on from OW799238.1 coordinate 18,124,778, forward strand.
AGGCGTCTGAGGAGGTGTTTCCAAAGAGCCAGACGTACCGGAGCGAGTGATTTAACACAGCGAAAAGCTGACTTTCTTGCTGGTCTTAGGACGTACAAGGCTTTGATTATTAGAGTTAAGGAGGAGGAGTGGCGTAGTTTTGTGCAGGACAACAGGGACGACCCCTGTGGTAAGGTTTACCGTATCTGCAGGGGTAGGAGGAAGTTGCCGGAAGTAACTTCACTTCAGGTTGGTGACACTTTGTTATCATCCTGGAGGGAATGTACTGACGAGCTGTTGAGGACCTTCTTTCCAGAATCGGAGGATGCTGTTGCCCCCGACTTGTCGGTGACAACTTCACCTCCGGTCCTGGAAACCACGAAGGTTTTGAATAGCATGTGTAGGGTCAAATGCAAAAAGTCGCCGGGTATTGATGGTATGACTGGACAGATGTGTAAAAGCATCTGGAAGGCCATACCGGAATATCTGGAGGCGGTCTTTGGGAAGTGTATTGGCGAGGGCTATTTCCCGGTGGATTGGAAAATCGCTCGCGTCGTTGTTCTCCTGAAGTCTCCCCAAAGGGTGATGAGAAATCCTCGCTCTTATAGGGGCATCAGTCTCCTTCCAGTATTTGCAAAAGTACTGGAAAGAATCATTGTGGAACGATAGAAGGAGTGCAATGGCGTTAGTCTTTCCAATTACCAGTTTGGTTTTAGGGAAGGTAGGAGTGTTGAGGATGCTTGGGCCTATGTTAGGGATGCAGTTTCTGTTTCGACGGCAAAATATGTCCTTGGCATATTTGTTGATTTTAAGGGTGCTTTTGATTATCTGTTCTGGGGAAGTGTATTTCGAAGGTTGGAGGAAGTAGGCTGTCGTGAGGTGGCGCTGTGGAGGAGTTACTTTAGTGGCAGGAGGGCTTGCGTAGTAGGTGCCAGCGACACAGTTTGGAGGGACGTTACTTGTGGTTGTGCGCAGGGATCTATCTGTGGTCCATTTATCTGGAACCTCATGATGGATCCCTTGCTGATCTCACTGGGACGTTCATTCAAGGTGTGCGCGTATGCGGATGACCTGCTCATACTGCTTGAGGGTCAGTCTCGTGCTGATCTTGAGCCTAGTGGTGAGCAGGCCATGCGTGACGTGGTTGAGTGAGGAGCCCGAGTTGGCGTAGGGGTGGCAATGGACAAAAGTGTGTCAATGTTGCTGAAAGGCAAATTGTCACATGGACGTCCTCCACTCATTCGGTCTGGTGGAGTAAGCCTCAGATATGCGACTCAGGTCAAATATCTGGGGATTACCATGTCTGAGAGGATGGGATTTTTGGTCCATATGACCTATCTCAGGGACAAATTAGCTGGTGTAGTGGAGAAGGTTAGGCGCACCCTTAGAAGTGACTGGGGCCTAAGCAGGCGTGCTGTCCGTACCACATATGAGGGACTGTTCGTTGCGTGTGTAACGTATGCTGCTAATCTTACTGGGACGTTCATTCAAGGTGTGCGCGTATGCGGATGACCTGCTCATACTGCTTGAGGGTCAGTCTCGTGCTGATCTTGAGCCTAGTGGTGAGCAGGCCATGCGTGACGTGATTGAGTGAGGAGCCCGAGTTGGCGTAGGGGTGGCAATGGACAAAAGTGTGTCAATGTTGCTGAAAGGCAAATTGTCACATGGACGTCCTCCACTCATTCGGTCTGGTGGAGTAAGCCTCAGATATGCGACTCAGGTCAAATATCTGGGGATTACCATGTCTGAGAGGATGGGATTTTTGGTCCATATGACCTATCTCAGGGACAAATTAGCTGGTGTAGTGGAGAAGGTTAGGCGCACCCTTAGAAGTGACTGGGGCCTAAGTAGGCGTGCTGTCCGTACCACATATGAGGGACTGTTCGTTGCGTGTGTAACGTATGGTGCTTCCGTGTGGTATGAAACAGTTATGTCTGTTGCAGGCAGGAACAAGGTCTTGTCGGTTCAGAGAGTGGCCATGTTGGCGTGTATGCAGGTTTGTTGCACGGTATCGACCGGTGCACTTCAGGTCTTGTTAGGTGTAGCTCCTCTTGACTTGGAGGCAATACGTCGTGTTATTGCCTTCAAAATCAGAAAGGGGCTACCGCTTCTTGCTCATGACTGGATTTCTGCTGCTGATGTGGTAGGTGCGGATGGTGCACGGGTTAAGGTGCTCTTGGATGAGCAGGCTATGTCTAGGTGGAGGGCGCGTTGGACTGGTAGTGACAAGGGTAGGGTGACGTATGATTTCATACGTGATGTTGGGTTTGTGCGGCAGCATCCGGACTTTGGTTTTGGCCTTAGTCTTGGGTTCTTGTTGACGGGCCATGGCTCGCTCAATGAGTTTTTGTTCCGTAGGGGTCTGTCTGAATCGCCCATGTGTGCTTGTGGGACTGGGCCGGAGGATGTTGTACATGTATTGACGGGGTGTCCTGACTATGATGACATTAGGGACCTGGGTGCTATGGGGATAGTCCAGGGCGGTGCGGGTATGGACTGGGACTTTAGTAGGGTTTTTGGGAACGAACGGACGTTTGACAAACTGGGCGAATTCGCTCGTGCAGTTTTTGCTAGGAGAAGGACGAGACAGTAGTTGTGGCGGCCTTTGCGCGGCTATTCGTTCGACCGTTGTGCGCGGATTTCGCCGTAAATGTCCGCTCAGTACATGGCGACCTGGGTCGCCTGTCGGTTGGCTGTTGGTAGCTGTCGTCTTGTTGGTTGGTGTCTGGTGTACCCTCGTTGTCACGCTGCATGTACGGGCACTGGAGGGGCTTTCCCCAATTGTGGGTGTCACGCCTCCTGTGCTCCTTGGGGCATTCTTCCTGTGGCCACATTGTGTTCCTGCAGGCCTCGCCCCCGGATTCTTGCATTGTTGACGACCCTGCTTTGTACCCGGAATTTCGTTGATCACTGTTGCTGAATTGGTTGCCTGAATGACTCTGTGTCACCCGTGAGGGGGCTCATTGCTCATTAGTTTGTTAATTGTTTTGTATGTTTTGTCCTGCTGGCGTCACACCCTTGTGAACAAAGCGTCGCTCGTGAGGGCGGCTGTACAATGTTTTGTGTTCTGTCTGTTTATTTGTTGTTGTTTGTTGACATGGGGTGACCAGTCCCGGGCTTTTGAGTCGAAACTGGAAGTGGTCATATTGGCCAGGAGGGGTGACCAGTCCCTGAACTATTTGGAGTTCAACTGGTAGTAGTTTCGGCTACGAGGTCTGACCGGAGGCCTTATTCTGGTACCACGGGAGTCAGGAGCCCCTGGAACTTCGGTTCCAGCCTGACTGCGGCGAGGCCCCTTGGGTAGCAACGTGGTGGTTGTGGTTTAAACCCAAATCGCGGGAAGAGCGTGAGCTCGGTGTGGAGTTGCATTGCAACCGGGTGTCGTGACCCATAGAACGGCAGGAGTTTAGATAGGCTCCGATCCTAACCAAGGGTGGGGTCATGTATCCAAATGCATGGCTTCGAATTGGTACTCATGATTGGCAATTCGTCTTTGACGAAATGTCAACCAGGGGGACGCTGGTAGACGCATTGTATTCACCCTGTGTTAAGAGCACTGTGGAGTTAGGCCAATGTGGCAGGAATTCACACAAATCTTGAACACTATGTCCATATCTACTCAGTTGCGATTTTATCGTTGTACAAGCAAGTTGTGTTGACGGCAAATTGTAATTTTAAAGTGTTCGTGTGTGAAATTGAGGAAAATTTACATCAAATAAGGCCTTTGTGTGTGCACGAAGGTTCATCGTGAAAGATTTATAGAAGAAATCTACCCGAGAGATTGGAGTGTGTGTGATTTTAATTACGCACATTCTACCTGCGTAAATTGAGATAGTTGTAAGCGGCTGTGTGTGCTACTTGTGTACCTGCGTAAATTGGAAAATTGTGAGCGGCTGTGTATGCGGCCATTTCTACCTGCACCTTTTTGCCCAATTACTTTGGGTTTTCTGTGTGCAGCTGCAACTTTGTAGGTAATTAAGTGGTAATTCTTGGTACCATTAATTGCTAGCTAATTACCTGGGGAAAAATTGTTTATTAATTATCGGGAAAATCCTGCAAATTAATTTGAGTGCTGATTACCTTACCTGAGGTTATAAATTGTGCGCTGCGTTAATGTTGCCAGGGGGAAAAGGTGCCTGGTGATCCAGGTAGCAAAATGAGGGACAGGGTAAACAAAGCAAGGAGGGTGAATTCGATGAGTGCGGTAACCGACGACGAAATGAGTGGCGTTGAAGTGACCGATGTTGCCGACGGTAAGAGAAAGGCAAGAAGCCGATCACGTGAAGGGATTCGACTGCTTCCTTGTGTGAAACAGCAGGCAAGAGTAAGAAAAGGAAGAAGGGAGAGAATAGATTGCGTGCAGATACCAATAAGAGTGAGAGAAACAATGTTGACTTAATGAAGGATGCCACAACCGACCTGTTGAAGGTCTTAATAAAGGGTGGTATTTCAAAAGAGGTCCTTGGGGATGTAGTGGAGTGCGTTGGCCGCTACGAGAAGGTTATAGGAGCAAGAATGCTAAGGCAACTTCTGACGATGTTGTAAAAAAGGTGGTGAAGGAGGTTTGACCTGCCCTGGACGTTAGGGTGCACGAGGTGAGACCAATTAAGGGTAAAGGTGCCGTCATTAGGATGCCATCAGTTGCAGAGCGCAACAAAATTTCTGGAAATCAGCGTTTTAATGAGGTGGGGTTCGAGGTGAGCGTCAACGAGACCAGAGGGCCTAGGCTTGTCGTGCAGGCTGTTGACTTCCTGATTGGGACGGAGGAATTCCTAAGCGAGCTATATGGGAAAAGTTTGAAGGAGGTAATGTCTCAAGAAGATTTTAACAAGAGTGTCAAGCTGGTGACTGCGCCTTAGGAGGCTGGCAATGACAGGCCTAGGAATATAATTATTGAAGGTAAGCAGAATGCAATTTCTAAATTACTAGGTATGGGTAGGGTGTACATTAAGTGGTTTTCGTTTCGCTTGCGCGAATACGAGCAGGTCAGGGGATGTTTCAAATGTTTAAGCTTTGATCACAGAAGAAGCGAGTGTCGTTTTAAAGAGAGCGTTTGTCGCCGTTGTGGCCAGGAGGGTCATATGGCGAGTCGTTGCATGAACGATTTGTCATGTAGAAATTGTGCGAATAGAGGTAGGCCATCGGGTCATCTTATGATGTCGTCCGCTTGCCCTATTTATAGTGGTTTGGTAGAGAGGGCAAACTCCGGACACTGAAATGGATTTAAAGATTATACAATATAATTGTCAGCGTTCATATGCTGTAATGTCCGATTTGTGTGAGTCAGGTAGTAGTTTTGCATTGATTCCGGAGCCGTATGCGACTACCGACTGTGTTAGGGGGTTGCCTGCCTTTATGCGGTTATTCACTGATACAGACGCTAGTTCTGCTGTAGTTGTGAATGATGTCAATGTAGAATGTATGGAAGTTAGTTCCACCCAGTGGGGGGTCTGTATTTCTGTAGAGGGTAGTTTTGGTAGGATATTTTTAGCGAGTATTTACTGTAGATACGGTGAGCCTTTAGAGCCTTATTTACTGTATATCGATGAGCTATTGTTGCTGGCTGGTGGTACCCCGCTCATTGTGGGACTGGATGCAAATGCAGTTTCCCCAATGTGGTATAGCAAACAGTGCAGTCGGTCGACTGAGAGGTACAACAGAGGTATTGAACTGAGTGAGTTTATAGTTGCCAACAATCTTGGTGTACTAAATGAAGTCAGTGAGTTATATACCTTTGATGGGCCTAGCGGCAGGAGTGATATTGATGTTACAGTGGCAAATAGGTCTGCTGTATCTACGTTTGATTTTAGTTAGCGTGTGAATGATAGGGAGATTAGCGACCACAATTTGCTAGAGGTAAATTTTGGTTACCGGACAGTAGTTAGACCTAATGATTTTGTTGTTAGGAGATGGCGTGTTCGCGATATTGATTGGCGGCGTTATGGCGAATGCTTACGCGAAATTGCGATAAGTCTGCCTATTGATGAGTTTTCTACAAAGGGTATTGATGAGCAGAATGAGCGTATTGTTAGTTGGGTGGGCGATTTAAACGACGTTTTTCTTGGCAAGAGCCGCAGAAGCAATCCACGTGCCGTTAGATGGTGGACTGAGGAGCTACGGATGGATAGGAGGGTCGTTAGAAGGTTGAGGAGGCGTTTTCAGAGGGCTAGGGCAAATGGTGATGCGGATGTAGGTCGTCATAGCTTAGCTTACAGGGAAAAGTTGCGTCAATATAAGGACAAGATTGTCAATGTAAAAGAGGCTGAATGGAGGAAATTTGTTTAGGAAAATAGGGACGACCCTTGGAAGCGAGTTTATAGAATTTGTAAGGGCAAGGGTCGACATGCAGATATTTGTGGTCTGAGGGTCGAAGGGACCGTTTTAACGGATTGGCGGGAGTGTGTCGAAGTTTTACTGAATGGATTCTTTCTTAGGTCGGATAGGGTGATTCATCTCACTGCTATGGGCGATTCTAGTCCTCCACCCTTGGAGGATGCTGTAATTGCTGGCAGTGTTGATAAGGTTAGGAAAGGTAGGTCTCCAGGTATGGATGGGTTGACCGGTAAGATGTGTAAATGCATCTATCGCTTCATTCCTGAGTATCTGACGGCTCTTTACCCAAAGTGTGTGGCAGAGGGATATTTTCCAAAGGATTGGAAAATAGCTAGGGTTGTAGTGTTGTTAAAGTCCCCTGAAAGGATCAGAAGTGATCCTAGGTCGTATGGGGTATTAGTCTTTTGCCGGTTTTAGGTAAAATATTGGAAAGGATAATGGTGAGTAGGTTAAGAGAGGTCATAAACAACGATGGTTGTGAGTGGCAGTTTGGGTTCAAAAAGGGTAGAAGTATTGAGGACGCGTGGATGTACGTTAGGGACTGTGTGAGGGACAGTCAGTCAAGGTATGTCTTGGGATTGTTTATCGATTTCAAGGGTGCCTTTGATAATTTGTGTTGGGATAGCGTTATAGTTAGGCTGCGTGAATTAGGGTGTGTTGATATGAAATTGTGGGAGAGCTATTTCACAGCTAGAAGTGCCTGTATTGTTGGTGTTAATGGCTGTATTAGTTTAAATGTTGTTCGGGGCTGTCCACAGGGTTCTATATCTGGTCCATTTATATGGAACATGATGATGGACATTTTGTTGAGGCAGCTAGGTTTATTGAGCAAAGTCTGTGCGTACGCCGATGACTTGCTAGTTATGATTGAGGGCGGTTCGTGGCTGGACATGATGAAATGTGAGGAGGTAATGCGTATTATAGGCGATTGGAGTAGATATGTTGGTGTAGAGGTGGCAGTAAATAAGTCTGTGGCGATGTTGCTCAAGGGATTTTTATCACACGGGCGACATCCGGTGGTTAGATTTGATGGTACTCCTATTAGACATGAGTCTGAGGTGAAGTATCTTGGCGTTAGTATGAGGGAAAGAATGAATTTTGGTGTTCATTTAGATAGGGTGCGAGAGAAGTTGACAGGTGTGCACCAGCTTGGTGTGGGACTGTTAGCTCGGTGGTAGGTCGTCGCAGGATATTGACTTGTCAAAGAGTCATGTTGTTAGGTTGTGTTCCTGTTTTTTGTACTGTGTCTACGGATGCATTGCAGGTATTGCTAGGTAAACTACCTCTTGATTTGGTTTTTATTCGCCGTAGTATTCTGTTATTTTTTTTCACGAAGGAGTTTCTATATAGATTATGATATATATTAAAAACTGGAGTATATAATATAGAAACATATCCGTTAGAATAAATTAAAATTTCGGTGCTTCTGGGCAGTAAGAAAAATTTTTATGTAAAATGTAAGTATTATTTTTGAGTACTTTTAACTTATTACTAATATAACATACAAATGTCATGAAATATGTACATACATATGTATTTATATTTTTTGTATTTAGTTAAATTGTGTACAAAATATTAGAATTTTGTAAGACTTTTTGGATCTTTTCGCTGTTATATTAATATATATATGTATTTCATTGTTATAAAATTATTTGTAAAGAGTAAAGCAAAAGTATAAAAAAATAATTTTAGTGAGATAAAACAAAAAGCTGAACTAAAAGATCTTATAGGCAAATAAAAAGAAACACAGTCACAATTATTTATATTTATTTTTTTTAATATCAATATTGATTATAACTTTGTTTCCATTTTTATATTTTCAGGCTTTTTTAAAATTATTTGTATGTGTAAAATATATTTGAATATTGGTTAATTTATGTTTATACTCATCAAAAATAATATGTTAGAATGACTTTGGAACATAAGATATTTTCTCTGATATCATAATTTTTAAACCCCCAATGAATTACTCTCTGCGTGCACGTCTTTCTTCTAAGCATACTTCTTTTACTTAGAAAATAAACGTTTGTTAAAATCAGACGGTTTTAACATCAAATAACATTATGTTTGATCAGATAAAAATACTGCGAAAGGATAAGTAGAAAAAAAGAGTAGAGCAGAATTATAAAAAAATAATTTTAGTGAGATAAAACAAAAAAAAAAAAGATCTTATAATGCAAATAAAAAGAAACACACTCACAGTTATTTATATTTAACTTTTTTAATAACAATATTGATTTTAATTTTGTTTGGATTTTTATATTTGCAGGGTTTATTTTAATTAAATATTATTATATATTGAATTCTTATTTTGTCGAACTTTTCTGTTTAAATTATTATTTAAATTTTTAATCAGGCTTGAGTTCATATTAATATTCTTTATTTTTACAAATTTTTTTTTTTTTTTTTTTTAATTGTGATAAATGAAAGAATAAATCTTGAAAAATTATATTTTTACCGACACTAGCCGAGTGGAATGCATTTTCGAAACCAGCTACGATTTCATCATCAGCACTCTCTGATCGGTGGTTACATGTTGGTTGTAAATATCATCTATTTAACTCACGGGACTTATGTTAATTGAATTCGGTAACTAATTTTTAGTTTTTCCTATTTCATATATTTTTACCACAATGAGTTAGATTGAAATTTTAACCAAACAGCAACCCTTTTTACTTTTGTTTGTTATTATCTTTCATTTATCACTATTTTTGTCCTGCTCTAGCCACCAGTTAGGTAGCGATAAGAACAGATAATTGTTTTTAACAATCAATGTTTATAATCATTTGTTTTATTTTCTGTGAGGTCAGTATACAACGAAATGTTGACTGACTAACAGTGAATGAATGATTTTTTGCACCGTGCCCTGTGTTTATATAATTTGAATTCTTATTTTGTCGAACTTTTCTGTTTAAATTATTATTTAAATTTTTAATCAGGCTTGAGTTCATATTAATATTCTTTATTTTATAAAATATTCGGCACAGCCGAATATAGTGCTCTTACTTGTTTTAACTTTTTTAGTTATAAAAAAATAAAGAATGTTAAATATGAACTCAAGCCTGATTAAAAATTTAAAAGTTTTAGTTTAAACAGTAAGGTTCAACAAAAATAAAAATTCAATTATCATAAACACAGGGCACGGTGCAAAAAATCATTCATTCACTGTTGATCAATCAACATTTCGTTGTATACTGACCTCACAGAAAATAAAACAAATGATTATAAACATTGATTGTTAAAAACAATTATCTGTTCTTATCGCTACCTAACTGGTGGCTAGAGCAGGACAAAAATAGTGATAAATGAAAGATAATAACAAACAAAAGTAAAAAGGGTTGCTGTTTGGTTAAAATTTCAATCTAACTCATTGTGGTAAAAATATATGAAATAGGAAAAACTAAAAATTAGTTACCGAATTCAATTAACATAAGTCCCGTGAGTTAAATAGATGATATTTACAACCAACATGTAACCACCGATCAGAGAGTGCTGATGATGAAATCGTAGCTGGTTTCGAAAATGCATTCCACTCGGCTAGTGTCGGTAAAAATATAATTTTTCAAGATTTTTTCTTTCATTTATCACAATTAAAAAAAAAAAAAAAAAAAAATTCTTTGTAAAAATAAAGAATATTAATATGAACTCAAGCCTGATTAAAAATTTAAATAATAATTTAAACAGAAAAGTTCGACAAAATAAGAATTCAAATTATATAAACACAGGGCACGGTGCAAAAAATCATTCATTCACTGTTAGTCAGTCAACATTTCGTTGTATACTGACCTCACAGAAAATAAAACAAATGATTATAAACATTGATTGTTAAAAACAATTATCTGTTCTTATCGCTACCTAACTGGTGGCTAGAGCAAGACAAAAATGGTGATAAATGAAAGATAATAACAAACAAAAGTAAAAAGGGTTGCTGTTTGGTTAAAATTTCAATCTAACTCATTGTGGTAAAAATATATGAAATAGGAAAAACTAAAAATTAGTTACCGAATTCAATTAACATAAGTCCCGTGATTTAAATAGATGATATTTACAACCAACATGTAACCACCGATCAGAGAGTGCTGATGATGAAATCGTAGCTGGTTTCGAAAATGCATTCCACTCGGCTAGTGTCGGTAAAAATATAATTTTTCAAGATTTATTCTTTCATTTATCACAATTAAAAAAAAAAAAAAAAAATCTTTGTAAAAATAAAGAATATTAATATGAACTCAAGCCTGATTAAAAAAATTTAAATAATATTATTATATATATTATATATCAGAGTTCCGATATACATATATATGCAGTCGAAATTCAAAGAATTTAATAGAAATAGTTTTAGTTTAATTTTTTTATCACGAAAGAGTTTCTACACAGATTATGATATATACTAAAAACTAGAGTATAAAATAAAGAAACAAATACCGTAAAAATTTGGATGCCTCTGGGCAGTAAGAAAAATTTTAATGTAAGTATTACTCTTGATTACCTTTAACTTATTACTAATATAACATAAAATATGTATGTATATTATTATTTAGTTAAAAATGCGTATAAAATATCAGAATTATGTTTTTGTATCCTTTCGCTGTTATATTAATATTTATATTTCATTTTTATAAAATTATTTGTGTGTGTAAAATATATATTATTAAATAAACGGTTGTTAAAATCAGATGGTTTTAACATCAAATAACATTATGTTTGATCAGATAAAAATACTGCGAAAGGATAAGTAGAAGAAAGAGTAGTGCAGAAGTATAAAAAAATAATTTTAGTGAGATAAAACAAAATGCTGAACTAAAAGATCTTATAGTGCAAATAAAAAGAAACACACTCACAGTTATTTATATTTAACTTTTTTAATATCAATATTGATTATAACTTTGTTTGCATTTTATATTTTCAGGCTTTATTTTAATTAAATATTATAATATATTATTTATGTAGTACTTGAGATTATATGCTTTGTTATTCAATGTCTAACTTAAGGTCAGTTTAGACTATAATACAAGTCGTAAGATTTCAATTAGATTTTATGGAACAAGAGAGCAAAAGGACGGTGTAAGTGTTTTTGCATTTACAGTATTAGTGTGAAGTAGAATCAAAGTAGAAAGATTTAGAAAACTAAACAAACTAAGTATCTGATTAACACAACAAATTATAATCGCGAGCCCAAAAAATAATAAAAAAATATCTTCTTTTAAATTAAATATGTAACGTGTTTTGCGTTGTTTAAAAAGGTAAAATTTTAATTATGTGCTTTCCTTTTTTTTTTTTTTAATATGTTTGATGAATAAAACAATCTATGGTGTTTGTAGTTCTACAGAAATAACAAACTATTTTCTTCTACTCCATGCAACACAATCAAAAAATATACTTGTTGTTTTTGTAATTGTTGTAGAATTACTAGTACACCTTTAAAGTAGGTTTGTTCGACGTAAATCCGGGTAAAGTCCGGTAAAATGAGAGTAAACAAAAAATTCTCTCAGAAAACGATAAATTTACCCAAATTTGCTGGAACGCAAAAAAACACTTTTCAAGCCCGAAAAAAACCGTCAAAATTGTACAGCTGTTGTTCAGAGGTCCAGGTTGATATGCTCCCAGCCGGCTTACCGCCGTCGCCGAATTATTTTCTTCGGATGAACCGCATCAGGCTACCTCGACTGATGGCGTTAAATACTTTTTACAAATTAGAAATGAGAGGCATATATTTTTCTCATTCTCTTTTAAAACTTCCTAAAATTTTTACAATTAAAAAATTTATTTTTCTAATTTTTTTTCGCTGTCGTATAGTGTTTAGATCGTATAACGAACTGCTAAAGAGATGATGAGATAAAAAAATAATATGAAATATGAAAAAATATATAAAAAATTAAAGAGAAATAAATGTGTACTATGCACTTCCACCCGTTGCTACCAAATTTCGACTGTCTGCTTTTCAGTTTCTCTATTGTAAAAGGGGACTGAGCACTAAGTTTTAATGAAAAAGATTTAAAATAACTCTGTTATGTCCGCAATTAAACAATAGAGTATATATATATTACGGCAGCACTAAAAATTAGAAGAATAACATATTAACATATATCGTTGTTTTTTCAACTCGCTTTCATTCGTGCATATATAGTAATACGAAATCAATTTAATTTTCTATTATAAAAAACAGAAGTCTCTTCATGATAACGTTAAAATAGTTAAATCATTATTAGGTTTGATATAGGAAATTATATCGAGTTTTATGTTTATATTTTATTCGAACTTTTTACTATATATTAAATTTTAAAAATGAATCATTTTTATTTTGGCTTGAGTTTATTTATTCTTTTGTTTAATTTTATTATCCAAATTAAATTAAATTGTAACCATTTTCAGGAATATTCTTTCTAAAATTATTTCCGATATTAGCCGAGTGGAATGCATTTTCGAAATCAGCTACGATTTCATCATCAGCACTCTTTATCGGTATACTACTATGTTATTGAAAATTTCTATTTATGTTACAATTCAATAAAATTTGAATTAGTGAATCTTAGTAATTTTTTTCAAATTTTTGTTGAATTTTTTACTTCACCTATCAAATGACAATTCTTTATTCAACATGTTCCTATTCTTTATATATTCCTAAAAATGGTTACAATTTAATTTAATTTGAATTATAAAATTAAATAAAAGAATAAATAAACTTAAGCCAAAATAAAAATGATTCACATTAAAATTTAATATATTGAGTTTTACTAAAATATACTGGATCAATACTCTTGTTATAGAAAATAGTGGAATGCTAAGTTTTTGTAATCGTAAAGATATGACTGCACAATATGATTAACGCAAAACCTTCTTATTTCGTTAAAACACTTATTTTCGGTTTTTTTTTATTTTAATTATTTCTTAAACCAGCTCCAATCTACCGCCGGTAATTTTTGCACTTAGCCGCCACCACGCCGTTTTTCTACCAACAGCTTGGACCTCTGCTATTGCTAAAAAAAATTGTTCAACAAATTTTTAGTTTTTAAGTTTAATGTTTGTTAAAGTATGTCCAAACAAACACTAGAGTGAAATGCATATGTTTTATTAGTTATTCAAATTACAAAAACTCTATTTATATTCTCAGACAAAGTATATTCCATTGTTTACAAAAATAAAAAATCTTTTCAATCTTTTATATTTTTACAATTTGAAAACAGCTGATTTAGTGATCTGACAGTTTTCCCATTTTACACGCAAAAAAAGTACGGGTAAAGTCTGGCAAAAAGAGAAACACAAATTACTCTCTCATGAACGTTCTCATTTACCCAATTTACCCAATTTTCAACACAAGAAACGCTTTTCGGTAAAATTGGGAGCCCGCGGGTTCCCGCGGTAACGTACGTCGAACAAACCTAGTGTTTGCCAATTAATAAATTAAAATAAACCTCTAATCAAGTGAAATGCTCCATCTTATAAAACGATTTAAAAAACGAAAAAATAAGTCCCGCTGGTCAAATTTTCTCTCATGTTTTCTGTTACTGATTACAATTTGGTTTTACACTATTCTACTTTCATCATTCTACACGAATTTTTGACATGTCGTACGACTTGTATTATAGACTAAACTGGCCTTTAACTAGTCTGATTCTAATACTGTAAATTATAAGATGCTAGGTCTTCTTGTATTGGAAGATCAAACTAAACTAACTAATTAAAAAAAATTAATGATACCAAGAATTGCTCAAGGATAAAGCGAAAGTTTCTCTAAATTCCAGGTTAAAAAAGATATTAAAGTTATAAACAAGAGTTCCGACATACATGTATATGCAGTCGAAATTCAAAGAATTTAATATAGAAATAGTTTTAGTTTAATTTTTTTATCACGAAAGAGTTTCTACACAGATTATGATATATACTAGAAACTAGAGTATATAATAAAGAAACAAATACCGTAAGAATATTATCAAATTTCGATGTCTCTGGGCAGTAAGAAAAATTTTAATGTAAGTATTATTCTTGATTACTTTTAACTTATTACTAATATAACATAAAATATGTACATATATTATTTTGCATTTAGTTAAATTGCGTATAAAATATCAGAATTATGTTTTTGGATCCTTTCGCTGTTATATTAATATTTATATTTCAGTTTTATAAAATTATTTGTATGTGTAAAATATATTTGAATATTGGTTAATTTATGTTTATACTCATCAGAAATAATATGTTAGAATGACTTTGGAACATTAGATATTTTCTCTGATACCATAATTTTTAAACAACCAATGAATTACTCTCTGCATGCATGTCTTTCTCCTAAGCATACTTCTTTTACTTAGAAAATAAACGTTTGTTAGAATCAGGCGGTTTTAACATCAAATAACATTCAGCCTTATTACAGTTCTCGGAAATGTGCTTCGGCTATTGTCGTATTTGCTCTCGAATTTTTTTCTTTGTGGTACTACGTAAAATTTTCGACTGCAAAGAATTTGTAACATAATAAAAGGAAGAGAGTAACACAAAATGTTAAAAATAGTTAAATATTTTGAAGCAATCTGTTGTGAACTGTCAATAATAATAATAACAAAAATAAATTGGCGTCAACAAAAGTAAAAAAAAGTTAAATTTAGTTGTTTGCGATATTTTCCACAATTGTAAAAAAAAAAGAAAATGCTGACTTGTGCCTTATTTTTTTCGTCTGATGATGAAGATGAGTATACAGTGGCAGAGCTGAATACTTTGCGCAGAGAAATAAGAAATGCATCAAATATATTTGCTATGCCAAATTTGAAGTAAGTAGAGGTATCAAAAAAAGTAAAAAGTTTTATTATATTCCTTTACAGATTCGTTAGCTATTTCCGATTAAACAAGACGGCTTTTAAATACGTTTTGGACATGATTGAGCCTAAATTGAAATAATCGAAAAGAACTTCGGTAGTGCAAATAAACTGAAACTGGCAGCAACAATGCGTATATTTGCAGAATGCGGTTACCAGAAAGGAGCTGGTAATGACTACAATGTAGGTCTTGCACAGTCGTCTTTCAGCATTTAAAGAGTGTATAAATGCAATGAACAGCGAACTATGCAAAATCTGGATTTCTTTTAATATGAGTGAAAATGAAAAGTTTGAAATAAAGGAACATTCCTATAACAAAACTGGTTTTCCTGGTGTCAAAGGATTCAACTGTTCAGTTATAACTGACAGACTTAACTGTGAACTGAGATGTACAACACGTGCAGTTCAATACTTCAGTTTTTAACATGGATTCGAACGAAGCTTGTTGTAGGCAGCCTCTTTTTTGGCGCGATCATGGTACTCGCTAGATTTAACTTGCAATAGACAAGGTTCAGATCTATATATTGCAATAAAATCAACTAACACTTGGTTCAGTTTATGTAAAAATTTAAAATTTCTCAGTTTAACTGAACAGTTCAGTTGAATATATAATAAAGAAACAAATACCGTAAGAATACTATCAATTTTCGATGTCTCTGGGCAGTAAGAAAAATTTTAATATAAGTATTATTCTTGATTACTTTTAACTTATTACTAATATAATATAAAATATGTACATACAGTTTGTAAAAAAAATGTTTTCAAAGCTAAAGAAAATTAAAAACTTTAAGATAAACTTTTATTTTTAGGTAAAATGTATAACATTTATTATTATTTTTTTTTTATTTAAGTGATTGAAGATGTTGCTAAACACATTTCACAAGAAAAAACAAAATTTATTCTAATAACAGACAAAAAATTTTAACTTAAAATAAAATACTTCACTTTGTACGCTGTAAAATAAATGTTTTCAAAACTAGTATATGATAATGAAAAAACGTTTCATATGCTTTGAAAAAATTTTTTTTTTTTCTGCTAGTACTTTGTATGTCTTCCTTTAGCATCAATTACAGCTCCTAATCGTCTACACATTGAATGGATCAGTTTTGGTACATCGTAATCATCAGGTGTTTTTCCCACTCTTCTTTTATAAATCTTATTAATTGTGCTTTGTTTTTCGGAGACCTTTTCCCGACTTTTTTCTTTAGGTGGACCCATAAATTTTCTATTGGGTTTAGGTCGGGGCTTTGTGCTGGGGTATCAATGACTTTTCTGCAATTATATAGTAACCAGGATCTGCAAACGTACGATTTATGCTTTGGGTCATTATCTTGGTAAAACTTATAGTTTAACTTTGCGGGATTTTCTGGGTCAATAAATCCGATTTTTTGAGCACTGGCACTAAACTCATTTCTTAAAATGTCCAGATAGACTTCCTTCGTCATTATCTCTTCCAATATCCTTAGTTTGCCAACCCCTTGGATGAAATGCAACCCCACACCATTACAGATAATTTTCCAAATTTTACAGTGGGTATTATATTTTTATTTTCTAAAACCGTCAGGGGCTTACGCCAAATTTTTTGAGGTCCATCGTGATAATAAATCATTACCTTCGTCTCGTCGCAAAAAATTACATCATCCCAGTACTCCGGAGGACAAGAAATATGTTCAATGGCAAATTTATATCTTTTCTCAATATTTAGCGTGGAGAGCAAAGGTTTTTTTCTGGCGACTCTTGAAAAGTATTTATTGCTCTGCAGAACGTTTCGAACAGTCTGATGGGAGATACTTACATCACATTCACGATTGATTTCAAGTGCAATACCTCTAGTGCTGGAATGTGGATTACCATCAATAATTTTCAAAATTTTCCTTTCAATGCGCCGATTTACTTTTTTTGGTCTGCCTGGTATTGGTTCTGGGTCAAGCCTTGCTTCTTTTTCTGCACGTTTAATAACATTAGATACTGTCCTTAGGTTAAGGGAGAACATTTCTGCAATTTCTTTGTGAGACTTTCCTTTATAATAATTAAAATACACTAGCTGTGTGATATCTTTGCTTAATCGTTTTCCTGGCATTTTGTTTATATTTATAACTAATCACTTGTTGTTTGTACAGGCGTAGTTTCATTAACAAATGCTACCTACTATACTTACCATGCGTAAAAGGAATTTACATTCAATAAATGTGCAAAAAACTAACGGATCTTCTCTGCTTTTGGTTTTTATACCCTTCACACAGTAAAAAAAAGGGTATATATAGGTTTGTCATTCCGTGTGAAATTTCTTCAATTTTCATTTCCGACCCCATAAAGTATATATTTTCTGAAAGCTTATGAATAGGGGAGTCGACTAAGCTCTGTCAGTCTGTCCGTGTGTATGTTGAAATCAACTTTTTGAAGCCCCCAGACATCGCTTGGACCCGAGTGAGGTATTAAAATATCAGAAATATTCGGGAGTAGATCGCTATTGAAAATCAGAAACATCGGTACATAAGCACCTGAGATATGAGCAAAAACCCACGACCACCTCGATTTTTTTTTCACAAAAACAACATTACAACAACAACATACATACATACAAACGTGTACATATACTGGTTAGAGTAACCGTGGCATTGAATCCCAGCTGAGCCCAAAAAAATTTTTTTTATATTTTTTTTTAATTTTTTTTAATTTTTTTTTATTTTTTATTTAATATATTATTTATATTTTTATTATTTTTAAAAAATTTTTTTTTTATACCCTTCACCTGTGGTGCACAAGGGTATATATAGCTTTGTCATTCCGTTTGTAATTTCTACAATTTTCATTTCCGACCCCATAAAGTATATATTTTCTGAAAGCTTATGAATAGAGGAGTCGATTAAGCCCTGACCGTCTGCCCGTCTGTCCGTGTGTTGGTTGAAATCAACTTTTAGAAGCAACTATATGTTCCTCAGATCTGTATATGGTATCAATCTCTTGGAAATATCCAGGAATGAATCGCTATTGAAATTCAGCACAATCGCCCCATAACTTTCTGAGATATGAGCAAAAAACCACGACCACCTCATTTTTTTCACAATTACAACAACAACATAGATACATACATACATGTAAAAAACATACCAAACAAAAAAAATTACAAAAAAAAAAATATTAAAAATAAGAAAATTATTTTTAAAAAAATTTTTTTTTTTAAATTTTTTTATATATTTTGTTTTTTTTTTTTAATTTTTTTTTTATTTTTTTTAACACATACGTAAATTTATAATTTTACAATGGGATGTTTTTATATATGTGTGTTTTTTATATGTTTGTACATACATACGTATTTCATATGGGATGAATGGTGGTACAAACTACTGTTATTGCATGACTACACGTTGTGCAGGGTATATAAGATTCGGCACTGCCGAATATAGCGCTCTTACTTGTTTGAAGACATTTTTTTACACCTTTTAAAGAAAGTAAAATTATTTTGTAGCGTTGTTATTGTTACGTGTGCGTCTATTATAAGAAGAGTTGGCGCCTTTTTGTCGCGAACAAACAGGACAACAGTTACGTACAAAAAAAAATTAAAAAAAAAAAACAAGTAACAGTGCTATATTCGGCCGTGCCGAATCTTATATACCCTTCACAACGTGTAGTCATGCAATAACAATTGTTTGTATCACCATTCATCCCATATAAAATACGTGCATACGTACACGTTAGAATAAATGTGGCATCGAATCCCAGCTGAGCCAAAAAAATTTTATTTTATTTAATATATTATTTATATTTTATTATATTTTTTTTATATTTTTTTTAAATTTTTTTAAAAAATTTTTTTTAGAAAAATTTTTAAAAAATTTTTTAAAATTTTTTTTTAAATTTTTTAACAATTTTTTTTTTGTAGTTTTTTTTTTATTATTTTTAATATTTTTTTTTTTTAATTTTTTTTTGTTTGGTATGTTTTTTACATGTATTTATGTATGTATGTTGTTGTTGTAATTGTGAAAAAAAACGAGGTGGTCGTGGTTTTTTGCTCATATCTCAGAAAGTTATGGGGCGATTGTGCTGAATTTCAATAGCGATTCATTCCTGGATATTTCCAAGAGATTGATACCATATACAGATGTGAGGAACATGTGGTTGCTTCTAAAAGTTGATTTCAACCAACAGACGGGCAGACGGATAGACGGACAGACGGTCAGGGCTTAATCGACTCCTCTATTCATAAGCTTTCAGAAAATATATACTTTATGGGGTCGGAAATGAAAATTGTAGAAATTACAAACGGAATGACAAAGCTATATATACCCTTGTGCACCACAGGTGAAGGGTATAAAAAAGATTTTGTTGTTGTTATTAGTTATTTAAATTGAAATTCCTAAAAAAATTTAGCTTTGAAAACATTTTTTTTACAAACTGTATATTATTTTGCATTTACTTAAATTGCGTATAATTTATCAGAATTATGTTTTTGGATCCTTTCGCTGTTATATTAATATTTATATTTCATTTTTATAAAATTATTTGTATGTGTAAAATATATTTGAATATTGGTTAATTTATGTTTATACTCATCAGAAATAATATGTTAGAATGACTTTGGAACATTAGATATTTTCTCTGATACCATAATTTTTAAGCCCCCAATGAATTACTCTGTGCGTGCATGTCTTTCTCCTAATCATACTTCTTTTACTTAGAAAATAAACGTTTGTTAGAATCAGGCGGATTTAACATCAAATAACATTCAGCCTTATTACGGTTCTCGAAAATGTGCTTCGGCTATTGTCGTATTTGCTCTCGAATTTTTTTCTTTGTGGTACAACGTAAAATTTTCGACTGCAAAGAATTTGTAACATAATAAAAGGAAGAGAGTAACACAAAATGTTAAAAATAGTTAAATATTTTGAAGCAATCTGTTGTGAACTGTCAATAATAATAATAACAAAAATAAATTGGCGTCAACAAAAGTAAAAAAAGTTAAATTTAGTTGTTTGCGATATTTTCCACAATTGTAAAAAAAAAAAAGAAAATGCTGAGTTGTGCCTTATTTTTTTCGTCTGATGATGAAGATGAGTATACAGTGGCAGAGCTGAATACTTTGCGCAGAGAAATAAGAAATGCATCAAATATATTTGCTATGCCAAATTTGAAGTAAGTAGAGGTATCAAAAAAAGTAAAAAGTTTTACTATATTCCTTTACAGATTCGTTAGCTATTCCCGATTAAACAAGACGGCTTTTAAATACGTTTTGGACATGATTGAGCCTAAATTGAAAGAATCGAAAAGAACTTCGGTAGTGCAAATAAACTGAAACTGGCAGCAACAATGCGTATACTTGCAGAATGCGGTTACCAGAAAGGAGCTGGTAATGACTACAAAGTAGGTCTTGCACAGTCGTCTTTCAGCATTTAAAGAGTGTATAGATGCAATGAACAGCGAACTATGCAAAAGCTGGATTTCTTTTAATATGAGTGAAAATGAAAAGTTTGAAATAAAGGAACATTCCTATAACAAAACTGGTTTTCCTGGTGTCAAAGGATTCAACTGTTCAGTTATAACTGACAGACTTAACTGTGATTTGAGATGTACAACACGTGCAGTTCAATACTTCAGTTTTTAACATGGATTCGAACGAAGCTTGTTGTAGGCAGCCTCTTTTTTGGCGCGATCATGGTACTCGCTAGATTTAACTTGCCACAGACAAGGTTCAGATCTATATATTGCAATAAAATCAACTAACACTTGGTTCAGTTTATGTAAAAATTTAAAACTTCTCAGTTTAGCTGAATAGTTCAGTTGAACTGTCAGTTGTTACTCACATACGTACAGTTTTAACTGAACAGTTGAAATTGACAGTAAAAACTGTACGTGAGTGGCCGGCTTTAGGGACTATGTGAGGGATAGTCAGTCGAGGTACGTTTTGTGGTTGTTCATCGACTTTAAGGGTGCTTTTCATAATTTGTGTTGGTATAGTTTAATGACTAAGTTGCGTGAACTGAAGTGTGTAGACGTTAAACTGTGGGAAAGTTATTTTACTGCTAGTGTTAATGTCGCCCGGGGCTGTCCACAGGGTTCTATATCTGGTCCATTTATATGGAGCATGATGATGGACCTTTTGTAAAGGCAGCTTAGTTTGTTGAGTAAAGTTTGTGCTTATGCTGACGATTTGCTTGTTATGGTAGAGGGCGGTTCGAGACTAGATATTGAGACCCTATGTGGGAAGTTACGCGAGTTATAGGCGATTGAAGTAGGCATGTTGGTGTTGATGTGGCAGTAGAATAGCCGGCGGCGATTTTGCTCAAGGGATTTTTAACACATGAGCGGCATCTGGTGGATAGGTTTGAAGGTACTTCCATTAGACATGAGTCTGAGGTTAAGTATCTTGGTGTAACTATGAGGGAGAGGATGAAGTTTGGGGTAGATTTGGATAGGGTCCAAGAAAAGTTAACGGGTGTGGTGGCACGCGTGAGGCATGTTTTGTGCAGTGACTGGGACCTCAGTAGAAGTGCTGTACACACGATATATGAGGGCCTGTTCCTTGCGTGTGCTCCTTATTGTGCGACAGCTTGGAGTGGAAATGTTAGCTCGGCTGTAGGTCGTATCAAAATCTTGACTTGTCAGACTCATTTTGTTAGGTTGTGTTCCTGTTTGTCGTACTGTGTCTACGGATGCATTGCAGGTATTGCTAGGTAAACTACCTTTTGATATGATAGTTATTCGCCGTAGTATACTGTTCTATTTTTCACGAAGGAGTTTCTATATATATTATGATATATATTAAAAACTAGAGTATATAATGTAGAAACAAATACCGTTAGAATAAAATAAAATTTTGGTGCCTCTGGGCAGTAAGAAAAATTTTTATATAAAGTATTATTTTTGTTACTAATATAACATAGAAATGCCATGTATTGTATGTACATATCTTTTTTTTGCATATAGTTAAATTGTGTATAAAATATTAGAATTTTGTAAGACTTTTTGGATCCTTTCGCTGTTACATTAATATATATTTTTCATTGTTATAAAATTATTTGTATGTATGTGTAAAATATATTTGAATATTGGTTAATTTATGTTTATACTCATCAAAAATAATATGTTAGAATGACTAAGGAACATAAGATATTTTCTCTGATATCATAATTTTTAAACCCCCAATGAATTACTCTCTGCGTGCACGTCTTTCTTCTAAGCATACTTCTTTTACTTAGAAAATAAACGTTTGTTAGAATCGGACGGTTTTAACATCAAATAACATTGTGTTTGATCAGATAAAAATACTGCGAACGGATAAGTGAAAAAAATGAGTAAAGCAAAAGTAAAAAAAATATTTTTAGTGAGATAAAACAAAAAGCTGAACTAAAAGATCTTATATATATTGTTACGTTTATACCTTTTATAAACGTTGGATTATTTCCTTTAAATAAACCTTTTGAGTTCTTTTATTGCAAATAAAAACACTTTAAATTCGTTATAAAATTAAGAGCACTTTATTTACTTAAACACACTCAAAGATTGCTTTAATATCACTTTACTTATTACACTTGTGGTTATACACTTTTATTATCAAAGACACTTTGATACGCACCTTACAAGCTCTACTGTAATACTGATCATGTTAGCTGTGTTGTTTGGCTATTTATAGTAACATAGTGGTGTTCGGTAACATTCGACAAAGTTCTCGTATGTACATTCTAGTACATTCGAAAACCGTTAAATTAAGACGTTAAGTAATATGCACGAATAATAGAAGTGCCTAAAAGTATGCTACACATAATAACAAACAACATTTTCGAACAACCAGCAAAATAAACTAATACAAATACAACTACAGTAACTTAAACTACTACAACTAAAATAAATTATAATGTAAATTAAGCTACTTAAAAATAAGTCTGTAACACTACCGCCCGCTTAAGCCTGTTCGTCCCGAATAGGCACAAATTCACTTTTTCCGTACTTAGCGAGGCGCTCGAGATGAACAACTTTCATCTTTGATCTTGGGCTATTGTACTTCTGTATTCTATACACAACATCATTTATTCTTTTTATCACCTTATACGGCCCATCCCAATGAGTTTGCAGTTTAGGAGACAGTCCTTTTTTCCGTTGTGGGTTATATAGTAGAACTAGCTGACCCTCATTAAAGCCTTCAGAATTTGCTGCTCTGTCATATCTGGCCTTCATCTTGTCGCTGGTCAGTTTTATTCGGCCACGAAGGAATTCATGAATTTCGTCGAGCTCGTTTTGTCCCCTTTAAGTGTCTTCTTCGTGCTCATCTATTGTCGAGGGATTAATACCGAATTCTAGATCACCTGGCAGTTTCAGCTCGGTTCCAAACATAATTTTTGCAGGTGTTCGGGAGGTAGAGTCATGAACGGCTGACCTGTATGCCAACAGAAATTTTGGTGTGTGCTCATCCCAGTCCCTTTGGTGTGCACTTACCACTTTCCTCAAGTGTTCCTCCAACGTGCGGTTAAATCTCTCGACCATGCCGTCAGATTGTGGATGCAGTGGCGTAGTCCTCGTTTTTCGGATACCGTATAGTTCGCACATTTCCTGGAATATCGCAGATTCAAAATTTCTTCCCTGATCAGAATGTAGCTCCAGCGGAACTCCATAGCGGCACACCCAGTTGTTCACAAATGCGTTTACGACAGTTTTAGCTTCTTGGTTTGGTATTGCGTATACCTCTGCCCATTTGATAAAATAGTCGATTACAACTAGAACGTAACGGTTTCCAGCCTCACTAACAGGAAAAGGGCCTGCTATATCCATCGCTATTCGCTCAAACGGAGCACCTGAATTGTACTGCTGCAGCGCTCCTCGACTCCGTCTTACTGGGCCCTTGGCTGCGATACATTGTACGCAATTTGCTATCCAATCAGCTACAGATTGTTGGCATCCAACCCAATAGAAACGTTGCTTTATTTTTTCTATGGTTTTTGTTACACCAAGATGACCACCACTTGAACCATTATGAAACTCCTTCAATCCCGCTTCTGACACCAGTTGTTACGTTTATACCTTTTATAAACGTTGGATTATTTCCTTTAAATAAACCTTTTGAGTTCTTTTATTGCAAATAAAAACACTTTAAATTCGTTATAAAATTAAGAGCACTTTATTTACTTAAACACACTCAAATATTGCTTTAATATCACTTTACTTATTACACTTATGGCTATACACTTTTATTATCAAACACACTTTGATACGCACCTTACAAGCTCCACTGTAATACTGATCATGTTAGCTGTGTTGTTTGGCTATTTATAGTAACATAGTGGTGTTCGGTAACATTCGACAAAGTTCTCGTATGTACATTCTAGTACATTCGAAAACCGTTAAATTAAGACGTTAAGTAATATGCACGAATAATAGAAGTGCCTAAAAGTATGCTACACATAATAACAAACAACATTTTCGAACAACCAGCAAAATAAACTAATACAAATACAACTACAGTAACTTAAACTACTACAACTAAAATAAATTATAATGTAAATTAAGCTACTTAAAAATAAGTCTGTAACAATATCTATCTATATATATAAAAATCAATGTGTGTTTGTATGTTTGTATGTTTGTTTGTGCTTTATAGACGGCTAAACGGCTGGACCGATTTCCTTGAAATTTTCACAGAATCTTTCTGTATGTCTGGAAGGAACTATAGGCTATACTTTCGTTTGAAATTGTAAGTGGGCGTGGTGCCGCGCCCTATTAAAGAATAAGTATTAAATATTATATATCACGAAAGTTAATGCAGGTAGAGTCTTCAAATTAAGTACGGTAAGCTTTGACATCCACACGAACATTTGGGTAAAAAATGGGCGGACTTGGAATAGTAGGCGTGGCCACATGAATTGAATACTAAAATTCGTATATTTGGAAAACGAAATCGATTAGAGTAGTAAAATTTCGCAAGAGCAACTTTGACATCCAAATAAACATTTCTGGAAAAAATGGGTACATTGGCAATAGTGGGCGTGGCACCTGCCATATGAATTAAATACTAAAATTTGTATATCTGGAAAACGATATCGATTAGAGTACCAATATTCTACAAGAGCAACTTTGACACCCAAATGAACATTTTTGGAAAAAAAGGGTACATTAGATATAGTGGGCGTGGCACCTGCCATATGAATTAAATACTAAAATTCGTATATTTGGAAAACGAAATCGATTAGAGTAGTAAAATTTTGCAAGAGCAGCTTTAATATTCAAATAAACATTTATGGAAAAAATGGGTGCATTAACAATAGTGGGCGTGGCACCTGCCATATGAATTAAATACTAAAATTTGGGGTGGCGAAGCACACCGGGTATTAGCTAGTATGTATATAAAAATCAATGTGTGTTTGTATGTTTGTTTGTGCTTTATAGACGGCTAAACGGCTAGACCGATTTCCTTGAAATTTTCACAGAATCTTTCTGTATATCTGGAAGGAACTATAGGCTATGCTTTGGTTTGAAATTGTAAGTGGGCGGGGTGCCACGCCCTATTAGAGAATAAGTATTAAATATTGTATATCACGAAAGTTAAGAGTCTTTAAATTAAGTACGGTAAACTTTGACATCCACACAAACATTTGGGTAAAAAATGGGCGGACTTGGAATAGTAGGCGTGGCCACATGAATTAAATACTAAAATTCGTATATTTGGAAAACGATATCGATTAGAGTACTAAAATTTTGCAAGAGAAACTTTTACATCCAAATAAATATTTCTGGAAAAAATTGGTACAGTAGCAATAGTGGGCGTGGCACCTGCCATATGAATTAAATACTAAAATTTTTATATCTGGAAAACGATATCGATTAGAGTACTAAAATTTTGCAAGAGCAACTTTGACATCCAAATAAACATTTCTGGGAAAAATGGGTATATTGGCAATAGTGAGCGTGGCTCCTGCCATATGAATTAAATACTAAAATTTGTATATCAGGAAAACCATATCGATTAGAGTACTAAAATTCTACAAGAGCAACTTTGACATCCAAGTAAACATTTCTGGAAGAAATGGGTACATTAACAATAGTGGGCGGGGCACCTGCAATATGAATTATACACTAAAGTTTGTATATCTGGATAACGATATCGACTAGAGTACTTAAATTCTACAAGAGCAACTTTGACATCCAAATAAACATTTAAAAAAAAAAGAGTATATTAGCAATAGTGGGCGTGGCACCTGCCATATGAATTAAATACTAAATTGCGTATATTTGGAAAACGATATCGATTTGAGTACTAAATTTTTGCAAGAGCGACTTTGACACCCAAATAAACATTTCTGGAATAAAATGGGTACATTAGAAATAGTGGGCGTGGCAGCTCTCATAGCAATTGAATACTAAAATTCGTATATTCGGGAAGCGATAATAGTTAGAGTACCCAAATTTTTTCACGAAAAGCTTTGACATCTCTATGACTATTTTGATAAGAAATGTATGTATACAAAAAATCGTATATAAAGGAAGCGATAATGGTTAAAGTACCCAAATTTTTCAAGAGACAATTTTACGTCTATATGATTATTTGAATAAGAAATGTTTGATTTAGTAGGCGTGGCACTTGCCACATCTGTGATCCCCGCAAACGTTTTTAAATTTTATCACCTGTAATTTTTTCGGTATAAGAAATTGTTTGACCTGAAATAAAATTTGTTACCTAATATTCCAAAAATATAAATTTGTTACCCATTAAATTTTGCAACGCAGGTGAATAATTTTTTTACCTGTGATCGGTTCAAAAAATCATTTTTAAAGATTTATTATCCGTAATTGCCAAATCTGTGATCCCCGCAAACGTTTTTAAATTTTATTACCTGTAATTTTTTCGGTCTAAGAAATTGTTTGACGTGAAATAAAATTTGTTACCTAATATTCCAAAAATATAAATTTGTAACCCATTAAATTTTGCAACGTAGATGAATCATTTTTTGACCTGTGGTCGGTTCAAAAAATCATTTTTAAAGATTTATTATCTGTAATTACCAAATCTGTGATCCCCGCAAACGTTTTTACATTTTATTACCTGTAATTTTTTTTTGGTATAAGAAATTGTTTGACCTGAAATAAAATTTGTAACCTAATATTCCAAAAATATAAATTTGTAACCCATTAAATTTTGCAACATAGGTGAATCATTTTTTGACCTGTGGTCGGTTCAAAAAATCATTTTTAAGGATTTATTATCCGTAGTTGCTAAATCTGTGATCCCCGCAAACGTTTTTACATTTTATTACCTGTAATTTTTTCGGTCTAAGAAATTGTTTGACCTGAAATAAAATTTGTTACTTAATATTCCAAAAATATAAATTTGTTACCCATTAAATATGTGTCCAAGAACCATTGTTGTACAAAGACAGGGTTTGTGGGCTAAACAGGGATGGCTACTACATTCTGTATGCAGCCGGACCAGGGAGGACCAGATCTTGAATTATGGCCAAAACAATCTTAAAGCTTTTGTTCTATCCGACATCAGTGATAAGGACACCTGTACTATAGCCATCGAGAACAAGAGGCGAATAGTCTGGCTAATGAGCTGTTATATGGCGCACGATCATGGAGGGGACCCACCTAACTCCATCACTAGGAAGGCGATGTTTTGCGCGAACGAAAGGAACATCCCTCTCATAATCTGCGCGGATGCCAACGCGCACCATACCGTCTGGGGTAGCTCGGATATCAACCAAAGGGGTGAGTCACTCCTCGAATTTATAATTGAAAATAAACTAACAGTAGTTAATAGGGGTAATGAACCCACCTTTCTAGTTACTAACAGAAGGGAGGTTTTGGATGTTACTCTTACTAGCGATAAGTATGTGAATTTGATAGGAAATTGGAGGGTGTCAAAGGACCGCTCTTTTTCCGATCACCTTATATTGATTTCGATTTGTTTTTCGAAGTGGATTCTGAAAGTCATTTCTTGAATAGGAGAAGGACAAACTGGTCTGTTTATGCTGAGGTGCTGAATAGAAAGCTCTCTTCATGTCCAGACTCCATTGACGATAGGTCCACTCTGCACTCCGTAACTGAGTTCTTGAGTAATGTAATGGCTGAGTCGACCGATAACTCCTGTAGGAAAACTACTAGGAAAGGTAAGGCCAAGCCCACTTGGTGGAATGCCGAAATTGCGAAAAGGCGCAAGGATTGCAGGAAACTATTCAATGAGGCTAAAAGGAGTGGATATTGGGCCACATATAAATCCTCCCTAAATGGGTTTAAAAACCTTATCAGAAGAGCCAAGAGGCAATCCTGGAGAAAATTCTGCAGTGACGTGGAAAATTCTTCGGAGACAACTCGGCTACGAAAGATTCTATCATCGAATCCAACAATACCATCATACATACAGAGGGCGGATGGTTGTGATGTTGGTTGGATGGTTATGGAATTATGTGAATTATGGACATGCAAGAATTTTGGGTATGATCAATATTGCTTCTCCTATTGATTACAAGGTACCTGAACCAGCATTCGATCCGGGTTTCGTGACGAATATACCGGATAGATCTGAATACGACAACGGCCTCCGACCTCCGGAGAATGCCATCCAGATATTTACTGACGGATCGAAATCACATGCTGGAGCTGGATGTGGTATCTTTTCGATCCAGTTGGGTTTGAAATTGTCCCTTAGGCTACCGGATTACTGTAGCGCGATACAGGCCGAACTAATGGCTATTAGGACAGCCGCGGGACAGATTCAGTATAATGAAATATCTGGCAGGGATATTTATATATTTACTGACAGCAAGGCGGCTATTATGTCCCTTGAGAGTGTGTACAGCACATCGAAAATTGCCCAGGAATGCCGGGTGTCTCTTGAGGAGATAGCGCGACATTCGACTGTTACCCTTGTGTGGGTTCCAGGACATGGGGATATTGATGGTAATAATAGAGCTGATGCACTTGCAAAAGCCGGCACCACCTTAGATTCGGTTGAATCCAGTTATGCTTTGGGTATTCCCTTATCGAAGGGTACACAGCTAATCTCACATCGATTATATTTGGATGCCAAGGAAAGATGGGTGAGATAACCCACTTGTTTGGAAACCAGAAAGATCTGGCCTGACATGGATGTGCATAGGACGCAATATGCAGTAAATATGCCCCGAATCCACCATAGGAACCTCATAGCGGTCATTACCGGACAATGGCCTAAAGGCACACATGCGAAAAGGCTGAATATCCCTTACAACGACTTCTGCACAAGTTGCGATAACGAGGTAAAGGAGAAAACGACTGAACATCTTCTCTGCAATTGTCCTGCATTCGGGGACCTGAGACGCCAGGTCAACGAATACTTGTAAGTAAAACTTGTCTTTTCGCAGTTTATCTGGGAAAGATCCATACCTTGGTGAACAGGACAGGATGGCTGAGGAACGACGACCAGGGGACATAGACAAACGGGCGATGGTGCCTACGGTATCACAACGGGACCCTCGGAGGACCCAAGTGAGCTATGCCTTCGGGCGGCTGCCGGATCTAACCTAACCTAACCTACACATTAAATTTTCCAACGCAGGTGAATAATTTTTTTACCTGTGATCGGCTCAAAAAATCATTTTTAAAGATTTATTATCCGTAATTACCAAATCTGTGATCCCCGCAAACGTTTTTACATTTTATTACCTGCAATTTTTCCGGTATAGGAAATTGTTTGACCTGAAATAAAATTTGTTACCTAATATTCCAAAAATATAAATTTGTTACCCATTAAATTTTGCAACGCAGGTTAATATTTTTTTTACCTGTGGTCGGTTCAAAAAATCATTTTTAAAGATTTATTATCCGTAATTTTTTGTTAAAGAAAATTTTCTGACCTGGTAAGAAATTTGTTACCTAAGATTTAAAAAATTATAATTTTGACGTACATTCAATTTTATAATTTAATTGAATCTTTGATTCTGAACAAGTTACAAGTTTTTTTTTGTGAATATATACTGTAAAAAATTACAAGTAAAATGCCTCAAAAAAAACATTCCTTTCTAAACGCACCAAATCTGCAGAATCATTGCAATCGCAAAGAGAAAATGAAACTTCAGAAGAGCGTGAAGATCGCCTTATAACTGAAAGAGGTCGAGCTTCAACCTCTAGAGCTGCCGAAACATATGAACAGCATAACAGCAACAGCAAAGAGAAAGATCACGATCATCAACATCAAGAGCTTCTGAAACACGATCTGAACGCGAAACACGCTTGGAAGGTCTTCGACATCATGCTGTAACAGCACGAGCTAACGAGACACCGTCACAACGGGAAGGGCGTCTTCAAAGTCAGCAAAGTCGTACCTCAATATCACGAGCTACAGAAACATTGTTAGGACGCTTAGAAGGTATTCGACATCATGCTGAAACAGTACGAGCTAACGAGACACCGTCACAACGGGAAGGGCGTCTTCAAAGTCGTACCTCAACATCACGAGCTACAGAAACATTGTTAGAACGCGTACAACGCCTAGAAGGTATTCGACATCATGCTGAAGCAGTACGAGCTACCGAGACACCGTCACAACGGGAAGGGCGTCTTCAAAGTCAGCAAAGTCATACCACAACATCCCGAGCCACTGAAACACCTTTACAACACGAAGAACGCCTTGAAGGTCTTCGACATCATGCTGTAGCAGTTCGATCTAACGAGACACCGTTGGAACGTGAAGTACGTATTCAAACTCAGCGAAATCGTACAAGACCATCACGAGCCACAGAAACTTTGTTACAGCGTGAGGAACGCCTTGAAGATATTCGACGTCACGCCACAACAGTACGAGCCACCGTTGGAAGGTGAAGAACGTTTAAAAGCTCAGCGGATTCGAACCTTATCAAGAAGAGCAACAGAGAGGATAGAACAATTGAACTTACGCCGTGAACAAAATCGAAATCGAATGGTTAGTCATCGGAATGCATTTCACACATATGCACGTATTGCATTTAATTACAGGACCGATATTGATTATGCCGAAGACCCATTAGTGGCAATAGGTGGCATGAATAAAGTTTGTCAATATTGTAGTCAAATGTGGGGATGTGCTACTAAGAAACAAATAGAAATCATCCAACGCGTCCAAAACAAAATTCTAAAAAACATAGTGAACGCACCTTGGTACATCAGAATTGATGATCTACATAGAGATCTCGGAGTAATGAAAGTTACGGAAGTGATAAAACTGTTTGCAACTAAGCATGTAAACAGAATGCAGTCTCACATAAACCCAGAAGCTTCTATCTTAAGCAACGAAGAAATCTACACAAGAAGACTACAGAGAACTAAGCCACATGATTTAGCGTCAAATATTGCTTAACTTCAATGAGACAGAAAAAAATTACTTGTTGGTCATATAGACTAGGTGTAATAAAATGAAATGTATATGTCTGTATAATCCTTTATCATTTCAACAAATAAAAAAAAAAAAAAAAAAAAAATATTGTAGTGCACTCAAATACAAAAATGAAACACCTGGAATGTCTTGTGCAAACGGTAAAGTTGTTTTGCCTGAATTGCTTCCTCCACCAGAACCTTTACAGTCATTGATTTCAGGTAAGACATTCATGGTCTAATTCATAAACGTCTTTGAAATTTATCATAGGTTTACAAATCAAATGTTATAAGTATTAAAATTTTGCTTTATAAACCTTTGATAAATTTAAAAGATGTTTATAAATTAGGCCTTAGATATATATAAATCTATCATATTACCAAAATATTTAATTCAATTTTTAGGAACGAATGTGGATACACAACATTTTCTTAGTAAAATAAGGAAATATAATTCGTCTTTCCAAATGACATCGTTTGGTGCTACCAAAGTAATTCGACACAATTTTATGACCACGTTTCGGGTTCAAGGTCAAATTTACCATAAAATGGGGTCATTGTTGCCAGTTCCAAATGAAGATCCTAAGTTCTTACAAATTTATTTCATAGGAGAAGCGGATAACAATGACCAAGTGCAACTCCGACAGCATTATAACCCTGACACAAAACATTGGATAGTGGCCGAATTGCAAGTGATGTTTCATGAACACAACGAATTAGTAAGGATCTTTAAGCAAGCCAAAGATGACGATTGAGGTCAGATGACCATATTATCGCTATTCATGCTGATAAAACACCACCTGGACAACACCAAGGACGATACAATGCACCTACAATGGATGACGTAGCCATTTTGATGGTAGGTGATCCAGTGGTACCACGAGATAATTATTCGCCGCCGTAACGAAAGGATCAACAGGATAGCTGAAACTCAAGGTGGAGTTACATACCAACCGTTCATGCGTTGTTGCGTTTGATACTTTTTCACCTTTTTATACGTTTCTAATCTCACGTTACATACAATGCGTTTTATGCATCAACTCTTATGTTTTAATCAGCTGTTGTGTTTATATTTTTACTAACTAAAAACAAAAAGTGGCAGAGCTGAATACTTTGCGCAGAGAAATAAGAAATGCATCAAATATATTTGCTATGCCAAATTTGAAGTAAGTAGAGGTATCAAAAAAAGTAAAAAGTTTTACTATATTCCTTTACAGATTCGTTAGCTATTTCCGATTAAACAAGACGGCTTTTAAATACGTTTTGGACATGATTGAGCCTAAATTGAAAGAATCGAAAAGAACTTCGGTAGTGCAAATAAACTGAAACTGGCAGCAACAATGCGTATACTTGCAGAATGCGGTTACCAGAAAGGAGCTGGTAATGACTACAAAGTAGGTCTTGCACAGTCGTCTTTCAGCATTTAAAGAGTGTATAGATGCAATGAACAGCGAACTATGCAAAAGCTGGATTTCTTTTAATATGAGTGAAAATGAAAAGTTTGAAATAAAGGAACATTCCTATAACAAAACTGGTTTTCCTGGTGTCAAAGGATTCAACTGTTCAGTTATAACTGACAGACTTAACTGTGATTTGAGATGTACAACACGTGCAGTTCAATACTTCAGTTCTTAACATGGATTCGAACGAAGCTTGTTGTAGGCAGCCTCTTTTTTGGCGCGATCATGGTACTCGCTAGATTTAACTTGCCACAGACAAGGTTCAGATCTATATATTGCAATAAAATCAACACTTGGTTCAGTTTATGTAAAAATTTAAAACTTCTCAGTTTAACTGAATAGTTCAGTTGAACTGTCAGTTGTTACTCACATACGTACAGTTTTAACTGAACAGTTGAAATTGACAGTAAAAACTGTACGTGAGTGGCCGGCTTTAGGGACTATGTGAGGGATAGTCAGTCGAGGTACGTTTTGTGGTTGTTCATCGACTTTAAGGGTGCTTTTCATAATTTGTGTTGGTATAGTTTAATGACTAAGTTGCGTGAACTGAAGTGTGTAGACGTTAAACTGTGGGAAAGTTATTTTACTGCTAGTGTTAATGTCGCCCGGGGCTGTCCACAGGGTTCTATATCTGGTCCATTTATATGGAGCATGATGATGGACCTTTTGTAAAGGCAGCTTAGTTTGTTGAGTAAAGTTTGTGCTTATGCTGACGATTTGCTTGTTATGGTAGAGGGCGGTTCGAGACTCGATATTGAGACCCTATGTGGGAAGTTACGCGAGTTATAGGCGATTGAAGTAGGCATGTTGGTGTTGATGTGGCAGTAGAATAGCCGGCGGCGATTTTGCTCAAGGGATTTTTAACACATGAGCGGCATCTGGTGGATAGGTTTGATGGTACTTCCATTAGACATGAGTCTGAGGTTAAGTATCTTGGTGTAACTATGAGGGAGAGGATGAAGTTTGGGGTAGATTTGGATAGGGTCCAAGAAAAGTTAACGGGTGTGGTGGCACGTGTGAGGCATGTTTTGTGCAGTGACTGGGACCTCAGTAAAAGTGCTGTACACACGATATATGAGGGCCTGTTCCTTGCGTGTGCTCCTTATTGTGCGACAGCTTGGAGTGGAAATGTTAGCTCGGCTGTAGGTCGTAGCAAAATCTTGACTTGTCAGAGAGTCATTTTGTTAGGTTGTGTTCCTGTTTGTCGTACTGTGTCTACGGATGCATTGCAGGTATTGCTAGGTAAACTACCTTTTGATATGATAGTTATTCGCCGTAGTATACTGTTCTATTTTTCACGAAGGAGTTTCTATATATATTATGATATATATTAAAAACTGGAGTATATAATGTAGAAACAAATACCGTTAGAATAAAATAAAATTTTGGTGCCTCTGGGCAGTAAGAAAAATTTTTATATAAAGTATTATTTTTGTTACTAATATAACATAGAAATGCCATGTATTGTATGTACATATATTTTTTTTGCATATAGTTAAATTGTGTATAAAATATTAGAATTTTGTAAGACTTTTTGGATCCTTTCGGTGTTACATTAATATATATTTTTCATTGTTATAAAATTATTTGTATATATGTGTAAAATATATTTGAATATTGGTTAATTTATGTTTATACTCATCAAAAATAATATGTTAGAATGACTAAGGAACATAAGATATTTTCTCTGATATCATAATTTTTAAACCCCCAATGAATTACTCTCTGCGTGCACGTCTTTCTTCTAAGCATACTTCTTTTACTTAGAAAATAAACGTTTGTTAGAATCGGACGGTTTTAACATCAAATAACATTGTGTTTGATCAGATAAAAATACTGCGAACGGATAAGTGAAAAAAATGAGTAAAGCAAAGGTAAAAAAAATATTTTTAGTGAGATAAAACAAAAAGCTGAACTAAAAGATCTTATATATATTGTTACGTTTATACCTTTTATAAACGTTGGATTATTTCCTTTAAATAAACCTTTTGAGTTCTTTTATTGCAAATAAAAACACTTTAAATTCGTTATAAAATTAAGAGCACTTTATTTACTTAAACACACTCAAAGATTGCTTTAATACCACTTTACTTATTACACTTGTGGTTATACACTTTTATTATCAAAGACACTTTGTTACGCACCTTACAAGCTCTACTGTAATACTGATCATGTTAGCTGTGTTGTTTAGCTATTTATAGTAACATAGTGGTGTTCGGTAACATTCGACAAAGTTTTCGTATGTACATTCTAGTACATTCGAAAACCGTTAAATTTAAATTAAGACGTTAAGTAATATGCACGAATAATAGAAGTGCCTAAAAGTATGCTACACATAATAACAAACAACATTTTCGAACAACCAGCAAAATAAACTAATACAAATACAACTACAGTAACTTAAACTACTACAACTAAAATAAATTATAATGTAAATTAAGCTACTTAAAAATAAGTCTGTAACACTACCGCCCGCTTAATTAAGCCTGTTCGTCCCGAATAGGCACAAATTCACTTTTTCCGTACTTAGCGAGGCGCTCGAGATGAACAACTTTCATCTTTGATCTTGGGCTATTGTACTTCTATATTCTATACACAACATCATTTATTCTTTTTATCACCTTATACGGCCCATCCCAATGAGTTTGCAGTTTAGGAGACAGTCCTTTTTTCCGTTGTGGGTTATATAGTAGAACTAGCTGACCCTCATTAAAGCCTTCAGAATTTGCTGCTCTGTCATATCTGGCCTTCATCTTGTCGCTGGTCATTTTTATTCGGTCACGAAGGAATTCATGAATTTCGTCGAGCTCGTTTTGTCCCCTTGAAGTGTCTTCTTCGTGCTCATCTATTGTCGAGGGATTAATACCGAATTCTAGATCACCTGGCAGTTTCAGCTCGGTTCCAAACATAATTTTTGCAGGTGTTCGGGAGGTAGAGTCATGAACGGCTGACCTGTATGCCAACAGAAATTTTGATATGTGCTCATCCCAGTCCCTTTGGTGTGCACTTACCACTTTCCTCAAGTGTTCCTCCAACGTGCGGTTAAATCTCTCGACCATGCCGTCAGATTGTGGATGCAGTGGCGTAGTCCTCGTTTTTCGGATACCGTATAGTTCGCACATTTCCTGGAATATCGCAGATTCAAAATTTCTTCTCTGATCAGAATGTAGCTCCAGCGGAACTCCAAAGCGGCACACCCAGTTGTTCACAAATGCGTTTACGACAGTTTTAGCTTCTTGGTTTGGTATTGCGTATACCTCTGCCCATTTGATAAAATAGTCGATTACAACTAGAACGTAACGGTTTCCAGCCTCACTAACAGGAAAAGGGCCTGCTATATCCATCGCTATTCGCTCAAACGGAGCATCTGAATTGTACTGCTGCAGCGCTCCTCGACTCCGTCTTACTGGGCCCTTGGCTGCGATACATTGTGCGCAATTTGCTATCCAATCAGCTACAGATTGTTGGCATCCAACCCAATAGAAACGTTGCTTTATTTTTTCTATGGTTTTTGTTACACCAAGATGACCACCACTTGAACCATTATGAAACTCCTTCAATCCCGCTTCTGACACCAGTTGTTACGTTTATACCTTTTATAAACGTTGGATTATTTCCTTTAAATAAACCTTTTGAGTTCTTTTATTGCAAATAAAAACACTTTAAATTCGTTATAAAATTAAGAGCACTTTATTTACTTAAACACACTCAAATATTGCTTTAATATCACTTTACTTATTACACTTATGGTTATATACTTTTATTATCAAACACACTTTGATACGCACCTTACAAGCTCTACTGTAATACTGATCATGTTAGCTGTGTTGTTTGGCTATTTATAGTAACATAGTGGTGTTCGGTAACATTCGACAAAGTTCTCGCATGTACATTCTAGTACATTCGAAAACCGTTAAATTAAGACGTTAAGTAATATGCACGAATAATAGAAGTGCCTAAAAGTATGCTACACATAATAACAAACAACATTTTCGAACAACCAGCAAAATAAACTAATACAAATACAACTACAGTAACTTAAACTACTACAACTAAAATAAATTATAATGTAAATTAAGCTACTTAAAAATAAGTCTGTAACAATATATATAAAAATCAATGTGTGTTTGTATGTTTGTTTGTGCTAAACGGCTGGACCGATTTCCTTGAACTTTTCACAGAATCTTTCTGTATATCTGGAAGGAACTATAGGCTATACTTTGGTTTGAAATTGTAAGTGGGCGGGGTGCCACGCCCTATTAGAGAATAAGTATTAAATATTGTATATCACGAAAGTTAATGCAGGTAGAGTCTTTAAATTAAGTACGGTAAACTTTGACATCCACACAAACATTTGGGTAAAAAATGGGCGGACTTGGAATAGTAGGCGTGGCCACATGAATTAAATACTAAAATTCGTATATTTGGAAAACGATATCGATTAGAGTACTAAAATTTTGCAAGAGAAACTTTTACATCCAAATAAATATTTCTGGAAAAAATGGGTACAGTAGCAATAGTGGGCGTGGCACCTGCCATATGAATTAAATACTAAAATTTTTATATCTTGAAAACGATATCGATTAGAGTACTAAAATTTTGCAAGAGCAACTTTGACATCCAAATAAACATTTTTGGGAAAAATGGGTATATTGGCAATAGTGAGCGTGGCTCCTGCCATATGAATTAAATACTAAAATTTGTATATCAGGAAAACGATATCGATTAAAGTACTAAAATTCTAAAAGAGCAACTTTGACATCCAAGTAAACATTTCTGGAAGAAATGGGTACATTAACAATAGTGGGCGGGGCACCTGCAATATGAATTATACACTAAAGTTTGTATATCTGGATAACGATATCGATTAGAGTACTTAAATTCTACAAGAGCAACTTTGACATCCAAATAAACATTTAAAAAAAAAAGAGTACATTAGCAATAGTGGGCGTGGCACCTGCCATATGAATTAAATACTAAATTGCGTATATTTGGAAAACGATATCGATTTGAGTACTAAATTTTTGCAAGAGCGACTTTGACACCCAAATAAACATTTCTGGAATAAAATGGGTACATTAGAAATAGTGGGCGTGGCAGCTCTCATAGCAATTGAATACTAAAATTCGTATATTCGGGAAGCGATAATAGTTAGAGTACCCAAATTTTTTCACGAAAAGCTTTGACATCTCTATGACTATTTTGATAAGAAATGTATGTATACAAAAAATCGTATATAAAGGAAGCGATAATGGTTAAAGTACCCAAATTTTTCAAGAGACAATTTAACGTCTATATGATTATTTGAATAAGAAATGTTTGATTTAGTAGGCGTGGCACTTGCCACATCTGTGATCCCCGCAAACGTTTTTAAATTTTATCACCTGTAATTTTTTCGGTATAAGAAATTGTTTGACCTGAAATAAAATTTGTTACCTAATATTCCAAAAATATAAATTTGTTACCCATTAAATTTTGCAACGCAGGTGAATAATTTTTTTACCTCTGATCGGTTCAAAAAATCATTTTTAAAGATTTATTATCCGTAATTGCCAAATCTGTGATCCCCGCAAACGTTTTTACATTTTATTACCTGTAATTTTTTCGGTCTAAGAAATTGTTTGACGTGAAATAAAATTTGTTACCTAATATTCCAAAAATATAAATTTGTAACCCATTAAATTTTGCAACGTAGGTGAATCATTTTTTGACCTGTGGTCGGTTCAAAAAATCATTTTTAAAGATTTATTATCTGTAATTACCAAATCTGTGATCCCCGCAAACGTTTTTACATTTTATTACCTGTAATTTTTTTTGGTATAAGAAATTGTTTGACCTGAAATAAAATTTGTAACCTAATATTCCAAAAATATAAATTTGTAACCCATTAAATTTTGCAACTTAGGTGAATCATTTTTTGACCTGTGGTCGGTTCAAAAAATCATTTTTAAGGATTTATTATCCGTAGTTGCTAAATCTGTGATCCCCGCAAACGTTTTTACATTTTATTACCTGTAATTTTTTCGGTCTAAGAAATTGTTTGACCTGAAATAAAATTTGTTACCTAATATTCCAAAAATATAAATTTGTTACCCATTAAATATGTGTCCAAGAACCATTGTTGTACAAAGACAGGGTTTGCGGGCTAAACAAGGATGGCTACTACATTCTGTATGCAGCCGGACCAGGTAGGACCAGATCTTGAATTATGGCCAAAACAATCTTAAAGCTTTTGTTCTATCCGACATCAGTGATAAGGACACCTGTACTATAGCCATCGAGAACAAGAGGCGAATAGTCTGGCTAATGAGCTGTTATATGGCGCACGATCATGGAGGGGACCCACCTAACTCCATCACTAGGAAGGCGATGTTTTGCGCGAACGAAAGGAACATCCCTCTCATAATCTGCGCGGATGCCAACGCGCACCATACCGTCTGGGGTAGCTCGGATACCAACCAAAGGGGTGAGTCACTCCTCGAATTTATAATTGAAAATAAACTAACAGTAGTTAATAGGGGTAATGAACCCACCTTTCTAGTTACTAACAGAAGGGAGGTTTTGGATGTTACTCTTACTAGCGATAAGTATGTGAATTTGATAGGAAATTGGAGGGTGTCAAAGGACCGCTCTTTTTCCGATCACCTTATATTGATTTCGATTTGTTTTTCGAAGTGGATTCTGAAAGTCATTTCTTGAATAGGAGAAGGACAAACTGGTCTGTTTATGCTGAGGTGCTGAATAGAAAGCTCTCTTCATGTCCAGACTCCATTGACGATAGGTCCACTCTGCACTCCGTAACTGAGTTCTTGAGTAATGTAATGGCTGAGTCGACCGATAACTCCTGTAGGAAAACTACTAGGAAAGGTAAGGCCAAGCCCACTTGGTGGAATGCCGAAATTGCGAAAAGGCGCAAGGATTGCAGGAAACTATTCAATGAGGCTAAAAGGAGTGGATATTGGGCCACATATAAATCCTCCCTAAATGGGTTTAAAAACCTTATCAGAAGAGCCAAGAGGCAATCCTGGAGAAAATTCTGCAGTGACGTGGAAAATTCTTTGGAGACAACTCGGCTACGAAAGATTCTATCATCGAATCCAACAATACCATCATACATACAGAGGGCGGATGGTTCGTGGACCACCAGCAGTAAGGAGACGCTGGAGGTTCTCATGGAGATACATTTCCCAGGCTGTCTAGAGCAGGACTCTCCTCCTGCTGTTGACCACACGGATGCATATGACATATCGAATCTACCGATCACTGAGCATCGCATAAGATGGGCAGTTGGAAGTTTCCATCCCTTCAAGTCTCCAGGTCCTGATGGCGTAATTCCAGCGGATCTACAGGAGAACATCGATATTTTAATACCATGGCTTCTGGTGATATTCAGGGCATGCTTGCATTTATCCCATGTCCCATCAAGATGGACATCTTATAAGATTATTTTCATACCCAAGGGAAGTAAGGCCTCGCATACAAGGGCCGGAGACTTCAGCCCAATAAGTCTCTCCTCCTTCCTGCTTAACACTCTGGAGAGGATTATTGATGTTTATATCAAATCGTCTCTAGGACCAGAGGCTCTGTCGGGGGCACAGCATGCCTATACGAAGGGCAAATCTACGGAAACGGCGCTACACGCGCTGGTTGGCCATATTGAAAAATCTCTGAACTACAGGGACTACACCTTGGTCGCCTTCCTTGATATTGAGGGCGCCTTCAACAATGTCAAACCGGATTCGGTTCTGAACGCCTTGAGACAACTGGACATAGATCCTGCGGTCACCGGTTTTGCGGGAAAACTACTGAAATATAGGCGCATAGAATCAACTTTGGGCGCCTCTAGCATCTCCAAGGAGGCTGTAAATGGCACACCACAAGGTGGCGTACTTTCTCCACTACTATTGAACATCAACATTAATATCCTGCTTAGGGCCATGGAGAATACATCCTGCATGACTGTTGCTTATGCGGATGATGTGGCTGTAGCAGCTACGGGCAAAGATCCTGGACTGCTCTCGGAGCTCTTGGAATTTGCGCTAACGTTAATACTTAGATGGTGCCAGGGATGTGGGCTGGGAGTCAATCCTGCCAAAACGGAACTGGTACTGTTCACAAGGAGGTACAAAATACCGACATTTGCTACGCCTAGGATAGACGGGGTGGCACTAGCGCCATCCGATAATGCCAAATATTTGGGTCTCGTATTGGACAGCAAACTAAACTGGAACCTGAACACAAAGTCCAGGACCACTAAGGCGGCAACTGTATTATACTGCTGCAAGAGGGCAATTGGCCTTAATTGGGGTATTAACCCTAGGAACTTATACTGGCTATACGATTCTGTTGTCAGACCAATTCTTTATTACGGAACGGCAGTCTGGTGGGTGGCGCTGGAGAAGAGAATCCACCAGGACAGTTTCGGACGTATTATGAGAATGGCTGCGATTATGATAATAGGTGCTCTTAGGACCACACCATCTAAGGCACTGTTCACTATTTTAAACTGGTTACCACCAGACATCATGGCTAGGCAGTTGGCTGCGGACACCGCACTGAGGCTGAATGCCACAAGGGCATGGAAGTATGTGAATTATGGACATGCAAGAATTTTGGGTATGATCAATATTGCTTCTCCTATTGATTACAAGGTACCTGAACCAGCTGTTTCGGACGTATTATGAGAATGGCTGCGATTATGATAATAGGTGCTCTTAGGACCACACCATCTAAGGCACTGTTCACTATTTTAAACTGGTTACCACCAGACATCATGGCTAGGCAGTTGGCTGCGGACACCGCACTGAGGCTGAATGCCACAAGGGCATGGAAGTATGTGAATTATGGACATGCAAGAATTTTGGGTATGATCAATATTGCTTCTCCTATTGATTACAAGGTACCTGAACCAGCATTCGATCCGGGTTTCGTGACGAATATACCGGATAGATCTGAATACGACAACGGCCTCCGACCTCCGGAGAATGCCATCCAGATATTTACTGACGGATCGAAATCACATGCTGGAGCTGGATGTGGTATCTTTTCGATCCAGTTGGGTTTGAAATTGTCCCTTAGGCTACCGGATTACTGTAGCGCGATACAGGCCGAACTAATGGCTATTAGGACAGCCGCGGAACAGATTCAGTATAATGAAATATCTGGCAGGGATATTTATATATTTACTGACAGCAAGGCGGCTATTATGTCCCTTGAGAGTGTGTACAGCACATCGAAAATTGCCCAGGAATGCCGGGTGTCTCTTGAGGAGATAGCGCGACATTCGACTGTTATCCTTGTGTGGGTTCCAGGACATGGGGATATTGATGGTAATAATAGAGCTGATGCACTTGCAAAAGCCGGCACCACCTTAGATTCGGTTGAATCCAGTTATGCTTTGGGTATTCCCTTATCGAAGGGTAAACAGCTAATCTCACATCGATTATATTTGGATGCCAAGGAAAGATGGGTGAGAGAACCCACTTGTTTGGAAACCAGAAAGATCTGGCCTGACATGGATGTGCATAGGACGCAATATGCAGTGAATATGCCCCGAATCCACCATAGGAACCTCATAGCGGTCATTACCGGACAATGGCCTATAGGCACACATGCGAAAAGGCTGAATATCCCTTACAACGACTTCTGCACAAGTTGCGATAACGAGGTAAAGGAGAAAACGACTGAACATCTTCTCTGGAATTGTCCTGCATTCGGGGACCTGAGACGCCAGGTCAACGAATACTTGTAAGTAAAACTTGTCTTTTCGCAGTTTATCTGGGAAAGATCCATACCTTGGTGAACAGGACAGGATGGCTGAGGAACGACGACCAGGGGACATAGACAAACGGGCGATGGTGCCTACGGTATCACAACGGGACCCTCGGAGGACCCAAGTGAGCTATGCCTTCGGGCGGCTGCCGGATCTAACCTAACCTAACCTACACATTAAATTTTCCAACGCAGGTGAATAATTTTTTTACCTGTGATCGGCTCAAAAAATCATTTTTAAAGATTTATTATCCGTAATTACCAAATCTGTGATCCCCGCAAACGTTTTTACATTTTATTACCTGCAATTTTTCCGGTATAGGAAATTGTTTGACCTGAAATAAAATTTGTTACCTAATATTCCAAAAATATAAATTTGTTATCCATTAAATTTTGCAACGCAGGTTAATATTTTTTTTACCTGTGGTCGGTTCAAAAAATCATTTTTAAAGATTTATTATCCGTAATTTTTTGTTAAAGAAAATTTTCTGACCTGGTAAGAAATTTGTTACCTAAGATTTAAAAAATTATAATTTTGACGTACATTCAATTTTATAATTTAATTGAATCTTTGATTATGAACAAGTTACAAGTTTTTTTTTTGTGAATATATACTGTAAAAAATTACAAGTAAAATGCCTCAAAAAAAACATTCCTTTCTAAACGCACCAAATCTGCAGAATCATTGCAATCGCAAAGAGAAAATGAAACTTCAGAAGAGCGTGAAGATCGCCTTATAACTGAAAGAAGTCGAGCTTCAACCTCTAGAGCTGCCGAAACATATGAACAGCATAACAGCAACAGCAAAGAGAAAGATCACGATCATCAACATCAAGAGCTTCTGAAACACGATCTGAACGCGAAACACGCTTGGAAGGTCTTCGACATCATGCTGTAACAGCACGAGCTAACGAGACACCGTCACAACGGGAAGGGCGCTTCAAAGTCAGCAAAGTCGTACCTCAATATCACGAGCTACAGAAACATTGTTAGGACGCGTAGAACGCCTAGAAGGTATTCGACATCATGCTGAAACAGTACGAGCTAACGAGACACCGTCACAACGGGAAGGGCGTCTTCAAAGTCGTACCTCAACATCACGAGCTACAGAAACATTGTTAGAACGCGTACAACGCCTAGAAGGTATTCGACATCATGCTGAAGCAGTACGAGCTAACGAGACACCGTCACAACGGGAAGGGCGTCTACAAAGTCAGCCAAGTCATACCACAACATCCCGAGCCACTGAAACACCTTTACAACACGAAGAACGCCTTGAGGGTCTTCGACTGCTGTAGCAGTTCGATCTAACGAGACACCGTTGGAACGTGAAGTACGTATTCAAACTCAGCGAAATCGTACAAGACCATCACGAGCCACAGAAACTTTGTTACAGTGTGAGGAAGATATTCGACGTCACGCCACAACAGTACGAGCCACCGTTGGAAGGTGAAGAACGTTTAAAAGCTCAGCGGATTCGAACCTTATCAAGAAGAGCAACAGAGAGGATAGAACAATTGAACTTACGCCGTGAACAAAATCGAATGGTTAGTCATCGGAATGCATTTCACACATATGCACGTATTGCATTTAATTACAGGACCGATATTGATTATGCCGAAGACCCATTAGTGGCAATAGGTGGCATGAATAAAGTTTGCCAATATTGTAGTGCACTCAAATACAAAAATGAAACACCTGGAATGTGTTGTGCAAACGGTAAAGTTGTTTTGCCTGAATTGCTTCCTCCACCAGAACCTTTACAGTCATTGATTTCAGGTAAGACATTCATGGTCTAATTCATAAACGTCTTTGAAATTTATCATAGGTTTACAAATCAAATGTTATAAGTATTAAAATTTTGCTTTATAAACCTTTGATAAATTTAAAAGATGTTTATAAATTAGGCCTTAGATATATATAAATCTATCATATTACCAAAATATTTAATTCAATTTTTAGGAACGAATGTGGATTCACAACATTTTCTTAGTAAAATAAGGAAATATAATTCGTCTTTCCAAATGACATCGTTTGGTGCTACCACGTTTCGGGTTCAAGGTCAAATTTACCATAA
This sequence comes from Phyto melanocephala, assembly GCA_941918925.1. Taxonomy (NCBI): domain Eukaryota; kingdom Metazoa; phylum Arthropoda; class Insecta; order Diptera; family Rhinophoridae; genus Phyto; species Phyto melanocephala. Next base: position 18,169,516 of record OW799238.1, read on the forward strand.
AATGGGGTCATTGTTGCCAGTTCCAAATGAAGATCCTAAGTTCTTACAAATTTATTTCATAGGAGAAGCGGATAACAATGACCAAGTGCAACTCCGACAGCATTATAACCCTGACACAAAACATTGGATAGTGGCCGAATTACAAGTGATGTTTCATGAACACAACGAATTATTAAGGATCTTTAAGCAAGCCAAAGATGACGATTGAGGTCAGATGACCATATTATCGCTATTCATGCTGATAAAACACCACCTGGACAACACCAAGGACGATACAATGCACCTACAATGGATGACGTAGCCATTTTGATGGTAGGTGATCCAGTGGTACCACGAGATAATTATTCGCCGCCGTAACGAAAGGATCAACAGGATAGCTGAAACTCAAGGTGGAGTTACATACCATCCGTTCATGCGTTGTTGCGTTTGATACTTTTTCACCTTTTTATACGTTTCTAATCTCACGTTACATACAATGCGTTTTATGCATCAACTCTTATGTTTTAATCAGCTGTTGTGTTTATATTTTTATTAACTAAAAACAATTTTGCCAAAATGCATCAATAAGCATCTCCTCCAGTGCACTTGTTTTCTTTTAATAATAAACAAACAGAGATGACACTCAGCACATAATAGTTATCGATAAGTAAAATAAAAATTTTGGTAATGAAAAAATTGTGATTAAAATTAGTTTTTATGTATGTTTTTCTCAAAAGTAATTGTAAACTTTATTTCGAATGCTTTTTCTTTTATAAAAAACATTTTTTAATACAAAAAAATTGAAAAAAATAAATCCACCACACAATCAAATCTATCGATAACATCGACAAAAAAATATTATTTGTCATCCATGGCTATCAACAACAGCTGACATTTTTTCACCTTTTCTGCGACGGATACAAAAGTAGAAAGTAAACCTACTTTGCTGCGTTGATACGTAAATGATGTAAAGAACCTCCGGTTGCTCCGGGTTAAGCTGGGGTAATACCCAGTCTTGTCCAGGGTCCCTTACATAAATAATCACACCGCAATTTTCTCTTTCACTACTTTATTGGTCTTTATTATTCTGTAAGTTTCTGCCTTACGGTAGCGTTTAAGGTGGGGTATAAACTGGGTTTTTCTCCTAATCCTCCTAGTTTCTCCTATGCTCTATTTTATAATTCGGATGTAATCCAAATTCTACTCTTAGCCCTCTATTTTCCGAGTGTTTACTTCCAGGAAAATATTTCTCGATTCCTAGTACTGAGCAGTGCCCTATTCTCCTTTCCCCGTTGGATGTAATCCGTTGGAGCTAAGTTGGATGTAAATTCTTCCCACTCCCTGATTGTAAACCAGTTCCTATGCTATACAAACTATGATTGGTGTTACCAATCAGTTAAATACTTTCCTAGCACTTGCTCGTTTAAAGTATTGCGATTTCTTACCAGCCTTACACCACCTTTACTTTACCGTTTATTTTATAATAATTTTCTCTTCAGCGTTTTCACTAGTATTTGATCACCGACTCTGTTCACAGTTACCATCAGACTTCCTTCATTGTTGTCGTGCCCCTCCTTATATACCCTGATTTAGCTGCAAAACTGTCGCTTTGTAGCAACTACACTCTGCTATGTTCGAACCGATAGCGGTGGTTGTGTCAGGTTTGTTGTGCTCTCTGCGTTGTCCTGTGTAGATGTTGTAAGTTGCGCGCCTGTATGTTTGATGTTGTTTGCTGCGTTCTAACTTTCATGGGTTGCCATCGTCTCTGCTTGTGTGTTTTTTTTTCTCTTTTGCATTTGCACTCCTGCTGACTTCTCTGTTGCTTCTCTGTTGACCCTCTGTACTGGCTGTAACATTCCGTGTTGACCCACCACCTGCCCGTGACCTTGAACCCTTTGATCTCCTGTATCTGAAACGAAAATACAATATTTGCGGATGTAATCCGCCCCAATGTATGGATGTAATCCATTTTTTTCCAGTAAAACGCTAAATTTTAAATCTTCCTTTTATTAACTTTAAAACATTCTAAAAAAAATCAATATGTGTGTCTAAAATTTCTAAAATTTTAGGTCGTCACACTTCCTCCTTTCTCTCCGGCAGGCACCGCACCACCACTCTTCTGTTCGCAGAAACTCGGATCCGGTACGATTTTCCCCCTACATCCCGTCGGAAACACAATTTTCTCCTTTTGGCAACCGCTGAATTAATTTCCGACTGGATTTCTTCGGGTAACTGGTCTTGTGCGCCTTCGTTCTCCTCCTGCAAAACCTTATGGATCAGTTCCTCAATACTGCCCAGACTTATGTCTCCAAGTGAAATGGTATCATCCTCAATTCCACTGAGCCTTAGGTCGTCTACATTGTCGGGCAGCAAGGGATCTTGCTCTTCTTTCCGCGCGGTTTTCGGAGGGCTCGCATTCCCGTTCATGATGGCCAGTCGTTTTGGTGACACCGGGAACTCTACCAGAGGGTCTTCTTCCTCTGCTTCGCTATCGGTCTCTTCCACGGTCCATGTGAACCCGATCTGGGCGATGTATTGCCGATATTTCCGGTGTCGCAGCACATACCGATCAATACTAGCCACAAATCGTATCCGTGGCTCTGGTTCGGATTGTGTCACATCCGTCGCCTGTGAGCTAGCTATCTGTTCGTAGGGGTCATACCAACCACCCTCTGGCTCTGTCAGCAAGCTTCTCCCCGACTCTTGTGACAGTACGCACTCACTGCCAAAATTAAGGGTATCTCCATCCCCTACCGAGTTCGGGCAGCTTTCGTCATCCGAAATGGTGATGATATCCCCATCTATTAAGGGTTGAAAATCTTGACCACGATTCATCTGAAATTAAATTAAGGGTTTTTCCTCTAATTTTCTGTTTCCCCTTTTGCTACACCCTTCACTTACTACTCCCTTTCTAATTCTACGTTAACTTCATTTCCACTATTACGCAATACATTTTATTCTTACTTTTCTAATTATCTCCGTATAGGTTATTTTAATTAATTAAAAATATTGTTTTATTATTATTGTACACGTTGTATTGTTATTTTCATATTATTATACTGATTATTATTTGTGTTATTATTACGATTACTATTATTGTTATTATTTTTAATATTATTATTATCATTATTATTATCATTATTATTATTATCAGTATTATTTTTTTTATTATTAGTATTCTTTTTATTATTCTAAATTTTATTATTGACACGCACACGACTTTTTCCCCTACCCAACACTCACAATTTACAAACGGGATTTTTTTATTTTATTATGCCAAGCTACACACACATTTTGTTATTGTACTTACTATGCCTGTGATTTGTTGTTGAAATATTTTTATTTAATGTTATTTATTTATTTTATTCCGCACAACTACTTCTCACTATCACTGTATATTATCAACTGATTATGGTGTGGGATCTGTCCGTGTGTGTTCTGCGCGTTTACTTGTTTTAATTTTACAAATGTTTGATCGAACCTTCAACAGTGTTACCGTTGAGGGTTTTTTTTTTCTTTCCTTTTTCTTTTCCTTTTTTTTTATCTATTATATTATATATGTGTGGATATTATATTATATTATTTTCTTATTGATTCTATTATTTTTTTTCTTTTATATTTTTTTTTTCTTTTTATTATATTATTTTTTTCTTTTTTTATTTTTATTTATTCTGTTATAAATGTATAGATATTGTAATTTATTTTATTATCTTATATTGTTTTTTTTTTTGCCTTATTCTCATTTACATTTAGGAAAATATAGATGATTTTCCTCCTTTTTTTTTCCTTTTTTTTTTGTTTCTAGCCATATTATTAAATCTTCTCCAGGTCACCTTTAAATGTTTTAAGCTCACTTATATGTGCCGCTCTACTGCGTTTTTCACCATCTTTACGAATTTCTGTTATGACAGGGGACACCAGCCTGTGTATGCGGTAGGGACCTGCAAATTTTGGGGCTAACTTTGCAGCAAAGTTGTCTGCAGCGCTCGACAAATGATGTTCTTTTACCCACACGAGCTCCCCTACCTTCGGTTTCCACTTCCGCCGGCGTAGATTGTAGTGGCGAGCCTGATCTTTTGCTGCTTTCACCAGGTTTTTCCTTACCAGCCCAAAAATTTGTTTCAACATCTCCGATTTTTCCTGAGGATGTTGATTATTGGTACCTGTTCCTGGGGTCACTTCATCGTATGGGGCGTCTGGAAGCCTTGGCTCCCTTCCTTGTACCAGAAAAGCAGCGCTGTACTGTGTTGTATCAGACTTAGCAGTATTGATCGCTAGTTGTATTTCAGGTAGCACCTCGCTCCAGATTTTTTGATTTGCACCTGCATACTGCGCAATCATGGTTTTCACCGTACGATTTACACGTTCTGTGGGATTCTCCTGTGGCGTATAAGGAGCTGTGAATTGTTGGCGGACTCCAATCATGTTTAAGTACGCCCGAAATGTTTTGCTGGTAAACTGGGTACCGTTATCGGTTATAAGTACTTTCGGCACTCCATAATTAGCCAGAATTCTCTCTCGGAAAGCCTTTCGCAGTGTTTCGCCCGTTGCTTTGCGCAATGGCACCAGCTCTGACCACTTGGAAAATTTATCAGTGAAAACCAGTAACGTATTATGGCCCTGTTTTGACCTGGGCAATGGGCCTACAAAATCTGCACATACTACCGCCCACGGTTCTTCCGCAATATAAGATAGCATATGTCCCGCAGGTAGCTTCTGATTTGGCTTGTACTGTTGGCAAACCTGGCAACTTCTTACGTACATCTTAATATCCCTAAACATTCCAGGCCAATAGTATTTATTTGTTATGCGTGTCAATGTTTTTCTTATTCCCACATGTCCTGCTGTTGTGGCATTATGATTTTCCTCTAATACCCTCTTCCTCTGGTCTACTGGAACACATAACTTCCATGGCGCACTGTCCTCACCCTCGTCTGCTGTTGGAATGTGGCGATATAGGTAACCGTTCAAAACCGTAAAATCTGGGAACTTTTCCGGTTGTTTCGCCACGTCGGCCAGCTTTTGCTGTAACCATCTACACTCTACTACACTTGGCTGTACGGTTTGGCACACCTCGGGCGGATCACGTGATAATGCATCGGCCACCACGTTCAATTTACCCCGTCGATATTGAATATCAAAATTGTGTTGTTGGAGTTCAAGTGCCCACCTAGCTATTCGACCGGAAGGACTATCTATTGCATTGAGCCATTTGAGAGCAAGGTGATCGGTCACCACTGTAAAACGGTAGCCTTCGAGGTAGGGCCTCAGCTTTCATATAGCCCATATGATTGCCAAGCACTCCTTCTCGGTGGCCGAGTAATTCATTTCAGCCGGATTTAGTCTTCGACTCGCATATGAAATCACCTTTTCCTGTCCATCAATTTCCTGCGTTAAAACTGCTCCTATGCCATAATCACATGCATCCGTCTGAAGCGTAAACTTTTTCGAAAAGTCTGGACAGGTCAGTACCGGAGCCTTAGTTAGTACCTTCTTGAGACTATCAAAGGCCTGTTGTTGCTCTTGATTCCAACGGAAATGTTTTCCTTTTTTTAGTAGACCGGTTAACGGGTGAACTATTTTCGCGAATTCGGGAACGAACCGTCTGTACCATGACGCGATTCCCAAGCATCTACGCAATTCCTTTACGTTATTTGGGGGTTGAAGCCCTTGAATCGCGACAATTTTTTCGGGATCAGTACTTATGCCGTTTTCGTTGACCATGTGTCCCAAATATTTAATTTATTTTTAGAAAAACTTACACTTCTCTCGATTGATGGATAATTTAGCCTCCCTTAGTCTTCCAAAAACTTCCTTTAAGTGTTGCATGTGTTCGTCTAGCGTTTTGCCTAACACCACAATATCGTCTAGATACGCAAACGCATAGGGTTCCATTTCAGCTCCGATTACCCTGTCTAAGGTCCTCTGAAACATTGCTGGTGCTGATGTTAGCCCAAAGGGTATCACCTTCCACTGAAATAACCCCTTGCCTGCTACCGTAAACGCCGTGTACTCTTTGGTGCCTTCTGCCATAGGTATTTGCCAGTAACCGTTTTTTAAATCTATACTGCTGAAAAATTTTGCGTTTCGAAGTCGATCCAAGATTATGTTGATTCGTGGTAGTGGATACGCATCTGCTACAGTTTTGGCATTAAGCTGTCTGTAATCTATGCACAATCTTAATTTTCCATTTTTCTTTGGAACCATGACGATAGGCGCACTGTAAGGACTCTTTGACGGCTCTATGCAATCATTTCGTAACAGCTCATCGATTTCCTCATTGATACGTCTTTGCATCTCCGGATTGCGAGGCGCATACCTTTGCCGGACCGGTCTGTCATCCTTTAGGGTTATTTTGTGCTCAGCCAGATTTGTGGGACCTTTTACCTCTTCGAATTTCCGTAACTCCTTCTCCAGAAATTCGGTGATCTTCTCTTCTTCGCTTAACACTGCTTCTTTTTTAGCTACCGACACCTCCTCTATAGTCATCACTGCCTGCCGTGGCTCCATAGCAAACTTTACTTTCTGATCGCCACATTGTAGCTCACACTGCATCGCTCTCAGAAAATCTAAACCTAGCAGTACCTCGTCTAACATGCTGGGCATTACTCCTACTTCCAGACTGAAACTTCTACCTCCCAGTCGTACCTTCACTCGCACCATTTCTCTCACTTTTACAATTGTTCCATCTGCTAGTCTTAGCTGAATCTCCACCGATCTCACCTCACTGCCTTCTTTTAACACCTGAGCCAAACTCGCACTCACATAGCTTCTTGATGCACCCGTATCTATGGTAGCCTCCCGGTGCTGATTTCCAATTTGTACCTGCGCCAGCAACCGTGTACTTGTTTGACGAAAAGCACTTATTGGTGCAGGGGTTGTCGGTTCCGGGCCGCCGCCTCCCCTTGCTGTTGACGCGGTCCGTTGTCGTTTCCCGAATTTCTGCGACAGCACTCTCTAGTTCTCACCCCTCTTCTACCACACTGCCAACAAAACAATACGCTTTCGTTTTGACAGAATCGATAGCCATGCCCTTCCTGACCACACCTTCTACAGGCTGTTACTGGATTTATTGGAGTCTCCATTTCTGGAACCACAACCTGTCGCGCTCGGTCATCTCTCCGTGGAAACTGGCGATTGTCTCGGCGTTCGTGACTTGCTTCCGGGCGGTTCGTGCGTATTACCTCGTAGTCTTCAGCCATTTGCATTAACTCCTCCAATGACTGGAAATCTTTCCGCCGGATGTACATTTGGTAGTCTACCAGGCAATTTCTAAAAATTCTCTCCATTTGTTGCTCGCTTGAGTACCCAGCATGTCTCATCATATTCTGTAGCACAACGACATACTCCTTAAAAGTCTCTCGGGGTTTCTGCTTTATGCTACGTATATCATCGTCAAGACCCTCAAAATATCTTGGCGGTAGGAATAATTTTAGAAAATCCTCCCTAAAAGTTCTCCACGTTCGCCACTGCCGGTTGTTGTTTCTAAACCACAGTAATGCTGCACCCTTAAGCAATTCTGGCATCGTTCGTGGCACCATATCTTTGTCCAGCCCATATATCTCGGCCAACTCCTCCACCCGTTCGATGAACGCTATAGGATCTTTTCCCCCTTCATAGCGAGATGACCACTTCCGAACGATATCGATCACCACCGAATAGGGCAAACCGTTGGCCGCTTGAGAGTTTTGCTCACCTTGTACTGTAGGGTACATAACCTGTCCTGGGGCTTGCTGCTGCGTGGTTCTTAACGGCATATTAGATACGCTGGGAACTTCCAATTGAATCGGTATACCTGGGGCGGTAGGCGTGGTACTACGTCCATGTCTATGCTCAAGCTCCTCCAGCCTCTTAAAAACTTCCTCCTTGAGGTCACCAGAGATAAATACCGCCATCCTCTTTCGCATCTCCTCCACTGTTCCGCCAGCATCTAGGGCGAACTCCTCCAAATACTGGACTAGTTCGTCTTTCCGTAGTGAATAAACCCACGAAGTGCGGACCATCTTGATTGCGACGCGTGTGTTGTTATTTGATACGACAATGTCCCTGCTCGGGCGCCAATGTAAAGAACCTCCGGTTGCTCCGGGTTAAGCTGGGGTAATACTCAGTCTTGTCCAGGGTCCCTTACATAAATAATCACACCGCAATTTTCTCTTTCACTACTTTATTGGTCTTTATTATTCTGTAAGTTTCTGCCTTACGGTAGCGTTTAAGGTGGGGTATAAACTGGGTTTTTCTCCTAATCCTCCTAGCTTCTCCTATGCTCTATTTTATAATTCGGATGTAATCCAAATTCTACTCTTAGCCCTCTATTTTCCGAGTGTTTACTTCCAGGAAAATATTTCTCGATTCCTAGTACTGAGCAGTGCCCTATTCTCCTTTCCCCGTTGGATGTAATCCGTTGGAGCTAAGTTGGATGTAAATTCTTCCCACTCCCTGATTGTAAACCAGTTCCTATGCTATACAAACTATGATTGGTGTTACCAATCAGTTAAATACTTTCCTAGCACTTGCTCGTTTAAAGTATTGCGATTTCTTACCAGCCTTACACCACCTTTACTTTACCGTTTATTTTATAATAATTTTCTCTTCAGCGTTTTCACTAGTATTTGATCACCGACTCTGTTCACAGTTACCATCAGACTTCCTTCATTGTTGTCGTTCCCCTCCCTTATATACCCTGATTTAGCTGCAAAACTGTCGCTTTGTAGCAACTACACTCTGCTATGTTCGAACCGATAGCGGTGGTTGTGTCAGGTTTGTTGTGCTCTCTGCGTTGTCCTGTGTAGATGTTGTAAGTTGCGCGCCTGTGTGTTTGATGTTGTTTGCTGCGTTCTAACTTTCATGGGTTGCCATCGTCTCTGCTTGTGGGTTTTTTTTCTCTTTTGCATTTGCACTCCTGCTGACTTCTCTGTTGCTTCTCTGTTGACCCTCTGTACTGGAACATTCCGTGTTGACCCACCACCTTCCCGTGACCTTGAACCCTTTGATCTCCTGTATCTGAAACGAAAATACAATATTTGCGGATGTAATCCGCCCCAATGTATGGATGTAATCCATTTTTTTCCAGTAAAACGCTAAATTGTAAATCTTCCTTTTATTAACTTTAAAACATTCTAAAAAAAAATCAATATGTGTGTCTAAAATTTCTAAAATTTTAGGTCGTCACAGCATTCTTTGCGTTTTGCCGTGTAACTTGTCACATACAATTACACTGATTCTACTTTTTGACAGATACATAAAACGGAACAACGGATAGAACGCATGCTATGTAACTCCAGCTTCATCGTTCGTATGATGCACTTCAGTATCCAATTATTTTTCTATTTGGTGAAGATGGATATCACTTTGAATTACGGTAAATCAATCCAGAAACAAGTAAGTTCAGATTTTTAAAATCTAATTTTATACTTTTTTTATTTTGGCCTTTTTTACTTTCAGATGAATCAACATGGAAAAAAGTGAGTGCAATGGATTTCTATGCATATCGAATAATGATACGTCAGAACTCCATTAATCACATTCTAAATTGCCGCGAATTATTTCACCAGTATATTGTCGATATGTACGCGAAAATTGAAACGGAACGTCTGTTATACATACGACTTAACCAAGCAAAATTACGAGTGGATAACTATATTCATCTTCGGGATGCATTAAATAGCCATAATGACATCAATCCCACTAAAATTGGCCAAGCTATTATTCTTCCAGCAACATTTACTGGCAGCTCACGTCATATGCAGGAGTACTGTCAAGATGCAATGACATATGTTCGATCATATGGACGGCCAGATTTGTTCATAACATTTACCTGTAACCCAAAGTGGGATGAAATACTATCTGAATTGTCCACTGGTCAAACACCAATACATCGGCACGATATAACAGCACGCGTGTTTAAACAAAAATTAAAATCCATTATGGATTTTATTGTAAAATTTCATGTATTTGGAGAAACACGGTGCTGGATGTATTCCGTCGAGTGGCAGAAACGTGGATTGCTATATGCCCATATTCTCATTTGGTTGGTTGAAAAAATTACCCCAGATCTTATTGATGATATAATTTCTGCAGAGATACCCGATCCAAATATTGATCCAAGCCTGTACGAAATTGTTATCAAAAATATGATTCATGGTCCATGTGGAACCATTAATGCGAATTCTCCATGCATGGTTGATGGAAAATGCACAAAGAAATATCCACGGCAATTGATTCAAGAAACAATCTCGGGAAACGATGGCTACCCACTTTATCGTCGACGGTCTGTGGATAATAGTGAACGATCAATTTCAATTAAGGTACATGGAAATGATGTTGATGTTGATAATCGGTGGATAGTACCTTACTGTCCATTGCTTTTAAGAACATTTAAAGCGCATATTAATGTAGAGTATTGTCATTCAGTAAAGTCTATCAAATACATCTGAAAATATGTTACTAAAGGGTCAGATATGGCTGTATTTTCATTACAAAATCCAAACGATTAAATTACGCAGTATCAAATGGCCAGGTACATCAGTAGCAATGAAGCAGTATGGCGAATTTTGGGATTTACAATTCATGAACGCCATCCAACTGTTGTTGATTTATCAGTGCACTTGAAAAATGGACAACGTGTTTACTTTACAGAAAGAAATGCGCGGGAGAGAGCAACAACACCCTCAACTACAACATTAACATCTTTTTTTGATCTTTGCAGAAATGATTTGAACATTGTTGTATTCCGAAATTCCAAGGTATTATACGTGGAACGCGTCTTCAAAGAATTTTCAACGTCGCACAGTAGCGCCTTTTCTTAAAACCCGTGGCAAAAATACAAAATTTCATGACAAAATTTTGTGAAATTAATGAAAACATCGTATAAAGAACTACTTACTGATCACAATTCAAAAACGTTTTCCTTAATTGCATAAAAATTATAGTTTGTGGAGATGCTCAAAGTCGACAATTTTTTAAAAAGCAAAAAAAAGGATGATCTTGCAAAAATAAATGCACTTTTGAATTAAAGTGTCAGAAACATTGCCGTTTGATTACTACTTTTTTTGTATTTTGTAAGGTATGTTTGTTTTTTATTAAAAGAAATAGTAAAATATTTAGCAGATGCCCTACTTTTTCGGCAGTAGCCGCTTTTTAGACACCCTATATTTAGGTCATTTTTACAAATAAAATAGAGCATATCTAAAAATGGTCAAAAATGGTCTCGCCCATATTTTCTGAGCATATTTGCTACATAATACTTTAAATAATTTAACTTGGTTTGGCTGCCGTAGGTTGCCGCTGTAGGTGAAATAAGAAGAAAACGGTGACAACCTCATAGCGAAAACGAGAAAAATTTTTTTCTCATTTTTAAAGTATGTAACAAAGATATGTACAAAATGTGAAAAGAAATAAAAATGGGTTTCCAAATTTTTTTTCACTGCAGCAATTTTAGTGTAAAATAAAGTTACTTGTTGTATATTTTTTTGCTTCTCGTTAAATAACAATCTCTGCCAATCAGGTAGGCATAACTATAGCAATTATTTTATTTATTTAAATTTTAAAACACCTGCAGGTATATATTAAAGTTATTTTTTTTTTTGCAATTGTATAATGCAGCCAGTTAAGTTTATACTTTCTAAAACTAGTGATCAGTAACAGAACTTATACAATTTGATTTTAAAGTGCGATAATGTCATTTACCAATTTAGAATTGTTGGAGTTATTCAGAAGCTCAGAAATTGAAAATGCATTTAAATTGGCTATTGTGGAAAAACTACACGATTTACCGGGATACCACGAAATGGATGTTCATAGCAAAATTCATTTGGTTTTCTAACAATTAAAAAAAAATGGATTGCCTCACATAGTACGAAAAAAGCATTTATGAAAAACAACCCAGACTGGCTAAATGGAGTTACAACTTTTTATAACATCGAAGAACCGCATACATCCTCTGACAGCAAAAGAGGAAGACATATAAACGAGTGTTCTGAGTACACAAGAAAACGTAAACTTGAAAATGCCACAAAAGATATATCTTAATCACATCTTTCAGAAGCATTATGTCTTAAGTTTGTAAAACATAAATCAATGTCCGACATAACAAAAGCTGTGGTGCTGGCCAGCCCAGTTCGGCTGCAGAGAATCAAAGGGAGTATTCCTACTCCACCAAATGCTTTACCCACAAAGTATAATATAGAAGAAGCCTTAGCGTTGTTTATGGAATTGGGATTGTAAAAGGAAAAATATTCTCTTTTACGAAGCTCTTTAAAGAATCATATGGTGAATAAAGTTTCTGAATACAAAAAGATTACATCTGCCAAAAAAAGAAGCAGTGCCACCTAATGTAAAGGTTACTGAAGTATCGGTAGAGGTAAAACTGCAAGACCTAATGGATCATACAGCCAAACGCTTTTTCAAAGTTTGTTTGAACAGGAAGCAGTATCACTTCCAGATAGGCTTATAGGGATCTGATGGATCATCCGGTCAAAGTGCTTACAAACAAATAATATCGACAAATGACACAACTATTATATGTAGATCATATATGTTTATGGCTTCTGTAGTTCCTTTACGACTGAGAAGTGAAATCGCTGAGCATTGGAAAAATCCTCAAATCTACAGTGAACGATATAAAAAAGCAAATCTCGGAACTAACACCTTCTGTTATTGAAATAAAGAATGGGAAAAGTAATTCGATTGATTATTAATTTTTTCTTACAATGATTGATGGCAAAATCTTAAATGTAATAACAGATACCTCGTCAACTTTAAAGTGTGCAATTTGCAAAAAGTCACAGAAAGACTTTCAAAATTTTATGACTCAAGTGATGAGCAAAATTATGAATATGGAATTTCTCCATTACATGGCAGAATAAGGTGCATGGACTTTATTTTAAAACTAGCGTATGCGATTTCGCGTGAAGGTCAATGTTTTGATATGAACGCAACACAAAAAGAAATACTATCTGCTCGAAAAAAAATTATACAAAATGAATTTCTTAAGAAGCTTGGGCTGAAAGTAGACTGCCCAAAGCAGGGGTATGGAAATACTAGCGATGGTAGTATGTCCAGAGCATTTTTTGAAAATGATGAGGTAACAGCCCGAATTACTGGGGTGGACAATAATATTATGAAAAGGTTGGCAGTTATCCTAAATGTTATAAACTCTAGAGAAATGGTAAATGGCCCAAAGTTTGATAATTATACATCAAAAACGGCCAAACTTTTAGCTCAAATGTGCTCTGAAAAGAAACTTATTCCTACGGTTCATAAGATTTTGGCTGATAATAAAAGTTTAATTGAATATCAATGCTTACCGATTGGCGAGTTGTCAGAAGAAGCCCAGAAATGCAAAAACAAAGACTACAACAAATTTAGATACACTAATAATACATTTCACGGATTAGACAGAATGCAGACCTTTTCATTATGTTGGCGGCCTCTTCAGACCCACTAATTTCATCACAAAACATGTAAGATCTCGAAAGGATTTGGAAGAACATAATTTTAGCTCCGATATGTCAAGTCTATTAGATAACGCTTCCAATGTTAATGACTATTTCAAAGAGAACTAACTAATAAAAACCAATTAAAATATATACTATATAACATTATATCTATAGCATAAATAAATATATTAATACTAGCTTGTGCCCGCGACTTTGTCTGCGTAGTTATCGGGATAAAAGGTAGACTTAGTATTAACAACAAAAATAAAAATATTTACAACACAAACACCCCGTTTGGGATGTATTATGATGAGTTTGCCAACGACTTCGCGTAAAGGTGAATTCACCCATTTGTTCTGAACAAAAATTTTTTTTTTTTAATGAGAGTTTTCTGCAGAACGATTGACCCATTTCTGAAAATTTGTCCGAAAAAACAAAGCTGCCATATAATATAAAAATGCAAACAGTTGTACAAAGTGGCAGCACCGCTAGCAAACTATGTAAATAATATAAACGTAAATTATTTCATTAAAATATATGTGAAGAAAATGTCGGATAGACATACTTTTGTATGCACTATTGCTCATGTCATACAAACATTCTCTTTCTGTTTTTTTTAATTCTTCTATTAATTTTTGAGAATTATTTTCATTAAATTCAATTTTAATTGTTAATTTTCTACAAAAACAATTTTTGTATAATAAATGTACTGACACTGTGTGATGTGGCAACCAAATTCAATTTTCATGTAAATATTGAAAAAAAATGGCATCCCAATTCAGTTTCTTCTGAACAAGAATTAAAATTAAACCAATTCAAGAAAAAACTTTCTGAACAAAATAATCTCTCATTCTCTCAAAAGAAAAACGTCAAACTCAATATAAACAAGTAAGAGCACTATATTCGGCTGTGCCGAATCTTTTATACCCACCACCAATTTTGTGTAGGCCATTTGGCCGATACTTTGTTCCATACATAATTGAACCATACAAATATTATCATTACAAAAAGCAATGATAATAATTTCCTAAATAATTTGTGTTTTATTCAAAATCAACATCGGCCCTTAAAATTTCACGACCCTTTATAACTTCGATATGCTGCTAAAATGTTTTCGTAAATTTAGTGTTTCCGTGAAAGTGGGCGTTAAAGTAAGCGTGTCAGTAAAATTTTTGCTAATAAATATAACTTAGATATTTCAATATAGTCCTTTATTATTCCAAAATCTTTATTCATTGAGAAATTATCTGAATTCGAGATAAAGCATTATATAGGATGTGGGCGTAAGAGTGGGTGTGTCACCTAAGTTTTCTGGCATAGCAATAACATTGACTAGAAGGATTTCCGTAGCAAATTTTATCTCATACCTCTAATTTTGTCGGTTTTATAAATTTAAATTTCATTAACAGTAGATAATGTGAAAAGTGGGCGTTATAGTAGGAGTGTCGAAGTTATTTATGCTAATAAATACAACTTGGATATTTCAATATAGTCCTTTATTATTCCAAAATCTCGATTTATTGAGAAATTATAAGAATTTGAGAAAAAACGTTGTATGGGAGGTGGGCGTAAAAGTGGGCGTGTCACATTTATTTTCCGTCAGAACAAAGCCTTTGACCAAAAAGCAATTCCTGCAAAATTTCAGAATCGTAGATCAAATTTTGTCACTCTTATTAGGTTTAAAATTTTGAACATACTGAAAAATACACTGCGCGGTATAAATTTTCATACATTTTGATCTCTAACTCCCTTCCTAATTCAGGCATTTAAACAATTTTTGGGTAAAAATATTTTTTTTGCTCAGGTAGTTTATATCTGTAGTTTCATGTCTCTACGTTGATGCTGGTGGACACAACTCCATTTTATTCGATGTTGGAAGGACACGGTTCTTTTGACCTAATCTTGCATTAAGAGCTATAACTTTCTTTCTTATATTCCGATTTAGCCAGTTTTTTATTCCAAACAAACCTTGTGTATAAGACATATATTCTGGCAAAATTTGAGCCCACTAGCTTTTTCCATGGGGTCTCTATAGTGCTTTTAACATAGCTTTTAACAGAGCTAGATGGACATAGCTAGATCGTCATCAAATAAAACCCCGATTAAGAATATATATATACCATTTTTTTGGTTGCGGGTATAAAAACTAAAATACTTAAAAAAAACACTTTACAAAAAAATTTGTTTGGCTCTTTTACTAAAATTTTGCAAAAAATATATGACCTTGCGTCACAAAAATTGGTCTGGTGATCACTATCGGATCGTCCCGGGTATAGGGGTATAGAGGAGAGTTTTATCTACTAAATGGTGCTATTGTTATCTTATGTTTTCTAGAAGTTATGGTGTATTAAAAATGGGAATTTAGGAAATTTTGAACCTTAAAATAAAAAAAAAATTATTTCTAAACATTATTAACAATTTATTTTCATGTACTAATGGTTAACAAATTTTAAAATTATACAAAACTAGAAGTTTAAGAATCAAAATCTTACTAATAAATTTCCCGTTTTAGCAAAATACTTAAAATTTTTATTTTGAATCACCCTGTTCTCGGTAATATATGTATGTAAAATAAAGTTTCAATTTATTGGCTCACGAGGTACCTAGTGTCTACATTCGAATGAAAAAATGAGTTTTGACCGCCTTCTCGTAGAATGGTCCACTGTGCGGCGGCCATTTCGCCGATATTTTATTTCATAAATAATTAAACCATACAAATATCATTATAAAAAGATCTGATAATAATTTCCTAAATAATTTGTGTTTTATTCAAAATCGCCCCTAAAATTTAGCCACCTTTTACCTTTTTTTTTTAAAGTGAAACTCTGTGTGTGTGTGTTAGCTATAGACTCCGAAACTGTAAAACCGCTCAAACTTTGGTAAGTTGTTGTACACATACCAGGGAGTGTTTATGGGTGAAAAAAGTGGGCGGGGCCACGCCCATAAAAAAATAGTTATAAGTTTTAGCTACTTGCACTTGACCGATTTTTCTGAAACTTTGCACACATATCGAGCTGTCATGACTAAATAATTTCGTGATAAGAAAAGTGGGCGGGGCCACGCCCATAAAAAAGTTTTAATTTTGAGGTACTTGCACTGGACCGATTTTTCTGAAACTTTGCACACATATTAAGCTGTCATAACCATATAATATCGTGATTAAAAAGTGGGCGGGGCCACGCCCATAAAAAAATTAGTTATCAGTTTTAGCTACTTGCACTGGACCGAATTTTCTGAAACTTTGCAAACATACTGTGCTGTCATGACTTTACACTTTCGTCCTTAGAAAAGTGGGCAGTGCCACGCCCATTAAAAAAAGGTATCATTTTGAGGTACTTGCACTGGACCGATTTTTCTGAAACTTTGCACACATATTGAGTTGTCATGACTATACAGTTTCGTATTTAGAAAAGTGGACAGTGCCACGCCCATAAAAAAGGTATCTTTTTGAGGTACTTGCGCTGGACTGATTTTTCTGAAACTTTGCACACATATTGAGCTGTCATGACTATACAGTTTCGTAACTAGAAAAGTGGGCACAGCCACGCTCATAAAGAAAAAGTTATAGTTTTTAGCCTTGCACTTGATATTCGATTAAAATTCATGAAGGGGCGTAGCAACGAGCGCCGGGCTTTTCTAGTAATCTATATATATAAAAGTGAAACTCTGTGTGTGTGTGTTAGCTATAGACTCCGAAATTGTAAAACCGATCGGGCTCAAACTTTGGTAAGTTGTTGTACACATACCAGGGAGTGTTTATGGGTAAAAAAAGTGGGCGGAGCCACGCCCATAAAAAATTAGTTCTCAGTTTTAGCTACTTGCACCTAACCGGTTTTGCTGAAACTTTGCACACATATCGAGCTGTCATGACTAAATAATTTCGTGATAAGAAAAGTGGGCGGGGCCACGCCCATAAAAAATTAGTTATCAGTCTTAGCTACTTGCACTGGACCGAATTTTGTGAATTTTTGCAAACATACTGAGCTGTCATGACTTTACACTTTCGTCATTAGAAAAGTGGGCAGTGCCACGCCCATTAAAAAAAAGGTATCGTTTTGAGGTACTTGCACTAGACCGATTCTTCTGAAACTTTGCACTCATATTGAGTTGTCATGACTATACAGTTTCGTATTTAGAAAAGTGGGCAGTGCTACGCCCATAAAAAAAGGTATCATTTTGAGGTACTTGCACTGGACCGATTTTTCTGAAACTTTGCACACATATTGAGTTGTCATGACTATACAGTTTCGTATTTAGAAAAGTGGACAGTGCCACGCCCATAAAAAAGGTATCTTTTTGAGGTACTTGCGCTGGACTGATTTTTCTGAAACTTTGCACACATATTGAGCTGTCATGACTATACAGTTTCGTAACTAGAAAAGTGGGAACAGCCACGCTCATAAAGAAAAAGTTATAGTTTTTAGCCTTGCACTTGATATTCGATTAAAATTCATGAAGGGGCGTAGCAACGAGCGCCGGGCTTTTCTAGTAATCTATATAAAAGTGAAACTCTGTGTGTGTGTGTTAGCTATAGACTCCGAAATTGTAAAACCGATCGGGCTCAAACTTTGGTAAGTTGTTGTACACATACCAGGGAGTGTTTATGGGTAAAAAAAGTGGGCGGAGCCACGCCCATAAAAAATTAGTTCTCAGTTTTAGCTACTTGCACCTAACCGGTTTTGCTGAAACTTTGCACACATATCGAGCTGTCATGACTAAATAATTTCGGGATAAGAAAAGTGGGCGGGGCCACGCCCATAAAAAATTAGTTATCAGTCTTAGCTACTTGCACTGGACCGAATTTTGTGAAACTTTGCAAACATATTGAGCTGTCATGACTTTACACTTTCGTCATTAGAAAAGTGGGCAGTGCCACGCCCATTAAAAAAAAGGTATCATTTTGAGGTACTTGCACTAGACCGATTCTTCTGAAACTTTGCACTCATATTGAGTTGTCATGACTATACAGTTTCGTATTTAGAAAAGTGGGCAGTGCTACGCCCATAAAAAAAGGTATCATTTTAAGGTACTTACACTGGCCCGATTTTTCTGAAACTTTGCCCACTTATTGAGCTGTCATGACTATACAGTTTCGTAATTAGAAAAGTGGGCAGTGCCACGCTCATAAAAAAAAAATTTATAGTTTTTAGCCTTGCACTTGATATTCGATTAAAATTTAGAATGCGATTAAAATTCCTGAAGGCGCGTAGCAACGCGCGCGGAGATTGGCTAGTTTAGTTAAAAAATGTATTTTAAATATTCAAATACATATTTTAAATCTACTGATGCACATTTTTAGGATGTTATCAAAAATATTACTAGAGCCATCTAGTGTTCTACGTGATATTTAGCAAAGACATCATCCTCATTCTTTGTAAAATGTAGTGGCGCCTTTAACAGATGTTGCCGTCTGCAATAAATAAATGCTAATGCATATGACTAACATTTTTTTGGTGGCGGGTATAAAAAAAATTTATTCTGAACTAAAGTTTTATGGTTGAATTCAGCTTTATTATCGCGATAAAAAGTAGCCTATGTGTTAATCTAGGTTGTTAACTAGCTATGTGCCAAATTTCATTTAGTTCCGTTCAGCCGTTTTTGCGTGATTAAGTAACAAATATCCAAACATACAAACATTCACATTTATTATATTTATATTAATTAATTAATATTAAAATTAATTTAAAAATGTGTTTCTGTAATAGAAATACAAAAATTTAATATTAATTTAACATGTTATATTAGAGTGTTTTTTTAACTTTCGGATTTGAACAATGTGCATTGCAAAGCGCACGGGGTTAAACTAGTTACTTAATATTTATTTACTTAGATTTAAATATTAAAAGTATATAAAAATGTGTATTTGCGATACAAATGAAAAAACTTATATTTAAAAAAACATGTCAATATTTAACTGGAAAAATTTTCCTACTTTAACCGCAATTTGTGGAGCACCCTTCTAGCAGTATTTTGTAAACATTATTTTGAAGCCTACAGTGTCTTCTGTCAACATCTTTTTAAATCTTAAAAATATCTTAATTATTTCAAAAGTAATGATTTTTGCAACGAAAAAAGTGAAAAGGCGCCACTGTGCGTCGTAAGCAAGGGAAACCTGTTGAAGGATGGCCAAATTTATATTCAACCGATGCATTGGGTAGGGTGTATACCGTCCATCCTCAAAATGCAGAATGCTTCTATTTAAGAATGCTTCTTTTTAATGTTCGGGGGCCAATATCTTCAGTAATAAATCATCCATGGAAAATACGATCGCTATTTGCGATAATATTGGTATTGTGCTCACCTTCCAATCCAAAAGATCTTTGGCACAAATTTAAAACATATATGGCTGAAGATATTTTACACAGAGAGAGAGTTATCACCAATTATGCAACGCTTGAACTAAATGAAACTATGTACAATGAGGTATTAATTTTACTGGAAGACAAATCGAGCCATAACCGCACAAAAAGCTCAAGCGACAAAAATGAAATTATACAGTAGAAGGTTTTAATTATTTATTTCGTGTTTAAATTGAGTTAGAGCAACAAATTTTTGTATGAAGACACATTTCGTTCCAATACATAAAATTAATCTAATTGCTTTCTCATATCAGCAGAATAACAGTAACTTTTTGGCGGTTAATCTATTTTTGCTGTCATTCTGATGAACTACTGAAAAAAAATGTGTCAGTTAAGATAAAAAAAGGGTTTTTTTTTCATTTACAAAACCATATTTTTTGTAATTTATTTCGTTTAAATACATATATAAATCTTTTAATTTGTACTAGAAATTAAATATTTATGTAATCAATACCGTCAATGTCCAATAGTACGAATCATTATTATAAAACCATTCAAATAGTATACATAAAGAAAAAAAAAATTAAATAAACAAAAAAGTAATAAAAAAAATTTATACTAAAACTTAACTTTCCTTGATTTGCAAAAAAAAAAAAAAAACAAGGAAGGGCACAATATTCGGCTGTGCCGAATCATTTATGCCCACCAACTGTAATCGCTATGGAATAATCTCTTTATACTAAACTATGTATCACTTTCTTTGTATAACTTCGATGTGCTATTAAAATATTTTCGTAAATTTCGTCTTCTAATGAAAGTGGGACTAGATATTTTAATATAGTCCTTTATTCTTCCAAAATCTTGATTTATAAAGAAAAAATACGAATTTAAGATAAAGGGTTATATAGGTGGTAGGCGTTAAAGAGGGCGTGTCATCTTCTGGCATAACAGTGAAATTTACTAGAAAGCTATACGTACAAAATTTCATCACCAGACCTCTAATTTTGTCGGTTTTATGAGCTTTTAAATTTCATTAAGGGTAGATAACGTGAAAAGAGGGCGTTAAAGTAGGCGTATCGAAGTTATTTCTGCTAATAAATACAACTTAGATATTTCAATATAGTCCTCTATTATTCCAAAATCTTTATTCATGGAGAAATTATATGAATTTGAGGTTAAGCGTTATATGGGAGGTGGGCCTGTCACATTTATTTTCCGTTAGAACAAAGCCTTTGATCAAAAAGTAATGTTTGCAAAATTTTAGTGTCGTAAATCTGTCAGTTTTATTAGCTTTTACATTTTTAATGTACCGAAAAATACTCTGTGCGGTTTAAATTTTCGTACATTTTGATGTATACCTTCTATTCTAACCGATAGATTTAAGCAATTTTCAAGGTTTTCCCTTGTTCTTATCCAGTAAATATATATTCGAAGTTTCGTAAATCTACGTTAATGTGTTTGGACACAATTGTATTTTATTCGATGTTGGAAGGACAAGGTTTTTTCGACCTACTCTTGCATTACGAGCTATAAAAGTAAGTTTTTGGCAGATCTTCTAGATGTATGACCCTAATTCTGCCCAGACATACCTACCTTAATACAAGCAGACTATTTTTCGTTAACGCTATTAATTTATGGAACTCTTTACCGACACATGTAAAAATCACAATGAGGCAAAACAGTTTCAAGAAAGCACTTTATGACTATATGTCCCATAAAATTTAACATTCCTGTCAAAATTTTCATAACTTACACAAATCTAGGTTACCAGAAATGTATAGTGAAGTAAAATCTTTTTCATTTATTTAGAAAATTTTTTATATTTTTAAAATTATTTTTATATTATTCTTTTTTTTTTGTAACTTATACCTTAATTGAGAAAATAAATAATTGTTAATTTTTTTTTTAAGTTATATGTTTCCTCTTGAACAATAAAAGAATTGTATTCTTAATGAGGGATAATTAAACTGTAATTAAATAACTCTCTTCCTTAAATTCCGATTTATACTAAACAAACCTTGTATATAAGAAATATTCTGGCAAAATTTGAGCCCCCTAGCTTTTTCGGTCCGACCTCTATCGTGCTTTCAATAGACTGACAGACGGATGGACATAGCTAGATCGTCATAAAATGAAACCCCGATTCAGAATTTCACATATACAACGCTTGTATATACAAATATTAATATAGTATTTTAGTATTATTTTATTATAACTTTCAAAACAATATATTTATTTGTTTTTTTATAAAGAAAATTTTAGCTTAACCGATAAGTCGCTGTCACAAAAAACAAACAAATTTTTAAAGGGCGCTTAAGCTAAAATTGTTTTTGTTATATTTTCATAACGGTACATAGTATGACCCTGAAATTTTTACACATGATGCCAATGGTGCCAATGAGACCATTTATTAAAAAAAAACTATATTTGAAAAACGTGTCGCTTGAGCTTTTTTTGCGGTTATGGCTCGAAATGTTTGGAGATAAAGAGTGTGACAGTTATTGAAGTAGGAATGATAGCCCCAATCAGATCAGGAGCCCATGCAAACGATCAGGAACTACGCCGTGAGAGAGACTATGATCACCAAAATTTGGAAAATTTACTAGAAGTAAATTTACCACATTTGCAACAAGAGCAGAGTATTGTATACAATACTATAATGGCAGCAATAACAAACAAACATGGAGGCCTCTATTTTATTGACGCACTTGGAGGAACTGGAAAAACGTTTTTGATTTCATTAATATTAGCAAAAGTTCGTTCGGAAAAAAATATTGCATTAGCTATTGCATCATCCGGTATTGCAGCAACACTATTAGACGGTGGTAGAACAGCACATTCTGCACTTAAATTACCCTTAAAGCCTCAATTTTCCGAAGACTACACATGCAACATAAAAAAAAATTCTTCAATGTGTAAAGTACTGCAACAATGTGAAATCATAGTGTGGGATGAGTGCACAATGGCACATAGGAAATCTTTGGAAGCCCTTAATCGTACCTTACAGGATTTAAGAGGCAATAATAGAATTTTTGGAGGTGCCTTAGTTTTGCTGGCTAGCGATTTCCGCCAAACACTTCCTGTTATACCGGGATCAACATCAGCTGATGAGCTAAATGCGTCTCTGAAATCATCACACTTTTGGCAATATGTTCACAGTTTAACACTTACAACTAATATGCGTGTTCAGTTGCAACGTGATGCTTCAGCTACAACTTTTTCCAAACAATTACTTGATTTAGGTAACGGGAGAATTCCAATGGATCCTACAACGAAATATATAAGTTTTCCATCTGACTTTTGCAGGATGACACAATCTATAGAAGAGTTAATAAATTGTGTTTTTCCCAACATCGGACAAAATTTTAAAAACAATGAATGGTTATGTGAACGTGCGTTATTGGCAGCCAAAAATATTGACGTTAATTCCATCAACAGCAAAATTTTGAACAAAATCGATGGTAACCTGAAAACTTATAAATCGATAGACACAGTAACAAATATTGAGGATGTCGTGAATTATCCAGTTGAATTTTTAAATTCGCTAGATTTACCGGGTTTTCCACCAAATGATTTACGGTTGAAAATTGGTGTTCCCATAATTTTACTCAGGAACATTGATCCGCCTCGACTTTGTAATGGTACTCGACTTACAGTAAAAAAATTAATGAACAATTTAATCGAGGCGACCATTATTACTGGAAAGTTTAAGGGAACTGATGTATTGTTGCCACGTATTCCCATGACAACATCGGAAATGCCATTCGATTTTAAGCGCTTGCAGTTTCCTGTTCGCTTAGCATTTGCAATGACCATAAACAAAGCTCAAGGTCAGTCCCTGCAAGTTTGTGGTCTTCACCTAGAAAATCCATGTTTCTCACATGGACAGCTTTACGTTGCATGTTCGCGAGTTGGAAAACCCGCAGATCTCTCTGTGTATGCACCAGGTGGAAAAACCAAAAACATCGTTTATCCTAAGGCATTAGAATAAGAATTAATTAATAGTAAACATTTTTTATATTATAAACATTTCTATTTTATTGCAGTAATGTTAGCAACTAAGTATATTAATTTACTATTTTTAAATTGTTGATGTAGACTAACGGTCTTATTAATAAACGATTTTTAAATTTATCAAAGGTTTATGAATCAAATTCTATACGAAAATTTTGCATTATAAACATTTGATAAATTTAAAAGTCGTTTATGAATAAGGCCGTAAATATATTGCATATCACACAATTATTAGATTTTAATTGCAAAATAAATATATTTTTGAACTATAAAGTTTTTTTTTCATTACGATGGGGGTGGCGAAGCACACCGGGTATTAGCTAGTAGGCAAATAAAAAGAAACACAGTCACAATTATTTATATTTATTTTTTTTTAATATCAATATTGATTATAACTTTTTTTCCATTTTTATATTTTCAGGCTTTTTTAAAATTATTTGTATGTGTAAAATATATTTGAATATTGGTTAATTTATGTTTCTATTCATCAGAAATAATATGTTAGAATGACTTTGGAACATTAGATATTTTCTCTGATATCATAAATTTTAAACCCCCAACGAATTACTCTGTGCGTGCACGTCTTCTAAGCATACTTCTTTTACTTAGAAAATAAACGTTTGTTAGAATCAGACGGTTTTAACATCAAATAACATTATGTTTGATCAGATAAAAATACTGCGAAAGGATGAGTAGAAAAAAAGAGTAGAGCAGAATTATAAAAAAATTTTAGTGAGATAAAACAAAAAAAAATCTTATAATGCAAATAAAAAGAAACACACTCACAGTTATTTATATTTAACTTTTTTAATAACAATATTGATTTTAATTTTGTTTGGATTTTTATATTTTCAGGCTTTATTTTAATTAAATATTATTATATATTATTTATGTAGTACTTGGCGATTATATGCTTTGTTATTCAATGTCTAACTAAACTAGTCTGATTCCAATACTGTAAATTGTAAGATTCTAGGTCTTCTTGTATTGGAAGATCAAACTAAAATAAATAAATAAAAAAAAAATAAAAAATTAATGATACCAAGAATTGCTCAAGTATAAAGCGAAAGTTTCTTTAAATTTCAGGTTAAAAAAATATTAAAGTTATAAACAAGAGTTCCGACGTGCATGTATATGCAGTCGAAATACAAAGAATTTAATATAGAAATAGTTTTAGTTTAATTTTTTTATCACGAAAGAGTTTCTACACAGATTATGATATATACTAGAAACTAGAGTATATAATAAAGAAACAAATACCGTAAGAATATTATCAAATTTCGATGTCTCTGGGCAGTAAGAAAAATTTTAATGTAAGTATTATTCTTGATTACTTTTAACTTATTACTAATATAACATAAAATATGTACATACATATATTATTTTGCATTTACTTAAATTGCGTATAAAATATCAGAATTATGTTTTTGGATCCTTTCGCTGTTATATTAATATTTATATTTCATTTTTATAAAATTATTTGTATGTGTAAAATATATTTGAATATTGGTTAATTTATGTTTATACTCATCAGAAATAATATGTTAGAATGACTTTGGAACATTAGATATTTTCTCTGATAAGAAAAATTTTTATATAAAGTATTATTTTTGTTACTAATATAACATAAAAATGCCATGTATTGTATGTACATATCTTTTTTTTGCATATAGTTAAATTGTGTATAAAATATTAGAATTTTGTAAGACTTTTTGAATCCTTTCGCTGTTACATTAATATATATTTTTCATTGTTATAAAATTATTTGTATGTATGTGTAAAATATATTTGAATATTGGTTAATTTATGTTTATACTCATCAAAAATAATATGTTAGAATGACTAAGGAACATAAGATATTTTCTCTGATATCATAATTTTTAAACCCCCAATGAATTACTCTCTGCGTGCACGTCTTTCTCCTAAGCATACTTCTTTTACTTAGAAAATAAACGTTTGTTAGAATCGGACGGTTTTAACATCAAATAACATTGTGTTTGATCAGATAAAAATACTGCGAACGGATAAGTAAAAAAAATGAGTAAAGCAAAAGTATAAAAAAATATTTTTAGTGAGATAAAACAAAAAGCTGAACTAAAAGATCTTATCTATATATATGAATTACTCTGTGCGTGCATGTCTTTCTCCTAATCATACTTCTTTTACTTAGAAAATAAAAGTTTGTTAGAATCAGGCGGTTTTAACATCAAATAACATTCAGCCTTATTATGGTTCTCGAAAATGTGCTTCGGCTATTGTCGTATTTGCTCTCGAATTTTTCTCTTTGTGGTACTACGTAAAATTTTCGACTGCAAAGAATTTGTAACATAATAAAAGGAAGAGAGTAACACAAAATGTTAAAAATAGTTAAATATTTTGAAGCAATCTGTTGTGAACTGTCAATAATAATAATAACAAAAACAAATTGGCGTCAACAAAAGTAAAAAAAGTTAAATTTAGTTGTTTGCGATATTTTCCACAATTGTAAAAAAAAAGAAAATGCTGACTTGTGCCTTATTTTTTTCGTCTGATGATGAAGATGGGTATACAGTGGCAGAGCTGAATACTTTGCGCAGAGAAATAAGAAATGCATCGAATATATTTCCTATGCCAAATTTGAAGTAAGTAGAGGTATCAAAAAAAGTAAAAAGTTTTATTATATTCCTTTACAGATTCGTTAGCTATTTCCGATTAAACAAGACGGCTTTTAAATACGTTTTGGACATGATTGAGCCTAAATTGAAAGAATCGAAAAGAACTTCGGTAGTGCCAATAAACTGAAACTGGCAGCAACAATGCGTATACTTGCAGAATGCGGTTACCAGAAAGGAGCTGGTAATAACTACAATGTAGGTCTTGCACAGTCGTCTTTCAGCATTTAAAGAGTGTATAAATGCAATGAACAGCGAACTATGCAAAAGCTTGATTTCTTTTAATATGAGTGAAAATGAAAAGTTTGAAATAAAGGAACATTCCTATAACAAAACTGGTTTTCCTAGTGTCAAAGGATTCAACTGTTCAGTTATAACTGACAGACTGAACTGTGAACTGAGATGTACAACACGTGCAGTTCAATACTTCAGTTTTTAACATGGATTCGATCGAAGCTTGTTGTAGGCAGCTTTTTTTTGGCGCGATCATGGTACTCGCTAGTTGAACTGTCAGTTGTTACTCACATACGTACAGTTTTAACTGAACTGAAGATAATCTTATAGGATATCCACTTCGATGGGACATGGGATAAGTGCAAGCATGCCTTAAATATCACCAGAAGCCATGGCATTAAAATAGCGATGTACCCTGTAGATACGCTCGATTTATACCATCAGGACCTGGAGACTTGAAGGGATGGAAACATCTACAGCCCATCTTATGCGATGCTCAGTGATCGGTAGATTCGATATGTCATATATATCCGTGTAGTCAACAACAGGAGGAGAGTCCTGCTCTAGACAGTCTGCTAGTGGTCCAAGAACCATCCGCCCTCTGTATGTATGATGGTATTGTTGGATTTGATGATACAATCTTTCGTAGCCGAGTTGTTTCTGAAGAATTTTCTACCTAACTGCAGAATTTTCACCAGGATTGCCTCTTGGCTCTTCTACTAAGATTTTTAAGCTCATTTAGCGAGGATTTATATGTGGCCCAATATCTACTCCTTTTAGCGTCAATGAATAGTTTCTTGCATTCTGCGCGCTTTACCGCAATTTCAGCATTCCCCAACGGTGGGAGTAACTATGACTCTCTTAAGGTTTGTAAGTCGTTTGGTCTAGGAGGAATTCTTCGGAGTTGCCTTCGACCTTGCGACATGTGCCCATTTTCTACCTCCTCGTGGTACCAACCGGTAACCTTTAGTTGTTCTTCTTAGAAATTCAAAGGGCTGAAGATCAGGGTTCACGTGTCCTTGGGGCTGCCAACCCCTCCGACCCTTAATTGATTGGCACGAGTAATGAAGAGAATAATATAAAAACAAATAAGCGTCGAGTATCTGCTCGGCGTAACCAATCGTTAGGTGCTTTGGCACCACGCGTATTAAGGAATCTAAAGCGAGGTATTAGGGATTCCGGCGATAATGTAACTATAACATTTTTCCCCATTCCCGAAGATAGTAGTGTGACGGGTAATGGGGATATTGGTGGTCTAAGACTACCACATTCAAGTCTTCGTGACTCCACTACACCTAATTTATCGCTAGAATCAAGTAGATGGGACAGTTCTAACCATGGGATATCTGTCCCCCCGGATATCCCAGACGGGAACTCTAACCATGTGACATCTGCCGCCCCAGAAGTACACATTTCTAACCAGGTGCTCATGTCATCGTCGAGAACGTTGTTGAAGGCGCAGCGTCCATGATATATGATTAAGCAACTGAGCAGACAGTTGACATTAGTGACTCTATATCCTGTAGCGGTACGGATATAGAGTCACATCTCTGTGCAGTCTGTGGACGTCCATTCTCTACTAAGATGAGTCTGGGCGTTCACCTCCATCGTGCTCACCCTGACGAACGAAATTAAGGCACAGATAAAAAGGCACGATGGAGTGAGAATGAGATATCCTTGATGGCCTCTGCCGAAGCGGAACTTACTGTAAGAGGTGGGATTCGTTTTATAAATCATGCTCTCCATTACCAATTCGTGCATCGCACAGTTGAAGCAATCATAGGCATAGGCGTTATGGGGAATGCTTACTCGAAATTGCGATGAGTCTGCCTATTGATGAGTTTGCAGCAATGGGTATTGAGGAGCAAAATGAACGTATTGTTGGTTGGGTGGGCGATTTGAACGACGTTTTTATGGGGAGGAGCCGTGGAAGCAATCCACGCGACGTGAGGTGGTGGACTGACAAACTACAGATAGAGAGGAGGGTTGTCAGAAGGCTAAGGAGGCGTTTTCAGAGGGCCAGGGCAAATGGAGACGCAGATGTAGGTCGTCATAGTATAGCTTATAGGGAAAAGTTACGTCAATATAAGGATAAAATAGTTAAAGTTAAAGAGGCGGAATGGAGGAGATTTGTTGAGGAGAATAGAGAGGACCCTTTGGGGGCGAGTCTATAGGATTTGCAAGGGCAAGGGTCTTTTGTGTGTGCAGCTGTGCGAGCGATTCTAGGTATAAATAGGTGCCAGTTAATTACCTGGGGAAATTCCTTTGTAATTAATTGTGGGAAAACTTGATAATTAGTTTTGTGTGCTGATTTCTGTCTACCTGAATTTGGTAAATTGCGTGCGCTGCAACTGGTAAATGTTGCCAAGCGGGAAGGCACCTGGTGATCCAGGTACTAAAATGAGGGATAGAGCGAATAAGGCAAAAAGTTTAAGTTCGATGCGTGCTGTTACAGACAGCGAGATGAGTGGCGTTGAGGTGACCGAAATTGACGGCGGCACGCGAAAGGCTGGGAGTCGTTCGCGTGAGGGAAGTCTGCGAGCAATCAATGTTTCAGACAGAGAGTCGACCGCTTCTGTGCGTGAAACCGCAGGTAAAAGTAGAAATGCGGCCAAGCGGAAAAAGGGCGATAACAAATCGCGTGCTGCGCGTGAGGAGAATAAGGTTGACGCCATGAAGGACGTAACAACTGAGCTGTTGAAGGTATTAATAAAGGGTGGCATGCCCAAAGAAGTACTTGGCGAAGTAGTAGAGTATGTTGGGCGTTGTGAAAAGATTATGCTACGTCTGATCGTAGACGTTGAGCGTTCAAAAGGCGTGGTTAGTACGTATGAGAAGAGTCTGTGTGCTGATAAGCCAGGCGCGGATATTGCTGTGCATTCACGTGAAGTGCCTGATAATAGGGAGCCGGCACCAAAGCCGGTTGAGACATGATCTGCAGTTGTGCGTAGCAAGAATAACAAGGCTACGCCTGAGGAGGTTGTGGCGAAGGTGGTTGACGAGGTTGGACACGCCCTGAACGTAAGAATTCATGAGGCAATGCCCATTAAGGGTAAGGGGGCCGTAATAAGGACGCCATGAGTTGCTGAACGCAACAAGATAGCCAATAATGCACGTTTTAAATGAGGTGGGTCTGGAGGTCAGTCTCAACGAGACCAGAGAGCCTAGACTCGTGGTTCAGGCCGTTGACTCCAAAATTGGCCCAGATAAATTCATGGGCGAGTTGTATGAGAAAACCCTGAAGGAGGCGATGTCGCATGAGGAGTTCAAGAAGAATGTCAGGCTGGTAACTGCGCCCTTGGAGGGTGGTAATGACAGACCCAGGAGTATCATAATAGAAGGTAATGTGAAAGCTATAAGTAGATTATTAGATATTAATAGGGTATATACTAAGTGGTTCTCATTTCGCTTGCGCGAAAATTTTGCTAGAGGTAAATTTCGGTTATAGAAGGGTAGCTAGAAAGGATAATGTTGTTCTTAGGAGGTGGCGTGTTCGCGATATAGATTGGCGACGTTATGGGGAATGCTTACGCGAAATTGCGATGAGTCTGCCTATTGATGAGTTTGCTGCAATGGGTATCGAGGAGCAAAACGACGGCATTGTAGGTTGGGTAGGTGATTTGAATGATGTTTTTATGGGGAGGAGCCGTTGAAGCAATCCAGGGGCCGTGAGGTGGTGGACTGAAGAACTTCGGATGGAGGGAAGGGTGGTTAGAAGGCTGAGGAGGCGTTTTCAGAGGGCTAGGGCAAACGAGGACGCGGATGTTGGTCGTCATAATGTTGCTTATAGGGAAAAATTACGGCAATATAAGGATAAAATTGTTAAGGTAAAGGAGGCAGAATGGAGAAAATTTGTCGAGGAAAATAAGGACGACCCTTGGGGGCGAGTCTATAGGATTCGCAAGGGCAAAGGTCGTCATGCGGATATATGTGGTTTGAGGGTCGAGGGGACCGTTTTGACGGATTGGCAGGAGTGTGTCGAGGTTTTACTTCAAGGGTTCTTTCCTAGGTTGGATAGGGTGATTCGTCTCACTGCTATTAGCGATTCTAGTCGTCCAGCCTTGGAGGATGCTGAAATTGCTGGCAGTGTTGACAAGGTTAGAAAAGGTAGGTCTCCAGGTATGGATGGGTTGACCGGTGAGATGTGTAAATGCATCTATCGCTTCATTCCTGAGTATCTGACGTCCCTTTACTCGAAGTGTGTGGCAGAGGGATAATCTGTAGGGTTGTTGTTTTGTTGAAGTCCCCTGAAAGCATCAGAAGTGATCCTTGGTCGTATAGGGGTATTAGTCTTTTGCCGGTTTTGGGTAAGATATTAGAGAGAATAATTGTGAGTAGGTTAAGGGAGGCCATAAAGAACGATGGTTGTGAGTGAGAGTTTGGTTTTAAAAAGGCTAAAATTGTTAAGGACGCGTGGATGTATGTTAAGGACTGTGTAAGGGACAGTCAATCGAGGTATGTCTTAGGATTGTTCATCGATTTTAAGCGTGCCTTTGGTAATTTGTGTTGGGATAGTGTTATGGCTAGGTTGCGTGAATTAGGGTGTGTTGATATGAAATTGTGGGAGAGCTATTTCACAGCTAGAAGTGCCTGTATTGTTGGTGTTAATGGCTGTATTAGTTTAAATGTTGTTCGGAGCTGTCCACAGGGTTCTATATCTGGTCCATTTATATGGACTTGATGATGGACATTTTGTTGAGGCAGCTAGGTTTGTTGAGTAAAGTCTGTGCGAACGCTGATGACTTGCTAGTTATGATTGAGGGCGGTTCGAGGCTGAACATTGAGACAAAATGTGAGGAAGTTATGCGTATTATCGGCGATTGGAGTAGGCATGTTGGTGTTGAGGTGGCAGTAGATAAGTCGGCGGCGATGGTGCTCAAGGGATTTTTATCACACGGGCGACATCCGGTGGTTGAATTTGATGGTACTTCCGTTAGACATGAGTCTGAGGTGAAGTATCTTGGTGTTACGACGAGGGAGCGAATGAATTTTGGGGTTCATTTACACACGATATATGAGGGTCTGTTCATTGCGTGTGCTGCTTATTTTGCGCCACCTTGGTGTGGAAACGTTAGCTCCGTTGTAGGTCGTTGCAAAATCTTGACTTGTCAGAGTCATATTGTTAGGTTGTGTTCCTGTTTTTTGTACTGTGTCTACGGATGCATTGCAGGTATTGCTAGGTAAACTACCTCTGATTTGGTGATTATTCGCCGTAGTGTTCTGTTATTTTTTTCCCGAAGGAGTTTCTATATAGATTATAATATATTTGAAAAACTGGAGTATATAATATAGAAACAAATACCGTTAGAATAAATTAAAATTTCGGTGCCTCTGGGCAGTAAGAAAAATTTTTATGTAAAATGTAAGTATTATTTTAGAGTACTTTTAACTTATTACTAATATAACATACAAATGTCATGAAATATGTACATACATATGTATGTATATTTTTTGCATTTAGTTAAATTGTGTACAAAATATTAGAATTTTGTAAGACTTTTTGGATCCTTTCGCTGTTATATTAATAGTTTATTGTTATAAAATTATTTGTATGTGTAAAATATATTTGAATATTGGTTAATTTATGTTTATATGTTTTTTTTATGTATACAGTTCAGTTGAACTGTCAGTCGTTACTTACATACGTACAGTTTTAACTGAACAGTTGAAATTGACAGTAAAAACTGTACGTGAGTGGCCGGCTTTAGAGACTATGTGAGGGATAGTCAGTCGAGGTACGTTTTGTGGTTGTTCATCGACTTTAAGGGTGCTTTTGATAATTTGTGTTGGTATAGTTTAATGACTAAGTTGCGTGAACTGAAGTGTGTAGACGTTAAACTGTGGGAAAGTTATTTTACTGCTAGTGTTAATGTCGCCCGGGGCTGTCCAAAGGGTTCTATATCTGGTTCATTTATATGGAGCATGATGATGGACCTTTTGTAAAGGCATCTTAGTTTGTTGAGTAAAGTTTGTGCTTATGCTGACGATTTGCTTGTTATGGTAGAGGGCGGTTCGAGACTAGATATTGAGACCCTATGTGGGAAGTTACGCGAGTTATAGGCGATTGAAGTAGGCATGTTGGTGTTGATGTGGCAGTAGAATAGCCGGCGGCGATTTTGCTTAAGGGATTTTTAATACATGAGCGGCATCTGGTGGATAGGTTTGATGGTACTTCCAGTAGACATGAGTCTGAGGTTAAGTTTGGGGTAGATTTGGATAGGGTCCGAGAAAAGTTAACGGGTGTGGTGGCACGCGTGAGGCATGTTTTGTGCAGTGACTGAGACCTCAGTAGAAGTGCAGTACACACAATATATGAGGGCCTGTTCCTTGCGTGTGCTGCTTATTGTGCGACAGCTTGGAGTGGAAATGTTAGCTCGGCTGTAGGTCGTACCAAAATCTTGACTTGTCAGAGAGTCATTTTATTAGGTTGTGTTCCTGTTTGTCGTACTGTGTCTACGGGTGCATTGCATGTATTGCTAGGTAAACTACCTTTTGATATGGTGGTTATTCGCCGTAGTATACTGTTCTATTTTTCACGAAGGAGTTTCTATATAGATTATGATATATATTAAAAACTAGAGTATATAATGTAGAAACAAATACCGTTAGAATAAAATAAAATTTCGGTGCCTCTGGGCAGTAAGAAAAATTTTTAAAAAGTAAATTATTATTTTTGTTACCTTTAACTTATTACTAATATAACATAAAAATGCCATGTATTGTATGTACATACAGTCTAGGAAAAAACTCTACATACACGCCCTTATTTTGTGTTTTTAAGATATTTGTAAAGCGAATAAATAAAGCGCTTACATTAATATTTAAAGTACCAAAAACTTAGTTTATTTCCAAAACAAAAATCCAATTTAAAAGGATAACAATAACAGAAATAACAAAAAAAAAATAAAAATTGATGAGAAAAAAGTCTACATACAGTCTTAAAAATCGAATACAATATTTAATTTCTTTTAAATAAATAAGAGAAAACAATATATTTTTAATATTTTGTAGGACCACCTGGGCTTCAATAACCGCCTGAAGACAACGTGGCATAGACATCACCAAATTCTCCGTAATATTGGGCACAATTTCCGACCACGCACGAGTTAGGGCACTTTTCAGGATTTCTGATATCGTATTTACGCGCAGATGTTTCCAAAACATCCCAAATATGCTCAATTGGATTGAGGTCTGGTGACTTGGGAGGTGTATTGAGCTGTCTTGGTGCATGATAAAGAAGCCAGTCTCGAACAATATGCGCAGTATGCTTGAGATCGTTATCTTGTTGGAAAATCCATTGGCTTCCCAGGCCCAAGCTTTCCACAGATGTCTTCAGATTTTGTTCCAATATTGTCTTATACTGATATCTATCCATAACGCCTTCAACAAAACCCAATCGACCAACTCCAGATGCCGCCATTGTTCCCCACACCAAAACACTGCCCCCACCATGTTTCACAGTTGGTATAAAATTTTTGGGATCAAGTGCAATATTCGGTTTTCGCCAAACCTTTTTTCGGCCATCATTACCGAAAATATTATACTTACTTTCATCGGTAAATAAGACTTTATTCCAAAAATCCATTCATACATACGTTAATTTTTAATTTTACAAAGGGATGTTTTTATATATGTATATTTTTTATATGAATGTACGTATTTCATATGAGATGAATGGTGATACAAACTACTGTTATTGCATGACTACATGTTGTGAAGGGTACATAAGATTCAGCATGGCCGAATATAGCACTCTTACTTGTTTCTATTGAAATTTCTTACCAGCACTAGGTCTCCTGCTTTCAAATTTAAAGGATTTATATGTGATGATCGTTCAACTCGCTTCATCTTTACCAATTCCATTATATCTCTTGCTTTCTTTAAAGAAAATTGTAATCTTGCTTTTAGCTCATTCGAGTAACTATCTACATTGTAAATTGGTATATTGTATTGTGTGTTATAATCGAAGCAAAATTATGGTATCCATTGTTCCCATTCGTCATTTTTACAGAAGTTTAAGAGAAATTCATTTAGAACTCTATAGTTCCTCTCTATTGATGGTAAGGTGTACTAAAGACCTGTTTAATTTCTAGTAATACGTACTTCCGACATTAATTCGTTGACGAACTCAGTGCCTTTGTCCGACTTAAGAATCTTGAAATGATCGTACTTTAAAATTAATTTTTCCACCAGAGTTTTTGCAACTGTTTTAGAATCTTTTGTTTCAATTAGACAAGCTATAATATATTTAGTTAAATCATCCTGCATAATTAGTATATGTATATCGAAATTGATTTGAAAATTAAGGAGGACCTAATGTGTTTATTGAGACTGTTTAAAAAATATTCCTGGTGTGTCTGTTATAATCATTTTCTCTGTAGTATGTTTCGTTTGCTTATTTATTCTACATTCATTACAATTTAATATGTATTCCTTAATCATTTTACCCATATCTATCCATATATACCTTTGTTTAAGTTTTAAAGTTGTTTTTCTGACACCTAAATGTCCTCCTAACGATGTATTGTGGTTCTCAGAAATGAGGTTATTCTTATTGGCTCTTTAAGTATTAAAATTTTCAAAGTTTCTTCTCTTTTCCTTCTAATTTATTAAACATATCTTTAAACTTTTGCATGGACATTATTCTAAATGTCTCATCATCTTCTTTTAGGGCAAGTTCCTTGATACCTAGAGATAACATTTTCGGAAGAAGCTTCTCCATGGACATCTGTGTGTCCTTTGGATTTTCACTGCATCTGATTACTATCCCCTCACTATTAATTAAAAACTAAGGTTTACTAAATTTAGATTCCACTTGAAATCGAAGTTTTTTCATGTTTTTAATATCTAAAATCGACGTACATTCCCATATGAAAAGTTGATCAGGTTTTTCAAGAGCAATGTCGTGTTCTCGATTTGTGTTTCTTTTCATTGCCTTCAAAGTATCACTATCAACAATTATTCTTGATAATGCATAGATCTAATCTAATGCGTGTCATTTTGGACGACGGATTTTTATGTGAAAATAAGGAAACTAACGGACGAAAAAAATTTATTGCCCAATGTATAGCTAAAAGTTCTTTCCCTATTACTGGTTTTTTCAAATCATGCTTAGACAATGTTTTACTTGCATATAATATCGGTAAATAAGAACCTATTTCACCTTGGGATAAGACTGCCCCAAGTGCAAAATTTGATGCATCAGTAGTTAAAATGAAAGTTTTTTTAAAATTAGGGTATAGAAGAATTAGTGGACATATTAATTTTGACTTAAGTGTATCGAATGATTCTTGGCAATTTTGATCCCATATGAATAGTCTATTTTTCTTTAATAATTCATTTAAATTTCTTGCTATTTGCACAAAATTTTTAACAAAACGACGATAACAGTTGCAGAAAGTTATGAATCGTCTGACGTCGTCAGGGTTTTTAGGTACGGGATAGTTTTTTACTATACTATTTTTTTCAGGGTCGGTACATATTCCCTTATTTGTAATTAAATGGCCTAAGTAAACAACTTTTCTCTTCAAAAAATGACATTAAGCTGTATTCAATTTTAAGTTGTATTTTCTCAATCTTACAAAAACCTTTGATAAGTTATCATAATGATGCTTTATGCTACAACCAAAAACGATGATATCATCTACATATAAAAATTCTTCCGTACTTAGTCCACTTAGAGCTATCGTTAACATTCGCTGAAAACTATTAGAGGATATTTTTAATCTGGTGAACTGAAAATGCCAACTACTTGTCGAAAACGAAGTAAGTGGTCTAGATTGTTCATCTAACTCTATCTGATAAAACAAGCTTGTCATATCTAGTGTAGAAAAATACTTAGCTCTACCTAATTTGTGTAAAATATCTTCGATTCTCGTTAACGGAAACTTATCGCTAACTATTTTCTCATTCAGTTTTTGGAAGTCTACCGCCAATCGCCAGTTCTTTTCATCACTCGCCGATTTCTTTGGCATCACCAAAAATGGTGAGTTATATGGACTTACTGATGGCTCTATGATTTCCTCTTCTAGCATCTTGTTAACCTGCTCAGTAATCTCTCTCATTTGTGTCTCTGGTAATCTATAAGGTTTTCTATATACTGGTGTTGAGTCCGTTACTTGCACTTTCTGTCTGTAAAAATTATTCATTGTTTGCTTATCGCCATCTACGTGAAAAATATCGTTAAAATTTGTAACTATATCAATTAATAATTATTTGGCTAATGGGTCTACTAATTCAATATTCAGGTTTTTCAAAATTTTTCCCATTCTTTCTGCGTTGTTTAATATATTGTTATTGTCGCTATAAAATACGTAGTCTACCAAATCTCTCTTCTGTAAATCTATCTTATTTGGTACTACATCTTTTTCGGTCGTGTTTAATAGTCTTATATGTTGTACACCAGTTGCCGGCATAATGGTATTGCCAACAAAAACTCCTGAGGATACTTCCATACTCAATACAATACTCTTCCTATTTGTACTTATATTAATAGTTACTATTGCCTCTGAACGTGCAAGTATACAGATACCCGTTTGACATATACATTTAGTACTTATTGGTGAAATAAACTCCTCATCCTCTATGTTGAATGATATCGTATATGACTCAAAATCTATCTTACATTTATATTTCTCCAGAATATCTCGTCCAATTATTCCATCAAATAAAATTGGAAAATCATAATTAACTATATGAAGCTTATGATTTATGTGTCTGTCTTCAAAATATAATTTCATATATGCTGTACCAATACTCTCAGTTGTCTCCTGAGTAATCCCACTTAGTGACGAAATATTGTCATTTAAATTTACAATTAGATATATCTGTCCCCATATCAATCAAAAAACTAAGATATCTACCTACACTTTTATACCTGACTGCAATTGAATTATCTATATTTACGGAAATTTTGTATAAATTTGACTTTGGATAACATTTATTGTTATCCTGCCCCTGCCCTGTCCATTATTTCTATTTCTTCCTCTATAGGAATAATTGTTCCTATTGTTATTGCCATTCATCCTGGATATATTGTTTCCACTACTGCTTAAATTATCTACCCTATATCTATTTCCATTATTGTTATTAAAGTTGTTATTACGACTTCTATTATAATCGTGAGCATTATTGTGGGTATAATTATAGTGAATCCATTACGATTATCGTAGTTTTGCCTCTTATTTCTATTATCGAAGTAAAATTAATCTATATTCACTGAAAAATTTATATTCCTTCTATGTCCATTGCTTCTATTATCATATCTTCTTTCAACTCTAAAAACATTACTGTTATCTTTCATATTTCTTTCGATTTTTTTTTGCATTTTTCCACCGCTTCTCTAAGTGTGTTTGAGCCACTTGCTAAAACGTTATGATATTCAGAATTGACTACTTTCATGAAAACGTTAAGAGCCATATTTTCGCTAATTTTGTATATTGCGTTCTTTGCCTCCTGCATAGGATTCTCTATAGTTTTTAACTCAAAAGCAATTAATTGCAGCCTTTTCTCTATAAGCAGATATACTTAAATTACCTTGCTTCACTGTACCAAACTCTGTTAAAACCTCCAACGCCTCATAAGAACCTTTGAACAACTGTAGGTTTTTACTTACTACTGATATATCAAACTGTGCCATATTTACCAAATTAGTGTCTTTTTTCTTTTCTTTAATGGATAAATTTTTAACTTGAATCAATGATCTGTAAACCTGAATAGAAGTGACGTTTCCTCTTCCGTAAAATTCTTAAAATGTTTGCAAATATTATTTGTCTCAATGTCTATATCTCTAAACTGATTCAATTTTGCTTCCCTATATTCTAAGGAGTACTTCTTACTTTTCCCAAAATTTTTTTCTAATTTCTATAATTCAAAGTAAAATTCATTTATTCTTTCCATTTATGCTTAATTCTCAATATTTTAAATTATTTTCTATTATATTAATTCATGAATAATAATACTATTTTCTGTTATATTAATTTATTAATATTTTATAATAAATAGATTGCAGATATGGCAACACTTTCTTTTTTTATCGACTATCGATAACTTACTAAAATTCACTCCTAATTTTTACAACTAATATAGTCACAATATTGTAACAATTTTTGTTTTATTTTTCTTATTTACAATTACAAGTTCAATTTTTGGTGTAAATTCATTTTTATTTTTCTGTTCATATTATTAAAGAAAAGAAATTTTTTTATGATTAATAATAATATGTAAAAATACATGTAGTTTTTAAAAATAGTGTAGTGATAGAAGA
The DNA here is from genome assembly GCA_941918925.1 of Phyto melanocephala. Taxonomy (NCBI): domain Eukaryota; kingdom Metazoa; phylum Arthropoda; class Insecta; order Diptera; family Rhinophoridae; genus Phyto; species Phyto melanocephala. Next base: position 18,208,394 of record OW799238.1, read on the forward strand.
TGTAATTATTTGTGTATTACTTGTGGCTTGTTTTTTCTGTGGCTATTCATCTCCTTTTCTAACTCATCGATTTGCAACCAAATTTTTGAAGCTTGTTCCCAGGATGATGGTGTATCGGCGGTAACAACTGCCCTTAACGCTACAATTTTCCGTCTCAACCTATGCCGTGGTCTTTTAGTTTTGGGTATTGCGGTGAGTTTTGCCTCTAAGTTTCTTTGTTGCCTCTTCCAGTATTCCTCGATTGTTATTTTTTTTTGGGCCAATTTGTGTTGCCTTGTATTCCAGTATACTATTTGTGTCTCCAGCCGGTACGTACTCCTCCACAGGAATTTGTTTATATTCGTCAGAATGTGGCAGGATTTCCATGTAGTGATAAAAAATGTAAGGGTGAGTAACTGAATAAACTACTAATAAAGTTTGCCGGCGCTAATCAACGCCACTGTCCCCACTTAGAATTATATCCATGCAGATTTATATGCTTTGGGTAAAGCAATTGAATGCTGATATCAAAAGAGAAGCCAATTTTTAAGGCTAAGTGAATAATAATTTTTATTTACAAAATTTTGTGTTTTTATATATATACATATATTATATATTTGTTGTTAAAATTTCCAATTGAGTGATATTTTTGTTTAATGGTAGATAATAGACTGCTGCATGAACACAGAAAATCTGTGTCTGAAGACGCTCACTTTATTTTTTATGTTTAACTTGTTTGTGTTTATTGCCGACAAGTACCGATGAGTGGACAAGTATGAACAATAAACACTACCAAAGAAGTATGATCATTAACATGAATACGATCGATTATATGTATTCATAATCATGAACACTAGTAAACGTAGTGAAAATAGTCTTGAACAGTTCAAAAAATAATAAAAGATCAGCGTATTCAATCAAAGTTTGAACACATTAAAAAAATTATATAAAAAGAAAATAAATGCAGTAGTTTCCGATCAATTTATTTTTTTTTTTTTAAATACTACCTTAATATTTTTAAATGCATTTTATAAGGTATATGTATATATTTTTTGTATATACATATTTTGTAAAAATAAAAATGCAATACATATCTTAAATCTTAAAAAACAATGTTTTATTTTTTTCATTTAATATATTCACTATTATTTCACGTATTATTTAAGGTATACCTATGTATTGTATTTACATATGAAAATAAAATATTGTTTTAAAATGAAATAAAAAGGCGAAAAACCAGGTACATTCCTCGTAGAATTACTCATTTAATGAAAGGAGCTTACAAATTAGGGAGATCAATATTAAAAAAAATAAATAAAATAACCCTAAAAACTAATAAAATTATTTATAATGACCGTATTTAAAGGTCATTTTTAAGTTCTTTTTCCTAAAAAATAAATAATAAAACCGTTAGTGTACGTAAATTGCAAGCCTCGTGTTACTGAAAACTTTAACAGAACAGAATTCATTTCTAATAAAAAGAAAATAAAAACAAAAACAATTACCGTATGGAAACGCAATACAACATGAGTATTCGAACTGGTTGTTTCTGTTCGAACAATGCCTTCTTTTCATGAACATCGAACAGAATTCATTGAACACCGAACAGTATTCACTGTGATTACAACATAAACAAACATTTGATTACTAACGTTAAACTCGATCAAACATGTACTCAGTTAGCTAGTTTGTGTTCGATGTTAGCTGTTTATTCATTGACACATAAACATGATCACTGTATGAGGCTGTTCATGCAGCAGTTTAGTAGATAACTTAAATTTATTGAGTGTTTTTATTTAAATAAAATAATGTACAATATAGTTAACTTATTTCTACCCTACAATGTGATATAAGTCGACTTTATATTACTCTACACTAGTTCTTTGACTTCATTACGCTTCGCTAGAGGAATGCTTCTAGGAGCTTGTTTTATAGGCCTTGCATCGCCGGTATTTATCTAATGTTTTACAAGTGATGCTCTACCTTGATGTTGACCTTTCAGAGCGAAGATGGATGCATGTTTTCTGAGTAGCGATAATCCTTTAACCTACTTCCCTATGTATTCTGCTAGCATCTCCTGCTCTTTGTTTGACATACTGACAGGACCCGATTTCATTTCGCAATTAATTATTCCCTTTGCTTAAGCACATAGACCTTATTCGGATTTTGGCTTGACGACTTTTTCACAGGCGGAAATGTTGAGCACTCTTACAGGGACTCTTCTGTCATTGCTGGTTTTGACAAGGGCTTTTGCTGTTAAGTCACTTTTTATATTTGTTTGTTATACCACTCACAACTGGTTGTCCACACAATCTCCCTCTATTCGCGCCATACTACACTTTCTGACTGTGGTGGTATTTGCTCATATTCTGTAGCAACTAGTTTCCTTACAAGCACCTTATTTTCATAACCAACATCTAGGGGTATTTCAACATTCCTCCAAATCATTACCTACTGCCCCCTGTGCAGATTAATACCATGACTAATCATAAAATCTGCACCGATGATTACTTCGTCCACAATGTCGGCAACGATGAAAACACGATTGACACTTATGTTGGCAATAGGTACTTTTACGTTTGTTTTACAGTAGCAGGCTCCCCAGTAGAGCTTCGCAGACTTACGCCACATAACGGTTCGATTGTTTTCTTTACTAAATCGGGCCTGATAATAGACTGCGATGCTCTTGTGTCTATAGTAAAAATATGCCTTCGAAAATTTATATACCCACAAGCAGTAAGGTTGCTATTTTTCTGCTGCATAACTGATATGGAGATTGTGGGGCCCTCGGTTATGGGAGCTAGCTCTTGTCCCGAAGTGCTAGCTCGTTTTAGTTTAACGGTGACTCATTTGACGATTTCGTGTTTTCTCTGGCTCTGGCTTTGCGTTGTTTTTCCTCTAACACCTTTATACGAGCCCTTAAATCGCTTACTTCATCTCTTTCCATTTCTGTAGAAATTTCATTATTTCGCACCTTGTATATCTACGGCTTAGAAAGCAATTTTGCAGTTTCCTGTGTTAGTGCATATCAAACTGTTTCTGCAAAGGTCGATTTATGTGTGCCAAACACCGCGTACTTTATTTCAGGATCACGTATTCCATTTACAAACGTTTCAATTTTAAACTGATCCAAAAATGGGTGATTTTCACCTTGATATGTCAGCTGCACCAAACGTTCGATTTCCGTTGCGAAATCCTGTAATGACTCGTTAGCTTTCTGTATTTGTTGGCTACTGAAACCTCGACTAGTGGAGTGGAAGCGCCAGGCTCCACTAGCCGACTAGCTACTAGTGCGCTAAAAACATGCCCGATCAAGCCGATAGGCGATCGAAACCCGAGCTTGGTACAGCGTGGTTCTTCGAAACCAGGTACCTCTAAGGCTCCTAAGGTCCGGATGGGACTAGTTCCTGTCAAAACACCAGCTTCAGGTGCCGGTGAGGTGGCTAAGACTCAGTCTGCCTCTTAACCTGGATCCCTTGTGCCAAACATTGTGCAGAAGGGTCATGCGAAGAATGATTCGATGATCCCTGTAGCACCATCCTCGACCTCCACGGCTTCCAAAAGAGATTCCCCAAGGCACAGAAAACAATCCAAAAGGGCCTTCACTACTAAGCGTTCCGCTTATAGAATAATAAGTCGGTTTGGTGAAAAACCTACTGACGAGCTCACGGAGCAAGAGAAAAACTCTCTCCGGTGGGCGAAAACCCTCATTGAAGGGTTAAAAAGTGATCCTCCTAAGGTGTAGGCAGTCCTAAACGGATGGCATCCTCTGCAGCGCCTAAGCGGCAACGGTCAGAGGAGGACACTCTTCCAGGAACAAAACGTTCCAAACACATGCCTCCACGGCCACAACCAAGATCCTACAAGGAGGTGGCTAAGGACCACCTTATTTGGGCGATCAACTCCAGCGATGGCACCATTTCCTCCGGCAACTGGAAATTGGTTGTCATGGCTCTCAATGGGGTGTTCTTGAAAGTTGTTCGGGACAACCCGGGACCACCACCCCAGTGCGAAGATGCTGGCTGGTACCAAGGCCACATCAAACTCATAGCCTGTACAGACGAGCGTTCAGCGCAGCTGTACAAGACCGCCATAGAGTCCCTCGGGGAAGTATGGTCTGGCGCGAAGCTCGAGGCAATACCTCTCGCCGATGTTCCACAAAGGCCGAGATCTATTGCCAAGATTCCCGCAATACCATCCGACCCAAAGGAGATTCTGGAGATTATGCAGGTCAGAAATCCTCAGCTACCCACGAAGGACTGGAAAATAGCCAAGGTTACTGAAGCTGTAGAAGGCTCCAGGAAGGCCACTGTTATTATAAAGAGTGACTCTCTGTCTCCACTTCGAAAGACTTAGGGAAAGATATACTATAGTTTTGGTACTATCTTTCTCCGGGTCTATAAGGGTGACGACAGGAAGAAGCCTCAAGCTCCGGGGAGTAAGGACTGTTCTAGGGATCTCTCCATGAGTTGTGACGATGAATCTGCTCTTTCATCGGACATTGATGACACCCAATCGGTCTCAGGACTAGTGGGGGAATTCTTTGATAAGATGGAGGTGGCAGAAGATGTAGACACCCTTCTAGAATCTGACGACGGTTCAGAGGACGCCGATGTCACAGTCGTCCACAGCGATCAGCTACATTGAAGGTTACTCAAATTAACCTTCATCACTCAAAAGCGGCGTCAGCTGCCCTACTCCTCCGACTGTCTTCAGGCACGAAGGATCTTATATGTGTCCAAGAACCATTGTTGTACAAAGACAGGGTTTGCGGACTTAATAAGGATGGCTACTATACTCTGTATGCAGCCGGACCAGGTAGGACCAGATCTTGCATTATGGCCAAAAACAATCTTAAAGCTTTTGTTCTATCCGACTTCAGTGATAAGGACACCTGTACTATAGCCATCGAGAACAAGAGGCGAATAGTCTGGCTAATGTGCTGTTATATGGCGCACGATCATGGAGGGGACCCACCTAACTCCATCACTAGGAAGGCGATGTCTTGCGCGAACAAAAGGAACATCCCTCTCATAATCTGCGCGGATGCCAACGCGCACCATACCGTCTGGGGTAGCTCGGATACCAACCAAAGGGGTGAGTCACTCCTCGAATTTATAATTGAAAACAAACTAACAGTAGTTAATAGGGGTAATGAACCCACCTTTGTAGTTACTAACAGAAGGGAGGTTTTGGATGTTACTTTTATTAGCGATAGGTATGTGAATTTGATAGAAAATTGGAGGGTGTCGAAGGACTGCTCTTTTTCCGATCACCTATATATTGATTTCGATTTGTTTATCGAAGTGGATTCTGAAAGTCATTTCTTAAATAGGAGAAGGACAAACTGGTCTGTTTATGCTGAGGTGCTGAATAGAAAGCTATCTTCATGTCCAGACTCCATTGACGATAAGTCCACTCTGGACTCCGTAACTGAGTTCTTGAGTAATGTAATGGCTGAGGCAACCGATAACTCCTGTAGGAAAACTACTAGGAAAGGTAAGGCCAATCCCACTTGGTGGAATGCCGAAATTGCGAAAAGCGCAAAGAATGCAGGAAACTATTCAATGAGGCTAAAAGGAGTGGATATTGGGCCACATATAAATCCTCCCTAAATGGGTTTAAAAACCTTATCAGAAGAGCCAAGAGGCAATCCTGGAGAAAATTCTGCAGTGAGGTGGAAAATTCTTCGGAGACAACTCGGCTACGAAAGATTCTATCATCGAATCCAACAATACCATCATACATACAGACGGCGGATGGTGTGTGGACCACCAGCAGCAAAGAAACGCTGGAGGTTCTCATGGAGACACATTTCCCAGGCTGTCTAGAGCAGGACTCTCCTCCTGCTGTTGACCACACGGATGCATATGACATATCGAATCTACCGATAACTGAGCATCGCATAAGATGGGCAGTTGGAAGTTTCCATCCCTTCAAGTCTCCAGGTCCTGATGGCGTAATTCCAGCGGATCTACAGGAGAACATCGATATTTTAATACCATGGCTTCTGGTGATATTCAAGGCATGCTTGCATTTATCCCATGTCCCATCAAGGTGGACATCCTATAAGATTATTTTCATACCCAAGGGAAGTAAGGCCTCGCATACAAGGGCCGGACACTTCAGGCCAATAAGTCTCTCCTCCTTCCTGCTTAAGAGGATTATTGATGTTTATATCAGATCGTCTCCAGGACCAGAGGCTCTGTCGGGGGCACAGCATGCCTATACGAAGGGCAAATCTACGGAAACGGCGCTACACGCGCTGGTTGGCCATATTGATAAATCTCTGAACTACAGGGACTACACCTTGGTCGCCTTCCTTGATAGTGAGGGCGCCTTCAACAATGTCAAACCGGATTCGGTACTGAACGCCTTGAGACAACTGGACATAGATCCTGCGGTCACCGGTTTTGTGGGAAAACTACTGAAATATAGGCGCATAGAATCAACTTTGGGCGCCTCTAGCATCTCCAAGGTGGCTGTAAATGGCACACCGCAAGGTGGCGTACTTTCTCCACTACTATGGAACATCAACATTAATATCCTGCTTAGGGCCTTGGAGAAAAAAATCCTGCATGACTGTTGCTTATGCGGATGATGTGGCTATAGCAGCTACGGGCAAAGATCCTGGACTGCTCTCGGAGCTCTTGGAATCTGCGCTAACGTTAATACTTAGATGGTGCCAGGGATGTGGGCTGGGAGTCAATCCTGCCAAAACCGAACTGGTACTGTTCACAAGGAGGTACAAAATACCGACCTTTGCTACGCCTAGGATAGACGGAGTGGCACTAGCGCTATCCGGTAATGCCAAATATTTGGGTCTCGTATTGGACAGCAAACTAAACTGGAACCTGAATACAAAATCTAGGACCACTAATGCGGCAACTGTATTATACTGCTGCAAGAGGGCAATTGGCCTTAATTGGGGTATAAACCCCAGGGACTTATACTGGCTATACGATTCTTTCGTCAGACCAATTCTTTATTACGGAGCGGCAGTCTGGTGGGTAGCGCTGGAGAAGAGAATCCACCAGGACAGTTTCGGACGTATTATGAGAATGGCTGCGATTATGATAACAGGTGCTCTTAGGACCACACCATCTAAGGCACTGTTCACTATTTTAAACTGGTTACTACCAGACATCATGGCTAGGCAGATGGCTGGGGACACCGCACTGAGGCTGAATGCCACAAGGGCATGGAAGTATGTGAATTATGGACATGCAAGAATTTTGGGTATAATCAATATTGCTTCTCCTATTGATTACAAGGTACCTGAATCAGCATTCGATCCGGGTTTCGTGACGAATATACCGGATAGATCTGAATACGACAACGGCCTCCGACCTCCGGAGAATGCCATTTATTTACTGACGGATCGAAATCACATGCTGGAGCTGGATGTGGTATCTTTTCGATCCAGTTGGGTTTGGAATTGTCCCTTAGGCTACCGGATTACTGTAGCGCTATACAGGCCGAACTAATGGCTATTAGGACAGCCGCGGAACAGATTCAGTATAATGAAATATCTGGCAGGGATATTTATATATTTACTGACAGCAAGGCGGCTATTAGGTCCCTTGAGAATGTGTACAGCACATCGAAAATTGCCCAGGAATGCCGGGTGTCTCTTGAGATAGCGAGACATTCGACGGTTACCCTTGTGTGGGTTCCAGGACATGGGGATGTTGATGGTAATGATAGAGCTGATGCACTTGCAAAAGCCGGTACCACCTTAGATTCGGTTGAATCCAGTTATGCTTTGGGTATTCCCTTATCGAAAGGGTAAACAGCTAATCCCGCATCGATTATATTTGGATGCCAAGAAAAGATGGGTGAGAGAACCCACTTGTTTGGAAACCAGAAAGATCTGGCCTGACATGGATATGCATAGGACGCAATATGCAGTGAATATGCCCCGAATCCACCTTAAGAACCTCATAGCGGTCATTACCGGACACTGGCCTATAGGTACACATGCGAAAAGGCTGAATATCCCTTACAACGACTTCTGCAGAAGTTGTGATAACGAGGAAGAGGAGGAGACGACTGAACATCTTCTCTGCAATTGTCCTGCATTCGGGGACCTGAGACGCCAGATTCTGGATCAACGAATACTTGTAAGAAAAAACTTGTCTTTCCGCAGTTGAACTGGGAAAGATCCATACCTTCGTAAACAGGACAGGATGGCTGAGGAACGACGGCCAGAGGACATAGACAAACGGGCAATGGTGCCTACGGTATCACAACGGGACCCTCGGAGGACCCAAGTGAGCTATGCCTTCGGGCGGCTGCCGGATCTAACCTAACCTAAATTCTCGCCCAATCTCTCCTATGTCTACCGATCCCACGGATCTTTGTGCTTTAACTCCAGGACATTTTCTTATAGGAACTCCAATTTTAGCACCCGTTGATCCTCAAGTGACTGAAACATCCCTTTCTATAATAAACAGATGGCAAAAACTTAAACTTATCCATCAAAATTTTTGCTTTCGATGGAAGAATGAATACTTGACAGAGATGAATAAACGAGTGAAATGGCAAAGACCCGAAATAAATCTTTCAGAGGGTGTTCTGGTAGTGATTAAGGATGAAAATCTCCCGCCTAATTCATGGCGACTAGGCAGAGTGGTCAAAATATATTCTGGTACCGACAATCGAGTGAGAGTAGCAGATATATTAACGCAACGCGAGTTGATTACTAGACCTATCGTCAAACTCATAGCACATTATCGATAAAACTTTCTTTCAAGATTATTATGCCTAAAATATCAACCAAACCGAAATCAAAACCATCAGTAAGGGGTTTGCCTGCAAAATATCATGCCTTTCCATGTCGCCTTTGTAAGCGTCCGCATCCTCTCCGTACCTGCCGAAGGTTCTTGTCAATGAATGTTTCCGATCGCATTCGTACCGTTAGAGACAAGAAGTATTGCTTCAACTGTTTGGCACACAATCATTCGCATGGCACGTGTTTTTCCAAACATGGCTGTAAATACTGCCATAAGTTCCATCATACTTTACTGCATGTTAACCCCAGAGTGGCGGTGGAACTTTCCCAATCAAGCTCTTCATCGCGCTCTTGCTCTCCGACACCTTATCAAGAAACATCTATTTCCAAGAAACCGTATTCTACAAAGTCAAAAATTGAGCTTCTGCCCCATCCAAACCCCAAGTCGACTTCTTTGACAAGTATTATTCGCCAAAACGCAATAATACTTCTCCCTACCCTTCTGGTGAAAATTGGCTCAACAACATCACATGCTCGCTGTTTGTTGGATTCCGGATCACCAGTTAGTCGTGTTTCTAAGAGATTAATTGACAAGTTAGACTTAACAGCGTATACATTAAGAGATGAAACTACAATATGTCCCATAATTTTAAAATCACGTTATGACTCTTCTTCGAAAGTAGAGGGCACCTTTAGAGTTGACAATCGCATTTCACTTCGTAGTCCAGCACACTCCCTTCCCGAATCCTACAGGAAAAACTTTAAAGATTTGTTTTTGGCAGATTCAAAATTCTATGAATTAGCGTCGATCGACATAATACTTGGGGTCGATTTATATCCAAAGGTTATATGCCAAGGTATTTTCTCCAGGATAGGTTTTCCGACGGCTCAAAGCACAATATTCGGTTGGACAATTTATGGCTCATGAACTCATTAAAAAGTTAAAAATTCACTTTTAGGTACTTTAAGCAAATAATAAAACGTATCTAAAGCTTAGTCTAGACGATATGTTGAATCAGCAAATTTGTGCTTAAAAATTTGTTAAAAGTGCCATCATATCGTGTAAACCCAAAATTTTTTCATCATATGTATGATTAACATCATTTGCTAACACTTTTTTAACAAGGCCATCAAATGTGTGTCGACGATTTCAGCAAATCGTGTAAACAGCATTTTTTTAATGCTGGACAAATTTCCTACGTATGAAGACAGATTTGTTGTTTGTTGAAAAGCGTATTTCAGCTTTTCATCATATGGCAAATGTAGTATCATATAGAATTGTTGCAGTGCTGCCTAATTTGTTATATTCTTTGCTAGACTTTGTAAGTTATGCATTAGTAATTTAGGAAAAATGGTTGATGTGAATTTTTGATCACTCTTTGATCGGTGATAAAGTATTGGATGTAAATATCACTTATTAAACATCTAGGCTTATAGTAAATTAAAAACGATAAGTTAGTTTCCTATATCATATATTCTTAAAACAACGACTTATACTAAAATTTTACCAACAGCAACCCCTTTTTTTGTTTGTTATTATCTTTTATATTATTACTACTTTTGGCCTGCTCTAGCCATCAGCAAGATACCAAAAGCAATAGATGACTGTTTCACAATTATTGTTTAGATTGGTGTCAACTTTAAAATTTCGAAAAGCATCAAAACATTAAAAAAACGCATTATTTTAAAAATTTTTAACTTTTTATATTATTTATTTCATAAAATTCTATATCACCCTTTAAATTATAATGCTATCAATACAAACATTACTATATGATTACTTATGAGAATACTAACTACATCATGGTGTCAATTGTTATTTTGTAAAATTGTAAATTAAAAAGTTTTTGCATATTAATATATTTTTTAGTTTCATTTCTCTTATAAACTATATTAGATATCAAGAAATAAGTATGGGAATTAAATAATAATAAATAACATAAAATATATAAAAAAATATATAATGTATAACTATTGTTTATTATGGTTTTTGGTTTAAAACAATAATAAGCTAACAATCTGCAATAACATAAACATTGTTCAATATCACTCCTTATTATTTTCGTAATTTCTATTTGCGATATTTTTTTTTAAATTTAGTATTTAGAAAAAACAAAACACCTGAATTTAAAAATTTTTTTGCGATAAAAAAGCACTAAAACATTGATAAAACTAATAAGTTGACAGCGCTGTTTCTTATAACCATTTGTTTATTTTTGGTTTGGTCAGTACCATGGTACAATCATCAGGTAGCCTCAGTTCTGCAACAACAAAATCCTTAATGTATTTTGTTGCTGGAAAACGACGACTTAAATGTCAAAAATCAAATGTGTGTGCGTGTTTTTTTGGCGGTAGAACATATACGTACTACACATACATACACAAAATTTGACAACTAAGTTAAACTTTAAGGTAGAGAAAAAAATAATCAGCTGTTTTAGTGAGGCTACCTGATAATTGTACCATGGTCAGTACTCAACAGAATGTTGGTTGAACAACAAAGTATGATGTTATGTTCCGTGTTCTTGTATTTTGTAATTCCTAATTTTTAATTTAAATTTCTTGTTCTAAATTAGTATTTTTAAATTTTACTCAGGTTTGAGTTTAATTAGAATTTTTTTCTTTATATAAAATTCAATTGTAATAATAAAAAATAAACTTTTTCAGATTTTTATTTTTATTATCACATACATACATATAAATATAATTGCCGCAAAAAAGGGTATTGTCAAATTTATTTGGCATATACAAATATATGAACAAATGTTAATACGAATTAACATACATAATTAAACGAAATTCAACATATCGTGTATACACAAAAATTGTATGATAACACATATGTTGAAATATCATTTGTTGGCGTATGATGAATTCAAAAAATTTGGTACTTTCAGCATATCGTGTAAACGATCATCATATTCAATATGATAACAGAGACATTTGCTGTTATTTTAAAGTAAATAAATATTAGCACACATATGCTGATTCATCATACCGTCTAGACTAAGCTTTACTAAGAAAATAAACGTTTGTTAGAACCAGACAATTTTAACATCAAATAATAATATGTTTGATCAGATAAAAATACTGCGAAAGGATAAGTGGAAATAATGAGGTAGAACAAAAGTATAAAAAAAACAAGTAAGAGCGCTATATTCGGCCGTGCCGAATCTTATATACCCTTCACAACGTGTAGTCATGCAATAACAGTAGTTTGTATCACCATTCATCACATACGAAATACGTACATACATATATAAAAACATCCCACTGTAAAATTATAAATTTACGTATGTATGTTAAAAAAAAGAAATAAAAAAAAATTAAAAAAAAAAATTAAACAAGTAAGAGTGCTATATTCGGCCATGCCGAATCTTATATACCCTTCACAACGTGTAGTCATGCAATAACAGTTGCTTGTATCACCATTCATCCAATATGAAATACGTACACGTATGTATGTAAAAAAAACGAAAAAAAAAAAAAATTTTTAAAAAATTAAAAAAAAAAATTATTATATATATAATATACATTTTCTTTTTATTTAATTGTCGAACTATTTAATATCTTAAAGATTATATTATTTTTATTCTGGCTCAAGTTCATTTTATACTAAATTTCTCATATATTTACTTTTTTCATATACATATAAAGAAATCAGTTTTTATTTGTGGTAATGAAAGAATATACTGGAAAAGTATCTTATTATCCCGACACCAGCCGAGTGGAATGCATTTTCGAAACCAGCTACGGTTTCATCATCAGCACTCTTTTGATCGGGATGTCTTAGTGTTGATAGTAAATATCATCTATTTAACTCACAAGTTTATATGAAAATTTATTTTGTAAATTAATTCTTTTACCTATAAACTCATATATTTGCCATGGTGAGTGAGAACGAAATTTCTTCAACACTAAAGCTTTTCCCCTTTTTCTTTGTTATTCTTTTCAATTACCACATTTTAATCGTAGCTTTAAACCATCAGTCTGATGGCAATGAAAGCTCTTTTTTTGTTGGTTGTTATACTCACAACTTTATTTAGATCATACATGTTCTTGTATTTGTCTATATGATCTACACCGTGCCATGTGTAATTGTTAATTTTCTTTTTATTTAATTGTCGAACTATTTAATATCTTAAAGATTATATTATTTTTATTCTGGCCCAAGTTCATTTTATACTAAATTTCTCATATATTTACTTTTTTCATATACATATGAAGAAATCAGTTTTTATTTGTGGTAATGAAAGAATATACTGGAAAAGTATCTTATTATCCCGACACCAGCCGAGTGGAATGCATTTTCGAAACCAGCTACGGTTTCATCATCAGCACTCTTTTGATCGGGATGTCTTAGTGTTGATAGTAAATATCATCTATTTAACTCACAAGTTTATATGAAAATTGATTTTGTAAATTAATTCTTTTACCTATAAACTCATATATTTGCCATGGTGAGTGAGAACGAAATTTCTTCAACACTAAAGCTATTCCCCTTTTTCTTTGTTATTCTTTTCAATTACCACATTTTAATCGTAGCTTTAAACCATCAGTCTGATGGCAATGAAAGCTCTTTTTTTGTTGGTTGTTATACTCACAACTTTATTTAGATCATACATGTTCTTGTATTTGTCTATATGATCTACATATAGAGCCAGAATAAAAATAATATAATCTTTATAATATACATATATAAAACAAAAAAAAAATAAAAAAAAAATTAAAAAAAAAAATAAAAAAAATTTAAAAAAAAAATAATAAAAATATAAATAATATATTAAATAAAAAATAAAAAAATAATAAAAAAAAATTTTTTTTGGCTCAGTTGGGATTCGATGCCACGTTTTCTCTAACCAGTATACACGTTTGTATGTATGTATGTTGTTGTTGTAATGTTGTTTTTGTGAAAAAAAAATCGAGGTGGTTTTTGCTCATATCTCAGTTGTTTATGTACCGATGTTTCTGATTTTCAATACCGCTCTACTCCCGAATATTTCTGATATTTTAATACCTTACCCGGGTCCAACCTATGTTGGGGGGCTTTAAAAAGTTGATTTCAACATACACACGGACAGACGGACAGACTGACAGGGCTTAATCGACTCCCCTATTCATAAGCTTTCAGAAAATATATACTTTATGGGGTCGGAAATGAAAATTGTAGAAATTTCACACGGAATGACAAACCTATATATACCCTTTTTCACTGTGTGAAGGGTATAAAAAAAATAATTAAAATATATATAATAAATATAAAACAAAAATAAATACAGTCAAAGCTCGGTTTAACGAATGATATATTGTCAGGCCCTTACGATATATCGAATAATTCGTTATATCAAAAAGATTTATTTTATAGATTCCAACTAAAAAAAACCATTAAATATTTTTAAAATTTTGTAACACATACAGACCTCGGGGGCAAACATTTGAAAAATTAAAATTTTGAAAATTCCAGCATTCATCCAAGCACTTTTAGCATGATGATAATTTATAGGTAAAAGTTTGTTTCGAAATGATTGTGACTTTTTAGCCTTTTTAGTAAGAAGAGGTTAAATCTTTTTTGTGCCTGGAGCAATTGCACAGAGTTGTAAAGTTACTCTTTCGTTTGATATTTTCCTTACTGGAGCTGTAGTTTCTCCAGTATGTACTAATGTTTTGTCTGGAGCCATTTTCCAATAAAGTCCCGTTTCGTCACCATTGCAAATTACACCATAAGCTATTTGGTTCTCTCATATAACAATTTTGCAATTCTTGTTTTAATGGTTCTACTAAATCCTATCTTGATGATAACTTTTCAACTGATTCCTTAAAAAGTCCAATGCCGTATCTTTTTTTTATTCTAGCTAACTAAACATCACTTGCGTTGAACCTTCCATTACAAAACCTGTTTTGTATTTCAATGGCTTTTGCTTTCAGTGCTATTCCATTTACTGGTACAAACTTCTTCCTTTGGTTCAGAATCCAATCGAACAGCTTTTGCTCCATTTTTGGGTACTCATCTTTAAGTGATCGACGGTTCTTTGATCCAACTTTGGTAACTTCTAGATTTAACACAATTTTGTCTTTCATTTTCTCCAATGTGCATATTGAAGATTTTGGATTTCTGTGAAATTGCACTAAAGCTTCTACCATTTTTACAGTCAACAAACATTTTTATTTTTTCACTTAAAGAAATTCTTTTTCTGTTTTCCATTCTTATTTTACGCTGAAACTCTTAACAACCTGATAAAAAACGCACTAAATGCTTTTGGCATCAGCGCATAAGCAATTTATTTAAAAACAAGCGGTATTTTTTAACGTTAAAGGTCCTCTTTTCTATTGTGTACATATTAGTACACTATTTTTATACCCGCCACCAAAAAAATGGTGGGGGTATATTCATTTTGTCTTTCCGTTTGTAACACATTGAAATATCCATTTTAGACCCCATAAAGTATATATATTCTAAATCGTGGTTTGATTTTATGACGATCTAGCTATGTCCGTCCGTCTTTCCGTCTGTTGAAAGCACGATAGAGGTCGCACCGAAAGAATCGTTCTTATAGACAAGGTTTGTTTGGTATTGAAAATGGGCTAAATCGGTATATTAGGAAGAGAGTTATAGCTCGAAAAGCAAGAGTAGGTCGAAATAACCGTGTCCTTCGAACATCGAATAAAATAGAATTGTGTCCAAACGCCTTAACGTAGACTCATGAAACTTCGAATATATATTTCCTGGGTAAAGACAATATTTTCCCCCGAAAATTGTCTAAATCTATGCATTAGGAGAGGAGTTATCGATCAAAATGTACGAAAATTTATACCGCACAGTGTATTTTTCGGTATATTTAAAAACAAAAACGTCATAAAAGCAACAAAATTCGATGTACGACTCTGAAATTTTGCACACTTCGCTTTTTGGTGAGACGCTTTTTTGTAACGGAAAATCAATGTGCCACGCCCACTTTTACGCCCGCCTCCCATATAACGTTTTACCTAAAATTCATATAATTTCTCTATTAATAAAGATTTTGGAATGACAAAGGGCTATATTGAAACACCTAAGTTGTACTCATTCGCAAAAATAACTTTGACACGCCTACTATAACGCCCACTTTTCACGTTATCTACCGTTAATGAAATTTAAAAGCTCATAAAACCGCTAAAATTAGAGGTATGATGATAAATTTTGCTACGTCTATCCCCCTAGGCAATTTCATTACTATGCGAAAAAATTAAGGTGCCACGCCCACTTTTACGCCCACCTCCCATATAACGTTTTACCTAAAATTCATATAATTTCTCTATTAATAAAGATTTTGGAATAATAAAGGGTTATTTTGAAACACCTAAGTTGTACTCATTAGCAAAAACAACTTTGAAACGCCTACTATAACGCCCACTTTCACTTTTGAATTGTGTCCAGACGCATAAACGTAGAGTCATGAAACTTCGAATATATACTTATTGAGTCAAAAGAATATTTTTCCCTGAAAATCGCTTAAATCTATGAATTAGGAAAAGAGTTATAGATAAAAATGTACGAAAATTTATACCGCACAGTGTATATTTCAAATTTAAAACGTAATAAAACTGACAAAACTATATGTACTGAAACTATATGTACTCTGAAATTTTGCAAGCATGGCTTTTTGGTCAAAGTCTTCGTTATAACGGAAAATAGATGTGCCACGCACACTTTTTTCCTTAAATTTTTATAAAAATATATTAGTCATATATATTAGCATTTGTTTATCTTACACTGCGCCATTTATTGTACTGTAGCTAAATATAAGATAAAGATGATAAGATAGATGACTCTACTAGCAACTACTAGATGGCATGCTAACAACTTATGCTTATGTTCTCCTGAAGTTATGCTCTATTAAAAATGGGAATTTAGGAAAATTTTGACCTAAGTAAAAATAAATTATCTCTAAACAATATAAACAGTTTATTTTCATGTACTAATGGCTAACAAATTTTAAAATTATACAAAACTTATTTCGTTTGAAAATCTTTTAAAAGCAAAATGTTATAGAAGTTTAAAAATCAAAATCTTACTAATAAATTTTCCGTTTTAGAAAAATGCTGAGAATGTATATTTTGAATTACCCTGTGGCCCTTAAAATTTAACCTTAAATTCACTTTCTTCCTCTTAAATTCATGTAAATTATCTATGAATAAAGATTTTGGAATACTAAAGGACTATATTGAAATATCTAAGTTATGTTTATTAGCATAAACTTTATTGACACGCGTATTTTAACGGCTAAGAAAGAAAGACTAAATTTACGAAAACATTTTACTAGCATACCGAAGTTATAATGGGTGGTTTTGTTTTAAGGGACTATGTTGATTTTGAATAAAATTATTATGAAATTATTATCATTTATTTTTATAATGATAATATTTGTATGCTTCAATTATGTATGGAACAAAATATCGGCCAAATGGCCCCCCAACCTAGGCGGCACACCTCGATCCGATAGTCCAAATTTTCAATGACACTGTTGATGTTCGATTGTTGGGCACGATGATGAGTCGCGGTTGCTTGCTCTTTTGCCACGTTATCGTGAAAAACAGCAATGTTTCCCATTCAACGAACTAAGATGGCATTCACAGATGTTTTCACATTTCATACAGACCTGCTTTGCAGACATTTAAATACTTTTTAAAATTCTCCCGATTGTGGACGAATTTTACCGATTATGTTGAACAAAACAATTACGAAGTGCTTAAAGTGCATTTTGATTTGAACTCCCATTTTTATAAAAAAAACCTGAAAACTTTAAAGCGTTGCTTATTTGCGTATCTTTCCACGGATCAAATTGAGTAAGTTTGAGATTGGGAAATGTCAAATGAAATGCAGAAAACAAATTTAAAGACTAGGTGTAGTTCACCCTCAACATGGGGACTTAAAATTTAACCACCCTCTACAAAGAAAGTGATACATATTTTATTATAACGAGATTATTCCAAAGCGATTAACAAAATAATAAATAATGTGCTTTATATGTACACAAAATTGGTGGTGGGTATAAAAGATTCGGCACAGCCGAATATAGTGCTCTTACTTGTTTTATTTGATTTATTTTTTGTTTAAGTTTTTGCCCTGAGTTCGTTATATCGGGTATAAGTTTTTTGATATGTTCGTAATATGAGGTAGTCAATGTAAAAAATTTGATCGTTCGTTATATCGCGTTTTCGTTAAGTCGAGTATTCACTATACCGGGCTTTGACTGTATAAAAAAAAAATATAATAAAAATATAAATAATATGTATATTAAATAAAAAATAAAAAAAATTAAAAAAATTAAAAAAAAACATATAAAAAATTTATTTTTTTGGCTCAGCTGGGATTCGATGCCACGTTTTCTATAACCAGTATACACGTTTGTATGTATGTATGTTAATGTTGTAAAAATCGAAGTAGTCGTGGGTTTTTGCTCATATCTCAGTTGTTTATGTACCGATGTTTCTGATTTTCAATACCGATCTACTCCCGAATATTTCTGATATTTTAATACCTCACCCGGGTCCAAGCGATATCGGTGGGCTTCAAAAAGTTGATTTCAGCATACACACGGACAGACTGACAGAGCTTAATCGACTCCCCTATTTACAAGCTTTCAGAAAATATATACTTTATGGGGTCGGAAATGAAAATTGTAGAAATTTCACACGGAATGACAAACCTATATATACCCTTTTTCGCTGTGTGAAGGGTATAATAATTTTAGTAAGATAAAACAAAATGCTGAACTAAAAGATCCTATAATGCACATTAAACGAAACACACTCACAAGGTTTTTAATTTTTTAATGTTAATATTGATTAAAACTTTGTTTAAATTTTAATAGTTTCAGGCTTTATTTTAATTAATTATTATTATACCCTTCACCTGTGGTGCACAAGGGTATATATAGCTTTGTCATTCCGTGTGCAATTTCTACAGTTTTCATTTCCCACCCCATAAAGTATATATTTTCGGTTAGCTTATGAGCAGGGGAGTCGATTAACGCCCGACCGTCTGTTCGTGTGTTGGTTGAAATCAACTTTTAGAAGCAACTAAATTTATGTTCCTCAGATCTGTGTATGGTATCAATCTTTTGAAAATATCCAGGAATGAATCGCTATTGAAATTCAGCACAATCGCCCCATAACTTTTTTGAGATACGAGCAAAAAACCACGACTTCCTCGTTTTTTTTACAATTACAACAACATACATAAATACTGGTTAGAGTAAACGTGGCAGAGAATCCCAGCTGAGCCAAAAAAATTTTTTTTTTATTATATTATATTTTTTTTATTTTATATGTTATATATTTGTTTTTATTTGTTTTTTTTTAATTTTTTTATATATTTTTTAATTTTTTTTAAATATTTTTTTTTAATTTTTCTTATTGTTTTTTTTTTCTTTTTATTAATATTTTTTTGTATTTTTTTTTTGAAACATACGTAAACTGAATTTATAATTTTGCAATTTGATGTTTTCATATATGTATGTACATATTTTATATGAGATGAATGGTGATAAAAACAATTGTTATTGTATGACTACACGTTGTGAAGGGTATATAAGATTCGGCACGGCCGAATATAGCACTGTTACTTGTTATATATTATTTATGTATTTCTTTAAGAAAATACTTTGTTATTCAATGTCTGACCAAAGAATATAAATTATATAGAATGCGCATCACGTAGAAACAAACGTGGACATTGGAACCCGCTCTCTTCATTACGAAGTGTTCTCTTATAGTTTCGCTCACAAAATTTTGTCAAGGTATTTTGTTGTTGGTTTCTTTATTCATATATATTTACCATGCACTCACAAAATTTTGTAAAGGTAATTTGTTGTTGGTTGTTTTATTCATATTTATTTTGGATGCACTCGCTTAACATCATGCGTTAGACAAGGGAGCAAAGAAACAAAATAAATACGAACACGTGTTTGTCTATTGTTTATGCATGTATGTATGGATGTGTTAATGTTCTTTAAATAAAGAAATGAGAAAATATAAATTTACATTTATAAAAAAGGTCAAATAAATTCAAATAAATGTGAGCAAATATTATATTGAAAACAAGTAAGAGTACTATCCCTGCAGATAATGAGACTAGTCCATACATGCGTGTAAAGAGTAGTCCACAAAGGAGTAGGAGTACTCCAAAGCTACTCCACATATATGGAAAAAAGGTGGTCGATTTAACATTACGATGTCCTAGGACTAGACCATGAAACCCAGCTTTTCATTACACTGGAGTAGTTCCAAAACTACTCCAAGTTACTAATCCATGGAGTACTCAATAAAGTCAGATAAAAAACTACTCCAAGTTACTAATCCATGGAGTACTCAAAAAAGTCAGTTAAAAAACTACTCCAAGTTACTAATCCATGGAGTACTCATTAAAGTCAGTTAAAAAACTACTCCAAGCTACTAATCCATGGAGTACTCAATAAAGTAAAATAAAAATATTACATTGAAGTTTATTATATTTCTATTTATTTAAATTAAAAAAAAAATTTATTTTAGGGTAGTATTAAAGCGAAAAAGTTACATATTCAGGTATATGAGTTAAAATTAGTCTTTTTTCTTTTAAAATGAAATAAAAACAAAATAAGGAACATATTCATAAATTCAAGTAAATGCGATTTTGGATATAATGAACAGACAAGTGAATCAGGTATTTACTTTCTTTTTTGAGCTCTGAAGGCGAAAGTGGCGTTTCTTTATAACTTGTAGTGCAGATCTTAGTTCTTTCTCAGCATTTGAGGAGTAATTTCTTATTGCGGCTAAAGTAGATTTAATTTTTACGATGATGTAAGATTTAAAATTCAAAATCCTTACCTATTACAACATTGTATATATTTTTGTAATTTTTTAAGGACTTTTTCCCACAGATTCCATCAGTATTATACAACATACAAACTTCTCTAGACAAAATTCTTTCAAAATGTTTAATAGCGTTTCCATCTATTAATTGTCTCACAGCAGATATCTGAAAAAATGATTAGCATATGTTTATTTCGTGTACATTTATGGCCATTGTTACAACTTTTTAATAGTTATTTTTAAAATTTTTAACAGCATATATGGCAGCTTTATATTCTTGAAATAAGAATTTTTAAGTTATAATAATGACCCTTAATTTTGTAATATAATAAAAATTTAAAAATTTCATGGTTAAACTCCCATACCTAATTAAATAATTACTAAATAAAGTGAATTTAAATTTTTTAAAGAAGACGTAAATGAAAACAAAAACTTTTACATAAATTTTTTAATATCGCTATTAATTTGTTTTGGTAAAGTTTCACATCAAATGTAAGAACGTTATTAAAAGAATTAATATTAATATAAACTTTCGAACTTACATATTTTTCTTCATTAAATTCGTTTATTTTTGACTCCAATTTCTGAAGATCTTGCTCTGTTTTAATTGGGAATGAGTTAGTTAAAGCATTAACATCTTGGCGGGTATTGTTTATTGCTTGCAGCAGTATTTTTTGGTCTGCCAACATTTCCACTATAACTTTGCTCTGATGTTCAGTTGTTGCTAAAACAATTCAAAATACACAATAAATTAATGACGAACTAACAAAGATTATTTGGCGAGTGGTAAACATTATATCTTACTTTGCAGTTTTGATAATTCATCTTTTATTTTTTTTGCTCGGCTAGCATCTCGGCAATCAACTGATTCTGTTTGTCGATCAATTCTGTAATGTAAATAGAAAGAGTATAAAAAACTTAAAAGTTACTTTTTGATCAGTTTACCTTTAAATTGAAAGCAGTCTTTGCATTGAGTTTTCTTACACGGATCTGCAACAATAAAAAATATATTTTTAATAAATAAAATCAAATAAATTTAAAATTATATTTGTTATTTTATTATACTCACATTGTGGAATTTCGCATGCTTTGAATCTTTTTAGTTTATTATTATTTTGCTCCATTTTTTAGAATTTAATATTTACGTAGTATTGACTGCTTTTTATTTAAATTAAAGTTTTAAGTATATTAGGATTTGAATAATGTAAATGTTGTTAAGTGCAGCTATGAAGGATGGGCATTAAAATAACTTTATTTTCAAAAGGTAATGACAGAAGCTTGCAATGGATACTGTTTATATCAAAGCTTTCCTCTACTTCTTCTAACACGTTATCAGCAGTGCATATGCCTAATGCTAATAAGGAATCAAAAGGTTCCTTAAAAAATGAACTAATATTTTTGAAGCGTCGCCCCAATACTAAAATTGTATCGTTTTTTTCTTTTTTGAAGTTTGTGATTTTAAAAGGGGAAAAAGGCATTAAAAGACATACATTATTCGGAGTTTTAACACTTAAAAAATATTCATCACATGAATAGCCGTATATAATTTCATTTTTTCTTTTAGTCCTAAAGTTTTTGGCTCATTAATCAAATTTCTATGAAAATTTCTTTTGTACAGTTGCTGCAGAATACTCGTAGGTTTGCGTACATCTTTTTTAATTATCTGCAAGTGATTTTCGAAATCATATGCTGAAAAATTATACAGCAAGCCATGCTGCCTGACACATGCACAAATGTGAAGCAGACTGTGAACATTATAGATTACACTTTCTGGACCAAAAATAACTCCAAAATTTTCAACAAACAGCTTCAATAAATTTTCCGCAGCTTCGATGTTATTTTTAAAATTTTTTGGGCAAGACAATAGCCTTATAGCACAATGCAAAAGTAAAAACGTGTAATAAAAATCTTCACCAACATTATTTTTCAAAACGAATATACCAGTGTACAATAAGAATTGGCGAAATTCTATTGCTTTCCAGTTCGCAAGTTCATCCAAACCACGAGGCAACCTTGTAAAGTCTTTAGTAATATATTTTTTTAAAGAAACCAATACTTTAGATATATTATCTTTATTCAGATTTGAAATTTTTTCATTTACTTTGTTTTTAATAAGTTTGCATAACATTTTTCTAGTTACACCCAAATCAATGACGTGCATTGGATCTAGAGGAACTTGACTAATCATATTTAAATTTAACTTCTCCAGTGGTGTTTTAGTATTAAAAAATTTTAGTTGATGCTGATTTTGATATTTTCTGTTATTGAAGTCATCATCGTTTATAATTTCACCTACTTCTGTGCTATAGGTTAAAGTATTACATATTTTTTTGGCAACTTGTGTACACTTTGAATACCCATTTGCTGACGAATGGTAAGGAATGCCACAAATAAATGATTTTGCTGGTGCATCACATATCACTGCCCGTATTTTAAACAATATTTTTTTGTCACCAATAAAAAAATGATTTTGTTGTAAACAGGACACTTCTTCAACGAACTTTTGTAAAAACTGATTTACATCACTAGGTTTTTGCTTGCCAATGTAAACTCCAGCAGGAAACAACTTTATATTTTTATCATTAAGAACTTTAATCAATATAGGCCAAAGTTGCGTATTTGAGCTCTTGAAAATAGGTAAACCATCAATATTTACATCGCAAAGTATTTCGTCATATTTTTGTAAAATTGGTGCTGCTTTTATTAAACTTTGTTTGATGCCAAAATGTGCATATTGACCGGGCGAAACAGAAATAATATCTGCTTTAGAATTATTTTTTTGTACCAGCGTTGTGGGAGAAAGTGGCACATTCACACCATAATTTTGTAAAATCGACAACAATTCCTTCATATGCTTGTGTGATGTTCTGCTACTTAACTGCCACTGCCCTAAATCGCTAATTAATTTTTGTTCTTTATTAAATAATAATATTTCTTGAGGTTCAGAAGCTTCTGCTTCCTCCATTTCAACGCTTGCAGAATCTGTTGTGCCATCTAACAACACAATTTGCCCACACGTATCACTTTTTTTATTAATCTATTTATGTATTTTTCTTTTTCTGCCTTTACAAGTCGCCTTTTATGACGCGAAGAACACTGCATTTTTAGTTTTTTAAACCAATTTATTATTCAAAAACTTACTTTTAACAATTTTCAACCACTTTTAACACGAATTTAGATTTTATAAACTTTTTCACGCCACACCAAAAATATAAAATGCCAGCAATGACATATTGAAGAAGCATAGTATGTATGTAAGAGCAGGTACTTAGTTAGTTGATCGTAGTTACGGTAGCGTGAAATGTCAAAATCAGAACATTTTGGCATTTAGCACATTAATCTAGCAACAAAATACTTGTAGTTTTTGTATAGAGCAACAAGAATAGAAAATAAAAACAACAACAATAACTCAATATGCAATCGTTTAAACACGAAAATATGTCGTTTGACTACAAATTCTTGTTTTACAATGACATGGTCCGTTCTTGCATAACAATGGACCATGATTGTAACTACTCCAATTTTGGTCCATTTCACATAAAATGGACCAAGTAGTCCAATATTATTTGCAGGGATATTCAGCTGTGCCGAATCTCTTATACCCACCAACAATTTTGTGTACATTTAAAGGACAATATTTATTATTTTGTTAATCGCTATGGAATAATCTCTTTATAATAAATTATGTATTACTTTCTTTGTAGAGGGTGGTTAAATTTTAAGGGCCCATGTTGAAGGTGTCTTTAAATTTGTTTTCTGCATTTCATTTGACATTTCTCAATCTCAAACTTACTCAAATTGATCCGTGGAAAGATACGCAAATGAGCAACGCTTTAAAGTTATTCAGGTTTTTTATAAAAATGGGCGTTCAAATCAAAATGCATTTTGTGCACTTTGTAATTCTTTTGATCAACATAGTCGTTTAAATTCGTCTACAATCGGGAGAATTGTAAAAAAATATTTAAATTTCTGCAAAACAGGTATGTATAAAATGTTAGAAAATCTGTGAATGCCTTCTTAGTTCGTTGAATGGGAACCATAGTGTGGCAATAGAGCAGTCAACCTCGACTCATCATCATGACCAACAATTGAGTATCAACTTTGTCATTGAAAATTTGGACCATCAGATAGAGAAGTGGGCCATGGTTAGGGGGGGGGGGGGATTGTGAATTTGGCCGATATTTTTTTAAATACATAATTGAAGCATAAAAATATTATCATTATAAAAAGAAATGATAATAATTTCTTAAATAATTTGAGTTTTATTTATATTCAACATACGCCCTTAAAACTTAACCACCCTTAATAACTTCGATATGATAGTAAAATGTTTTCGTAAATTTACTGCCTGTTCAACGATGTCGAAAGAAAATACAAGCGAACTTTCATTCGTACAAATACGTGGAAAACAAAAACAAATTTTTAGTATGAAAAATGATGTCTCTTAAATGACCACCGTTTTCAGCTCTTTTTAGAGCATTTTCCATAACATCTTTCAAAACTTGTGGCTGTAGCGTTCGAATTTCTGCATCAATGTTTGCCTTGAGTTCAAGGATTGTCTCTGGTTTGTTCACATACACTCACTCCTTCAAATAACTCCAAAGAAAATAGTCGGGTGCTGTCAAATCTGGCGATCGCGCTGGCCAAATAATTTCCGAATTTCTAGAAATTATTCGCCCTCAAAAAATTTGACTTAAAAGTGCCATTGTGTCTCGGGCAGTGGCTCCGTCCTTCTGAAACCACATACCAGGTCTGTTTTTAAGAGCAGGGCGTAAAAATATTTCTATCATAAACCGATACCGCTCTCCATTTACGGTTACAGCACTTCCATCTTCATTCTCGAAGAAGTAAGGCACAATGACATTTTCACATGTGATCCCACACCATACTGTACACCTGATGGGGTGCAATTGGCGTGATGAATGGCTCTTGGATTTTGAGAACCTACACTTCTGCTTATTAACAAAGCCATTCAAATAAAAATGAGCTTCATCACTCATAATTAAAATTTGAATACAGTTGATTTCATTTCTGGCCAACTCTTGAAATTTTGTAGTGTACCTCACAAGTGTCTGCTGCACACACATTGCCCACTATGAAATTCATACATACAATCCAAATTAAATTAGGGTATACAATAGATCAAATATTTGCATTAACCCACATTCACTAGAATATAGGACAAGTATGCATGGAAATGAATACATGTTACTCAATCAGAACAAAACAAACCACATTGAGTGTTTTGATGTAAATGAGTATATTTACAAATACCAACATTCTGATTGGCTAGTACAATTACAGAGAGAGTAAATCTTGATATATTAATGGTACCGATAAAGACAAATAGAACTTTGTCAATAAGTATAAGGCTAAGAATTAATTTCAAACTTAGTATATAAGAACAGATAAAATTAAATAAAATCAGACTTGAAATTACAATACTAATTCGGCAACAACCTGCCTTGTGTTTTAATCAAAAGTCTCAAAAACAATTCGGCAGTTCCTTTGAACGCCTTGTAAATCAGCTGAAACCCTGACAGCTACGAAAAATAACCAAGGGCTATAGGGAACTTATTAAACACTACACGAGAAAAACCATTACAATTTAACTGCAAAATTTAGATGTTGCCGATGATCTGCGGGTTTTAATTCTTGCACCAATTGCACCTTATATGGGTATAACTATAAATCTTTTTTTAAAATGCGCCGTAGTGACGTACGAGACATTCCTAGCTGAGAAGAACGCCTTCTGGCAGATGTTTCTGCTGCTTCGCAGTGCGACTTAAACGTGGTCTACCGGTTCGAGGCAAATCTGTTACGCTGCCATGTTGGTGATGACGATCAACTAAGCAACGAATCATTGCTTCAGAGGGCGAAATTCTAACGTTAAAATGTCGACGATATGCTCTTTGCGTTAAAATAATTGATCTTTGGTTTAAATAATAAAATTCTATTGTTCTGGTTCTCTGTTTAGTTGTGAACCTCTCCATTATAAATTCTCCAAGTGTTGTCTATATAATCTGAAAGAAAAAATAAAAAACAATTAATAAACGAAAAAGTTATTAAACTTTTACACCCCTTGGTTTCTTTTGGCCCACCCTGTACTTGTAAATCCCTTTTTTTGATACCCATGTTAACTCTGTCGGTTGTACCGATGCTGAAATGATACTACATACAGGTTAGAGCGTCCTCAAAAATACAAATATAATTAGTCACCTTCAGACTTATATGAGCTTTAAAAACTTAATTCTTGTGATTTGATTATTTGCAATATTTCTTATCTGAATTAAAAAAAAACAATAAATATTTTGTCTTTTTGCATACTTAAACAAATTTTAAAAACGCCAATACTCTCCAATCATCCGGTCTTAATTATATTATTTTGTTCATCTAAGTATACCATTAACGCCTGTAGCTAACTACCACAACCTATTAAACTCTGTAACAAGAAACTCCACCACATATATTTTAAACATTTCTCTTCACTATAATACTTTTTTTTATTTTTGCAATTTTGAAAAATTTCCACTATTTCATATTGTTTTGCTCCATAAGCAGTTTTGTTTGACTACATCTAAGCTACGTTGACGCCAAGTACTTTTGCATAGCTAATAGGTCAGCTTCCCACATAGCGGCAACCATTTCTTCAATTGCATTTGTAAAATCACTTTTTCTGCTTTTAACTTTTGTGTAACATCAAATTGTATAGCATTAACATCTATTGGCACTGCCACCAGCACCATGGGAACATTTACAGACTGTTTACTCTGTTACAACTTTGGCGCACTGGTCATGATAACCGGTGTTGTTGTGAAGGGCGAAGCAGTTTTAAAAGCTTGTGTTAAGACAAATGTTGCCATAAAAGCTGGCGGCGAAATTGGAGGAGGTTGAACAGACCTAAATGTTGGTTACTGCTGTACCTGACTATATGTATTGACGGCTATTACAGGTTTTACTTCGTTGAGTAACAAAAGATTTCGTGTGGCTGGTGTCGTGGTCGGCCTCAATATTTCTGCATCGCATCGAGACAATTCATCTTCAATGTTTTGTCATATTTTTCCTATTTAAGAAAATATTTGCATTATTTGTTAAAAATTAAATATATTCAGAAAAATTACCTTGAATATTACAAATAATTTTTGTCGATGAAGTAGTCAGCTGCCTTTGACATCTATACAATAGCACACACTAACAAAATACATGCCGTTTTTTATATCATTTTGTTGTTGCAGAGTTGCAATGACCTAATGAACAGGCCTTGATAAGAAGCAACCTGACCAAAAATAAACTCTCTATGTTTTTTGTTGACTTAGAACCGAGAGATAACAATAAGGAAATATATAATTTGATCAACATTAATAATGCAATAGTAGTAGTTGAACCTCCAAGGAAGACTAGCAACACTCCCCAATGCCATCGGTGCCAACAGTACAGGCACACTAAATCGTACTGTAATAAGCCCTATAGGTGCGTCAAATGTGGCGCAAACCACATTACTGCTGAATGCACGAAAAATAAATAACTCCCTGCAATATGCGCAAACTGTCATGAATTCCACCCCGCAAGTTATAGAGGCTGTATTGTTCATCAGGAATTTAAAAGAAAGCTACATAATAAAATTACTACAAACCAACAGATAAATGCTCAAATAAATAATTTCAATGAAAATATAGCAAATTCACAATTTACAAAAAAATTTTTCTTATTTCGACGCTCTTAAGGGCAACACAAAAACTAATGAAAACACAATTTTACAAAAAATAGAAACACAACAACATTGCTGAATATTATGTCAGTTTTATGCACAAAATTATGTCAGTAGACTTACGTATAGCAACTTGGAAAGCAAACGGCCTTAGAAATCATTTATGGGAGGTCGAATTATTCTTACAAACAAAAACCATTCACGTTCTACTAGTATCTGAAACCCATTTCACCATGATATCATATTTTAAAATAAAAGGTTATGATCTTATAACCGCGAATCATGCGCACGAAAGAGCTCATGGAGGATCAGCAGTATTAATAAAAGAAAATATAAAATATTTAGAAGAAGAGAAAGTTTCTAAGGAATTTCTACAAGCTGCTACTGTTAAAATAGTGTGCAACTCTTTTGATGTAACATTGACAGCCATTTACTTTCCACCTAGACACAACATCGTATATAATGAGTACCAAAATTTGTTTTTTAAATCTTGGCCCACGATTTATAGTTGGTGGAGACTTAATAACACAGCATGCATGGTGGGGTTCTCGCCTTATTAATCCAAAAGAACTTTATAAATGTCTTCTATAAAATAATTATTCAGTAATTTTGACAGGTAAGCCCATATACTGGCCAACTGATCCAAGGAAAAACTCGGACCTTATAGACTTTTTTATTTATGCTGGTATATCCAACAACCGCTTTGACATAAATGATAATTATGATCTTAGCTCAGATCACTAACCAATTATTCTTACATATAGCACCCTATTTAGTTCTTATAAAAAATCCAGAGATTTACAACCCACACAACTGACATACACTCCTTTTGTTACTGGATGGAAAAAAACTTAAACCTGAATTTATCTATAGGAAATCAGTTATTTAGAACTTAAAATACAGTTGAGAATTTTACAAAGGTAAGACATGAAGCTGCTCACCTATCTACGCCATTAACCCAATCTTTTAGCAACCGAAACATTACCCACTTATCTTTCGAAACTCGCGAACTTATTAGAAATAAAAGGAGATTAAGAAAAGCATGGCAATTAAGCAGAAATCCAAATGACAGACGTTTATTAAATCAAGCCAGGAAAATTTAACACTTCATTTGGCAAATCTCAGAAACAACTCCATAAGTGAATTTTTTGAAAATATAAATTAAGCTTGTGATAATGGTCATAAATTGTGGAAGGCAACTAAATATATGAAACATCATACAGGAAGGGATCCTCCATTTAAAGATGTTAATGGAAAATGGTGTAAAACTGATAAAAGTAAAGCTGAAGCTTTTGGCAAACGTCTTTACAACTCGTTTAATACACACGTGTACGAAAATACACCTTTTTACAAAGAGGTACTTAAATATCTCAGTACTCCTTGTCAGATGAGTCTTCCTATTAAAATAAATCTCCTGATTATGACAGTATTCATAGTAGGGTCGTTAAAATCTTACCCAACAAAGCTTTTATCTATTTAACAAATATCTTTAATGCAATACTTCGTATTAATCATTTTCCTTCACAGTGGAAATGCGAGGAAATATTTATGATTAGAAAACCAAATAAACTAGAATGCGAAATAAAGTAATATAGACCAATAAGCCTTCTTTGCATCTTTTCCAAAATTTTCGAAAAAATTGTATAAAACGTTTGAAACCAATATTTTAAAATTTCCAATATAATACCAGTTCGGTTTTAGACAAAATCATGGCACACCGGAGCAAGTTCACAGAGTGGTTAACGTGATTCGCAATTCCTTCGAAGAGAAAAAATATTGTTCTGCTGTTTTTCAGACATTGAACAGGCGTTTGACAAAGTTTGGCACAACGGTTTACTGTAAAAATTAAAATCAATTCTTCCTGCCCTGTTCTACTGTCCTGCCCATTTCTACAAAACAGATTGTACTATGAAAGAATTAAGGAAAACTCGTCAGCATTGTTTGAAATAAAAGCGCATGTTCCTCAAGGCAGTGCTATTAGTCCTGTACTGTATATACAGCAGATATGCCAGTTTCGAGAAACATATGTCTAGCAACGTATGCAGACGACACAGCAATATTAGCCACTCATGATTCACCCATTATGGCATCAAGCTTAGTTCAACATCAACTGGACATGTTAGAACTATGACTAAAAAAGTGGAAAACAAAAGTACATGCACAGAAATCTGTCCAAATTACATTCACATTAAGAAAAGGTGACTGCCCATCACTTAATATTAATAGCACACAAATACCAAAAAATGATTGTATTAAACACCTGGGAATGCACCTGGACGGCGTCTTACCTGGAAGCAACACATTAAAGTTAAACAAGAACACTTAAATGCGAAAAATAGAAAACTATTTTGGTTACTTGGCCCAAAATCCCAACTTAATATTAACAACAAGCTAAAATTATACGAAGCAATTTTAAAACCAGTATGGACTTACGGAATTCAACTCTGGGGAACATCAAGTAATTCAAATGTCAAAATCCTTCAACGATACCAGTCAAAAACACTCAGACATATTGCAAGCACCATGGTTTATAACAAATGATGCTATACATAATGATCTTAAAATTCCAACTATAAAAGAAGTTATAAGAACATACAGCGAGAAATATCTGGACAGGTTAAGCAACCACGTTAATACATTTGCTATTAGTTTATTAGACACCAATAAAATTAAAAGACTGAAACAATATCATATCTTAGATTTACCTTTCCGTAGATAACAACTTTAATAACGACTTAAAAAAAAATATTAAATTAAATGTAAAAAGAAAAATTAATGTATTTATTGTACATATACATATGTATGTATAATGTAGAGTAACGTGACTGACTGAATGGCTGACTGATTCATCATCGCACAGCCCAAACGCAAAGAGCTAGATACATGAAATTTGGACAATCGGTTCCTGTTTTAATGTATAGCTCCACTAAGAAGGGATTTTTGGAAATTTTTACTTTAATGGGGTAAAAAAGGGTAAAAACGGGGAAAATCGGTAATCTTAAATCTGCTAAGCTAAAAATCATACAAACTAAATTCAAAAAGTATTGTCATTTGGTTCCTTTTTCAATGTATAGCTAGCTCCACTAAGAAGGGATTTTTGGAAATTCGTACTTTAAAGGGGTAAAATCGGTAATCTTAATTCTGCTAAGCTAAAAATCATACAAATTAAATTCAAAAAGTATTGTTATTTGCACAAAAAATAAGCTGACAGGTGTCTGGCCTTTTTTGAATTTTTTGAAAGAATCACTTCCCAACTGGATTATCAACTTATAATATTTTAACCCCTCGCGATGGGTAGTCATCTTGAAGCGATGCGGGGGCTTGCGTGCAGTGTTGCACAACTAAGAACTACCTTTTCCCTGTCTGTCAACGTCTGTTTTCTCCTATGTGTGGACGGCTGATGGACTCGGCCACTGGGTGGTTTTCCCTCTCTCGTTCAGATTGGATCACCCAGTGTTGCTGTAATTGGCCCTATGGACCACGGCTGGTCTTCACGACCCCGCCAGGAAGTTGTAGACTCGTATAAATTTACCCTAATCCACGGTGGGACTACATACGCCAAGGGATGCGTGTCCAGGAGGGAGCCTGGTCTCTAGTATGTGAACTCTGAATACCGGTTGACCTTCAGTTTCAATTTGGACGTGCTTGTGCATGTGGGGCTCTGTGCGGGTCGAATTTTCTTTCCCCAATACTCGTGGGAACAAAATTGATTCAACGAAAATTTGGAATGAAAATTGAGATAATCGGGGAACTTCGAAAGGGACGGACAATGAAGCCTTGCAAAAGGTGTAGAGGTTAGTCTCCGAGGATACTCCGCTTAGACGTGGCCAATGGTGAGATCGGATTGAGATGGACATTGAAGCCTCGTAAGAGGTGGAGAGGTTAATCTCTGAAGATACTCCAATGGGTAGACAGTTAACGGTGAAGGACATTGATGTATCCGCCCCAGCAGGAGTGGAGGCATCTGTCCAGATCACGGAAACCTCGGACCGCGAAGCGAACTCTAAGTCTATGCCTTTGGATAAAACCGAGAGGCAGAGACTAAAGAGGAAACGTCGGAGGGGCAGGAAGGCTATTGAAAGGATATCAAATCGGATCGATAGCCTTATGGATGACTCGAACCAACTACGGAAGGTGGAAACTCTGAGTGTATATCAATTGAATCTGCATCATAGCAGAGCGGCTTCGGCGGTGATGATGCGATGTTTTGTGGAGGATGGGTTGGATAAAGCCTTGCTATAGGAATCATGGATTGTTAGGGATAACATCATGGGCCTGTCTCGTCAGACCGCCAGTCTGTTTCACTCACGGACAAGGGGGAGTTTGAGGACGTGTATCCTGGTGCGTCACGGTGTGTGTGCTGTGCCGATGACTCATCTCGGTTCGCCGGATCTTACGGTGGTAATGATAAGCGCGGGTTCGGGATCGTTTCTGGTGGCGTCGGCTTACCTACACTATGACACACCGGACTGCCATCCTTCGGAGGAGGTTAGGAATCTGGTGCAGTTCTGTAGGTTGAGGGGTATGCCTCTTGTCATGGGCTGTGATGCTAACTCACACAGTACTGTATGGGGCAGTATGGATGATAACCACAGGGGACGGCAATTGCTGGAGTTTGCGGAGTGTCATGAATTGCTGGTCCTGAACAGGGGTGTCGAGCCCACCTTCGTGGATGCACGTAGGGCGGTGGTAATCGACATCACCTTATGCTCTGTCGGGATGCTGGATAGAGTTGGGAATTGGAGAGTGGTGGAAAGATTGACCATGTCTGACCACAGGGCTATCCAGCTTGAGATTCTATATGGTAGGAGGCGGAGGAAGGCGCGCAGGCGTATCAGGGTACCGAAGGATACAGATCGCACTAAGTACGAGGAGTGCCTCTTGGGACTTTCAGGGAGTGTCCCACACCGGAACACGGAGGATGTTGAGCGGACGGTGGATTGGGTAAACTCCACTGTCGGACTTGCCTTCGAGAATGCGTGTCCTCTCACGGTAGTGGATGAAAAGGATTCTACTCCATGGTGGAGTAGTGAATTGGAATCCATGAAGAGGGACACGAGGAGGGCCTTTAATCGTTACATGAGGGAGAGGAATCCTAGCTTATGGGACGAGTATTAGACGAAGAAGAAGCTGAAGAGAACTATACGTCTTCAGAAACGAAGTACGTGGAGGGAATTCTGCTCCGGCATGACGGATACATCTGAAGTGGGGAGACTGCAGAGGATGGTGTTTAGCAACCCTGTCTCCAGAATGGGGCTTATTCGCAGGAGCGATGGCGGAATGACGGAGACGATGGAAGGGACATTACAGTCGCTGATGGAGGTACATTTTCCTGGAAGTTTCATTTCGAATGACTCATGGGTTCCCGTTAATAGGGGAGCCAGTGAGGTAAGGCGAAGGGATGCTGAAAGGATAGTAACTCTTAATGCAATTTTGTCTTTTGCCCCATTTAAGGCGACTGGGATGGATGGGATATTTCCTGCATTACTACAGTGGGGTATGAACACTCTACATGTGGTGATTAGGGAAATATTTGTTGCCTGTCTTTCGACAGGGTATATTCCGGTGGCATGGAGGGAGACCAGGGTGGTTTTTCTTCCTAAACCGGGGAAGAGGGACTATACGGAGGCTAAGTCGTTCAGGCCGATCAGTCTTACATCCTTTCTATTGAAGGCAATGGAAAGGATGTTGGTTGACTTCCTGGAGGAGAATACGCTGATGGATAGGCCATTGAGTGGGAGTCAGCACGCTTACAGGGCTGGCAGGTCTACTGAGACTGCCCTGCACGAATTGGTGAGGGTTGCTGAGAGGGAGGTTTTCAATGGTGATCTGGCTTTGTCCGTATTTACGGACATAAAGGGGGCTTTTGATAGGATCTATTTTGATAAACTGGGAAATGCTTTCAATGAACGAGGGGTTCGATTCTGTTGTGGTGAAGTGGATCGGCGCCATGCTCAGATGTATGGCAGTGAATCTCAGGAGAGTGGAGGTAATGGGCATACATACGGTAGGGTATGCGGATGATGTGGCAATTATGGTTGGTGGTAAGTTCATGGAGACCATTTTAGGTTGCATGAGATGGGCGCTCAGAGTAACCGAACAATGGTGTTGTGAACAGGGACTAACCATAAATGCTGGCAATCTCACCTAAGGCTGCATACTTGATTTACACAGTGGTGGTGAGACCGACGATCACTTACGCATCTATTGTCTGGTGGCCGAAGGCCTCTCAGGCGACGATTAGGCGGAATTTGGACGGGGTTCAAAGGATTGTTTGCATTGGTGTATGTGGCGCGATACGTACCACACCAACGCAAGCGATTGAGGCAATGCTGGGATTGCTGCCGTTGGACTTATTTGTAAGGGAGACGGCGGCAAGATCGGCGATTCGGATGCGAAGCGATGGCATGTGGTATCGGTTTGGATCGTTTTGGGGCAAAGGAGAATCCTGGACCTCGTATATAAAGAGGTAAGGGAGGCTCAGATGTGGATGGAGCGCATGAGTCGGGTGAAAGTGGTCGAAAGGCTACATCACACGCTCATAGCGGATAGATTCATGCACGATGAGTGCATGGAGAATGACATTAGTATCTTTACTGATGGGTCCTTTATGGACGGAAGGGCAGGTGCTGGTGTGTACTCATCTGAGTTGAACTTATCCTGCACCCTGAATCTGGGGGAGTACGTGTCAGTCTATCAGGCAGAAATGCTTGGTTTGCTGCACGCGTTGGACCACCTGTTGGAATGTCGAATATATGGGAAGAGAATTCTTATTGCACTTGACAACCATTCGGTTATAAAACGTATGCAGCGTATAGATGTGAACTCCTTTTTGGTGCTTGAGTGTGTTCTAAAGCTCAATAGGTGTGCCTCTACAAACGAGGTAACGCTGATGTGGGTTAAGGGACACGTGGGCATAGCTGGGAATGAGGCTGCTGACGAACTTGCGAAGAAGGGGTCTGAGGTTGCATTCTGCGGACCGGAATACAGAACTGCTCTGGGTAATGGGTTAGTGCAGGCGAGGATCTTTCAATGGGTGAACTCTATAAACTTGCGAAGGTGGATGGAGGGAACCACATGTAGACAGACCTGTATGGTGCTCAGAGAGCCACTTGGCAGGGGTGTAGTGAAGATACTCGGTTTTAATCGGAGTATGATGAGCTGGATCACTGCGTTGATTACAGGACATGGTAACTTCAAATATCATCTGAAGAGGATTAAGATCATGGATGATGATATTTGTAGAATGTGCCTGGAGGATGCGGTGACGGCAGCGCATGTAGTACGCGAGTGTCCGGCGTTGGCGAGCGGAAGATTAAGGATCACAGGCAAGCACACTTTAAGTGTGAGTGCGATGGGGGACCTTAGTCTGAGGGAGATGCTGGCGATTACAAAGGACTGTGCGATGAGGATTGGCGACAATCACCAGTCGGCAGTGTGAAATCATTTTCCTAGTGCAGAGAAAACGCCGGTTGTGGCGCGGGACTCGGTGATTTAAGGTATACTGATCGGTGGACACAAAATAACTGAGGAGCGAAGGGGGTCGAAAAGGGACCCGTGATAGTAGTGGTCTGCTTCGATATTCCCCCTACATGTGTATACTATGATTAGTTGCAAATATTTGTGCTTTTGCAAAAGCTGTTATATTTCTGTATTTCCTTAATATATTGATATTGTCACAAAATTATTATTTAATTTGTAAAAAGTAAAAATATTTTACTATAAACTATTAAATTTATACATTTTTTCACTAATTTAAAAAACAAATGACAACATTAATAAAAAAAAGTACTAAATAATGCAACAGTGTGTACAAATCAAATGAAAAGCAAATTTCGTAAACAAGGTACGATCAGATTCGCAGTTTTCTTAAGCAAATGACACTTGACGAAAAGTTTCTTAAGTACAATATAGTTGCATACATTTAATTTTATGTATCCGCACATTTGCTTAGGCCAGCAAAAGCATAATACAGTTAGGCCTTTATTCTAAGATTGAGAAATGTCAAATAAAACGCAGAAAACAAATTTGACGTCTAGGTGTAGTTCACCTGCAACATGGGCTCTTAAGATTTAACCACCCTCTACAAAGAAAGTGATACATATTTTACTATAAAGAGATTATTTCATAGCGATTAACAAAATAATAAATACTGTGCTTTAAATGTACACAAAATTAGTAGTGGGTACAAAAGATTCGGCACAGCCGAATATAGTTGTTTTTTTTTTAATAAAAATCTTAATAAATTGTTAATTAAATAATATTTGTTTTATTATTTTTAAATTTTACGGCTAGTTAGTTAGGTAGTTAGTCTTATTTTCGTTATTTCCTCTTTAAGGTAATTAAAAGTATTCGCCTAATTACCTCATCAAGGTAATAAGCCGAATTCGTTTAATGGCTTACCACGCTAAATTACCCAAAAAACTGCGATTTTTTAGCAAGGAAATTATCCTTGGAATACTGTAAATATATTTATCTATATATATAAAAGTGAAACTCTGTGTGTGTGTGTGTTAGCTATAGACTCCGAAACTACAAAACCGATCGGGCTCAAACTTTGGTAAGTTGTTGTACACATACCAGGGAGTGTTTATGGGTGAAAAAAAGTGGGCGGAGCCACGCCCATAAAAAATTGAATATCAGTTTTAGCTACTTGCACTTGACCGATTTTTCTGAAACTTTGCACACATATCGAGCTGTCATGGGTTTATAATTTTGTGATTGAAAAAGTGGGCGGGGCCACGCCCATAAAAAATTAGTTATCAGTTTTGGCTACTTGCACTGGACCGAATTTTCTGAAACTTTGCAAACATACTGAGCTATCATGACTTTACACTTTTGTCCTTAGAAAAGTGGGCAGTGCCACGCCCATTAAAAAATAGGTATCATTTTGAGGTACTTACACTGGACCGATTTTTCTGAAACTTTGCACACATATTGAGTTGTCATGACTATGCAGTTTCGTATTAAGAAAAGTGGGCAGTGCCACGCCCATAAAAAAAGGTATCATTTTGAGGTACTTACACTGGACCGATTTTTCGGAAACTTTGCACACTTATTGAGCTGTCATGACTATATAGTTTCGTAATTAGAAAAGTGGGCAGTGCCACGCTCATAAAGAAAAAGTTATAGTTTTTAGCCTTGCACTTGATATTCGATTAAAATTTAGAATGCGATTAAAATTCATGAAGGGGCGTAGCAACGCGCGCCGGGATTGGCTAGTTCTAAATAAAATTTCCTTTTTTTGGCTTTTCTAGAGTGAGATGTTATATGAGTACTATTTTGAATGCTCCAACAATAATCAGCCATCATATGTTCATTCCAGTGCCCCTGATACCTTTCCTCCACAGTGCGAATATTCTGGTAAAAGCGCCCTCCTTGTTCCTCGCTTAGGTAACCGAGATTTTCAGAAAAATAGTCTAGATGGCTGTGAAGGTAATGAAGTTTAATACTCATGTTGCATCTAAGCCGCTGGAAGTGTATCAGCAACTGTTCAACGTACTGAATGTAGCCTTCACATTTCCTATGCCAAAAAAATTCCTCACTACTTAAACAAACTCTTTCCATGCACATTTCTCTGATGACGTTTTATAAAGTCCAAGGTCGCTGATCCAGTTATTTACATCATCTTTTTTTAGTTTTTGTTGTTGTTTTCAATATATTTGTACGAATGAAAGTTCGCTTGTGTTTTCTTTCGACATCGTTGAACAGGCAGTAAAAATACGAAAAACGAAACCAACGAAACTGTGATTGATGCAAACATAAAGGACTTGCATAAAATTGCAATCTTTCTATTTCCACCAGCGAACAAACTGACAAATTTTTCGGAGAGTGAGAAAAGAAGCATCCATCAGCAGTGCATAAAAATGATGGAAAACTACAAAAATACATCGGTTAGCTCAGACGTTACGATGGACTATGTAAATTCTGAAGATGATCCTTTCAGTGATTTCGTACAAGCTGTATTTGCACCCGAATACGATGACCAAGTTCAGAATGAAATCTTAAGATATGAAAATCAGGCAATTGTATACCATAAAAACTTTGATCCACTTAATTGGTGGGAATCCCGTAAAAGAGAGTATCTTTTGCTTTTCAAATTAAGTTGCTTGGTATTAGCAACACCAGCCAGCTCGGCTCCATCGGAGAGGCTTTTTTCAAAAGCTCGACATTTGTTAGGTGAAAAAAGGTCGGTACTCGGAAAAAACCCAGTCAGTGTTAATCACATTATATTCTACATAGTAACTTAGATTTAAATGCATACAATGACTTCCAATGATGAGTAAAAAAGTTAAAAATTTTATAAGGCAACCATTTAATACAATGTATATATGTATGTATGTATAGGTCAAACACCGATTAAATGGATACTCTAATAGGTACATACATATCTCAAACTGAATAAAATTGATTTTCAAAGTTGTGAAATCTTGTTTATTTCTATTCTTTGAATTCAAAGAAAGACATGGTATTAAACACAACAGCGTACAACAGCTTGCCTAAGTTGCAATGACATGCTAAGACAGTATGTTTGAGTTGGCATAACATGTTATAAGGCCCCTTTCGCATTAGGCAACTTTAATTGCGCAAGTATAATTTTAATTTTTATTTATTTTCTTTTGAACTTGCTTTTATGTTCACATTGAGCAACTTGGTTGAGCAAGTTTAATTGAATTAGTTGTTCTGTTTCATCTCGCCTCCAATTTCTCATCATTTTAAAATATTTGATTCATTTATAAACAAATAAAATTTTCACACAAAATTACACAACACACCGAAGAAAAACACAATGTCAAAAACAAATAAATATTCCAAGACAAGAATGACAGCAGAAGCAGAATTGCCAAGTACAAGCAAGTCTGTACTCAAATCTCGGCAATTCTTTTCCCTTCACACCGACCTTTCCTCTCACACCCACAAACACTAGACTTGCGCAATTAAAGTTGCCTAATGCGGAAGGGGCCTAACACCTTGTTTAAGTTCACATGGCATAGCAAAGCATGAAATCTTTGAAAATTACATTTTTACAAAAAATGTTGAATTGTGCAGGAGTCTATTACATAGCAAACTTGGTATCCAAGGTTTAGCGTTTGACGGCAACGGAACCCCAAAATAGTCCAAGGATACCTTTTTCACAAAGTTAGACATACTTAAAGAAAATTTTTGGAGCATATATTCTCCACAAATAATACAAAAACAATCAGGATTATTTAAACACGTCCTTTTTGAGGAAAAGATACTGAAATTTATAAAGGAACTAGTTAAGTTACACCACTTTTGATAAAAACTATCGACTAACTCTGTAAATTTAAGACGGTACCTGTATCTCTAACTAACTAGCCCTGCTACATACAATATGAGGGTAGATTTGAAACCAGCGTACCCAAATTAGTAAACAGTAGGAAAACTTTATGACACAAAAAAAGTGTTATTTTGTTTTTCTGTGTAATTAATGTATAGGAATGCAAAAATTATGCGATAATAGTTATATAAAAAATATAAAAAAAAAACAAATAATACTATTAAATAAAACTATTTACGTTGCTATTAAATTGTTGGCTTGGTGGAAGAGAATTCGCAAAATTGCCATTCAAATACTAGATACCTTAGCTTAGGTGTAATGAGCTTTCTGCCCCTCAGCGATCTGGCAAAACGTAAGTTGTCAAACAAATAGGAAGGTTTTTGAGAATATATTATTTTATGAGTCAGAAGAAGAACTCTAATACTGAAAAATTTTCGGTGGAGACCCCGGAAGTAATTTGGCAAAGGAATAAGTGCGATCAAGTCTTCTTATTCCAAAGACATATCTAAAAATATTATTAAAAACCAGTATGCGTAAACTTTAAGTTTACGCATACTGGTTATGTCACAATTACCAAAAAGTTCGCAGCCGTACGTAAGTTTGGGGATTAAGTAAGATTTATTAAGCATAATGCGGATTTTAAGGGCAGTATAAAACTGTGTTGGCCACAGAGATCTTAGTTTGCTGTAGACTTGTCCACGAGAATTTTAATGTGATTAGTTCAAGCTAGGTAATAATTGCATATTATTCCCAGATTCTTGGTCGATGGAGCAAAATTTATCTTAACGCCATTTATCACGATATCATCATTTTTAGTTGTTACAACTCTTTTATTGTGAATAACGAGACATTTTGATCAGGGAATGACAACGATTACAACTTCGGATATACATTGAGTATTATTAGCAAAACATGTATAAGTGCGTACGGTTACAGCTAAAAAAATTACTCTATCCGTACATACTCGTTTGATGTTCGGCATAAGTATATACAAGTAACCGAAATCTAAGTATTTTTCGCATAAATACTCTATATTGTACACAGTACAACAAATTGGACTTAAGTACTTAAGTGTTATCGATTATCCGTAAAAAAAAGCGAGTAAAATGAGTAACCGTTTTTACAATTCAAGCGAGAGCACCAAGTAGAAATTTTGCATGCGTTTTGATTTAGTAAAAATGCACTTGCTTGGGTTATGAAAACAGCACAACCATTATCCCTGCAAATAATATTGGACTACTTGGTCCATTTTATGTGAAATGGACCAAAATTGGAGTAGTTACAATCATGGTCCATTGTTATGCAAGAACGGACCATGTCATTGTAAAACAAGAATTTGTAGTCAAACGACATATTTTCGTGTTTAAACGATTGCATATTGAGTTATTGTTGTTGTTTTTATTTTCTATTCTTGTTGCTCTATACAAAAACTACAAGTATTTTGTTGCTAGATTAATGTGCTAAATGCCAAAATGTTCTGATTTTGACATTTCACGCTACCGTAACTACGATCAACTAACTAAGTACCTGCTCTTACATACATACTATGCTTCTTCAATATGTCATTGCTGGCATTTTATATTTTTGGTGTGGCGTGAAAAAGTTTATAAAATCTAAATTCGTGTTAAAAGTGGTTGAAAATTGTTAAAAGTAAGTTTTTGAATAATAAATTGGTTTAAAAAACTAAAAATGCAGTGTTCTTCGCGTCATAAAAGGCGACTTGTAAAGGCAGAAAAAGAAAAATACATAAATAGATTAATAAAAAAAGTGATACGTGTGGGCAAATTGTGTTGTTAGATGGCACAACAGATTCTGCAAGCGTTGAAATGGAGGAAGCAGAAGCTTCTGAACCTCAAGAAATATTATTATTTAATAAAGAACAAAAATTAATTAGCGATTTAGGGCAGTGGCAGTTAAGTAGCAGAACATCACACAAGCATATGAAGGAATTGTTGTCGATTTTACAAAATTATGGTGTGAATGTGCCACTTTCTCCCACAACGCTGGTACAAAAAAATAATTCTAAAGCAGATATTATTTCTGTTTCGCCCGGTCAATATGCACATTTTGGCATCAAACAAAGTTTAATAAAAGCAGCACCAATTTTACAAAAATATGACGAAATACTTTGCGATGTAAATATTGATGGTTTACCTATTTTCAAGAGCTCAAATACGCAACTTTGGCCTATATTGATTAAAGTTCTTAATGATAAAAATATAAAGTTGTTTCCTGCTGGAGTTTACATTGGCAAGCAAAAACCTAGTGATGTAAATCAGTTTTTACAAAAGTTCGTTGAAGAAGTGTCCTGTTTACAACAAAATCATTTTTTTATTGGTGACAAAAAAATATTGTTTAAAATACGGGCAGTGATATGTGATGCACCAGCAAAATCATTTATTTGTGGCATTCCTTACCATTCGTCAGCAAATGGGTATTCAAAGTGTACACAAGTTGCCAAAAAAATATGTAATACTTTAACCTATAGCACAGAAGTAGGTGAAATTATAAACGATGATGACTTCAATAACAGAAAATATCAAAATCAGCATCAACTAAAATTTTTTAATACTAAAACACCACTGGAGAAGTTAAATTTAAATATGATTAGTCAAGTTCCTCTAGATCCAATGCACGTCATTGAAAAATGTTATGCAAACTTATTAAAAACAAAGTAAATGAAAAAATTTCAAATCTGAATAAAGATAATATATCTAAAGTATTGGTTTCTTTAAAAAAATATATTACTAAAGACTTTACAAGGTTGCCTCGTGGTTTGGATGAACTTGCGAACTGGAAAGCAATAGAATTTCGCCAATTCTTATTGTACACTGGTATATTCGTTTTGAAAAATAATGTTGGTGAAGATTTTTATTACACGTTTTTACTTTTGCATTGTGCTATAAGGCTATTGTCTTGCCCAAAAAATTTTAAAAATAACATCGAAGCTGCGGAAAATTTATTGAAGCTGTTTGTTGAAAATTTTGGAGTTATTTTTGGTCCAGAAAGTGTAATCTATAATGTTCACAGTCTGCTTCACATTTGTGCATGTGTCAGGCAGCATGGCTTGCTGTATAATTTTTCAGCATATGATTTCGAAAATCACTTGCAGATAATTAAAAAAGATGTACGCAAACCTACGAGTATTCTGCAGCAACTGTACAAAAGAAATTTTCATAGAAATTTGATTAATGAGCCAAAAACTTTAGGACTAAAAGAAAAAATGAAATTATATACGGCTATTCATGTGATGAATATTTTTTAAGTGTTAAAACTCCGAATAATGTATGTCTTTTAATGCCTTTTTCCCCTTTTAAAATCACAAACTTCAAAAAAGAAAAAAACGATACAATTTTAGTATTGGGGCGACGCTTCAAAAATATTAGTTCATTTTTTAAGGAACCTTTTGATTCCTTATTAGCATTAGGCATATGCACTGCTGATAACGTGTTAGAAGAAGTAGAGGAAAGCTTTGATATAAACAGTATCCATTGCAAGCTTCTGTCATTACCTTTTGAAAATAAAGTTATTTTAATGCCCATCCTTCATAGCTGCACTTAACAACATTTACATTATTCAAATCCTAATATACTTAAAACTTTAATTTAAATAAAAAGCAGTCAATACTACGTAAATATTAAATTCTAAAAAATGGAGCAAAATAATAATAAACTAAAAAGATTCAAAGCATGCGAAATTCCACAATGTGAGTATAATAAAATAACAAATATAATTTTAAATTTATTTGATTTTATTTATTAAAAATATATTTTTTATTGTTGCAGATCCGTGTAAGAAAACTCAATGCAAAGACTGCTTTCAATTTAAAGGTAAACTGATCAAAAAGTAACTTTTAAGTTTTTTATACTCTTTCTATTTACATTACAGAATTGATCGACAAACAGAATCAGTTGATTGCCGAGATGCTAGCCGAGCAAAAAAAATAAAAGATGAATTATCAAAACTGCAAAGTAAGATATAATGTTTACCACTCGCCAAATAATCTTTGTTAGTTCGTCATTAATTTATTGTGTATTTTGAATTGTTTTAGCAACAACTGAACATCAGAGCAAAGTTATAGTGGAAATGTTGGCAGACCAAAAAATACTGCTGCAAGCAATAAACAATACCCGCCAAGATGTTAATGCTTTAACTAACTCATTCCCAATTAAAACAGAGCAAGATCTTCAGAAATTGGAGTCAAAAATAAACGAATTTAATGAAGAAAAATATGTAAGTTCGAAAGTTTATATTAATATTAATTCTTTTAATAACGTTCTTACATTTGATGTGAAACTTTACCAAAACAAATTAATAGCGATATTAAAAAATTTATGTAAAAGTTTTTGTTTTCATTTACGTCTTCTTTAAAAAATTTAAATTCACTTTATTTAGTAATTATTTAATTAGGTATGGGAGTTTAACCATGAAATTTTTAAATTTTTATTATATTACAAAATTAAGGGTCATTATTATAACTTAAAAATTCTTATTTCAAGAATATAAAGCTGCCATATATGCTGTTAAAAATTTTAAAAATAACTATTAAAAAGTTGTAACAATGGCCATAAATGTACACGAAATAAACATATGCTAATCATTTTTTCAGATATCTGCTGTGAGACAATTAATAGATGGAAACGCTATTAAACATTTTGAAAGAATTTTGTCTAGAGAAGTTTGTATGTTGTATAATACTGATGGAATCTGTGGGAAAAAGTCCTTAAAAAATTACAAAAATATATACAATGTTGTAATAGGTAAGGATTTTGAATTTTAAATCTTACATCATCGTAAAAATTAAATCTACTTTAGCCGCAATAAGAAATTACTCCTCAAATGCTGAGAAAGAACTAAGATCTGCAC
The DNA here is from genome assembly GCA_941918925.1 of Phyto melanocephala. Classification (NCBI taxonomy): domain Eukaryota; kingdom Metazoa; phylum Arthropoda; class Insecta; order Diptera; family Rhinophoridae; genus Phyto; species Phyto melanocephala. The sequence continues at coordinate 18,252,812 of OW799238.1, forward strand.
TACAAGTTATAAAGAAACGCCACTTTCGCCTTCAGAGCTCAAAAAAGAAAGTAAATACCTGATTCACTTGTCTGTTCATTATATCCAAAATCGCATTTACTTGAATTTATGAATATGTTCCTTATTTTGTTTTTATTTCATTTTAAAAGAAAAAAGACTAATTTTAACTCATATACCTGAATATGTAACTTTTTCGCTTTAATACTACCCTAAAATAAATTTTTTTTTTAATTTAAATAAATAGAAATATAATAAACTTCAATGTAATATTTTTATTTTACTTTATTGAGTACTCCATGGATTAGTAGCTTGGAGTAGTTTTTTAACTGACTTTAATGAGTACTCCATGGATTAGTAACTTGGAGTAGTTTTTTAACTGACTTTTTTGAGTACTCCATGGATTAGTAACTTGGAGTAGTTTTTTATCTGACTTTATTGAGTACTCCATGGATTAGTAACTTGGAGTAGTTTTGGAACTACTCCAGTGTAATGAAAAGCTGGGTTTCATGGTCTAGTCCTAGGACATCGTAATGTTAAATCGACCACCTTTTTTCCATATATGTGGAGTAGCTTTGGAGTACTCCTACTCCTTTGTGGACTACTCTTTACACGCATGTATGGACTAGTCTCATTATCTGCAGGGATGGTACAAACGCACACATACATACACATTATTGTTATACATTTATTTGTTGTTTTTTTATGATCGTTTGTGTGTATACGGCTTAGCAGCCGTAGTTTCTAGCAGGGATGCCACAAAAAATATTATTCCTAACAAATTTGTCAAAAAATGCACTAAAATCTACCAAAAACTTCCATTTTTGCACATAATTTTTCTAAATACTAACATTTATATTTAAAAAATAAAAACAATAATCAAATGGTAGTAAATGAATATAATTTACCAATTAATATATTAATAATTTATATATATTATTTAATTAGTATTTGAAAATATCCAAAATACAGTTTTGTTTACATCAATATTTAAAGAAAAGTGTTACTAAGCAAAAGTATATGCCACTAGTTTGGTAATTTATTCGAATCATAATTAATTTCCTATATAAGTATTGATATAATTGGAATATATGTCCTGACTTAACTTTTATTTAGAAAATATGGCTTAAGATATCAAAATTGAAGGCATTTCTACATATTTCCTTACAGCGTTTGTTTTCTTTATTTTGTAAAATATTTTCATTGACATTAAAAGTTATCTACTATAAATTCATGTTTCAAGTTTATATGATAAACTATTTAACATGTAACTTTTATAAAAAAATAAGACGCTTAAATGGAAATATGATTTTTAATTAAAATGTTTATTGGCGAATTATTTGAACTTTGTGTTTTACCACTAAAAATATTGTTCTACAAAAACTTAAACATAACAAAGCAAACAAATTCACAAAATTAAAAAAATTTATACCATAAAAATATCCAGTTTAATTAAACTGGCATCCCTGGTTGCTAGATAAATTATGGACAGAGACATTTTTTTATGATTTTTAATTTAGGGGTTGATGAAACAACGACATGCGTTATTTTTTTAGCAATGCCCAGCGAGCATGTAGTTTTAACAGATATATTTGTTGTTTATTGTTTTTCTTATTAACTTTTTTTAGATATTTTAAGTCCGTCAAGAAAAAATTATATGGTTTTTGTTTGTTTTTCTTTATTAATTTTCCAAAAAACAAAAACAGAATATCGTTTTTTTCTGCGGGAAAATAATAATCAGATAATAGCATTATGTTTATTTACTTATAAATAACTATTTAGTGGTTGATTAAAACCTTTTAAAATTGATTTGTCTCGTTATACAGCTTAAAATATTAGCTTAGAATGTATAACACGGCATAATACTTTAATATTTGTGTTCTTGTTTGCTGGGTATCAGGTATTTTACAGAAATAATTACACTCTCTTTGTTGTGTTCCTATCCAGCGTTGTCAACTTTGGCTTTATGCAATATTATTTGTGCTTTTTAAAATTTTTGTCGCGCAAAAAATTTGAGTCAGTGCTCGATGTGATTTCTCAAATTCTTTAGTGCATTCTTTTTCTTATCGAAGTAAAAATACTAAATTCAAATAAAGAACAATTTTTGCAAGGTAAATTTCTTACGAAACAACGCAACAAAAATGATAAGAATTAATAATAGACAATGCTTTTGTTATAAAGATCCTTAGCTTACATTTAAAAAACTGTATAAATAGATTATATATTTTATATTATTATTAGTTATAATTTAAATATATATGTTTCTGATATCTTCTATGGTTAAACAAACATAACTTTTTATAAAAGTAAAGAAAAGAATAATGATTTGCATAAAACCAAAAGCTGTAATTATTTTTAAAGTAGCGATTATATGACCAACTGTGAAGTTAAAGTTACAACTTTAATTTAAAATTTATTATTATTATTAATGATATTATATGGAAACTTATTTTAGGCCTAAAGGTTCTAATAACGAAATTTATAATTTTATAAAATAAATAAAATAGAAAATTCAAAATTTTAAACTTTATGCATATTCTTAAAAATCAAACGTTTCTTCCTGTTTTGATGTTTTTTGAATCTTAAAGTTGACAACACTTGTGATGTAATAGAACCTCTCACTTCACGATGAGAAGTAGATTTTTATACATAAAAAGCAGGGATGGAAAGGTTAATATCTGACTTTGAATACAATTTATGGTAATAATTATTCATACTCTCAAATCTCACTGTGTGAACACAAATTCGATTTCAAAATAAAGTTTTAAAATTTTTTTTAATGAATGTTCCATTATGTGGTCCAGAACATAAAAACATTTACAGGTTTTTTCTGGCATTAATTTATATGGGTCAGATAGGCTGTCATCACTACCTGTATAAGAGCACCCTTCTTAATGATGGATTTTCCTTGGAAATTTGTGTTTTTTTTTCAATAATTAAGGTCAAAATTCTTACAGATTTTTTCCTAACAAAAAGCAATGTAAATACATACGTAATTATATAAATAGTAAATCAAAATAAAAAATACATTGTTAAATACATATCTATTGCCAGTATCAATTCAACTAAATTTTCACTTTTATTTTCTTTAATTTTTACTTATCTTTTTCTGCTTTTATATCAAAATAATTTTTTTTAAGTTGATAAGCCATACAAATTTCAGGTATAACAGTTGCGTTTCTTAATACTAAAAATAAATAATAAATATAAGTAGATTTATTTTTATTTAAAAAAACATTTTATTATTATGTGTTAGCTCGTTGCTTATTTAAATTAAAAAGCAATATAAATTATGTTATATATATATTTACTATACAAATAGTTCCAGCCCTGACCAATTTTCTTTTTGTTTGATAAAAAATGAAAGAGCAGAATAAAGCACTTTTACTTGTTTTTTACTTGTTTTTTTGTTCAAAAGTACTTATAAGTATGTCGCAATACTTATAAGTATTTTGCCAATACTTATAAGTATTTTGCCAATACTTATAAGTATTTTGCCAATACTTATAAGTAATTTGTTTTCGCACATGTATATCCGAATAATACGTATGTATAGAGAGTATTTTTGAAAATAAGTAATAAATATACTCGTAACCGTAGCAATTCATGCATGTACGAGTAGCTATTTTCTGTGATAAATGCATGGTTATACTTATAACCGAAAAAGATAAGTAAATATTCGAGTTATTTTTTTTTCGGATAACCGAAGTCAGACTCTGATTTTGATTTGGTAGGATTCAGGCGGATTTGGTAGGATTTGCAGTCGCCCATAGGTGAATTCAATGCAGATCGGTATTTAGCTTTTCAACATTAGATTTAATTATTTGTAACGAGCTACTTTAATAAAACTGTACGTCATCAGCATAAATATGTAATTTACAAAAGGATATCAGATTAGGCAAATCGTTCATATAAATTTGGCCATTTTTGAGATTTTGACGAAAATTTTCTGTGACATCAACTAGTGCTACAGTATAACTGTGATTCGTACGAAAGCTCGATTTTCTAACAAACAAAAGAGTATTTTTTTTTAATAAAAGCGCTTAGTTGTAAATGCATAATTCTTTTAAGAGCCTTAGACAGGAAACATAAAGTAGCAATCGGCCGAAAATCAGTGCTGGATTTAGATATTCGGACCATTTTTGCATGCTTCCAGTGTGCAGGAAAAGTGCTCGATGATGGTATTAAAAAGATGCGTAATATATGGCAATAGTAACTGGAGAATAGAAATTATAAACTTTTGGCGCAAATCATCAATACCAACAGCATACGATTTTATAGTCATAAAAGCTGGGGCCAAATTACGGCATTTGATCACGATCGAAATTTTACTCGAACGATCGAGTTTGCTTTGCTTTAGGTATAGAGATTCTACTAAGAATTTTAAAATTTCGATCACGTTCGAATGCTTTAATTTACCCCCTGATAAAACATCCGATCCGGCTAACACAAGAAAACCCAAAAAAATCACTTAAATGACGATTAGTTGGTCTACTGGAGCAGTGAAAGTTTAAGTACTACTAGATTTCGCACAGGTGTAAATATAGTATGAGAGAAATTTGGTTGCATCCACGTTTACTACAATTATTATTAAACATTTGAGAAATTCCCTTGAACGGTTTTGTGAAATTCACCACATTATTATCTAATCAGATGGTTGTTTTTATCAAAACCGAAACGTCGTCCTTTCAAATGCTTTGCTTTCTTTATGTGTGGAAAAAGAATACTTGGTAGTTGGTCATACGCAAATGGAATGTGACTCTACGCACTCTCTTATTGAAATCAAGATTCTGAATAAAGAAATGAACATGCCATTTGAATTTGTTAACTTGGTAAAAGCTGCTTGCAAAGCCCCTTTCTCTCTAAAAGTTCACCACTTGAATCACAATTACTTCCTTGGTTATGAATCTGTCCCTAAGCGGTATAAATTTATACGATCAGGTATAATACGAAATGTATTTCTGTAAAATCTGAGTCTAAACAGTTTATTTTATTTTTAAGAACAAAAATCCGGGAACCCTACTATTAATATGATACGTGTACTGGCATACGAACAAACAGGAACCATTTATTTTGAAACCAAAATAGATGACAAATATGCCCAGCTTTCGCAAAAAAACTAAAAACGAAATCATTACCGCTTTACCTCAGATATTGCACGTGGAAGGATTAAAAGTTTCTAAAAAGAAGTGGCAGCATCTGCAGGATTTAAAACCACTACTTCCTAAAGAATGTAATTTTTTCTATAATAGCATACCCTGTGAAAATTAATTAATACTTTCTAAATTCGCTCTTCTTTATTCCGGCTTTTTGTTTAATTTTTATGAATTATTTTAATTTATTTTTTTTTGCAATATTATAATGAATGTACACAAATAATTATGTTTATTAAAAATAAATAAAAAGCGTGTACATACTTATAATAAATTTTATTAAACAGTGTTTTCCTAATAAATAAATAAATACAATTAATCTACTCTATATTAATGTGTAGATATGGCCTTTGGTTTTATAAAATTAGCGTGCCAAAGGACCCAACTAACAAGGCATTTAAAATATTTTAGAATCCTTTTTTATTTTGCGAGAATCCAATTTCTTACACCTTTTTTTATAATACTGGTGAAAATCATGCTGACCGAAACTATACCATTAGTTTAAAACAGTTTTTTGCTTCTCCTTTAAAAAAAATTCATATTTATTAGCATATTTAATAAACTTACAATATAACTTTGTAGAGCATTATTAGTTTTTTCTACATCACTTGCTATTTTATCATCTTTGTGCGTCCTATTGTAAGTCCTATTAGAAAATTGTTCAAGGTTTTTAACGACTTTCTCATTGTTAAGCTTCAATTGTTGCACACCAATTTGATGAGATATGGAAATATTGCCCACACATTTTCTTGTGGTGTTTATTCTATCAGTTGGTATATCATTTGTTTTGATAAAATATCTTTTTGCTAAATGATTTGTTTTGTTTTAACTATGTATGTTAAAAAGTACTCTCTCTAAATTTATTAATAAAACTCATATTAGTTTAATATATTATGAGCCCCGTGAGGGGTTGCTAGTTCCCCCATCGGGCGTCTCCACAAGTGGTGGATAGGCGAATGCCTGCTAGAAATAGCAGGTACCGAGAAAATTAAATACTCGGGGCGGACCAAAAACTAGCAAGGCACGTTGACGACCCGGAAATGGCAAGGACTGATTATAAAAAGGGACTCTGATATAGTAGTTATCAGCGAACAATACGGAAAGCCAAAAAGTGTTACATGGATAACCGATACTAGCAATACAGCAGTCATATGGATACCGATGCGTAGTAGCCCAGTTATAGAGGATAAAGGATGTGAAAACGGATTTGTTTGGTTGAAAACGAAAGATTTCACGCTATTCAGCTGCTACTTGATACCGAACGAAGACCGGGATGCGAGGGAACAATTCCAGACATCACGTTAGCCTCTGAGAGAATAGAAAATAGGGTAGTGAATTGGATGGTCCTAGAAGATTACACTGAAAACGACCACCAAAATATTTTGTACAGCGTAGAAAACGGCATGGCATCTGGCCAACCTAGTGCCACGACGTCCACACGAAGGTGGAATATCGCGAGACTGGACAAACACGCATTTCAAAAGGTGATGAGGAAACAAGAAACACTGCGGAGGCTACGGATATAGTACGTTTCACGATGGCGCTCATTAAAGAAGCATGCATGCATTAGAAGTAACCTGTATAATGGTGGAATGATGAAATTGCCCACCTAAGGCGGACGTGTCTACGACGTCAAAGGAACTACACAAGGGCCATGATGAATACATGCCGCAACAACAGAGGCTGAGGAGTACAAAGGGGCTTAAAAGGAACTAAAAATTGCTATAATTACAAGCAAGAGGCGAAAATGGGAGGAATTAAGAGCCGACCTCACCAATGATCCCTGGGGACTAGAATACAAACTAGTTATGCGGAAGCTTGGGCCACGCTCTTCAACCCCAGACTTAAGAGAGGATACGATGGAGAATATTGTAAATATCCTTTTTCCCTCAAACGAGGAAGTAAGAAATAGTAGCCCGCAGTCGAACGAGGAAGCTCTCCACTATTTACTCTGGCTGAATTAAAGACTGCTGTAATGGCAGTGAAAAATAAAAAGGCACCAGGTCCGGACGGAATTCCGGCGGATATTCTCAAGATACTCGCCGAGGAGAAACCAGATATGCTTATCAGAATGTACAATGGTTGCCTACAGGATGCTGTCTTTCCAAAAGTTTGGAAGCGAAAACGGATGGTGCTGATAAGCAAAGGAAAAGGGAACATAGAGTCACCATCAGCATACACACCCCTGTGCATGCTGGACACCGCAGGTAAACTTCTCGAACTACTGCTTAAACCTTGGCTACATGCGGCTTTGGGAAACGTAGTAACGTTTAACCCTTCCTACAATAGTGATTTTATTTTTCGGAATAACATTTGAATTGGATGATTTGAAATGTTTGCTGAAAATTTAAATTTTTTAATTTAAAGTTATTATAAAAAATAAAAAAACAATAAATAAATAATTAAATAAGATAACGAAGTGTTACTCTTAATACTCTAGCAAAAAAAAAAAACAGCAGACAGTTGTCCGAGGCCTTTGGCCACGGACTGTCCCTGCAGGCTATGTCAGAGACACGGCCATTAAGTTTAACGTAGAATACGCCATCCGATAAGACAGAAAACATATATAACAATAAATGATAAATACTATAAACAAATGAATTTATTTATTTGATAGTTACTTTTAATAATATACATGTTAAATTCAAATTCACATTTAACATTTTGTTTCACTTAAATACATAAGTAAATATACGAAATTTCAATATTTTATCAATCAAAACAACAGCCGAAGGTTTGTGTCCACATTGAAACAGCAGCATAGTTTGTGTTCATGCTACACACTCAAACACTCAACCAAACACTACACATATGTTTGAGTGTATGTGTTTTAGCAATTTTCATTTGAGAAATTTTAATATTAGGAAGATATCAACCAATATGAAGTGTATATCAAACGAAAGATAACATCTTCATTTACCTACAAAAAAAAATTAAAAAAAAGTTATCTCGCCGTTTCCTCATAATCAATGAAATAAAGATTACAACAATAACAATCTGACATGACTCCCAATACCGTAAGGTAAGACGTATTCTATGCCAAATATCAGCCTTCACGTATGCATACCAGTGACCCTGGTATCTTCATTGTTCGGATATCTTGGTGGAATCGTTCGCCCTATTCCTCACTCTAGTCTCCTAGATTTTCAGCAAAACGATCTTTTTTATTTATTTATTTAAGTCTATGGATTCTAGATCCTTACAGACTAAAAAGCAGTACATGCAAAATGTTTAATATAAGTTATTTAAAAACAAAATAATTTTACATTTTACAATATTAACATTTAAAGAAAAATCAATATGTTGATAAAGTTTATTGAACTCGGTACAAATCCTCAAAAACGGATCGAAGTTGGCATAATTCGTTCTGAAAACTTTGACTGATAGCGGACAATAACGACGTGTAGAACGACATGGTACATTAAAAAAGATATTCGCTAATAGGAAATCAGAGCATATACATCCTTTAATTAAATTTAGAACAAACGTAACGTTAAACATTGTTCTACGACTTTTTAAAGTTGGCAGCTTCACTAGTGCAAGTCTACTAGTATAAGGCGACAGGCTTAACGAATTTCACTGTAAGCCACGAAGACAAAATAGCAGGAACTGTTTTTGCACAGATTCAATGCTATTAATATAAACATTGTAAGTTGGATCCCAAATTATTGAACCATACTCAAGAATAGGCCTGACAAGAGAAATATACAATTGTATTGTTACATATGGATCTGTAAACTCTTTCGCCCAACGTTTTATGAATCCAAGGACAGCACGTGCTTTTTTAACAGTTAAAGAAATATGCTGAATAAAATTTAGTTTAGCATCTAATAGGATTCCAAGATCGAAGACGGATTCCAGTCTTTTTAACGTAAAACCAGTTAAAACATAATTAACTTTAATATAACATCTACGAAAGAAACACATATATTCATTCATTCAGGGTTCAGCTCCATTAAGATAAATTTACACTATACATTAAAAGCATCTATATCCATTTGTAAGAGGGTATGATCGGCGTTATTATTATAACTTATAACTGTCTTAATGACAGTTCAGGTAGTGTATTTTAATGCTCATGTTGCATCCAAGATTCTGGTAGTGAGTTAACATCTCTCCAGCATGCGCAACGTTATCATCACCCTTTTTATTTTCTAAGAAATTTTGAATAATTCATACAAAGGAATCCCATGCTTTCCTCTCAATTTCTCACATTGAACTGTCAAAACCTGTTTCGTTTACCAATTTGTGAACTTATGGGCCGTTAAATATGCCTGCTTCCTATAGCTTTTCCATAGTCAGATCGGAAAACTTTCCTAAAATATACTGGAAATATTTTCCATCTTTGTTAAGTGCCTTAACATATTGTTTCATCAGACCAAGTTTAATGTGAAGCCACATTTATAACATTTGGCATACCTGGAACCAGTGTTTCCCTAGATGGCCATTGTTTTCTCTTCCAATGTCCTGTTTTAGCTCTGCTGTCCCATAAGTATATAAAATAAAAAAGCCACTTTGTTGACCTAAGAGGAAATTTACCATCTTAATATAAACACAAATTACCCAGTTATGTTCATCATACTTTATTTTCTTCACGACCAATTCAATTACGGAGTATTGTTCTTTTATTTCTATTGAATGTGCGATCGGCAAGGAGTGAAATTCATTTCAATTATGCAAAAGCACACACTTCAAGGTATGTTTTGATGAGTCGATAAAAAAACATCATTAGGCTGGTCTTGATTCCATGGTCTCGGCGAGAAAATTTTGTGTTGAATGAACCCGTCATTATCAAATGTAAATGATGGGATCCGAACTATCTGATTGGTAGCGCATACTTAGGGCTAAGTATCCTGGTGAAGAAAAAATCACTTCACAACAGCTTAGACTACAATCTTGAGCATATTTAATGTCTTGTGTATGTAGAACTGCAAGTGTAAGCCCATCAGAAGACCTCCTGGGGTATAACCATCGTATATGTTTTTCAAACCCGGTTTTTGTACTTAAACAGAAGTAAAAATCGGATTCGTGGCTAGCTGTTTCTCTCCATAGCATAGGCTTTAAAATTTCCAAATATTATCTGATAAATAAAAAATTGGAAAGGGATGTGAAGAATTAAAAAAATAGTTATACCCAGCAAAAAATATTTAAAAAGGTAATCGAGTGTGGAATTAAGCATTTTTAAGAGAATCACTTCCCAACTGGATTACCAACTTAATTATTTTAACAAGGCGTGAGACTTAAATAATTAGTTCTTAATAATTGATTAGTTTATATATCTAATAATGAGTGATTTTTTTTATTTTAGGATGTACTTCTTTATTTCAATAAGGTAGTACTTCTCTAATTTGTAATGTAAATAGTTCTTTTTTAAAACATAAGGAGTACTTCCAAATTTTAATAATATAACCTATTATAATTTTATTTCAGTAAGTAATTATTTTTTAAGTTTTATGATTAGTTTTTTCTCTTTGTTTATTAAATTTAAGCACAAGTTATTTATCCAACATTTAAATTTTTTATTAAAAAAAGTTATACAGACATTAATAAAATAATTCATTAACGTATTGGATTTTGTTATTTGTAAATACTTTAAAATCATTTTATATGATGTAAAAAATATTTACATTTTATTCAGAGCTTTCCGACTCGTCCAAGATTTCCTTCTGACGCTTTAAACAAGTTTGCTTAAGATTTTTAAGCAAACATTGGCACTTAATAGCTTTCGCAATTCTACTACAAAGTCTAGTTCAGTAGATATCTCAGTTGATCTTGTCACTAAAAAAATGAAATACTAAGTAAATTTAAAAAGGTAGCCACAATAGCTTTTAATTTTATTTAAAACTATACTTACAAAAGAAAACGTTCATTGTTGCCTTGTAATTCATTAGTCGCTTTGTGTCTAAATGTTGTCTCATTTGATTTAGAGGGCTTTCTTGTCAAAATACTTTTTTTAAAATTATTTTTAACTTTTTTCTTATGATTTTAATATTGCAACTTACGCGACATTTTTATACTATCGTCTTTTCTATTTTATTTAACACACACAAGTCTGTTTATGTCGATGAACACTTCAAAACTAATGTTTTGCACTTAAAAGAATTTTTTTTCAATATTTTTTCATAAGAAATAACTGTATAGCTTCTTTATTTTTTACTCTCATAATTTTTTGTATTTAATTTCTTATTTAAAAAACATGCAAAAGCAACTCGATTACATTTTATAAAATTATATTCAAAAGGTAATCGAGTTGGAATATTTTTGAGTTATTTTAATTGGCTTGAGAGAGAAATTGTTTGCAATCTCATTACTTTTCAAGCGATAAAACCAAAATTTCATTTAAATTTTTTGGTTGACAAAGTTCTTTATATAGGTACAAAGCGTATTAACTTTGCAAGGTGATTGCAACAAAAAAATGTTCGCCACTATTTTTTTAAGTACAGTTTGACATTTAAAAACGCCACAAATTCTTAAAAAGTTTGTAATGAAAAAAATCAAATTTCTTGTTTTTTTATCACTAATGTTAATTAAATGTATTTTATATGCATCTTTTTACTAAAACTTTAAATATTTGTTGCATACATTAAAATAAAAAAATTAGTAAAATAAATTAGTTGCAAAAATGTAACTCATTACTTTTTAATCAAAAATAATTAAGCGGAGAGTTCAAAAACTTGTATGTTTTTGTTTTAAAAACTAATTTCATTTGAACAATTTGTAAGGCCTTCTTTTATAACTCAAGTAATACATTCAACTACCACTTGCTATTTTAATTATTTAATGTAATGTGTTTGGTAATCGACAAATAAATTTTAGCAACATCAAAAGTAAGTCATTATGTGGCAAGTTGTTCTTATGGTAATCTCTAATTTTTTGCTGGGTAGTCACATTAGCGATATAGTCCACAATTTGGCTACAACTAAAGGATGGAACTATAACAGATAAATTCAATCGACATAAAATGCATATTGTACTCGGTGTCTAATGCTGGTTATAATTGTGCCGATATATATTATAGCAATTTTCATAGGACTTTTGCAATGAAATTAAAAATCACTTTCGTTTTTTCTCGGTGATATATTAACCGCACACATAATAAAATGAATTCAGATTGTTTTTACATAAAAATGTTCCAGGTTTCTTGTTCATTTTTCTTATAGCCTGAAATATATTCTAACTTGTAAGCTGAATGACTTTATGACTCATTATGTAGAGATATAATAATGTTTCCGCTATCGCAAACACTTCTTGAATAAAATAGAAGGGCTCAAGGAGTTCTTATAAATACTGATGCTATGATTTGGGATAACCCTTTGTGTGGGTACAGTTTTTTTGTGTGCTGTAAATTGTTTGTTATTCCCAAGAATCATCAAGAAAATATCAAGGAATTTTATGCAAAAAAATCATCCGTTACAGGTACCCGCTAATAGAAAAAAGAGCCATTTAGCGTGCACGCACATTTATCAGCGTTTATAACTTTGCTACCGCAATTATAAAAATTAAACAACCTTTTGTTTATTACTTAGTTTTTTTTTATATTTAAGAATCACAAACATGTCAATAAGGTTTTTTCCAAACAAATTTTCTAGGAGAAGAACATTAACTATTCAAATTGTATATCAACCAAAAAATAAAATTTTGTGAAAATGAGCGAGATCACTTAATTAAGAATAAATTCGAAAAAAATCAATCGATTTTTATGATCGATATCTCATTTTGTTGTTATTACATGTGGCTTTGCGATAAATTTGAAAAATTTTTGCCGTTTTCAATTTTTCATGATTTACTACTGAGCCGATTAAAACGCAATATATAAACGGATTTAAGGCTATGTAAACCTAAATTTTTCTAAGTTTATTTTAATAATATCGGACTAACCGTTATCATAGATTATGTGGAGAAGCGTCTTAAAAAAACCTGGAATTGTACTTAAAAATTAAAAAAAAAAAATTATGCATAGAAATTTAAATTTTTACGATATTTGTACTACTGGAACCACAAAACATCAAAATTGCACAGTGGTTTTTGAAGCCTTTAAAATTTTTTTTGCCTTGTGTAATAATATGCTGGACTTGGAACTTTTTCGTTTTCCAAAAAATTAAAAAGATTAATTTCTTTTAACGGGTTATATCAGTAAGGTTGCTATTTGTTTCAATATTCCAAAATTCAATGAATCTGATGAAGGTGCTTCACGTGCACATATATGGACATTTCCATGAATATGTCAATCACGACTGTAAAAATAAAAACTATTGAAAGTTTTTCAATATAAATTTAAAAAAAACACTCAAATTTTACTATGCGCGGCAGTAAGATCTTATTAAATTATTTTAAGAGCAATAATAAGAGTTTAATCTGATTATCTCTTTGACCTATTTGAAAGAATTTTTTTTTTTTTTTTAGCGACTAAATTGTAAAAAAAAGGTAACAACAATTAACAAGATCCATAAGAAAAAAAATATATATAGAGTCCAATTAGCGGTATATTTTTTTTATTTTCCTTGGATGTTATTTTAATGTCACGTACGTAATGCAAAAACATTATTTGTCTCGGTCATTCGTATTTGAAGAGTCACAAGAGTCCCGCTTATAAAATCGGTTCGCCCTCAAATGTGCTTTCAACAGAAGGACAGACGTACGGAAATAGCTAGACCGTCATAAAAAGAGATTATTCTGTAGCAATTTTTGTTAATAGTGTGCTATAAAAGTACACAAAATTGGTAGTGGGTATCAAAAATTCGCCACAGCCGAAAATAGTGCTCTTACTTGTTTATTTATATTTTTTTTAAATTAAATGTATATACATTGTACCTTGCTTAATATACACAAAAAAATATATTTCAGATTTAATAATGAAATTTGTAGAACTTAGTAAAATTTCATTTGGATTTACAATTTAAATTATTTCTTTAAATTTCGATATTGAATTTGAAATTTTAATTTTTGTGTATATTAATAAAAAAAATAATAATAATAAAAAGGAGAAGAAATAAACAACAACAAAACGACGATTAAAAAATAAATAATCCATATCGATGCCTTACTTCCTCAAACTCGTAACTTAAAAAATACGGTTTTGACTTTTTCGTATCAAACGATTGTTTTATGCTTTAACTAAAAAAGATTAGTATATTATTACTACTAATATACATAAATATAATCAATTCCTTAATAATTGCATTTAAACTTTTAACCAAACACCGAAGTATAAAAAGATGAACCGTTTTCTTTTTCTCTCCTGAAAAATTTTATTTTTTAAGATACGAGGTTAAGGAAGTAAGGCATCGATATGTAATTTCGTCATAAAGATGAAAAATTAATTATATAAAACAAAAAATAACAAGTTAAAACACTATATTCAGCTCTGCCGAATTTAAAATACCCACCACCAATTTTTTTCGTAGAATATAGAATAATCTCTAGAAATTAAAAAATTTTATAAAATTAACAGTACCTAATTTAAGAGTTCTATATGATATATTTTAAAACATAAAATATTCAAAAAGTACAATAAAAACCAAAAAAAAAATACCTTTAATGTCGCCCAATATATATTCAGTCTCACATTGGATCAATAGCCCATAATTTTAAACATCTAGATTCATAAGCGTAGATAAAGAAGAAGTACCATAAAACGTAGAAATTTGGGTCGATCATATAATTTTCAATCTCAACTTGGATCAAAAGTTTCTAGTTTTAAAATTCTTGATTCATAAACGTAGAAAACACAAAAAGATATCAAAAAAATTAGAATGAATACTTTTTGGTGTTTCCAATATCAGTGCACAAATTTCAAATTTAAGAGTTTAAATAGAGAGTTGACAATAAAGTATTTTAGTAGTCATAATTTTAAGTGAATAATGTGAATATGTTCCAAGAAGTACCAATCCGTTTTCCCGAATTTTCCACTTTCTAGCCATTATGAATGTGTTTCATGGTTTAAAGGCCAGCTGAAAACTCTTTTACTAACTTATCCAAACTGTAACTGCCCAGTAGTTAGAAATTATACATATTTTCGCTTCGTTTTTGTCCCCTAGAAATTTCCAAAAATTTTACCTGAAAAATTGACAGTGTTCTATAAGGTGATAATATTAATTCAGTTTTGAATAATAAAACAAAATTTAATAAGAAAAAAAAAACAACAAAAAGAAGATAGTTTTTTACCATTAAACATGCAAATTTGAAAACAGTGTCAAAAAATTCTCAGACACCTGTCAGCTTGTTGTTTGAGTAGATTACAATATTGCCTGCCTGTTCAACGATGTCGAAAGAAAACCCAAGCGAAATTTTCATTCGTACAAATATATTGAAAACAACAACAAAAACTAAAAATTTGTTTTTGTTTTCTTTCGACATTGTTAAACAGGCAGTGCATCTTTACAAGATAATCTGCAGCATTTCTAGTTAGCAGAAGAAGTTTTTCAAGTGAAAATAAGTTTTCAATTCTTTTTCCTCTGTAACATATTTTAACCTCATATTTTGTTGACGACTTCCAAAATTTTTTGAAGTTTTTATAAAATATTCAATAAGCAGTTTAATATAAATTTTATCAGTGGGATTGCTATTTGTATCAATATCCCAATACTCAATGAAGTCACGTTTTTGTTCATTATCATCATCTGATGACGATGATTTATTTTTACGTGCACATATATGTATGTACATATGTACGTAAAAATTTCACACGGAATGACAAACATATATGTATATACCCTTTTTCACTGTGTGAAGGGTATAAAAAATAATGTGAAAATATATATATATATAGATATTTTTCCTATATTCTAATTTTTTTTTTTTGAGAAAAACTTACAAATCGGTATAAAACTAACTGAAATACAACTGCTTTGGTACTTTTCCTAAAATTTGCTCTAAAATCGATTTTTTGAACTTCTAGACAACCGGAGGTTCAATATGAGTGTGACAATAACTAGTAAAATATAATTTTCTATAAAAAAGTATAAAATCCTTGCTGTAAACCACTACAAAATGGCGTGCAATAAGTTTATATATTGTTTAAATCTATTTATTAAAAATGTACTTACATACTCTATCCCCTTCAATCATAGCATAAAAGAGCTTGACTAGTAGAATACAGTAAACTATGAATAAATTAAAATCCAATACGGCGTCCTAAGTATAAAAGCGAATATATGGGCTATATATAGTAATAGCGGCTTTGTACATGATGGTGAAGTAAACTAAAGAACTTTACAAGTTATATGTTATGTAAAATACATTTCGTCTGAAGACACCTTATTTGTAGATAAAAATTTTGGAAAATTTGTATCCCTTCTCTAAGGTGTTTTAAAATATTGAATTTTTGATGAAAAGTTCAAGCTTTTTAATTATAATTAAAATAAAATCTTAAAGGTACTTTTTTATACGAATCTTAATTTTTCTATATGTAAAACATAGGAGATATCACATTAAAAATAAATTAACTTGTTTAAGTTTTTAAGCTTCGTTAAATTAACGCCTATGGTTTGGAAAGCTAACAACTGTATAGTAAAAACATTTTTTAGCTATATTTTATAATTTAAATAATACTTACGGTGAGTTTAGTTAATTAAAATACAAAATTACATTGTTAATTTTTTTATTTGAAATTATTGCAATACACTGTAGTAACGCAAGACTTAGAAATACAAGGATTTGTATCTTTGAGCTTATTCTGCTTTTAAGCGATGCCATTGTACAACGGTTTGTCTTGGTTTAGATATCATATCCTGCCAATGCTTTGTTTCAGAAGCTCCTGATCCATTTTTTCCTGTTGTCGAAAAATAAATATTTAAAATTTATTGTTAATTTGTAAATTATTTAAAGACTTATTAATCAAATGTTATGTAAATGACTTCAAACTTTCTTCTTAAATATTTTGCTTTATTTTTAAAGCTGGATATCAATTTCTTTGTAAAAACCATTTTATTTTAAACCGATATTTTGCTACCACATTGGGTAGCTTTTCCGTGGATATTTTTTATAATTAAACAATATAAAAATTATTCAATACAAGTTTTCAAAAAGGCGGAAAAAATAATTTTTGTCAACATTTAAAATATCATACAAACAAAAAAAGCAAATGCAATTAATATATTACATGTTAAGATCCTTTACTTTTACTGGTATCTACCCGGCCATATAGATGCGGTCATAGATTCCCAACTCGATACCAAACGATCAATCAAAAAAAAAAAAAAAACTATCACCTAATTTAAAATCTATCCCAGGAAAATTAAATAACGATACACACAAAAAATTTACTAGAGACAACCTGTTCATCTCCGTCTTTAACCAACAGTAAGCACCCACTTACCACAATCAACAACAATTTACTAAATATTGTTATTTTATTTATAACAACTGAAGCTATCAATTGAAGAATGGACTCTTTTCGATATCAGGGTTTTCATACCCTTCACACAGTGAAAAAGGGTATATATAGGTTTGTCATTCCGTGTGAA
The DNA here is from genome assembly GCA_941918925.1 of Phyto melanocephala. NCBI lineage: Eukaryota > Metazoa > Arthropoda > Insecta > Diptera > Rhinophoridae > Phyto > Phyto melanocephala. The sequence goes on from OW799238.1 coordinate 18,270,426, forward strand.
ATTTCTACAATTTTCATTTCCGACCCCATAAAGTATATATTTTTTGAAAGTTTATGAATAGGGGAGTCGATTAAGCCCTAACCGTCTGTCCGTCTGTCCGTGTGTATGTTGAATACTTCTTGAAGCCCCCCGACATCGCTTGGACCCGGGTGAGGTATTAAAATATCAGAAATATTCGGGAGTAGATCGGTATTGAAAATCAGAAACATCGGTACATAAACAACTGAGATATGAGCAAAAACCCACGACCACCTCGATTTTTTTTCACAAAAACAACATTACAATAACAACAAACGTGTATACTGGTTAGAGAAAACGTGGCATCGAATCCCAGCTGAGCCAAAAAATTTTTTTTTTTATTTTTTTTTTATATTTTTTTTTAAATTTATTTTTTTACTTTTTTATTTAATATATTATTTATATTTTTATTATTTTTTTTTAATTTTTTTATTTTAATTTTTTATTTATTTTGTTTTTGTTTTATATTAATTTTATATATTTTAATTATTTTTTTTTTAATTTTTTTTAAATTTTTTTTAAATTTTTTTTAAAATTTTTTTTTTATTTTTTTTTTAAATTTTTTTTTAAAATACATAAGTAAATTTATAATTTTACAATGAAATGTTTTTATATATGTATGTTTTTTAAATGTATGTACGTATTTCATATGGGATGAATGATGATACAAACTACTGTTATTGCATGACTACACGTTGTGAAGGTTATATAAGATTCGGCACGGCCGAATATAGCACTCTTACTTGTTTTTTCTAAAAACACTATTTAACCACATTATTGTTTTCACTGTATGGAATATCTTCTATCTATATATATAAAAGTGAAACTCTGTGTGTGTGTGTGTGTGTGTGTGTGTGTGTGTGTGTGTGTGTTAGCTATAGACTCCGAAACTGTAAAACCGATCGGGCTCAAACTTTGGTAAGTTGTTGTACACATACCAGGGAGTGTTTATGGGTGAAAAAAAGTGGGCGGAGCCACGCCCATAAAAAATTAGTTATCAGTTTTAGCTACTTGCACTTGACCGATTTTTCTGAAACTTTGCACACATATCGAGCTGTCATGACTAAATAATTTCGTGATAAGAAAAGTGGGCGGGGCCACGCCCCTAAAAAAGTTTTCATTTTGAGGTACTTGCACTGGACCGATTTTTCTGAAACTTTGCACACATATTGAGCTGTCATGACTTTATAATTTCGTGATTGAAAAAGTGGGCGGGACCACGCCCATAAAAAATTAGTTATCAGATTTGGCTACTTGCACTGGACTGAATTTTCTGAAACTTTGCAAACATACTGAGCTGTCATGACTTTACACTTTCGTCATTAGAAAAGTGGGCAGTGCCACGCCCATTAAAAAACAGGTATCATTTTGAGGTACTTTCACTGGACCGATTTTTTTGAAACTTTGCACACATATTGAGTTGTCATGACTATACAGTTTCGCATTTAGAAAAGTGGGCAGTGCCACGCCCATAAAAAAAAAGGTATCATTTTGAGGTACTTACACTGGACCGATTTTTCTGCAACTTTGCACACTTATTGAGCTGTCATGACTATACAGTTTCGTAATTAGAAAAGTGGGCATTGCCACGCTCATAAAGAAGAAGTTTTTAGCCTTTCACTTGATATTCGATTAAAATTTAGAATGCGATTAAAATTCATGAAGGGGCGTAGCAACGCGCGCCGGGTTTGGCTAGTACTTAATAAAAAAGGTTGTAAAAAGGATTAGTAAGAAATCTTACAAAATTTATGAATCTATTTTCTTTAAAGTTGGTTCCTCTTAATTTTTATTTTCCACTTTTATATAGTTTCCGTTTGAATCTTAAATTCAACATTCACCAGATTTTATTTTAAAGAAATATTGAAGTTATTATTTTCTTCTTTTTCTACGTGTGTACATATATCTATATCTTCTATATATATAAAAGTGAAACTCTGTATATGTGTGTGTGTGTGTTAGCTATAGACTCCGAAACTGTAAAACCGATCGGACTCAAACTTTGGCAAGTTGTTGTACACATACCAGGGAGTGTTTATGGGTGGAAAAAAGTGGGCGGGGCCACGCCCATAAAAATTAGTTATCAGTTTTAGCTACTTGCACTTGACCGATTTTTCTGAAACTTTGCACACATATCGAGCTGTCATGACTAACTAATTTCGTTATAAGAAAAGTGGGCGGGGCCACGCCCCTAAAAAAGTTTTAATTTTGAGGTACTTCCACTGGACCGATTTTTCTGAAACTTTGCACACATACTAAGCTGTCATAATCAAATAATTTCGTGATTAGAAAAGTGGGCATGGCCACGCTCATAAAAAAAGGTTATAATTTTGAGGTGCTTCCACCAGACCGATTTTTCTGAAACTTTGCACACATGTCGAGCTGTCATGACTTTATAATTTCGTGATTAGAAAAGTGGGCAGTGCCACGCCCATAAAAAAAAGGTATCATTTTGAGGTACTTGCACTGGACCGATTATTCTGGAACTTTGCACACGTATTGGACTGTTATGACTTTACAATTTCATGATTAGAAAAGTGAGCAGGGCCACGCCCATTAAAACAATTATAATTTTGAGGTACTTGCACTGGTCCGATTCTTCTGAAACTTTGCACACATATAGAGCTGTTATTACTTTACAATTTCGTGATTAGAAAAGTGGGCAATGCCACGCCCATAAAAAAATTATAATTTTTAGGTTTTTGCACTTGATATTCAATTAAAATTCAGAATGCATTTCGATTCATTAAGGGGCGTAGCAACGCGCGCCGGGTTTGGCTAGTATGTATATAAAAGTGAAACTCTGTCTGTCTGTGTGTGTTAGCTATAGACTCCGAAACTGTAAAGCCGATCGGACAGACAGAGTTTCACTTTTATATATGTATGTATATAGATTAGATTCATGTATTGATCATGAATATAATATATCAAAAATGTATACATATATTTATTACTACTGTAACATCGAATAATGTTAATAAATAAAAAAATGTTGCCAGACCTTAAACTCTGTGAGATTAATTAGTGTGAATTCTAACTTATAAAAAGAAGAATTTTTCAATTGCGGTACAACTAAGTAAAGTTCACACTTCAGAAAATTTTAAACATTCCTAACAATGATTGCAATGGTAAAAAAACACAATTTTATTTAGGAGCAAGAATGAATGAATGGACAAGAGGTAAGTCAGTATATTAATGTATTTTAAATTTTTTTTTTCTCTGCACTAAAATTGTTTGCTATATGTTTTGGTGTGTGGCTTGCAAGACTCTTAAAGTCACAGAAAATAGATCTAAAGAGGCATAACCAAGGCGAATTCAATAAGGTGAACTCGTCGCTAAAACAACTACAAAGTGAAAAAATACAACGTGTATTTTGTTAGTGTAAACTAAATTGAACTGTCAAAAAGTTGTTTACGAAATCAAAAATAAAAAACACGTTTGTTTACATATACATAATAATTTGTATAAAATAAAATATTAAAAAGGTGCAATTAAATAAAAATTATAAGAACCAGACGATGAACCATGATACTTGGCAACAGGATAAGTACGAGAATGACGGCAAGAAACTAGAGCATCATCTGATGTTCCGTGAGGACACTTGCAGACAGCCAAATGAGCTTTTGGCTCACATTCGGCTCCGGAACCACATTTACCTATGCATGGATTAATACATTGGTAACACTGTGCTAGTTGAAAAAACAGACAAGCCGGGCACCTAGCGTTTTAACATAATTCGGGTACGCTGAATCCAGTGGTGCCCACGGTTTTTTAAGATTGGCTCTGGTTTTCGAGATATACCGTTATTTCGAAAATGGAGGAGGTTGCACAACATATGTTCGCGTAACTCAAAAACGCTTTAGCTTATTGAAAAAACTTAAAAAACCGAAATTCCGCAATAAAATTTCCTTTAAGAAAAGAAAAACTTCTTTCTAATATTCGCAGTCGTTTTAGAAAAATAATTTTTTTTTTGAAAAAAAAATTAATTTTTTTATCAAAATTTCGAAATTTTTATTTTTTTAAAATTCATAAAAAATTGAAAAATTCAGCTAGGCTTCTAATTTTTTGCAGACATATAAAAAAACAAAGCTGCAAACAAAACAAGCCATAAATAACACTGCTCGACAAAAAATAATTTTTTTTCTTCCCGTTAATTAAAACTATGTGGTCTATGTGGATTTTGATGCGCTGAACTCAAATCCGTAATCGGTTTTTTTCCATCAGATCGGTATTTTTTTTATGGGCGTGTCAAATTTTTTCCCCTAAATTAGGTTTCGGTTTTCAAAAGTAAAACACCAGAAGATGTGTTTTCTCTATCTCTTATCGTTTTGAAATTATTTAAAAATTAATGGAGATAAAAAAAATTTTTCGTGCCAAATTCGTAATATTTTTCAATTTAAAAATATAATTAAAAAAAATATAAAGCAAATATTCAACATTTTGCACTTTTTTCTGAGAACTACTTATCTTAAAAATAAAAAAAGCCGCAAGCCATAAAAATCGGTTAAAAAATGTAGATTTTATTGTCAATTTACCGCAGGTACCCAATATTGTAATGCAACCAGCCTTACATATGATACAGCATTTCGTTAGGTGAGCAGGTAATGGAACTGAAGTACAATGGTATTTTGTATGGTTCTTAGAATTAAGAATTATAACATAGTATTTTTCAATTACCTGTGATTTCAAATTTTTGGGTACCTGCGGTAAATTGACAATAAAATCTACACCTGGAAAAGTTAGAAATATTATTCGTCCTGGGTTTTTTTTACAAAACATGGTCATGAAGGTCTCGACTGGTACTTTGATTAAAACAATTACAGTATAAATAAGAGTTCCTCAATCCCTTCACTGTCATATGGAAAGTGCTTGCGAAAGTGATTAGTGAATTTTAAAGCCTCTGACAGTCTTGTATCTAAACAGTTATATTGAAATATCTAAGATGGAGGCGTGTAAAAAGTTTAATTACTTTTGTTATGTGTGTGGGAAATATAAAAATATGCCAAGTCGCCGTAAAATCACTACTGAAACAAGTACCTTGTATGAATCATATTTTTCTTTAAGGGTTATATATGGTAAGAGTTGGACACCATCAATAGTGTGTACACACTGCATTTACCATTTAAATAAGTGGGAAAAAAATGGAGACGCCATGCCATTTGGTGTTCCAATGATTTGGAGAGATCCCATAGTTCATGTTGAAGATGAGTGTTATGCGTGCATAAATTATACAGCGGGTATAAACAGAAGAAAAATGACTTATATGTCTTATACTGAAACAGCATATGCTCGATTTCCGCTGCCACATTCTGATGAAATTACTGTTCCGGGTAGCCATATACCAACAGAACATATTCCCTCAATAATTCATTCTGTTGAAGCGGAAAGCCCAGCTACTTCAATGTATCAACCGTCATGCATCACGGTTTCATGCAGTCACAATGAAATCACGCAGATCGTCTGGATATAATGGTACGGCGTCTAAAATTATCTCAAAGACAGAGCATTCTCTTGGCAAAAGAGTTAAAACGAGCTAATATTTTAGCACCAGGTGTACAAACATACGGGGCTATCAATCGCCATAGACGATTTACGACTTTTTTTAAATCTATTGAGAATAATTCTATTGCGTATTGTACTGACATCCGCGGATTGGTTTTAACAATGCAAAATGAATATAATCCTGGAGATTGGCGCTTATTTATTGATTCTTCAAAAAGTAGCTTAAAAGCAGTTTTGATACATGTCACTAATTTAAAAAGTCCTATTCCGATAGCACTTAGCACAAATACTAAAGAGACATACGCATCAATGAAAAAAATAATACAGTTAATTAAATATGAAGACCACAAGTGGAAAATATGCGCAGATTTAAAAGTGGTAGCTCTTTTAAGAGGCATGCAATTGGGCTATACTAAAAATATGTGCTTCATGTGCTTATGGAATACGCGTTTCGATGGCGACCAGTACAATACACGGGATTGGGCTTTACGTGAGGAAAGCAGATTGCATAGAAGCAATGTTATTGAATTACCACTTGTGTCGATGGAAAAGATTTTGCTTCCTCCACTCCACATCAAACTGGGTATTGTAAAAAATTGTATAAAAGCATTGAGCCCAGATGGTGTTGCTTTTACCGAATTGCACCGAATTTTTCCACGATTAAGCGGCATGAAAGTAAAAGAAGGTATGAACTCTAACAACTTTATTAAATTAGATTTATATTTCATTTCATAATGTTTCTATTTTACAGGAATTCTTAATGGACCGGACATTCGCCGTCTTATGAAGGACCATCAATTTGAGGTTGCATTGAATGATATCGAGATATTGGCCTGCAATTGTGTGAAATCAGTAATAGAAAATGTATTAGGAAATCATCGGTCTGAAAACTGGCGAATTTTAATCAAAAATATGCTAACCGCATTTAAAAACTTAAACGTTAGAATGTCATTGAAAATACATTTTTTGCATTGCCATGCCGAAAAATTTAATGAACAATCACCAGCCGAGTCTGATGAACATGGCGAGAGATTTCAACAAGTAACAGCCAGGCTCGAACACTGGTATAGCGGCAAACAACTTGATTCGCTATTAAGAATATTTGTTGGAATCTGCAGGAGGAAGAAGAATAAATTTCTAAATAAAAACTACTTAACAACAAAAAATTTTTAGTTTGGTTATATAAAAAATTCAAAAGTTTCATCTTTTCTGAAAAAATCAAAAGTTGTAGACAGACTTTAATCACAAATAGCTTATTTTGCACCTGCGCAACTTTATTTTTCATTCCCATCATATGTTTCTAAGGCCTAGGATTCACTCCTAGGGGGATAAAATGTATGACCGACCTCCAATGTTTTTTGTTCTTAACATTTTCTTAAATTATACTTTCCCTTTATCACCATCCCTTAGGGGGGCCCCAATACAAATGTTGCGTTTTATGAAATTCTTAGATTAATTAAAATTTGTCGACTTTTGTGAATAAAATCAAAAGTTGCAAACATATTTTAATTGTTTATAACTTGTTTTGTTTGCAGCTTTGTTTTTTATATGTCTGCAAAAAATTAGAAGCCTAGCTGAATTTTTCAATTTTTTATGAATTTTAAAAAAATAAAAATTTCGAAATTTTTATAAAAAAATTAATTTTTTTTTCAAAAAAAAAATTATGTTTCTAAAACGACTGCGAATGATAGAAAGAGGTTTTACTTTTCTTAAAGGAAATTTTATTGCGGAATTTCGGTTTTTTAAGTTTTTTCAATAAGCTAAAGCGTTTTTGAGTTACGCGAACATATGTTGTGCAACCTCCTCCATTTTCGAAATAACGGTATATCTCGAAAACCAGAGCCAATCTTAAAAAACGGTGGGCACCACTGGATTCAGCGTACCCGAATTATGTTAAAACGCTAGGTGCCCAGCTTGTCACGAAAAAAAAGTGTCAATTTCATGCACAGTGTAATTAATACAAGCCTTAATCTCTGGGCACATAGAATAAAGTTCCATTGCCCTTCAAATATTTCTTTTTGCACAAAGAGCACACACGCATTATTCACAAATAAAAATACTCTGTTTTATTTAATTTAATTTTTTAACGTTTTATTAAATTTTTCACAACTAACAATTTTTTTATCTCTTTTTTTACAATTTTTAAGAGAATTTGCACAATTTAAAAAATTTAAAAAATTTTTCAACTAATGGCGGCTACAAATCTAAACAATAAAAAATTAGAAGCACACAAAAACACAAACAAAATTTGACATTTCAATATTAAAGGAGTGCTCAGCTGATAAACAGCTGCTTTAATAACTTCACCCGATAATGAATTCGCCTTGGGCATAACGAATCAGTCGAACACAAAAATAACTTTGAATTGCTTTATACAAACACACATTGAAAACTTATGGTAAATTACATTCTTATTTCAACACATATTGTCAAAATTTTTTTGGACTAATAAGCGATGTGTTAACAATTCTGAAGCTTTTTAAATACCAAGGAACTTGTAAGAAAACATGATTAAAAATAAAAAACTTAGTATTTATTGTTTTGTTTTTCTCTGTAACAAAAACTGTTCCTCTGAATAGTTATATTTTTTTTACTTAAATTGCCTCTCCCCGACACATTTATGTATAGGCTGCCATTGAAGATTTAAAATAACTTAATTCATAATACGAATTTTAAAAAAGATTAAAAATCAGAGAATGGTTTTAAAACAAATTTTTAAAAACTCAATTTATTAAAAAACAAGAAAAAATGCTGTATTATATTTATGTTTATGTATTTATACCCTTCACAACGTGTAGTCATGCAATAACAATTGTTTGTATCACCATTCATCTCATATGAAATACGTACATACATACATACATATACAAAATATCCCATTGCAGAATTATTAATTCAGCTTACATATGTATGTTTCCAAAAAAAATGTATTCAAAAGAAAAAAAACAATAAAAAAAATTAAAATAACAATTTTAAAAATATTTTTTAAAAAAATTAAAATAAAAATATAAATAATGTATAAAATATAAATTTTTTTTTGGCTCAGCTGCGGATCGATGCCACGTTTACTCTAATTAGTATATATGTATGTTGTTGTTATTGTGAAAAAAACGAGGTGTTCGTGGTTTTTTGCTTATTTCTCAGAAAGTTATGGATATTTCCAAAAGATTGATACCAACTCAGATCTGAGGAACATATAGTTGCTTCTAAAAGTTGATTTCAACCAACACACGGACAGACGGTCAGGGCTTAATCGACTCCTCTATTCATAAGCTTTCAGAAAATATATACTTTATGGGATCGGAAATGAAAATTGTAGAAATTACAAGCGGAATGACAAAGCTATATATATACCCTTGCGCACCACAGGTGAAGGGTATAATTATAGTATAAGTATATCCTAACACCGTATTTTTTCTTTGTCTTTAATCGAAAATTACTACGAGAGAATAATACTTCAAATTGGTTTACGAAATTAAGTAGCCTCAAATGGTTTTCTAAAGCAAACTTTGGCGAACTGTGGAGCTACCCTGTACTAACAAAAGGGTGTCTCAAAATCTAACGAATGAGCTACGAACCCCAGTTTGTTCCATACGTTCGTGTAGGTAGATTGGAAGTACCATATTTATTACCATCTTTTCTTTAAAAGGAGCAACTTTAAACTTGGTAATATGTAAAATAATGTTTTTTTTTTCAAAATTAAATTTTTGTTTTACTTACCAGCCAATAAAATTCTGCCAATTAATTCATTCCGTCCAATATTATCAAAATCCATAACCATTACATCTAGCGAGCATTCACGTATTTTCTCCCATGGTACATTAAAACAAAAGGATTCATTAAACACTGGATTCAGAGTACAGTTAAAAATTGGCGTTTTTCGCTTTTCAACACGTTTGTCTCCAAATTGAAGCCACACCTTCACATAAGGATCTGAAATGTACATGAACATATTAAAAACAACAAAAAAAAAATAAATTTATGGAAAACATTGTGTCATAAAAATCTATTTTTGTTGCCTGTTAGTCTTCATTTACATTGAACAAGTTTTCTCTTATAAAATATCCTTTTTCTTCCTAATTGTGTGGCAGAGAAAGGGAAAGTAATAAAAATCAGTTCACACTTGCGTGTACTTCAAAATACGTTTTGTTTTTTATACTCTTTTTGTCATTCCATTTTTAACACATCGAAATATCCATTTTAGACCCCATAGAGTATATATATTCCGAATCGGGGTTTGATTTGATGACGATCTAGCTATGTCCGTCCGTCTGTTGAAAGCACGATAGAGGTCGGAACGAAAAAGCCAGCGGACTCAAATTTTTCCAGAATCTTTCCTATACACAAGGTTTGTATGGTATTGAAAATGGGCTGAATCGGAATATTAGGAAGAGAGTTATAGCTCGTAATTCAAGATTAGGTAAAAAACTGTGTCTTTCAAACATCGTATAAAATGCAATTGAGTCCAAAAGCATTGACAAAAAAAGCATAGAGCGATGAAATTTCAAATGTACATTTTCTGAACAAAAAAAATATTTTACCCTGAAAAGTGCTCAAATCTATACATAACAAAAGGAGTTATCGATCAAAATGTATGAAAATTTATACCGCAGTGTCCTTTTCGGTATATTCAAAATTAACAACGTAATAAATCTGACAAAATTACTTAGATGTATGATTCTGAAATTTTGCGATCATTACTTTTTGGTCAAAGGCTTTGTACAAACGAAAAAATAAATGTGACACGCCTACTTTTATGCCCACCTCCCATATAACGCTTTATCTCAAACTCATATCATATTCTTATGAATAAAGATTTCGAAAGAGTAAAGGACTCTATATTGAAATATCTAAGGTTGTAGTTATTAGCAGAATCTACTTCGACACGCCTACTATAGCGCCCACTTTTCACGTTATCTACTGTTAATGAAATTTAAAAGCTCATAAAACAGACAACTAGAGATATGATAATGAAATTGGCTACACATATCCTCCTAGTCAATGTCATTGTTATGCCAGAAAATTTAGGTGACACGCCCACTTTAACGCCTACCTCCTATATAACGGTTTATCTTAAATTCATATAATTTCTCTATGGACAAAGTTGTGGAAAAATAAAGGACTATATTGATATATCTCAGTTTTATTCATTAGCAGAAACTATATTGACACGGCTACTTTGACGCCCACTTTCATTGATATACTAAATCTACGAAAATATTTCACTAGCATATCGAAGTTATAGAAGAAAGTGATGCATATTTTAGTATAAAGAGATTATTTCATAGCGATTACAGTTAAAAACAAATTAATAAATTTTGTGCTGTAAAAGTTGGTGGTGGGTATAAAAAATTTGGCGCAGCCGAATATAGTGCTCTTATTTGTTTCTAACGCAATTTCCATTCTGACGTTAGATGCGGGTATGAAGAATAAAATTATATGTAATCAAACTTTTTCTGTGTAAACGTAAAAACAAGTTTAAAAATGAAAAATAAAATGTTACAAAAGAAAATTTTCAATGTAAACCTAGACTTATTTAAAAAAAGATAATTTAAATTTTGCTTGTATTTGAAATTTTTAGTTTTGCATTGAAGGTTTTACATAATATAATCAAAGGCGATTTACCTGATTTTCCATTTATATCTTTAGCTTTTAAATTGCGTGCTTTTATAAGCGTTAACGTCAAAATGGAGTTAGATGGATGATAGCAAAGAGATGATAACAATTCGCCACACTTGTCCTTAGCAGGTGGTTTTAATGCCTTCCAGTACGACTGTTTCGTTGTAAAGTCAACCTTGAAAAAAAGAGAGATTTAAGTGACGATTTAATTATTGATGTTTCATGAATATTTAAAGACAACCTAGCAAAAACTTGGAACTGACTAGCCATTACACCCTAACACACCTTAAAAATTTTTTAGTAATGGCTTTACATTTATAAATTTTTAGGTCAATATTTATTTAGATAAATCAAACGTGTATCCATATTAACGATATATGTATTATCCTTTGAAAAATTAAAGTGGACCAGAAAAGTTTACGTAAACCCAGGGTTGCTTAATGTTCAGATTATCTGCTTTTATACCCGCCACCAAAAAAATGGTAGGGGTATATTCATGTTGTCATTCCCTTTGTAACACATCGAAATATCCATTTTAGACCCCATAAAGTATATATTCTAAATCAGGGTTTGATCTAGCTATGCCCGTCCGTCTGTTGAAAGCACAATAGAGGTCGCACCGAAAAAGCAAATTTTGCCAGAATCTTTCTTATAGACAAGGTTTGCTTGGTATGAAAAATGGGCTAAATCGGATTATTAGGAAGAGAGTTATAGCTCGTAAAGCAAGAGTAGGTCGAAAAAACCGTTTCCTTCGAACATCGAATAAAATGGAATTGTGTCCAAACGCATTAACGTAGACTCATGAAATTTCGAATATATTTTTCCTGAGTAAAAAAAAAATATTTTTCCCCGAAAATTATCTAAATCTATGCATTAGGAAAGGAGTTATCGATCAAAATGTACGAAAATTTATACCGCACAGTGTATTTTTTGGTATATATAAAAACAAAAACGTCATAAAAGCCACAAAATTGGATGTACGATTCTCAAATTTTGCACACATGGCTTCTTGGTCAAATGCTTTGTTCTAACGGAAAATAAATGGGACACGCCTACTTTTATGCCCACCTCCCATATAACGTCTAATCTTAAATTCATATAATTTCTTTACGAATAAAGATTTTAGAAAAATAAAGGACTATATTAAAACGTCTAAGTTGCATTCATTATTAAAAATAATTTCAACACGCCTACTATTACGCCCACTTTTCACGTTATCAACTGTTAATGAAATTTAAAAGCTCATACAATCGACAAAATTAGAGATACGATAATGATATCCTTCTATTCAATGTCATTGTTACGTCGGAAAATTTAGGTGACACGCCTACTTTAACGACTACCTCCCATATAACGCCTTATCTGAAATTCATAAAATTTCTCTATTAATAAAGATTTTGGAATAATAAAGGGCTATATTAAAACACCTAAGTTGTACTCATTCGCAAAATAACTTTGACACACCTACTATAACGCCCACTTTTTACGTTATCCACCGTTAATGAAATTTAAAAGCTCACAAAACCGCCAAAATTAGAGGTATGATGATTTGCTACGTACATCCTTCTAATCAATGTTATTGTTGTGCCAAAAAGTTAAGGTGACACGCCCACTTTAACGCCTACCTCCCATATAACGGCTTATCTTAAATTCATGTAATTTCTCTTTTGACAAAGTTTTTAGGAAAATAAAGGACTATATTGAAATATCTAAGTTGACACACCTACTTTAACGCCCACTTTCATTAAAAGACTACATTTACAAAAGCGATTTAGTAGCATATCGAAATTATAAAGGGTGGTTAAACTTTAAGGACCGATGTTGAATTTAAATAAAACACAAATTATTTAGGATATTATTATTTTTTTTTTTTGTAATTATAATATTTGTATGGTTCAATTATGTGTTTAACAAAATATCGGCCAAATGATGGTCCAAATTTTCAATGACAATGTTGATGCTCAATTGTTGAGCATGATGATGAGTCGAGGTTGACTGCTCTTTTGCCACACTATCGGAAAAGACAGCTATGGTTCCCACTCAACCAACTAAGAAGGCATTCACAGATTTTCGAACATTTTATACAGACCTGTTTTGCAGAAATTTAAATATTTTTTACAATTCTCCCGATTGTGGACGAATTTGAACGATTATGTTGATCAAAAGAATTACGAAGTGCACAAAATGCATTTTGATTTAAACGCCCATTTTTATAAAAAACCTGAATAACTTTAAAGCGTTGCTCATTTGTGTATCTTTCCACGGATCAAATTGAGTAAGTTTGAGATTACGAAATATCAAGTGAAGTGCAGAAAACCAATTTATATACTAGGTGTAGTTCACCTTCAACATAGGCCCTTAAAATTTAACCACCCTCTACAAAGAAAGTGATACATATTTTATTATAAAGAGATTATTCCATAATGATTAACAAAATAATAAATATTGTGCTTTAAAAGTACACAAAATTGGTGGTGGGTATAAAAGATTCGGCACAGCCGAATATAGTGCTCTTACTTGTTTTTTTAATTTACTGAAGTTTTTGTAAGTTTTTCTGTATTTTGCTAAGAAAATTATTCAGATTTTTTAAATTTTTCAACACATCTTAGTTAATTTTTGTTTTTTTAATTTATATTTACAGGTTTTATACCCTTCACACGAGAGTGTAAGTAAACTCAGGAAAAAGATTGGTTGGAAAACGGTTAAAACAATAAAAATAGTATTGCAAATATTAAAAGTTTGTAAAAAGAACAGATATTATATATTTATAAACGAAAAAATACAACAGTATAAGAAATTTATTGCTGAGGACAACTAAATTAGTTCTCCCAACCAATTAGCCTTATTAATAAGATTTGTATTCAATTCATTTATATCACAACCGAATTTAATTATCTGTATTAGGATTCACAACTAAGTTTTAATTCATGCAATAAAAAATCCTATAATCCAATGTTTCATCTATATATATAAAAGTGAAACCCTGTGTGTGTGTGTTAGCTATAGACTCCGAAACTGTAAAACCGATCGGGCTCAAACTTTGGTAAATTGTTGTACACATACCAGGGAGTGTTTATGGGTGAAAAAAGTGGGCGGGCCTACGCCCATAAAAAATTAGTTATCAGTTTTAGCTACTTGCACTTGACCGATTTTTCTGAAACTTTGCACACATATCGAGCTGTCATGACTAAATAATTTCGTGACAAGAAAAGTGGGCGGGGCCACGCCCCTAAAAAAGTTATAATTTGAAGGTACTTTCACTGGACCGACTTTTCTAAAACTTTGCACACTTATTGAGCTGTCATGACTATACAGTTTCGAAATTAGAAAAGTGGGTAGTGCCACGCTCATAAAGAAAAAGTTATAGTTTTTAGTCTTGCACTTGATATTCGATTAAAATTTACAATGCGATTAAAGTTCATGAAGGGGCGTAGCAATGCGCGCCGGGCTTTTCTAGTTTTAAATAAAAATGAAATTTTAGTCATTGCAAGTAATTATTGGTTACTTGTATTATTACAATTCGTTTGCATTAAACAAATGCTTAGAGTTAAACTATATTTGGTGTTTACAAACGAAATTGTTACATGTAATAATTATTTGTTACAAACAATTAATACAAATATTATCTTTCAAAAAAATTAATTTTTCTGTCAGTTGAGAAAAATTTACATAAGTCAAAATCAAAATTAATATACATATTTTATTGAGGAAAGTTTTTTAAAAATAAAGAAATATAAAAATTTTTAAATTACTTTTTCGTTACACAAAATGAAATCTGCAAGAGACTTTTTAATAAGGTAAGGACTCGATTTTACATCTTAAAATATTATTATGTATGTACATATGTATTTTAATACGCAAAACGAACTTTTAAATACGGAAATTTGCAAGTAATACTAACGCCATAGATGGTGATGTACTGGGGTTGCGAAATTGTTTCAAGTCACTTAAAATGCATACATATGGACATGTATTCAGTTGTAGTCAGTATGTATATATCGCCTTAGTATCTTCGAACCACATATAACCGAAGAAACTTATCGATGCTTACTTATTTGCAGCATTTGCACCGCCGCGTAATGCCCGTGTTGGACAAGACAAGTACAATCTTAGAGACTAAGAAAAAAATCAAGAATTTATCCTAATAATATTTGCAATTTCTAGTTTTATTTTTGTATTAAAATGTACGTGTATTTATATACTTATATATAGGTTGTTATTTTATAGGTATATTATGTCAATACTATTAAATAAAAAATTAAAAGGTCCTGTCAATCGAAGAATTAATAATGATAATTAATTATTCTTTTGGTAGGACCAATTCAGTATTTTATTTCAATTGCATTAATCATTTATTTGAAAACAAGTACAGTTTGTTTTTAAAATATCAATAATACCAACTAATAAAATCTGCTAACACAACCGTTGGGTTACTAAAATTGTACTGTTGCTACTGAATCTACCATGCTAAAAAACAAATTTTTCAGTTATTACAAACGAATTAAGAGATAGTACGTAGAACCGAATGAATTCGATTGGCAACAAATTCGGTTGCCACAATGAATCTGTTTTTTGTGTGTAGGTATATACTAGGGTGATCGATTATTCGACATTTTTAAGAAACCGGTTTTTAAATAGTTTGTAAGTTAGAATTAAAGAAAAACCCGGTTGCTTTTTTGAAAATTAAAAAAAACCGGTTAACCGATCGAATACATGAGATATAATTCTATCTTATACCCATGACAGATATACATATATAGGTATAAACTAGTTTGTTCTATGTTTTAATTGCATTTTAAATTGACACATATTCAATGGCGTTATTATAAAATGCCGTTATATAAAACAAAGATGTTAAAGGACAGACACTTTTTACTTAAAAGTGACCGAAAAGTTAAGTTTATTATTCAATTACCTTAAACTTTTAAGGTTAGGTTTATAAATTTAAAAATGCCATTGTTTCTCCACATGAAACAAAATATGGCAACTAAATTGTGATTTATATTTCTTTTTTACTTCGATCTTTTTAATTTTTTTTATTTTAAGTTTTAATTTTTTTATATTAGTGACACAAAACAGTAAATAAATCATCCAAAATGTAATTTCGTTTTGTAAAATTTTTTAAAAACTAAATTAATTTGTTAAAAGTAATCGGTTTTGCTCTGGTACTGCCATACTAAAAAATTTGTTACAAGGAGGTTGTAATAATGCAAAATATTAAAAAGTCACTTCACTGCACTGAAGTCAAATTTACCTTTTACTAACATTAACTTTGTAGGCAAGTTGTAATAATGACCCTTTGTGTGCCAAGCTATTTTAGTACACAAGTCATATGTTGTCAGAAATATTAGTAAAGCTATGGGTAGGCTTTAGTACAAGTCGCTAGATTTCGTAGAAGCAAAATATTATGAAATTCGAAAATGAGATCAAAAAGTATTGCAAAGTACAATAATTTAGTTAAAAAACTTAACTGAACAGCTGATTATCACAGCAAATTATAAGCGCAGCAACGTATAAAATACCTGCTCTCCATTTAAGACAAATAATAGTTAACCTAATTATTTTTCTTATTTTACATTTGTTTTTGAAACCGCAAATAAATTTCTTACAATATTATGAAAGAGTATTTAAAAAATTTTCTGATTTTTGGAATTTTTTGGACTAACAAATATAATATGGTACATTTGGTTTCAAAGGTAAATTAACATAAAACTAAAAATGGAAAAAACCGGCTTCTGTTAGTGAAAAAACCGGTGTATTCGACATTCGAAAAATTAACATTTGGAAAAAACCGCCAGCTGAAAGAGTAAAAAAACCGGGTTTTCCACCGGTTGTAAAACCGAATCGATCACCCTAATATATACGACAATAAGTTCGTCATTCCGTTTATAATTTCTACAGTATTAATTTGCCAACCCATAAAGTACATATATATTTTCTGAATGCTTACGATTTTGGTATGTCCATTCGTTGGAGCATTAAAATCAACTTCTTAAAGTCCGTAAACGTAATCGTATGTAGAATCAGTTCATCAGAAATACATTCGAAAATTTTGCTATTGAAAATCAACAATTTTGATCCCTTAAAAGCAGTAACATTATGAGGCAAACTTTATATAGAAGGTGGACCTGCTACCCTCATATTCCGTAAAAACAATTATATTACAATAACAAAAAACTTATATTTACAAAATTTCGGAATCGACATTATGTCATTTTAAATAGATTATGATTCTGAAATTTCAAATATATAGCTTTTTGGTCAATGCTATTGTACTACATGTTTTATTATAAAACAAGTAAGAGTGCTATATTCGGCCATGCCAAATCTGATAATACCCTTTATCATCGTGTACATTGGTATAGTTGCCACAGCATAACTTAGCCTAAATTTCAGATTTATTTTTATACGTCATTTTGGTTTATTATTTTAAATGTCATATTTGATTTTGAGTTTTAAAATTTGTTCACTTTTTTGTCCGTTGTTTACAAACCCATCGCAAAAATATGAAATAAAAATATATATGTATGTATAAATAATTTAAATATATATATATAAAAAAGTTTTTGCAATCCCGGGATTGAGTAACATAATCACTAGACTACCAACATTATTTTATATTTTGTATTTGTTTGCAGACTTATTTTAAAATACTTCAAGTAATGCCTATTTACTTACAGTTATATATGCAGATTTAACTTATGGATGTATGCAACTAAATAAAAATAAAATATGTAGGTAGGTGTATATCTTGAACTTGGGGTTTTTATACCCTTCACAGTGAGTGTAGGTTTGTCATTCCGTGTGAAATTTCTACAATATTCATTCTCGACCCCATAAAGTACATATTTTCTGAAAGCTTATGAAAAACGGAGTCGACCAAGACTCATGTAAGATATCAATATATGAGAAATATTCGGGAGCAGATCATCATTGGTAATTGCCCCATAACATTTTGAGATATGATAAAATAAACACGACTACCTCTATTTTTCTCTTATTTTCACCACAAAAATTAAAAATTTCTAGCATATAATAATAGACAATAATTTAGAGACAACGTTGTTACTATTTATAGATTTAATGTGATTCTAGAGATATTAATGAAAACTTTTGGAGAAATTGGTCACTAATCGGCAATGTTATAGGCAAAAAATATTTAGAAAAATATACGTTTTTTTAAATAAAGGGTGTTTTTTTAAGCCCGATAGAACTTGAAATTGTAAAAAATAACACAAAAAATTAAATTGTAATCAAAATTTTTTTTTATTCGAGAGATCAATACGTGACATTAACATTTGAAAATGATTTCGGGCATATGGGCATCGCGGCTGTTCTTGACGAAGCGCATTCTGGACGTCCAATTTTATCGCAAAATTGTGTTCAGCGATGAGGCGCATTTTTGGCTTAACGGGTTTGTTAATAAGCAAAATTGCCGCATATGGAGCGAGACCAATCCACAAGAGACCCTACAGACTCCAAATTCACCGTTTGGTGCGGTTTTCACGCTGGTGGCATCATCGGACCTTATTTCTTCAAAAATGAGGCCGGAGCTCGCGTTACGGTCAATGGAGATCGTTACCGCACCATGACCAATGATTTTTTGTTTGAAAATATGGATGACATTGATCCGGAGGAGATGTGGTTTCAACAGGATGGCGCTACGTGCCATACGGCGAACGCAACCATCGACTTATTGAAATCAAAATTTGGCGATAAGTTGATTTCGAGAAATGGACCTGTCAATTGGCCTCCAAGGTCGTGCGATTTGACACCTCTCGAATATTTCCTGTGGGGCTACGTGAAGTCACTGGTTTATGCTGATAAACCAGCAACAATTGACGCCTTGGAGGCCAGCATTGTTCGTGTTATTCGTGACATACGGCCAGCAGTGCTCGAAAAAGTGGCCCAAAATTGGACGTCCAGAATGCGCTTCGTCAAGAACAGCCGCGGTGCCCATATGCCCGAAATCATTTTCAAATGTTAATGTCACGTATTGATCTTTCGAATAAAAAAAAAAATTTTGATTACAATTTAATTTTTTGTGTTATTTTTTACAATTTCAAGTTCTATCGGGCTTAAAAAAACACCCTTTATATTATATTTTTTCAAACTCCTTAATAATTTTTAAACATGCTTAAGATGCCAAACTATAAGCCGTAATCTCAGAAATTAAAGTAACAAATCGGTTTGAAACCGACTGAGATATAAGTACCAAAGTACAATTGCTTCTGTGT
The DNA here is from genome assembly GCA_941918925.1 of Phyto melanocephala. Lineage (NCBI taxonomy): Eukaryota > Metazoa > Arthropoda > Insecta > Diptera > Rhinophoridae > Phyto > Phyto melanocephala. The sequence goes on from OW799238.1 coordinate 18,289,799, forward strand.
TTGTCCTAAAATTTACTAACAGAAATCGATAGTTTTCAGTTTCTATACAACCGAGAGAGCCGATATGGGCTTCAAATTAAAGGGATTGAGTATTGAAATATTAGCATGTTATACGCAACTTCGATAGCGCAGTTCTTACTATTTACTAAATACTCAAGTTCTTTACTAAATATTTTCTGGGTAAAATTATCAAAATTGGTTTCTCTGATTCATTTTAGTTAGTAAAATAAGTACAGTAAGGATATATCGGGGATATATTTTAAATTAACAATATGCAAAAATTATTATAAAAATAATATACTTATGTAACATTTTGTCTTTCACTATAACTTTCAAAGTCAACTTGGATTATTAGTACCTACTTTCAGAATTCTATCTATTCAAAATATAAAAACTGCAAAAAAATGGCACATTTAGAGTTAGAGTTCGAATTAAAAATTACTTACTTTAAGAATCTATGTTTACAAACAAAATAATACAATAAAAATGCAAAAAGGCAAAAAGTACAATTAAAACGCAAAAAGGAATCCTTTCTTTTTATTTCAAAATTCTATTTTCATAAAAAAGTACAATAAAAATTCATAAAAGAACTTTATCAGTCTTACTAATTTCGAAATTCTAGCTTCGCCAACGAAAAGTACAATAAAAATTCAAAAACAACCGTTTTAGTCGCCCATAAAATTGTCAGTCTCACCTTGTATCAATAGTCACTTATTCCAAATTCTAGCTTCGCAAACGTTGGAAATACGAAAAGTACAATAAAAAAGATAAAAAGTATCGTTTTGATCGCCATAACATTTTCAGTGTTGACCGAACTGGAAAAGGTTTATATGTCATGAGAGAAACAGAAGTAAATACTTCCGTCTACCACATCACAATTCTGGTCTCTAAGCTGAGATTGTGGCAATTACGGAAGGTATTAAATAGATGAAGGAAACTGATGGCATAGCTGCGATTCGTATCTTTACGGATAGCCAGTCAGTTTTAAGAACACTAATGAATGAAAAGGTTGAATCTCAAAATGTCCTGCAATGCAAGAATGAGATAAACTCGCATACGAATTGTGAACGTCTAAAGATAATATGGATTTGAGGTCATCACGGCATAATCGGAAACGAAGAAGCCGATAAATTATCTAAAATGGGATCAGTTTTAAATGATATAACCTTTAAAAATGCTAATAACACTTTAAGCAGTTAAAAAATTAACTTATAGTTTGGGCGATGGATGCAAATGTCGGTAAATTGACGAACATACTATAAGGTGACCCAAATCTTGGAAAGTCGAAGGAAATTCTGAAACTGAGTAGACCGAATTTAGGAGGTTAACTGGTGTGATAACGAATGAGAAGTCATCTAGCTCGCATGGGACTGTCGAATGAAACGACATGTAGGGCATGCGAGGAGGCGGAAGAGACATTGGAACATTACCTTTGTCAATGCCATGCGTTTGAGCGTATTAGGTGCGAACACTTTAAAGTGAATACTATGCCTAACTTGGAATGTCTGAGAGATTCAAATTGGGGATCGTTATTTATTACATTGAGGAAACTGGGTTTTTTAACTAATGGATATTTTACGTAAATGAAATTAAGATTATGGTTTCATTAGGAAAATTTTTCGTTCCTATAGGGCGCACATCATGCCAATAGGACATACGTGTATACCTGTTATGGGTTTGGTCTTTTAGTGCCCCTCTTTTCCAACGTAATCTAACATTTTCAGTCTCACCTCGTATCAAAAGTCACAATTTCGAAATTCTAGCCTAGGAAAATACAAAAAGTACCATAAAAATTCAAAAAAGTAACATTCTGAGTCTTACCTGGAATTAAGTCCTTTATTTTACAATTCTATCTTTAAAAACGTAAAAAATACAAAAAGTACCATAGAAATGCGAAAAAGTACATTTTTTAGTACAAGTTCCAAATTTTAAGACTATTATGTTCAAATATCTATTTACCAAAAGATTTAATGGACATGATTTAAAGTCAGCAAATGTTTTTTTTTTTTTTGGATAAAAGTATTTATATTCTAAAAAGTAACAAGTTGTTTTCACGAATATACCCCTTTCTACCCTTCTCTGAATATGCATCAATTTTTACTAAATAACATAATTTTTTATGTCTGGTAAAATCCCAATTACAAATTTTATTAAAAACTGGCCCTGTATTTAGGAATTATACACATTTTCTGGTATTTTCCTCTTTTTGGTATCTTTTTTGTCCCTCTAAAAGTGCTGAATTCCTATTAATATTTTTTCGCGGATTAAGTAATACAGTTTAATTTTTTTTTCCTAGCTTTATGTGTTTGGAACTTACATATGGTATTAAAAAAGTATCACATTATAGTTTTTATTCGTTTTTCCCCATAGGAGTTGAAAATTCAAAAAAATGCCCGAAACCTGTCAGCTTTTTTTGCAAATTACAATACTTTTCCAATTTAATTTGTTTCATTTTAAGTTTAGCAGATATAAGATTACCTATTTTACCCGTTTTTACCCTTTTTTACACTCTTAAAGTAAAAATTTCCAAAAATCACTTCTTAGTGAAGATATACATAGAAAGAAGAACCGACTGTTCAAAATTTATGTCTCTAGCTCTTTGCGTTTGGGCTGTGCGATGATGAATCAGTCAGTCATGTTACTCTTTTATATATAAGGAAGATAGCTAGCTATAGAAAGAATATCGAGGATAGCGTCCTAAATTAAATGGCGAATATATGAGTATAAATAGCACTTAACGCTTTGGGCCCTCTAACTCCCAAGAGTAGAGCAAATAAAAGGGCTTAAACAGTACAAAGTATCAAACTATTAAAAAAGTATAAAATCCAAGATGGCGTCTGAAACAAAATGGTTGACACACATTTTTTACCTTAACAATATGGGTATTAAATGTAAGAACTTGACTAATAGAATCTGAAGTTTATTGATGTATTCCAGCGACCATCGGTTGCAGAATGGATGTTTTAATCGAGATTCCAATTCCTATCTATTTACTAAAGATGTTGATTATGCTGTTGCATCAACTTGGGCTGTCAAAGGTTCTCTAATCAAGAAATGGCCAGGAGTTAAGGCCGACTTATCACTAGTATCATTCAACAGGGGTGCGATTGGTCTCGAGTTGATGATCGCTTCAACCTCTATAAGCACAGTTTCCATTTCCTCATAGGTCAAAGATGCGTTTGCTATTTCTTTGCCCAGAAGCCTTTTGGCGGACTTTACCGCGGCTTCCAATATGGCACATTCGCGTTAAATTTTTTCATGAGCTGTTGTAGAAAATAAGCAGTTGATAATTCTACTTGTTGGTTGCGAGCTTCCAGAAAGCTTTGTCGCACTACATATTCTGACATGTCCTTTACGATTTTTAAATCTTTTAAATGTCCCAATGAAGGTGCTCCGGTGGACTAATCAGTTTGTGCTGGTCTGCTAGTTTGGGGGTTGCGGGATCGATTCCCACCAGAGAGTCTGAACTTGTCTGCTTCTCTTCTCTCTTTTCTATTCTATTCTTACTTTTCTATTCAGGTATCACAAAGGGATCAATATAATGGACCCAAGTGAGCTGCAAAACAGTGGCCTATTCTACCTAACCTAACACAATGAAGGCATCGGTTGTAAGGTCCATTACTAGTTCTAAATAAACTGCAATATACGCCTATTGGGGACGTTTTTCATTAGTTTTAAAGTGAACCCACATCGGATCACAATAGTCCATTCCAGCATTGATGAGGGGTCTTGCTGGGGTTACCCTTGTTTCAGGTATACTTCCCATTAATTGCTGGAGAAGTTTTGATTTTCCGCAGTATACACATCGATTAACAGTTTCCCGGGATAACTGTTTGGCTTTTATGGGCTAAAAGCTTTGTATCACATTGGCAAGGAGTGCTGTAGGACCACAATGTTTGTTTTCTTTGTGTATCGACTCAGAAATAAGTCTGCCAATTGTGTCGTTATACGGCAAGAGAATTGGATGTTTTGCATCAAAGCTCAACGTAAATGCTTCTAATCTGCCTCCGGTTCTTAAGATATCATTTTTATCCAAAAAAGGTGCTAGGCTTTTAATTTTGATCGAGCCTCTGAATTCCCTTGCAATTGTTAACTTCTAGTTAATAAACGCCAGCGCATCGTGAAGTTCGAAGGTGAAAGAGCTGGCCTGGTTTGTCGCTCCGCCTTTATAGTTTTATCGTTTTTATGAATCTTAAAGCATATCCCATAGTTTGTTGTAGCGTTTTAAATGATTTTTTGTTGTTTGTGCTATGCAACGGGCTTCTACTCTCGACTGATACCAACAAACTTTTAGGGTTGTGTTTCATTTCACTAATTATTGCGTCAGAAATTGGCAAAAAGTTGGAAGTAAATACTTTTCATCGAAGTTGATCCTGATGGAGTTCCGCGATCTTTTTTGGTTGAAGAAGTAAATTTGTGATATGTACCTTGTTGTGTGTGGAGTTCCAAATTAACTAATCTGTGGTGCCTTTTTCTAGCATAACTTATTATCTGTGTCATAAAATTCAAATTTTTTTACGTTGTAAATGCAAATTTTTCAAAATAAAATGTATATATAACATGATGTAAATTCAAAATTTTTAGAAAATAACCAAAAATATTCCTGGAAAGTGGTCAATTATTTTTTGGATTACTTTTGATTATTTGGGGTTAACGACCATGAATCGCAATTTTGTCTCAGAGTCATTGAAAATATAAACCATCGGATAGAAATACGCAACTGAAGCCGTGGCGAGCATTTGGCCGATATTTCATTTTATACATAATTGTGATTTTCTAATTTACAATTAAAATTTTCAATTTTACAATTAACATCGTTTGTTTTGGCTAGAAGAACATTTAATAATAACTGAATTTTAAATTTTATTTTTTTACAAGATTTTTTACAAAAAATATTCCAATTGGTTTACATTTTCAAAATTTTCGAGCCACGAAAAGTCTTTTAATTGCCAGGTTTCCAGATTTGGCGAACTGCTAAGCTACATTTTTTTGAAGCAGTTCGTGTTTGTAGTTTATAAGATAGATTTTTATAGTCACTGTGCGGTGCAGCGGTCATATAAACCGATCAAAAGTACCAACATTCTCTTGAATAACTTAACGGACAAAAACAAGGTATGATTATGAAAACACAATAGAAAATTAATTTTCTTTCGCATAGAGGAATAAAAAGAAACGAACTGAGACAATAAAAAATAAATAAATATTAAATTAAAAGATTTTATTTTTACAAAGTTTTAAAACATTTGAAACTTGGAATTTGTACATTGACATTCAAAACCCTAAAAAATACTTTTTCTCTTTTTATGGTACTTTTTATATTTTCTACGTTTATATTGAAATTAGAAACATTTGATAAGAGCTGGGACTGAAAATATTATGGACGACCAAAAAGGTACTTCTACTTTTAATTTGAATTGAATTTGTATTTTTTTGTTAAATAATTATACAATTTGAAATTATAGTTAAAATTATTGCATAATTATTTATATTTACTACCTAAATTCAAATATTGAATTTAACCTTTGAATTGTAAGGTATTTTAATAAGTAAGAATTTTGAAATTTGAATATGAAATGTGTGTATGTGTGTAGTACACCCCCTTACACCCCTTAAACACAAAACTACATAAAGTTTGTGAATATACATAGATTATTAAAATAAGCGATGATTGATGTGAGGTCAAACATTAAATGATATGGATTACCAAAAGGGTACTTATAATCCAAGTTAACTTTATGGATCATAGTGATTGACAGAATGTTACTTTTGTTATTTTTATAGTAATTTTTGATTTTTTTGAATAAGTAAATCAAAAATTTGCAACTCAGAATCTTTGATCTTGGCTGAGATAAAAGTTATGTGCCCGTCGTTGGTCTAATAAATTCAGCTATGTGTTTTTTACGGAGTTTTCAGGAGAACAAAAAAACATTTCATTTTGTTACTTTACTGTATTAAACTAACGCATACTGACTATTGTTTATGTTTGAACCAATCAAGATATTCTTAACCGGTTTAGTGGATATATAGGCCAAATATATTATTTTAATTAAGCAAATAACTTCTTTTTAAAAACTAAAAGCGATTTTGTTCCCAGAAAAAAACATCTTTTAATTAAAATGGCAAAATGCAGATTTAACGTCAAGCGGAATTTGACTTTGTGACATGCCCTGAAATTTTTTATAGTTAATTTACCAACAAATATACATAAAATTAAAAATAATGACTGCAATTGCCCTGAAATTTTTTATAGTTAATTTACCAACAAATAAACATAAAATTAAAAATAATGACTGCAGCATATAAAATACATTCCACATTTTTTACATACCTGACATAATGGTAGAAATACTTCTCCAATTGAATCGTCTCTTGAAAACCGGTCGTAATCAAAAACATGCAAATGTAAAACCTGTAAATAAAAAATACGTTATAATAAAGTTATTTTTACACAAGTGGAAAGGTAATTGGTAATTCCTAGAGTTATAGTTTTCGACCCCATAAAGTATATATATATATATATATATATATTTTAAATGCTAACAGATAGATTAAGCTATGTCCGCCTAATAAAGGTGACATATCCACTTTAACGCCCACCTCCTATATATAGCGCTTTATCCTAAATTCAAATATTTTGTCTATGCACAAACATTTTGGCAGAATAAAGCAAAATATATTAAAATATCTAAGGTTAGTTCATTAGCATTAACACCCACTTATCATTCATTTCACTATTAATAAAATTCAAAGGCTCATAAAACCGACAAAATTTAAATTTCATGATGAAATTTCGCTTATATATCTTTCTGGATGATTTTATTATAATGCCAAAAATAAAAGTGAGAAGCACACTTAAACGCCCACCTCCCATATGACGTTTTATCTTAAATTATTATTATTATTTCTATATTGACAAATATTTAAAAAACTCTATAATGGATTATACAAGTTAAATTTAAACATTAATTATATTATTTTAAAGTTAGGAGGTCCCATTCCCAGACCAAGCTAATATTATTTCTTTACTACAAATTCATACTCTCTTTCCGTCAAAATACAACAAGTAAGAGTGCTATACTCGGACGTGTCGAATCTGATAATAGCCTTCACGGTCATGTACATAGGTATAAATACCACATCGTAGCTAAGCCTAGATTTTGTATTTCAGGTAATACGCTATTTTCTTTATTATTTCCGACGCCATATTTGATTTTAAATTTTTATATATAGTTACTGTTTTCTATTGGATAAAGGAAACGAATAGCGAAACCCCGATTCGTATCTTTACGGAAAGCCAATTAGTGATTAATACATTGAGAAAGGATAATGTTGAATCCCGGAACGTCCTGCAATGCAAGAGAGAGTTAAACTCTTATGCAAATTTTTAACATCTGGAGATAATATGGATACCAAGGCATTACGGGCTGATCGGTAACGAGAAAGCCGACAAATTATTCAAAATGGGAGCTCTTCTGAGTACTATAACTTTGAAGAATTCTAAAACCTTTAAACGATTTAAGGATGAACTTAAACGTTGGGCGATGGAGGAACATGTCAGAAAATGGCAAGGCACTGAGGTCGGTAAGGTGCTTGTCACTATGGGTGACCCAAATCTTGGGAAATCAAAAGAGATTCTGAGACTAAGTAGACAAACACTTAGGAGACTAACCAGTGTAATTACAGGTCATACGGAGTTGAGAACCCATCTAGCTCACATGAGATTATCTTAGGAGACAACATGTAGAGCATGCGAAGAAGAGGATGAGACTTTGGTACACTACCTCTGTCATTGTCCTGCGTTTGGGCATATTAGGCGCGAGAATTTTACAGTGGATACTATGCCGAACTTGGAATACCTGGGGAACTCGAACTGGAGATCCATAAGGAGTTACATTGAGGGGAGTGGGTTCTTAGACTAGTCCGTTATTTATGGCAAATTATGTTTATGGTTTTTGTTTGGGAATTCCGTTTTCCATATGGAACGCACAACATGCCAACTGGGCATAAGTGTGTACCTGTCATGGGTTTGTACTTTTAATGCCCCTCCTTTTGAATCTAACCTAACCTGCTGTATTCTACTAGTCAAGCCGTTTCATTTTATACCAATATTGTTAGAGTTAACAAAAAATTTTTGCCATCTTGGATTTTACACATTTTAGTTTACTACATTGTAATGGTAAAGCCCTTTTATTTAATACTAATAAGTGGACAATGTTGTAACTACTGCATTTGACTCATATATTCGCCATTATATATTTTTTTTATTTTCATTCATTTTAATACTCAAGCACTTTCATTTGATTCCCATATTGGCTCTCTTGGAAAAACACCGAAGCAGTTTTTCTCTAGTGCTTATATCTCAGTTGATTTCAAACCGATTTGTTAGTTTTTCTTAGAAATAATTTTTGAAATTGCGGCTTCTAATTTATTTATTTTTATTTTATTTATTTTTCATATATTTTTAAAAAAATATATATTTTGTCAAATAATTTTTCCCTATAATTTTGCCGATTAGTGACCAAATTTACCAAAATTTTCTATAAATATCTCCAGAGACATACCAAATCTGTAATTATTAACAACTGTGTCTATAATTATCCTAGGGCTTGAAAATTTTAATTTATATGGTAAAAATAGAACAATTGACTTTTATAGTCATAAGCTTTTAGAAAATATATTCTTTATGGGGTCGGAAATGAATATTGGAGAAGTTTTACACGTAATGACAAACTATATATGTATACCCTTACACTCACCGTGTAAAACTTTATTTAGAAAAAACAAAAAAAAAATAGTAAATCGAAGTAACATACAGAAAGTAATACATATTTTAGTATATAGGGATTATTCCATAGTGTTGACTGTTAATAATAAAATATAAATAAAATTACTACAAAAAATTAGTGGTGGGTATCAAAAATTCGTTTTTATTTGATTTCTAAAACTGATTTTCCTTTTTTTGTAGTTAAACAATTTTGTTTTCTATAACTGAAGAATAAATTTAACGACTGATAAAATAACCTTATTATTTATTTATACCCTTCACCTGTGGTGCCAACTAAGATTCAGCACAATATTATAACTTTCTGATATATGAGCAAATAAACACGACTGCCTCTGTTTTACCCATATTTTTTAAACAAAATTCAAAATTTTTCAGTCCTAGCCTAATTTATAAAGACGTTTGTTACCATTTATAGGTACGATATGCCTCTAGGGACATTCCTAACAAATCTAGGATAAATCGTTCACTAACAGACAAAGTCGAAAATGTTAAACACACCACAATACAAGCTGTAACTGAGATATAAGCACAAAAATACAAATGCTTGGGAGTTTTTCCTAAAATTTGCATCTGGACAACGGGGAGAAACGATATGAGTATCAAAAGAAAGGTCTTGACTAGCCACATATAAGAAACTATAAAACATTTTAAATCCATGATGCCAGCCACTACAAAACGGCGTACAATTATTATATATGTATACGGATCAAATTTAGTTTTAATGATGCACCCACTTCAACCCCCTCATTATTGCTATCAAATGAAAGAACATGGCCCCTTCAACCCCTACAGGTCGCAATAAAATAGCTTTACCAGTAGAATACAGTAAACTACGAAAAAGTCAAAGTTTAACAGGGCGTACTAAAAAAATGGAGAATAATTTTTTTAAACCCATCAATATATCAAATGAAAGGACTTGACTACTACAATACATCTAACTATGTCAAAATTATTGCGTTTAAAATAATAATGAAAAAAAGCAGTAAAAATGGAGTAATGAACTCATTTCAAGGAGCGAGTATATAGGAACAAACCCGAGACAATTCTTGAACTTATGCTCTAAAAAGAGCCCATTAATGCTAAGAAGAAAGCAAGAGTCATTTAACTGACATCATTTTCTATACTTGTAAAGAAATTTAATTTTGTATATTTAATAATCTCAAAAAAAAACATAAATAAAAATATATATAAAAAATTATTAAATTTTATAATCTCATGGTTACATACAAATCTATATCTATCTATCTATATATATAAAAGTGAAACTCTGTGTGTGTGTGTGTGTTAGCTATAGACTTTGAAACTGTAAAACCGATCGGGCTGAAACTTTGGTAAGTTGTTGTACACATACCAGGGAGTGTTTATGGGTGGAAAAAAGTGGGCGGGGCCACGCCCATAAAAAATTAGTTATCATTTTTAGCTACTTGCACTTGACCGATTTTTCTGAAACTTTGCACACATATCGAGCTGTCATGACTAAATAATTTCGTGATAAGAAAAGTGGGCGGGGCCACGCCCCTAAGAAAGTTTTAATTTTGAGGTACTTGCACATGACCGATTTTTCTGAAACTTTGCACACATATTGAGCTGTCATGACTAAATAATTTCGTGATAAGAAAAGTGGGCGGGGCCACGCCCCTAAGAAAGTTTTAATTTTGAGGTACTTGCACTTGACCGATTTTTCTGAAACTTTGCACACATATCGAGCTGTCATGACTAAATAATTTCGTGATAAGAAAAGTGGGCGGGGCCACGCCCCTAAGAAAGTTTTAATTTTGAGGTACTTGCGCTGAACCGATTTTTCTGAAACTTTGCACACATATTGAGCTGTCATGACTCTATAATTTCGTGATTAGAAAGGTGGGCAGGGCCACGCCCATAAAAAAGTTATAATTTTGAGGTACTTCCACTGGGCCGATTTTTCTGAAACTGTGCACACATATTGAGCTGTCATGACTTTACAATTTCTGGATAAGAAAAGTGGGCAGTGCCACGCCCCTTAAAAATAGTCATCATTTTCAGCTACTTAAACTTCACCGATTTTTCTAAAACTTTTCACACACATATTGAAGTCTCATGGTTATACAATTTCGTGATTAGAAAAGTGGGCAGGACCACGCCCATAAAAAAATATATAATTTTGCAGTACTTGCTTTTGGCCAATTTTTGTGAAACTTTGCACACATATTGAGTTGTCATGACTTTACAATTTCGTGATTAGAAAAGTGGGCGGGAACACTCCCATAAGAAATAAGTTATCATTTTTAGCTACTTGCACATGTTGTTGTACACATTCCAAGAAGTGTTTATACGTAATAAAAAGTGGGCGGGGCCACGCCCATAAAAAAAGTTAGCATTTTCAGCAACTTGATCTTCACCCATTTTTCTGAAACTTTGCATACATATTGACCTGTCATGACTATACAGTTTTGTGATTATAAAAGTGGACAGTGCCACGCCCATAAATAAAGTTATCATTTTCAGCTACTTGAACTTCACCGATTTTTCTAAAACTTTGCACACATGTTGAACTGTCATGACTATACAGTTTTCGTTTTTAAAACTTTGCACATTTTGAGCTGTCATGACTACAATTTCGTAATTAGAAAAGTGGGCAGAGCCACCACGTATTCCAATGGTTCCCACCGATTTCCCTTTCAGCTTCAAGCGACTACATTTTTCAGTTCGCCCTGCCTTCGCTATTACCATCAACAAAGCACAAGGCTGCAGGATTGAATTTATAAAATCCATGCTTTTCATATAGCCAGCTGTACGTCGCATCCTCCAGAGTGGGAACACCAAAAAAATTTGTTCACAGCAAATGAAAAAACCAAAAATATTGTATACCCACTCGCATACAATAAAAATCAATACAATATTGTTTTTAATATATTCAATTGAAATTCAACGCGCGCCGGCCTTGACTACTTACAAAAAAACAACAAATGGTTAAAAACACAAAGAGCTAATAAAAAGAGGATCTTAAATAAATATACAACAAACATTTCTATTGTAAAAAGTTGTATGAGTAAATTGACCGCCAAAAATTTTTTACTGATCTGCATTAAAAATCCGTATTTTTAAAATAAAACAATATCTTCAAATCTATATATCATCCCATGTCTGGTCCGAATCCTGCCTTAAAAAAAAAAATAAATAAAAATAATTTACATATAACTTACGTAACATTTGTTTCGCGGGAGTTGATAGCCTTTGTAAATGGGTAAGATAATGCTACCCAAATGTAAACTTATAGATTGGAAATAAAGTTTAAACTTCTGCAAGGGATACGATTTTTGGAAAAACATCGCTATTATAGCCCATCCTTCGCAACCAGTAATAAATGGATGGGGCACATGGATGTAAATCGTTATGCCAAATATTTTGATGAATAAACAAATTGTATTCATTCAAAAGTCTACTGATTTTTCAGTTGTGCGAAAATGTAAATTGCTAGTGGATTTTGGTTAATATCTTAGTAATTTATATGGAAATTTTATTTTTCAACACTAACAGTTTCAAGAAGATAACTGACAATTATATGGTGCAACTGTGACCAAAACTTATTTTGGAAATCGGTAATTGGAACCCTTTATTGGCATTTATAGGGTCCAAGATGAACAGTTTATTACAGACTTTAAATATATAAAGATATTGCTCTGCCATAGAATGTACTGCCAGTGCTAAATTTGTGGATATTTGACAAACCACTGCCATGATAAAAAAACAAAGAGAGAGGTTATTATTACAAAATTTACCGATTGTGTAAGGTAAAAATACATAATTTGTTAATTAAAATTCCTCTATTATCTAAATTGTATAAAATATTCGTCGTCCAAGATATTATCTGTCTTATTCAAAACAAGTATCTAATAATACGAATAATCATCATGTCCATAGGTATAATGATCACATCGTAGCTTAGCATAAATTTCATGATTTACGCCATTTTTCCTTTACTATTTCGGATGCCGTTGTTGATTTTGGATACTTACATATTAGCTGTATTTATACCTTTGCCGCAATGATATAAATCTATATAAAGCCGATTATGCTCAAAGAAATTTCAAAAACGGATTGCAAATTAAGTGACAAATTGTGAGAAGCTCTTCCTCAAAGAATTCAAGGAAGAAGAACAACTTACTCAACACTTTTGAACTTTTAAAAGAATCCAAAATTAAAATATGATGTTGATAAAATATAAAAAAGTTAATACCCCTATTTGAAGACAATAAAACTTCCAGCAGTTTGTCTGCAGAAAGTTCTGAAAGTTCATTATTTGAAGATAACACTTTCGATGAAAATTTCATCTTGTAAAAAAAATTAAATAAAGCGATCGACATATGCAATAGTTATACAAAAGCTCACAATATGAAAGGTTAGTGTGTAAACTCATTATTGACATACTGTATGTACATACTACAAACCAAATATGTAGATGTTTTTATTTCTGGGGACAAGTCAGGAGTATATCTGCAAACTGCATATATGTAAATACTTATAAGCAAAATTCCGTACAAGCGTTGAGTGCGAACTCTGGTTCTCAACAACTGCATATATTGGTAACAAAATAAGACCAAACTATCGGGTAAAAGTTTAATTTCACCATTTTTTCTAAGAAAAACTTTTTAAGAAAATATAGTTCTGTTTGTTTTATATACACATATTTGAGCCCTTCATTTAAAGTGTTCTAAGTTCTATACTTTTACATGCTAAACTTCATAAAATTTTCGAATAAACTCAAGCACGGGCTTTAAAATATCTTAAATGTGAATGGACTTACTCCATTTTAAAAATGACTAACTCACATATTTATTCTTTTATAATATAAAAATATTAAAGAAATTGTGCAGTTCTTGCTTTTTAAGTTTTTATAAACTTTTTTTAACAGCTAAAATCAGCACCAAACGGTGACTCATTTTGGGTGTATTGGCTTTTCAATGTATGCGTGCAGATTTTCTGTGCCCTAAATGCGACAATTTTGCTTCTTTACATACCCGCCAAGATCAAAATGAGCTTCATCTGAAAAGATGATTTTTTTGGCAAAATCGGCCAAAGTAATGTCGCAATATTTGAAGAAAAAAAAACGTTAGATGGCGGACCCTTTATATGTACTCGAATATTTTATCAACGCAACAACCAGTTCCTCGAAGCAATTATGCTTTAGCTTTAATGTTTTGTAACAGTAACGAAATTTTTGATGAGAAGATTTTTTTACGAAGAAAACTACTTGGGCAAACAGCGAATTAGTGGTTTGTAATGATGCGGAGGGACTTTTACGACAACTGTATTTTGCTGAAGATTTTGAGGAATGGCGAGTTTATATTGATTTATCAAAGGCTAGCTTAAAAGCAGTTTTAATTCACAATGGCAATAAATATTTATCGATTTCACTGGCACATTCGATCAAAATTTATATCCACAGTATCCAATGGTAACTGAATTACGAACAGGTTCGGTAATACCAAGTTTTGTTGTTTTTATACGAATGGGATAGTCGTGCAAGAATAATTCAAAAAGAGAAAAAAAATTTCTATTACCTCTTCACATAAAATCTAATGAATAACAATGATCAAGCGATAAATAAGGATGGTAAAGGTTTCCAATTCCTTTAAACTTAATTCCCTTTAATCAGCGACTCGAATACGAATAGAGCTTACGAAGAATGCAATGAAATAAATGAATGAAATAAAGTTGAATGAAGTGGAATAAAAAGCAAGGGCGGCTTTTGTAAATGTATGCCACAGCTTTTTTGGAAACAAAAAGCAGAAAACAACAAAGAAATTATTAAAGAACTTCTATCAGCCTACGAAACTTTGAAATGTAATATTAATGTTTTTCATATTAATTTTTTTGATGCGAAGTACTGTTGCTAATTGTATGATTTGTTTTTCATTGCGCAAAAATTGCCAAAGTTATTGCTAAAAAATTAAATAGATTCTATCTCACGACTGCTTTCATAAATGATTATTAAATGCCATTTTGTATGGAACTCGTTAATCTCGGTTATATTTAAACATACATGTGTATATGCCTTAACCACGTTTTTAGTGCTATTAGTGTACCAGCAAAACGGAGCGCTCAGATAGATTGGTTATTTGGTAGCAACAAAAAAGGCAAATCACAGCCTCCTTAAAAATACCATATCAAGTAGGCAACTATACACGTTCTACACGTAAGACGTTCACATCTCATTCATGTAACTTCTTTAAGGATGAGGTCCTGAATTTTTATATGCCCCACAAGGTCCAGGAAAATATGCCCTAACCATAGGTGCTGGTAATACCTCTATACCCCTGTCTAGCAATAACACGAAGGCGTGATCACTTTCCAAGTTAGCATGCCTTTGGGGGCTTCATCTTATTCTAATTTATCGTTCATTTTGTGATACCATTTTTATAATTACACATGCAAATATACGTTTATAAACTCGTACCCTAGACTGTAGTTTTTGTATTGGAAAACCTTCAAAGTAGAAAGTTTCATTCCACCTTGGATTTAAAGTTCGTCTTTTAATTTTTGTTTCCAAACGATGTTTTTTATCTGGTAATAGTGTCACTCGTACATACGGATCTGAGGTCCCGCTTAAATCTTTTGCCGGTAGTTCTTTTCCTTGCAGCACTTTTAAAACGAATGTTGTATTTTGCTGATCGTATTCTAACGAGAAATGTATTTGTCCCACGTTTTCGCTATTATCAGTATTTTCAGCATACATGTCATTCATAGAGATACTTTTATTCTACAATTAAAAAACTAAAAACTGTTAAAAATTTACATAATTTGTAATTAATGAGACTTATTACCTCACCATCCTTTGATATATCTCCTCCACCGGGGGACTTCGTTTGGGAAGCTGGTGTGGATGATCTACAATGTTATAAGAAACACTAATATAATAACACTTTTTAATCAAGGCTTAAAAATTTCCGATATGATGTGTATTACTTTAGGATGGTTCTTTAAATGCACTTTTCGAATTTCGGTCCTCCCAAGGTCTAAATCTATATTTCCTCCACATCCTCTATCTGAAAGTGGTAGAACCATAAAAATGCGCTTGTTTAATCTCTAACTAATTATAAGTTAATATTAAGAAAATTTTATTTTTTGCAATTTTGTAAACAAAATGTTTTAGAAATGCGAATTTTGTAAGTGAAAACTTTTGGTTTTGGTACTTTATATATAATTTAAGCAAATTGTACCACAGGGTTATTCTAATATTAATATATTCTATTCTATATTATGCCTTTTAAAAGATTCTTTCTTTTTTTTTCTCTGTTAATCTTTCTAAATAAATGCTCGTACAGACATGACAGTTATTGACAGAATAGGTATGTTTCTTTACTTTTGGGACAAAGTTCGTTAAGATGAGAACAAACAAAAATTACTCTCCCAAAATAACAAAAAAAAACTAGAGGAATTTAAAAAACAAATTTCAAGCCAGAAAAAAACTTGAAAAAGTTTTTGTACTACAAACAATTGTTTTTATAATAATAAAAAAAATAAATAATAAATAAATAGCAATAAAAAGTTCTTTGCCAGCAAATAATTACTTGGTATTTTGGTGCTTATATCTCAGTTAGTTTTGTTAGTTTTTCTTATCAATAATTTTCGAAACTACGGCTTGTGATTTGGTATGACTAGCATGTCAAAAAACCGATTGAAACCGATTGTACAAAATTGTTTACGAATAGCCTAGAGACATATAATTTCTATAAATTGTAAAATATTATCCGAAGACTGAAAAATTATACTATTTTTTTATAAGCTTATTTGCTCATATCTTAGTAATTTTTGAGATTGTGATTAATTTCAGTAACGGTTCATTCCCTAATAAAGGGTCCGCCAAATAACTTTTTTTTTTTAAATGCTATAAAAAAGTGTAGCTTCGGCTGTATGGCACGTAGCGCCGCCCTTTTGAAACCAAATGTTGCCAATATCCTCCTCTTCAATTTTTGTGAACAAAAATTCGTTCAACATGGCCCGATAACGATCGCCATTGACTAAAACGGCCACTCCTTGCTCATTTTCAAAGAAAAATGGCCCAATTATGCCTCTGGACCAAATATTCGTTCAGCGGAAAGATAAAACCAATTATCTGTCAAATCAGACATGAGCTAAGTGTTACCATTCATAGCTTTTCAATTATTATTTTCTAGCTTCTATGTTATTATTTTAACAAAAGGAAATATAAAATTTACTCCGATGTTGACTCATAGTATATTTGGTTGAATATAAATCAATTAACATAAATGGTGATGTTTTTTTTTTAATAATAATGCTGCATATGTTTTAACATTTCTATTCGCCATTTGTTTACCAAAGAGATCGCTGCTAAATCACACACTCGGAAACGTAAAATAAATGCACCATTTTTGTCATAAAAGGAAACGCCACAAGAAAAATATATAAAAAATGTAATAGTAACTTTTGTAAGTTTATGCTTTAATTTCGCTCTTTTGTTTAAACATAAAAATCGCTTTAAGAATCGAATTAGATAATCAGTTTGTTTAGATAATCAAATTACATATTTGTCAACTCTAAAAATCTCTACATAAAATGCTTAAAACTTAATGAATAAATGAAATGAAATTTAAAATTCAAAATTTTATATTAAAAAAAAATATGTTCAGTTTTGTTCATAGAACTTTAGACCTTAGGATATCGTAAAGTGCATTAAAATCCATATTTGGATTGTGTTAACTTTTGTTTAATTTGGAAAAACTAAAACTAAAGAGTGCTTTTTTAGGAGTCAGCATGTGTTTACTGAGCACTTACCCAATTAACGGCGATTTTAAATTCAGAAATCCATTTAGTTTTATATTAAGACTAGTTTGGAGAGGTGTTGTCGACGGCTGTGCTGGTGGTTGCGGCTTTACTACTGCAATACTTCCAACATCTAAATCTTGTGGACCAGACTTTCGACTATAAAATAAATTATTTTTGTAGTTACATTTATCAAATTTATTTCTAAGAATCCAGCTCATTTACTGTTAATATGATGTTAATATTTAGGTGTTCGCAGAGTGTTAAATTTATGTTTGAAATTAATCGAAATGTCAAATAATATGCCTATCTTATCTTTTCGAAATCTTTACCAAATTATGTACTTTTACAATATACATATACTATATGTAAGTATGTATAGTATGTTCTCTTACATACATACTTACATGTGCAGTTACAATATGATGTATGGCATGCCCGAAGTACAATTTAAAAATGCTTTAGTTGGCCTAAGTATAGTTAAATTAAAATTGTTAGGGATTTGTTTGGCAAATCCATTTCAGTTTCTGAAAATTTTTGTATATTTTTGAATAACTGTCCCTAGTGACTTTATATACCTGGTTTACACTATCACATTTTACGAAACACTTTTAAGGCAGTACCAAATATAAAAATTGTATTTGGTTGCCGAAAGGATTATTTTTTGAAAAACTTTCAATATAGAAAGGGATTAATGGTGATATTGTAAAGTAACAACAATTTGATCTCTTTTTATATTTACGATGCAAAAAAATTACCTTCTTGCTACTGCCCCATAAATGTGTTGTAAAATGTGATCGTGTAAAGAGCTTTGAAATGCGTTAATGGCTTACAGACGTTAACTCAGTCGAACAAATATTTTAGACATAGAGGAATCCATTTTTGATAGATATCGATCGAGTGACAAGTTTGCTTTCGTTTTCATTTGAAATCGAAGAACATGCTACAAATAAATAAATAAATTACCTTAAACTATATGTACTGGAATCCTCGTCTTCATTAGGTTCTATAAACTTCAACTGAGATCGTTTGTGATGCCACCACAAATAACCTCCAACTAGAAATAGTGATATCGTTATTAATATCCCCAATAAAGCCAGACATGCTATTAGTATAACATTTGTCATTCCTGGAAAAAATATTATGAAATGATTTGTGAAGTACTTAAACGAATGTACATTAAACAAAATGTATAAATATTTTTGTCTTCTCCCAATTTTGTTGTCTACCCTCAAAATTATCAACGAAGATTTTGCTAAAATTTAAAAAAAGTTCATCTAAAGGACTTTCTAGGCAAAAATATCATTTTTTTTAGTATTAAAACAGAAGTTAATGTTAAATAAACGGATATCCAAATTATGTAGGTTTTAAGTAGCACCAAATTAAATAAACAAAAATAGATACAATAGATATATATAAAACGGGGGATATATAAATTCATTAGTTTACAAAAATTATAAAAGATTTTCTTTTTTCTTTCAAATATGTACTTACATTTAGCCAAGTTTATTTCTTTAAAGGAACGTTGTACCATGCAAACATACATACATACATACCCAGACTTCTGTCAATTTGTATACACAGTGATTTACTCGCAGAACATTGTGACTGTAATTAAGAACTTATGTATATTAGGGTTAATATTTTTGTTTAATAAATAAATAAAAAACCAGTAAGAGTGCTATATTCGGCCGTGCCGAATCTTATATACCCTTCACAACGTGCAGTCAATAGTTTATATTACCATTCCTCTCATATGAAATACGTACATACATATTAAAAACATACATATATAAAAACATCCCATTGTAAAATTATAAATGTACGTACGTATGTTAAAAAAAAATAAAAAAAAATTTAAAAATAAATTTTTGTTTGGCTCAGCTGGGATTCGATGCCACGTTTTTTCTAACCAGTATACCACGTTTGTATGTATGTGTGTGTTGTTGCTGTGTTGTAAAAGAAACGAGGTGGCCGTGGTTTTTTGCTCGTATCTCAGTTGTTTATATACCGATATTTCTGATTTTTAATACTGATCTACTCCCGAATATTTCTGATCTTTTAATTCCTCACTCGGGTCCAGGCAATGTCGATATATACTTTATGGGGCCGGAAATGAAAATTGTAGAAATTTCACACGAAATGACAAACCTATATATACCCTTTCTCACTTTGTGAAGGGTATAAAAAGTGTTTTAAAATAAGAGCAAATTGACTCATTCAATAGTGTATTCTACTGGTTGAAAGGGAAAATTTTTAATTAATATACATATTCGACCCATATATTTACCATTTTTTGTACGCCATCAAGAATTTTAATTTTTTACAATGCAATGTATTCAACTACTTAAGCCCTTTTGTTGGATACCCATATTGAGTCTCTCGGTTGTCTTGAATCTGAAAAAAAATTAATTTACGTTGGTAAATTTTTGGAAAAACACAAATGCAATTATATTTTAATACATATGTTTGTACATCTCAGTTAATTTTAAACCGATTTGCTATTTCTTTTTTTTTTTTAAGAAATACTTTTTGAGGCTACGACTTGCTATTTGGTGTCACTAGCCTGTCCAAAATCTATTAAGGAACTTAAAAACTGGATAAATTAAAGTAAACTATATTTTTTCTAAATAACTTTTACCTGTAAATATCTATAAATAGTGACATGCCTATAAATTACCTCGTGGCTGAGAGATATAAATTTCAATAGTGATTAATCTCCGCATATTTCTAAAAGATTACTGTCACGCAGACCTGTACAACATGTGGGGCCTCTTAAAGTTGATTTAAACCAACACACGGACAGATTGACATTTCTTAATCGGTAAACTTTCAAAAACATATATACTTTATGGTGTCGCAAATGAGTATTGTAGAAATTACGAAGGGAATGGCAAAGCTATATAAACCGTTTTCACCACGGGTAAAGTGATAAGCGAGAGATTTTTTTTGGTTGAAACTTTTTAAGGAATAAATAAATACCAGAACAACTTGGCTGGGTAATATAAACGAATATTGTTGGCTTAAATTGTATTTATGCTCGTATCAACTCTTTAGCTAAAAGTCCAAAAATTTTAATAGAAAAATCTTCATTGATTGAAATAAAAATCTTAATTTAAAACAATATCATATTTTTCTTATTTGTAATATGTGTAATACAAAAATAATTCATGGTTATTCTAAGTCTTATAAAAATATTAGCAATTTTTGTAAATATAAACTTTACATACAAATATAAAATCAAACATGTATGTATGCTTCTGGTTTTAAATTATCAGTCAAAAATTTATGTCAGGACTCATTTTATAATAGTCAAAATTTTACAAATAAGTAAACAAAATTCACACATCAAATATAGTAAAGGCTTCAGATTTTTTAAATATTAGTATTAGTTTTAATATTAAAGTTGATGCTTATCGTTTGCAGATGAACTTGGTAAGTATATTAAGAAATCATAAAAAACTAATTTCGACAACGTTGGAAAAACAAGCTCGTTATCTGCAGCCTTATTCTGTAACTTGCTAAATTCAAATCTCTATCGATAAAACTCTAAAAAATAGCCTGAGCCCCCAACTCGCTAAAGCTAAATCTCTATCACTAAACTCTAAGAAATATATGTATAAGTATTATGAAAATATCTATTTTGGCGTAGAAGACGTCTTACCTTTCGGTATAGGGAGTCATGTCAGATTGTTATTGTTGTAATCTTTATTTCATTGATTATGAGGAAACGGCGAGATAACTTTTTTTAAAAATTTTTTTGTAGGTAAATGAAGATGTTATCTTTCGTTTGATGTACACTTCATATTGGTTGATATCTTCCTAATATTTAAATTTCTCAAATGAAAATTGTTTAAACACATACACTCAAACATACATATGTGTGGTGTTTGGTTGAATGTTTGAGTTTGTAGCGTGAACACAAACTATGCTGCTGTTTCAGTGTGGACACAAACCTTCGGCTGTTGTTTTGATTGATGAAATATTGAAATTTCGTATATTTACTTATGTATTTAAGTGAAACAATATGTTAAATGTGAATTTGAATTTAACATGGATATATAATTATAAAAAATATATGAAAAAATTAATTCATACATTTTTATGTTAAATGAAAGTGCTGCCACGTAAGCAAAATAACAATGCTGCTTAATGCTGTTTGACAGCAGCTGACAGTTTATGTTTAGTAAGTTAAAATAAAAACTACTCATCAAAATGGCACCTACACGAAATACAAGAGAGCAACGTATTTATCCTATTTTTCCTATCATAAGCCCATATTATCAAAAGTAGCTTTCAAATAATCACATTGATTTGCGTCTGTTATTTATCATTTATCCTTATTTTTTTAATTTAAAAACATATTTATCCTATTTTTCCTACCATAAGCTTATGTATATTATCAAAAGTAACTATCAAATAAATAAATTCATTTGCTTATATTTTGTATCATTTATTGTTATATATGTTTTCTGTCTTATCGGATGGCGTATTCTACGTTAAACTTAATGGCCGTGTCTCTGACACAGCCTGCAGGGACAGTCCGTGGCCGAAGGCCTCGGACAATTGTCTGCGGTTTTTTAATAGATTTTTAAGATATTTTTAAGATATTTCACTACCACATTCAAATAATTAACAATATAAAAATTTTATATTAAACAAGTAAGAGCACTATATTCGGCTGTGCCGAATCTTTTATACCCACCACCAATTTTGTGTACATTTAAAGCACAATATTTATTGTTTTGTTAATCGCTAAGGAATAATCTCTTTATAATAAAATATGTATCACTTTCTTTGTAGAGGGTGGTTAAATCTTAAGGGCCGATGTTGAAGGTGAACTACACTTAGACTTTAAATTTGTTTTCTGCATTTCATTTGAGATTTCTCAATCTCAAACTTACTCAATTTGATCCGTGGAAAGATACGCAAATGAACAACGCTTTAAAGTCGTTCAGTTTTTTTATAAAAATTAGCGTTCAAATCAAAATGAATTTTGTGTACTTTGTGATTCTTTTGGTCAACATAATCGTTCAAATTCGTCCACAATCGGGAGAATTGTAAAAAATATTTAAATTTCTGCAAAACAGGTCTGTATAAAATGTTAGAAAATCTTTGAATGCCATCTTAGTTTGTTGAATGGAAGCCATTGCTGTTTTTTGCGATAGTGTGGCAAAAGAGAGTCATCATCATGCCCAATTGAGCATCAACATTGTCATTGAAAATTTAGACCATAAGATAGGTGAGTGGCGCCAAGGATGGGGGGGGGTCATTTGGCCGAGATTTTGTTAAATACATAAGTGAACCATTCAAATATTATCATTTTAAAAAGAAATGATAATAATTTTTTAAATAATTTGTGTTTTATTAAAAATCAACATTGGCCCTTAAAATTTAACCACCGTTAATAACTTCGATATGATAGTAAAATGTTTTCGTAAATTTAGTGAAAGTGGGCGTTAAAGTAGGCATGTCAATAAAGTTTCTGCTAATAAATACAGTTTATATATTTAAATATAGTCCTTTATTTTTTCAAAAACTTTGTCAATAGAGAAATTACATGAATTTAAGATAAACCGTTATATGGGAGGTAGGCGTTAAAGAAGGCGGGTCACCTAAATTTTTGGCACAACAATTACACTGATTAGAAAGATATATGTAGCAAATTTCATCATCATACCGCTAATTTTGTCGGTTTTATGAGCATTTAAATTTCATTAACGGTAGATAACGTGAAAAGTGGGCGTTATAGTAGGCGTGTCAAAGTTGTTTTGGCTAATGAGTACAACTGAGGTGTTTCAATATAGCCCTTTATTATTCCAAAATCTATATTAATAGAGAAATTATATGAATTTTAGGTAAAACGTTATATGGGAGGTGGGCGTAAAAGTGGGCGTGGCACCTTAATTTTCTGGCACAGTACTGACATTGCCTAGGGGGATATACGTAGCGAATTTTATCATCATACCTCTAATTTTGGCGGTTTTATGAGCTTTTAAATTTCATTAACGGTAAATAACGTGAAAAGTGGGCGTTATAGTAGGTGTGTCAAAGTTATTTTTGCGAATGAGTACGACTTAGGTGTTTCAATATAGCCATTTATTATTCCAAAATCTTTATTAATAGAGAAATTATATGAATTTTCGGTAAAACGTTATATGGGAGGTGGGCGTAAAAGTGGGCGTGGCACATTGATTTTCCGTTAAAAAAAAGCGTCTTACCAAAAAGCAAAGTGTGCAAAATTTCAGAGTCGTACATCCAATTTTGTTCCTTTTATGACGTTTTTGTTTTTAAATATACCGAAAATTACACTGTGCGGTATAAATTTTCGTACATTTTGATCGATAACTCCTCTCCTTATGCATAGATTTTGATAATTTTCGGAGAAAAATATTGTTTTTACTCAGGAAATATATATTCGAAGTTTCATGAGTCTACGTTAATGCGTTTGGACACAATTCCATTTTATTCGATGTTTGAAAGACACGGTTTTTTCGACCTACTCTTGCTTT
Source organism: Phyto melanocephala (assembly GCA_941918925.1). NCBI lineage: Eukaryota > Metazoa > Arthropoda > Insecta > Diptera > Rhinophoridae > Phyto > Phyto melanocephala. Next base: position 18,313,859 of record OW799238.1, read on the forward strand.
TCGAGCTATAACTCCCTTCCTAATATTCCGATTTAGCCCATTTTCAATACCAAACAAACCTTGTCTATAAGAAAGATTCTGGCAAAATTTGAGCCCCCTAGCTTTTTCACAGACGGACAGACGGACGGACATAGCTAGATCGTCATCAAATCAAACCCTGATTCAGAATATATATACTTTATGGGGTCTAAAATGGATATTTCGATGTGTTACAAACGGAATGACAAAATGAATATACCCCCACCATTTTTTTGGTGGCGGGTATAAAAATAGAATAAAAAATTAAATATTTTTTATGTTGTTTTAATTTTTTTCTGAAAAGGGGTCCCAATGTGGTAGCGAAATATCGCAATAAAATAAAACTATTTTTATAAAAAAAACCGATCTCTGGCTTAAAAATAAAACAACTAATTGAAAATAAACTGGGGCACATCCAATTAATCAAAAGACAAAATGAATCGCAGCAGTCATTACAACAATTTAAGTCTTACCAAGAATTTATAATAAATATTAATAGGTATAAAACTGCTAGGGACAAAATAGTTAAAATAAAGACTTTTAAATTCATTGCCGCAACACAGGTATAATTTCGAAATCCGTAAAGAACTGCACCTAAACTTTTTTTAATCCCAATACAAAAAATTCAAGGCTGAATTTCAAGAAACATACAATTATTTACTGCAAAACCAGATTCTTAATTTGGCAGAAAATTGAAGCTTGATTTATTAAAGCAAGTTCCTAAAATGTTTGATTATATTACTAATAGGGATGGGCAAATTGGAAAAATCTATCGATATTTATTATATCGATATTTTATTTTACCATCGATATTTATTATATTTAAAATATCGATATTTCGATATATCGACTGAATCATATTTACCTAGTTATTGTTGAAATGATTTACATTTGAAAATTAAACACACCCACTTATGTACATACAAACAAAAATAGATGTATATTAGGCTTCGTAGTAACGTTTTATTCCAATTTTTATAATAAATAAACTAGATATTATAATATATATTAATAGTATAAATGCTTACTCTTATGCGTGAGCTTATAAAAACGAAAATTAGAAAAAATATTTACGATTAAGGATAAGATCAGTTATAAGACTAGATCAAACATAAAAACAAAAAATAAACCAAAAATTCATTAGACGATCTTAAGTTTTAAAGTCAACAATTGATATATTGTTTACACCAAATCTATTAAATAAATTCTGAAAAAATATTTTCGATTAAGGATGAGATCAGTTATATGACTAAATCAAACAAAACAAGTTAGAGTGCTATATTCAGCCGTGCCGAATCTTATATACCCTTAACAACGTGAAGTCATGCAATAACAATACTTTGTATCAACATTCATCTCATATGAAATACGTACATACATATATAAAAAACATACATATATAAAAACATCCCATTGTAAAATTAAAAGTGTAAAAGTGATATAATCGGCCGGGCCGTGATATAATCGGCCGTTCACCATCATGTACATAGGTATAATCCCACATCGTAGCTTGACCAATATTTCATGTTATTGCCAGAGGATAGTTTGGAGGACTTAGCGCAAAAGACCAATAGGAAACAACCTATGTTAACACGTTGCTTGTAGATGTATTTTTTCTTAAATATTTGCAAGTTTTATTTTACGATCTATATATACATATTTAAAGAGTAACGTGACTGACTGACTGACTCATCATCGCACAGCCCAAACGAAAAGAGCTAGAGACATGTGAATTTGGACAATCGGTTCCTCTTTCGATGTATAGCTCCACTAAGAAAGGATTTTTGGAAATTCGTACTTTAGGGGGGTAAAAAAGGGTAAAATCGGTAATCTTATATCTGCTAAACTAAACATGATTAAATTAAATTGAAAAAGTATTGTAATTTTCACAAAAAATAAGCTGACAGGTGTCTGGCCTTTTTTTGAATTTTCAACCCCTAAGGGGAAAAAACGGGTAAAAACTATAATTTGGTACTTTTTTGGTACCCAATGTAACTTCCAAACACATAAAGATAGGAAAAAAATTTAAACTGTTTTGAGTAATCCGCGAAAAATATTAATAAGATTTCGGCACTTTTTTCAAATTCGCATGTAAAAATTCACCCTTTTTTTGGTACTTTTTTTAAAAGAAACTTTTCTAATATTATTCAATGGGACAAACTTTGACAATTATTGTTGCCTAATAGAATATGGACAATTATTTAGGTGAAATTTTTGGAAACTTTTTTTGGAACAAAAAAAGATACCGAAAAGGGCAAAATTCCGGAAAATGTATGTAATTCCTAATTAGTCGGCCAATTTTCACAAAATTTTTAATTGGGTTTTCACCAGACATAAAAAATTATGTAATTAAATAAAAATTGAAACACATTTACAACAGGGTATAAAGGGGGAAAATCGGTAAAAGAGTTCGGTACTTTTTAGAACATAATTACTTTTATGCAAAAAAGAGTAGATTTACTGACTTTAAATCATGTATATTAAAATATTTTGTTACATAGATATTTAAACCTTTTAAACTTGAAATTTGGAACCTGGATCAAAAAGGTACTTTTTTGAATATTTATGGTACTTTTTGCATTTTCTACTTTTATGAAGGTAGGTTTGTACAATCAAGGACTATTGATTCCAGGCGAGATTAAAAATGTTATAGGCGACCAAAAAGGTACTTTTTTGAATTGTTATGGTACTTTTTGTATTTTCAACGTTTGCGAAGCTAGAATTTTGAAATTAGTGACTATTGATATAAGGTGAGACTAAAAATGTTATGGTCGATAAAAAAGGTACTTTTCTGAATTTTTATGGTACTTTTTGTATTTTCTACGTTTTTAAATAAAGGATTATTTATTAAAATTGAGAATTAAAATGATACTGAATACACAAAAAAGCCTTTTCGCATTTTTATTGTACTCTTTGTATTTTAACGTTTGTAAACATAGATTCTTAAAATTAGTGTTTTTTGATCCCAGGTAACTCCTAATCTTATGGACGACCAGAATTACTTTTTCTATTTTTTTTTTATATTTTGTATACATAGAATTCTGAATGTAGGTAATAATAAACCAAGTGGAAGTTTAAGTGAAGGAAAAAATGTTACTTTTATTATTTTTAGGATCATTTTTGCAAATTATGAATCCTAATTTTTGAAACTCAGTAGCATTGGTCTTGCTTTTAGTTAGGAAATATTTGCCCGTGTATACTTACTCTACTTTTAATTGTGCTAAGTAAATTGAATTAGAGATACAAGTAAAAGCAAGTTAAAGTTATTTTTTAAGTAACTTGTAGCAATGAATTAAAATCTGTACCCACCACCAAAAAATATTGGTGTGGCACATCGAAATATTCATTGAATGGGGTATTAAAGTATATATTTTTTGAGTCCTTTTTTTTAGAACGATGTAGCTGTGTCAGTTAGGGTGATGAAATTGTGCCAGAATATTTTACAAAAAAATATCTTTCTGCCATTAGCACACCAATGTAGAGCGAAACCTGAAAATTGTTCAAATCCGTACATCACGAAAGGAGTTATGGATAAAAATGAAAAAAAAAATTGACTTCGAACCGTGTTTTTTGTATTCTGTTTAAAAATTAAAACGTCTCACGTCAGATTTCTTCTTTGAAAATAATATTGTAATATCGGGAAATGAAGGTGACACCTCCAAAATAACGTTTTTCTTAAATTCATATAATTTCTCTATGGAAAAATAGTTTGCAAGAATTAGGGAGTCTATCATTACATACATATCTAACGTCTACTTCAAAACAAATACAATTTTGCAAAAATACAGGTTTATTGTTAACGTTATCATAATGACAGAAAATTTAATTAATACGCCCACCTCCCACATATTAAGTTTCTTAAGTCCATATAGTATGCCACCTCTGACATTTGACATAATCTGCTTTTAGTATTTAAAGTTTGTTTAAAATTTTTGTACTTCTTTTTAATTTCATTATTTTAAAAGTAAGGGGTGCTATGTCCACACAAAGATAATATTATTTTTTAACTACTTCTGCGTACGAAATTATACTCTTCAGTTTCCGTAAAAAACACAATATTGTAGTAAACAAGTAACAGTGCTATATTCGGCCGTGCCGAATCTTATATACCCTTCACAACGTGTAGTCATGCAATAACAATTGTTTGTATCACCATTCATCTCATACGAAATACGTACATACATACATACATACATATACAAAACATCCCATTGCAGAATTATAAATTTAGTTTATGTATGTTTCCAAAAAAAAAATAATTAAAAAAATGTATTAAAAACAAAAAAAAAAACATACAAAAAATTAAAAAAAAAAAATATTTTAAACAATTTTTCAAAAAAAATTTTTTTTAAAAAATTAAAAAAAAAAAATATATATAAAAAAATAATAAGAATATAAATAATATATAAAATAAAAAAAAAAAATTTTGGCTCAGCTGGGATTCGATGGCACGTTTACTTTAACCAGTATGTATGTATGTTGTTGTTGTAATTGTGAAAGAAAAACGAGGTGGTCCTGGTTTTTTGTTCATATCTCAGAAAGTTATAGGGTGATTGTGCTGAGTTTCAATAGCGATTTATTCCTGGATATTTCCAAGATTGATGCCATACACAGATCTGAGGAACATATAGTTGCTTCTAAAAGTTAATTTCAACCAACACACTGACAGACGGACAGACGGTCAGGGCTAAATCGACTCCTCTATTCATAGGCTTTCAGAAAATATATACTGGGGTCGGAAATGAAAATTGTAGAAATTACAAACGGAATGACAAAGCTATATATACCCTTGCGCACCACAGGTGCAGGGTATAAAAAGATTCTAATGTAGAAATACTTAGGGTTTCATCGTAAGACTAAATTTAAGAAAAAAAGTTAATAGCATCGCGAAGTTATACAAAGAAAGTGATACATATTTCAGTATAAAGAGTTAATTCAATAGTAATTACTGTAAGTAACAAAATAATGAATTTTGTGCTTTTAAACAGGTTTGTCATACGGAAACAGGTTTATCATATTTAAACAGACATACATACAGATGGACATCGTTCAATCAGCTTCCCTATCCACAAATTCTATATTTAAATTTATAAATTTGTTCATGCAAACAATAATTTACTTTTTATATTGGCTGGTTCTTATAAGTAAATGTAATAAAAACTATCCACTTTGCCTAAAAAAATTGTTTTTACTTTTTTCATATGTGTATGCATACTTACGAGTATACATATTTGACAGTTAAAAAAAGTTTGGAAAATTTTCTTGTTAAAAAAAATCGTGCGTAAAACAAAATCAACAGTGTTTGAAAAAAGTACAAATCGCACAGTTGTTGCTTTGAAAAGTAGTATCCAGTTATATATACTCGTATTCTTGTTTATAGTTAAAACAATTACCAAAATGTAACTAAAAACTGCAAAAATTAAACATAATTATGAAAAAACTTACTTTTTCACTAAATAAAACGCGAAAAATTACAAATCCTTTAAAAAACTGTAAAAACCAGATAATTTTGCCAATTGACAATGCTGGTTGGGCGTTTCCTTTCCCATCTATCTGTATTTAACAAAGTTAAATTTCTGTACAATATTTTATTTTCATTTTTTAATTCATTATTTACTAACAACGACGCTTTGTAAAGCGACTATGGAAAACAGACAGACATACGAACAGCGAGTCGGTGAGATAGACAAACATAGTTCATATAGATTTATAAGATATTCTGCAAATTAAATACACAAACTAAGTTTCATTACAATTTTTAAAACGAAGGACATCTGTGTATATAGGGACACCTCACTGCGAGATGTATCCACAGTATATGATTTATAGGACAGCACATTTGTTTTTTTTTTAATTACCATCGAAATTACAAACTAATATTTCAATTGTGTTAAAACTACTTTTAATTATTTTTACACTCTGTGTACATTAATTATACATACATATTAATTTTATTGTGATATAATTACTTCTCCAGCCAAATGAATTTATTTCCATTAAACTTTCCATCTTTTATTTTTACTAAATATGTTAAAAATTTTCTTCGACATACTTATACTTTTAGTATTGATTTTATTAGAAAATTTCATTTTGTGAGCCGTATGGTATCAACGTCACTAGTAGACTGTGAAATTTACTGCGCACTTTACTCGTATATATATAGTTCAAATATTTATATAAGGATATGTTCACATTAGGCAAATATTTGGCCTAACAAACGTAACCACTGAAATGTTTTATTTTCCCTTATTAAATAAATGTATATATATTTTTCGACCTTAAAAATTTAGAATTTAATTGATTTTTTCAGGCTCTATATCAATATACCCAATTTAAAACTAATGCTATTTTATTTATTAAAAATTTGTTATTTTATTTATTTATTTTTGACCTAGAGCTTGAAAAAATCAATTAAATTCTTAATAAATATATGTTTCTTTAATTCAAAACTATAACTTAATTAAATTTTTATAAAAATCTATGTTATATTTTTTGAATTTGTTTAGTGTAAGAAAAATCAAATAATTGTTTAATAAAAAATAGCGAATACGCAAATATTTGCCTAATGTGAACGTAGCTTTATGTACGTAAACACTGGGGTTGCTAATAACTCACTAACTACCCTTAAGTCGAAGGTCACACACGACGATTTTCACTGCCCAACTTTTTCCTTTTTCTTTTGAACAAGCTTTTATGTTCACACACAACAATTTCTTTGGCGATTTTTCTGTTTTGTTTAGCTTTTATTTTCTAACAATTTAATATTTGTGCTTTAGCCGTAAATATGTAGCAATAATAAAAATAAAAACATACATAAAATAATAAAATTAATTTTAATTAAAATGTTTTCACTAATATATATATATTTTTTTGGGTTTTTTTATTTTTAAATTTTTTAAACGTTTAATTTGTGACGTTTTTAATTCAAATTTTAAATTACTTATACAACAAAAAGAGAAACACCGAATGAAAAGAAATATCAAATTTTTAGCAAAAAGAAAAAACAAGTAACAGTGCTATATTCGGCCGTGCCGAATCTTTTATACCCTTCACAACGTGTAGTCATGACATAACAATTGTTGGTATCACCATTCATCTCATATAAAATACGTACAAACATGCATGTAAAAAACATACCAAAAAAAAAAAAAATTAAAAAAAAAAATATATTAAATATAAAAAAAAATAATAAAAAAAATTAAAAAAAAAATTAAAAATAATATAAAAAACAAGTAACAGTGCTATATTCGGCCGTACCGAATCTTATATACCCTTCACAACGTGTAGTCATGCAATAACAATTGTTTGTATCACCATTCATCTCATATAAAATACGTACATATGTATATACTGGTTAGACTAAATGTGGCATCGAATCCCAGCTGAGCCAAAAAAATGTTATCTTATTTTATTTAAGATATTATTTATATTTTTTTTTTTAATTTTTTTAAAAAATTTTTTACAAAAATTTTTTAAACAATTTTTTTAAATTTTTTTTTTAATTTTTTTTAAATTTTTTTTTTTAATTTTTTTTATTATATTTTTTTATTTTTAATATATTTTTTTTTTTAATTTTTTTTTTTGGCATGTTTTTTGCATGTATGTATGTATGTTGTTGTTGTAATTGTGTAAAAAACGAGGTGGTCGTGGTTTTTTGCTCATATCTCAGAAAGTTATGGGGCGATTGTGCTGAATTTCAATAGCGATTCATTCCTGGATATTTCCAAGAGATTGATACCATATACAGATCTGAGGAACATATAGTTGCTTCTAAAAGTTGATTTCAACCAACACACGGACAGACGGACAGACGGTCAGGGCTTAATCGACTCCTCTATTCATAAGCTTTCAGAAAATATATACTTTATGGGGTCGGAAATGAAAATTGTAGAAATTACAAACGGAATGACAAAGCTATATATACTCTTGTGCACCACAGGTGAAGGGTATAAAAATAATAAAATATAAATAATATATAATATAAAATAAAACTTTTTTGACTCAGCTGGAATTCGATGGCACGTTTACTTTAACCAGTATGCATGTAGGTTGTTGTTGTAATTGTGAAAAAAACGAGGTGGTCGTGGTTTTTTGCTCATATCTCAGAAAGTTATGGGGCGATTGTGCTGAATTTCAATAGCGAATCATTCCTGGATATTTCCAAGTGATTGATACCATATAGAGATCTGAGGAACATATAGTTGCTTCTTAAAGTTGATTTCAACCAACACACGGTCAGACGGATAGACGGTCAGGGCTTAATCGACTCCTCTATTCATAAGCTTTCAGAAAATAAATACTTTATGGGGTCGGAAATAAGAGTTGTAGAAATTACAAACGGAATGACAAAGCGCTATATACCCTTGTGCACCACAGGTGAAGGGTATAAAAAATGCTTCAAATAGCCAAATACCTGTGATTATTTTTCCCTTTTTGTTGTTCTCACCTAAAACTGTGAAAAACATCTATAAACGCAAGAATTGCCTACTATAATCGTCGCACAGTAGACTATTCTACGAGAAGGCGGCCAAAACTCATTTTTTATGGTCACCGATTAAAAACGGTTAAACTTCATTTGAATGTTGACACAAGTGTACCTCGTCGTCGTGTGTGATCTTTAACTAAGTAAATGGCATACATAAATAGATATGAAAATATAAATTAGTGATGTAACTTAGCCTCATCGCTAAACACAACTTTTCTTAGTAAAACATTGGTGTAATCGATGGCTGACTTTTAAAGTAAACTAGCGGACCCGGACAAATTCGCCTCGCCCCAATTTTAAGCCTTCAGAAAAACTTTTATTATTTTCTTTAAGAATGAATGTTTTGATAAATATTGCACTGAATTTCAATTTATTGTAATGCTTTTACGTGAATGTGTGATTTAACAACACACAAAACTCGTATGAATTGCAGCAAGAAAAATAGTACATTTACTGTAGAAAATTACAATGCCAAAATGACACCTGTCAGATTGCGCAAAGTCTAAGTCAACGTCTATCGGATTTTGGCTGAGAACTTTCTATTTTTTCATTTGAAACGCCATTTAGGAATAATTTCACACAAAATTTCATACAAAAACTCGATTTTTGATTTTTCCAATTTTCCGACTTTTCCAGATGGATCTTCCAAAACTTTGTTTCGTAAAAACCTTCTCCTCGAAGATACAAACAACCCATTTTATGAATTACTATACATTTTTTACACAATTTTCATATATATAGAAGAAAGATTTAGATAATTTGGTAGCATTTTTCAAACGTCATTGTTTATCGGTGCATTGATTTGTCAGAGCATTCTGATCATAAATGTCCTTCGCGAATATTCTCATGTTTTTTATTACTCGTACTAGCATTCATTCGAAAAAATCATAATGTTAATAGCATTAAATAAACGAATTTTAATAATATTTATACCCTCGCCCCATAACTTTCTGAGATATGAGCAAATAAACACGACTGCCTCTGTTTTTTCCCATATTTTAACCACCAAAATTAAAATTTTTCAGCCATAGAATAATTTATAGGTACCTTTGTTACTATTTATAGATATAATATGCCTAGAGAGATATTTGTAAAAATAAATCGGGCTCTAATCGATAAAGTTATAGGCAAAAATTAAAAAAAAAATAAAATATAAAAACTTATGTTGGCCGCCACAACAAAATGGCGGACAATAAATTTATATATGGTTCAAATCTGGTATTTTAAAATGTTACTTCTTCAACCCCCACAATATTAGTATCAAATGAAAGGGATTGACCAGGAGAATACAGTAAATTATTGAAAAAGTAAAATCCAAGATGTCGTCTAAACCAAAATGGCAGAACAAATTTTTTTAACCCCATCAATATGGGTATCAAATGAAAGGGCTTGACTAGTAGAATATAGACAACTACATTAAAATTCAAAATCGAGGATGGAGTCGGAAATAATAAAGAAAAAAGGCGTATACAATGAAATATAGGTTAAGCTGCGATGTGGGATTATACCTATGTATATGATGGTGAAGGGTATAATCAGATTCGGCACGGCCGAATATAGCACTTTTACTTGTTAAAATGATAAAGCTGATAGATGCAAACGAAAATAAAAGTGTGTGTAACTCATACAGCTTTTTTTGAGTTCCATTTTTAACTGAATATTTGAATTTGTATTCGCAAATATCGGCGTTAAATATTCGCAACCGTGAATACTTAAAAATTGATATTCGAGAGGGTCGATAGAATATTGACATCGTTTACATCTATCAGCTTAATATTTAATTGATTATACTATAATAAAACAAAGTAGTTTAATAATCTTCACTCTGCCGAAAGAAGCTACATATGACAGTTGTGAAGTAAATACTCACATATATCAAAATACACTTTAATAAGATAATAATTGCTATTCTCCTCAAAAATGCGTAATTATTTTTTTTTTCATTTATTATAAAAATTACAGTCAAAGAAATAACAAGACAACTTTTTAATTTTCCCATGCTGTAAATATCCGGGAATGAATCACTATTGAAACCCAGCACGATCAACCCATAACTTTCTGAGATATCAGCAAGTGAATACGACTGCCTCTGAATTTTCCCATATTTTTGACATAAAAAAATCAAAAATTTCAGTGCTTGGTTAATATATAGAGACGTTGGTTACTATTTATAAGTTCAATATGCCTTTAGAGATATTCTTAAACAATTTTGGATGAGTCGATTACTAACCGACAAAGTTATAGTCAAAAATAATTTTGAAAAATTTATATCGTCTTAAATTTTTCAAGTCTTTAAAGCTCGTAATTAATTTCTGGAAATACTAGAGACACCAAAATACAAGCCGTAGTCTTGAAATGTACTACTAGGAAAAACTGATAAATCAGTTTAAAACCAACTGTTATTTATATAAGCACAAAATTACATAATCGTCAGTTTTTCCCCCCAAAATTTACAAGCAAAAATCAATTTTTTTTAGCTTTTTAACAACATACAGTAACTATATGGGTATCAAAAGGAAAGGCTTGACTAGGAAAATATAGAACACTAAAAAGAATTTAAACCCAAGATGGCCGCCACTACCAAATAGTGTTCAATTAATTTATATGTGGGACAAATCTACTTATCAAAAATATACCCAGTTCAAACCCTTAAATTTTGGTATCAAACGAAAGGACATAGCCAGTGGAATACATTAAATAATGGAAAAGTTAAAATTCAAGATGGCGTCTGAAATAAAATGGCGGACATTATATTTCTTATCAACCCCGTCAATATACTTATCAAATATAATAGCTTAACTAGTAGAATACAACCGACTTTGTAAAAATTAAAAATGACAACGGAATTAATAAAACAAAATAAAATATATGCTAAGTTACAATGTGGTCACTATACCTACGTACATAATGGTGAAGGGTATCTTCAGATTCAACACTTGTTTGTTGTCATTAAAAAATTTTAAATTTTTATCATTTTCAGAAATGCAGAAATATTGTGAATAAAATAAGCTTTACATTATAAAAATCATCAATCGCGTTCTTTCGCTCATCTCTCTACTCGTAATGTGCCCACATAACTGATTTTAAATAGAAAATATCTGGAAATCATATCTGAAAAATTCATACTGAAGTATAGGTAGGTTCTTCAAAAAGTTGATTTCAACATACACACGGACAGACGACGTACTCGATTTTATTATGCAGTCCGTTAGCAAACTTTAAATTATGTCAGATCTAAGTTTTTTATATCGTTTTTTGATTAAGCCATTAGTTTTGGAGTTATAAAAAGTAGAAAGCAACAAATAATTACCAGTTTTTAAACTTAATATTAAAACTGCATTTAATAGAAATAAAATAATTTTTATTACATGAAAATCCATGGATAAAGTCGTGTTTTATTCCCGATAAACTGAAAGTACCTAGTTTTGGTAATTTTTTATCACAAATTAATGTTATGCAAAAATTTTTTTATTTTTTTAAATTAAACATTAATTTAAAATTATTTTCCGACGTTTATTAGTCTGGAAGTAAGATGAGATTTTAAAAATTACCAAATATAAAGTTTTTACTGCTTTTTGTCCCTTAGCATTTTGATTTAAAAAAAAGTACCAGACGCCTGTCCACTTCTTCTGTTGCTGCTTTTTGTATAATATTTAAAAAAATCATATGTTACAAATAAAATAAATTTGATTGCATTAAAATCCATCGATATATTCGAGTTTTATTCCCGATAAAGTAAAAGTATAAACAAAGGTAACAAGTAGTTATATTTAATCAACAAGATTAACAAAGAATAATCTAAAAATAATTCAGACTTTTGTTTGGTCTCCTATAGTTTTCAGAGTTTGATTCCCTTATAAGGAACCAAATAAAATCTTCCATCATATTTTCATTCCATAGTCCGTGATAACGTTGCTCCATGGTCTTAAGTTGTTGATGAAATCGTTTACCATTCTATCGCTTACGGCACCAAGGTTTTCCAGATAAAGTTCAAGTGCGACTGCAATAAAAAGCGGAAATCACCCTTCGTTTCAAACGTGATGCAACTGTTGCAGATCTTGCAAGTCTTTTATATATTCTATTGCAAACGTTTTTAAGACCATCCAAAACTCCTTCACCAATTTTCGCAGATGAAAGATTTGAAAATATTGTTTTTAAATAAGCAAAGGCTCTACTCTCTTTGTCTAGTGCTTTTACAAAATTTTAACTAAGCCCAGCTCTGTATAAAGTGGTGGTAAGGTTGCATTGTCCTTTTTATTCAATGCAAAAAACTTTACATTATGTACACCTAGGGTCATTTCGGATCTTGTTTTCCAATCCTTTTTATGTAGTGGTTTTAACGATCTCGGTTATTCCAGAGGCATAGGAAACAACATATATATAGCCACCTTGGAGGCCGGTTAATATCGGCACGACTTTTAAATCGCAACATACTTTTCAATTGTGCTTTTCATAGATCAAGTTTCTTAATAATGGCCACTTTCATCTGTTTCTTTTAAATTAACGCCATGTGCAATAGCTATAGATGGCTGCTCGTTGCCCATATGTAGTAAATCGGCGTTAAGGCTAATAACAATAAATATCCGCCACTCACTTGGAACATATTTTTGGTCGAGCTTCTCAAAAAGATAATTTATGTCATAACAAAAGCACACATTATCATTTGTTGTCTAAAATTTGGCAAATGGCCAAAAAAGTTTCCAAAAATTGCGCCTAAATAATTGTCCATATTCTATTAGGAAGTAATAACACTGTGCAAGAAATTGACACTTTTGTTTACGTGACAAGCTGGGCACCCGGCGTTTTAACATAATTCGGGTACGCTGAATCCAGTGGTGCCCGCAGTTTTTTAAGATTGGCTCTGGTTTTCGAGAAATACCGTTATTCCGAAAATGGAGGAGGTTGCACAAAATATGTTCGCGTAACTCAAAAACGCTTTAGCTTATTGGAAAAAAAACTTAAAAAACCGAAATTCCGCAATAAAATTTCCTTTAAGAAAAAAGTCATTTTAGAAACATAATTCTTTTGTTGAAAAAAAAAAATAATTTTTTTATAAAAATTTCAAAATTTTTGTTTTTTAAAAATTCATAAAAAATTAAAAAATGCAGCTAGGCTTCTAATTTTTTGCAGACATACAAAATACAAAGCTGCAAACAAAACAAGCCATAAATAACACTGCTCGACAAAAAATCATTCTTTGTTTTCCCGTTAATTAAAACTATGTGGATTATATGGATTTTGATACGCTGAACTCAAATCCGTAGTCGGTTTTCTTCCATCAGATCGGTATTTTTTTATAGGCGTGGCAATTTTTCCCCTAAATTAGTCAGGTACGGAAACATATGTATTTCATCCTAACTCGAGAACCAGTCATCCGGTTTTCAAAAGTGAAACACCAAAAGATGTGGTTTCTCTATCTCTTATCGTTTTGGAGTTATTTAGAAATTAATGGAGAAAAAAAAATTGTTTCATGCAAAATTCCTAATATTTTTCAATTTAAAAATAGAATTAAAAAAATATAAAGCAAGTATTCAACATTTTCAACTTTTTCTGGGAACTACTTATCTTAAAAATAAAAAAGCCATAAACCATAAAAATCGGTTAAAAAATGTAGATTTTATTGTCAATTTACCGCAGGTACCCAATATTGTAATGCAACCAGCCTTACATATGATATAGCATTTCGTTAGGGAGCAGGTAATGGAACTGAAGTACAACGGTATTTTGCATGGTTCTTGGAATTAAAAATTAAAACATAGTATTTTTGAATTACCTGTGATTTCAAATTATAGTAGTTCTCAGAGAGGAAGGTTTGGTATTTTGTGATAATGCTGATGGACAATTGCGACAACTCTGTTTCAGTCATTAATCTGAGGATTGGAAGCTTTTTTGTGATTCATCCAAGACAAGTTTGAAAGCCGTTTTACTTCACAATGGCAACAAATTTCTATCGGTCCCACTCGCGTATGCAAGAAATATGAAAGAAAACTATTGTAGCATGCAGATGATACTACAAAAAATTTTTATATTCCCAATACTCATGGAATGTGCAGATTTGAAAGTAGTAGCAATGTTAAATGAATTGCAAAGTGGATATACTAAGTTTTATTGCTTCTTATGTGAATGGGATAGCCGCGCAAAAAAAAAAAACACTACAATGTTAAAATTTGACTGAAAAGAGTAAATTTTATTCATGGAGAAAAAAATGTAGCAGAAGATCCTTTAAATCAAAAGGAACAAACTCTTCTGCCTCCTCTTCATATTAAGCTAGGCCTTAAAAAAATTTTGTCAAAGCAATGAACAAATTTCCTAGAATCAGAGTAAAAGAAGGCATATTTGTAGGCCCACAAATACGACAGCTTATGAAGGACGAGGTCTTTAGAACGAAATTGAATGATGTGGACGAAAGGGCATGGACAGCTTAAGCTACTTTTTTATTTTAAAAATGTTTCATAAATAAAAATTAATAATTTTTAACAAAAACTTTGTGTTATTTTAAATAAAATAGGCTGCAAATATTTTAATTTTTTATTGTAATTTGAACCTATCTACGGGTGACGAAAGGTGGGTGCTTTATGCGAGGCGTTGCTACAAAATAACAATCTGGCAATTTTTTTTCTTGTATTTGTTTTTGCTGTACAAAAATATATAGAAGTAAATAGTTGTCATTCATTGTTACTACAAGGCGCCCACTCTGACGTGGTTTGCTGCATTACACATATTTGGTCAATATTGGGTACCTGCGGTAAATTGACATTAAACTCTAAATTTTTTAACCTATTTTTATGGTTTATGGCTTGTTTTATTTTTTAGATAAGTAGCTCTCAGAAAAAAGTTTAAAATGTTGAAAATTTGCTTTATATATTTTTTAATTCCATTTTTAAATTGAAAAATATTACGAATTTTTCACGAAAAAAAATTTTTTTCCATTAATTTTTGAATAATTCCAAAACGGTAAGAGATAGAGAAAAATTCTGTTAATATAATTATATAATTTTGTTACACATCTTCTGGGGTTTTATTTTTGAAAATCGGATGACTAGTTCTCGAGTTAGGATGAAATATGTCTCCGTACCTGACTAATTTATGAGAAAAAATTTGCCACGCCCATAAAAAAATCCCGATTTGTTGGAAAAAAAACCGACAACGGATTTGAGTTCAGCGCATCAAAATCCATATAGTCTACATAGTTTTATTTAAGGGGAGATTTTTCCGCTGAGCAGTGTAATTATCCATATTCTATTAGGCAACAAAAATTATTAAATTATATAGCATTAAGTTATATAAAATTTTTAGTTGGTTGAAATCAACTTTTAGAAGCAACTATATGTTCCTCAGATGTGTGTATGGCATCAATCTCTTGGAAATATCCAGGAATGAATCGCTATTGAAATTCAGCACAATCGCCCCATAACTTTCTGAAGTATGAGCAAAAAACCACGACCACCTCGTTTTTTTCAAAATTACAACAACATACATATGTATATAATGGTTGGAGTAAACGTGGAATTAAATCCCAGCTGAGCCAAAAATTTTTTTTATTTAATTTTATATATTATTTATATTTTTATTTATTTTATATATTTTTTTTTAATTTTTCTTAAAAATTTTTTTTTTGTAATTTTTTTTTATTTTTAATAGTTTTTTTTTTGTTATTTTTTTTTTTTGGAAACGTACATACGAAAACTCCATTTATAATTCTGCAATGGGATGTTTTGTATATGTATGTACGTATTTTATATGAGATGAATTTTGATACAAACAATTGTAATTGCATGACTACACGTTGTGAAGGGTATATAAGATTCGGCACGGCCAAATATAGCACTGTTATTTGTTTTTATATGCACTGACATATATTAAATATTCAATGTAATAGCTTGATTATTACAGAACGATAATAAAAATATCAAAATTGTGATTTATTTATGTTCCGTTTTATCCTACATATTATCTTCATCCGGCTCTATTTCTAAAACAACTTCTCTTTAAGTTTTTCAACTTCAATGATATCTGCGGTCTTCGCTTTTTTCCACTGTTTTTTTTAACAGCCTTTTGCTCTTCCCATAAATCTTGAAATTCTTCTTGATGACGTCGTTTCATTATTTCTATCCTTAATTCATATATACGTTTCAGATTTTCGATCTCATGATAAATGCGGAATTCAAATCATTTGTATGCTCATTGAGGTTATTTTTGAACGAGTTAAACAGTTGATTGTGTTGTTTTTATTTTTTAATATTAAAATTTTTCTACAATTCTTACCACCGCGTCCAACAGAACCATGTTAAAATAGATTCTGAAAAAAAATAAGAGATAAAAAAATAAAGATACTTACCTTCGAGCGTCCATTTTTTTAAATAAAAAAATTCATGTCATGTCTGATGCCAAGTATTTCCGTAGTTGCCGGATTACACCGATTCTTCTTTAAGATACAATTTTAAAGTGTAAAATTGTTTTGAATTTTTTCGGTGTAATCATTTCAATTTACTCATTCATTATTTGCGAAAGTTGGTTGAAATTGATACGTTTGAACTCATTAAATAAAAATTCTTTAGTTACATTTATAAATTTTCATAAATTTTTAAAAGTATTAGATCAAATATATTATATACATACGTTTATAACTGATAGAGGATAGGTTTGTTCGACGTAAATCCGGGTAAAGTCCGGTAAAACGAGAGTAAACAAAAAATTCTCTCAGAAAACGATAAATTTACCCAAATTTGCTGAAACGCAAAAAACCACATTTTAAGCCCGAAAAAAAACGTCAAGATTGTACAGCTGTTGTTCAGAGGTCCAGGTTGATATGCTCTCAGCCGGCTTACCACCGTCGCCGAATTATTTTGTTCGGATGAACCGCATCAGGCTATCTCGATTGATGGCGTTAAATGTTTAGCAAAGTCCCTTTTTGCAAACTAGAAATGAGAGGCATATATTTTTCTCATTCTCTTTTAAAACTTTCTAAACTTTTTACAATTAAGAAATTAATTTTTCTAATTTTTTTCGCTGTCGTATGGTGCTTAAATCGTATAATAAACTACTAAAGAGATAATGGATGAAAAAAATTATATAAAATTTAAAAAAAATATATAAAAAAGTTAAAGAAAAATAAATTGTACTACGCACTTCAACTCGAATTTCGACTGTCTGCTTTTCAGTTTCTCTATTGTAAAAGGGGACTTAGCACTAAGTTTTAATGAAAAAGATTTAAAATAACTCTGTTATATCCGCAATCAAACAATAGAGTATATATATATTACGGCTGCTCTTAAAATTACAAGAAAAACATATTAATATATATCGTTGTTTTTTTCAACTCGCTTTTATTCGTGCATATATGGTAATACGAAATCAATTTAATTTTCTATTATAAAAAAACAAAAGTTTCTGTATGATAACGTTAAAATAGTTTAATCATTATTAGGTTTGATATAAGAACTTGGACCTCTGCTTTTCCATAGGAATTAAAAAAAAAGAAGTAAAACTGTTTCATACAGATTTATTAAAATAAAAAAAAATTCTCACAAAGCATTAAAAACATAATATAATTCTAGTTACAGGATGTAAAGCTTCTTTTAAGACACAATCTGGAATGAACAGCCGGATTAGAGTCTCTTTGCAAATTCCAACAGTAATCTGCCATCATATGTGTATCCCACCTTCCCTGGTACCGATTCTCCATAAGTTTGATGATATCTTGGTGAAACCTTTCTCCTTGTTCTTCGCTGAAATTTCCCAAATTTTCGGGAAATCGGTTCAAGTGACTGCAAATAATGGATTTTAATACTCATGTTGCAGTCAAGGTCTCTGAACTTATCCAGCATATTCTCCACTAATTGAACATAATTTGGAGCTTTATTATTTCCCAAGACATTTTTTATAACTTGCACGAATGATGATCAAAATCGTTGTCATTCATTAACTGCCTTATTTGGGGACCGTCAAAAACTCCTGTTATAATCTTATCTCTGCTTAGATTATGCATTTTGCTGCAAATATATGCAAAACATTTCCCATCGTGATTCAGAGCCTTAACAAACTGCTTCATGAGTCCTTATTTGATGTGCAACGGTGGTAGGACGATATTTTCACGTGCAATTAAAGCTTCATTTAGAATATTTTTATCGTCAACAATAATTTTTTCTCTCGTAGGTCAATATTTTTGCCGCCAATGTTGTTGCTTGGATCTGCTATCCCAGAGACACAAAAAGCAAGGGTACTTAGTATAAGAAAGTAGAAAATTTACCATTTTAAGATCAACACAAAAGATCCATTGGTGGTCTTGGTATTTTATCTTTTGCATCACTAATGCAAATGTTGTTATATTCTTCTTTCATTGTTGTGGAGTGCGCAGTTGGAATTGATGCATACACATTGCCATTGCGCAATAAGACGCACTTAAAACTTCTCTTGAAACAGTCCACGAAGAGGCGCCAATCGTTAGGTAGATACTTGGATAGCCCCATTTCCTGCATAAGACCATTTACATTATTACAAAACACCAGATTGTCTTCCTTACCCTACGTTGCCACAGGCAAGTATTTACTTGCAAGTAGTGTATACGTATTACTAACGAAAATCAGGAGAAATGCAAGTTCATTTTTAAAATGTCGTCAACAAATAAACTTCAAACAAATTTAAAACAAATGGCGCTGCTTCAATTGGTAATTAAGTGTTGTCAATAGCCACTATCGAACGTTACCTTTAGACATGTAACTTTTTAATATAATTTTTTTTATTAAATATTGATATTTATATTAAAACTTACATTTTAAATGAATATTTATATTTTTTTCTTAATATTCTTCATATACATATTTATTAAAAAAATTAGCTAAATTATTTACCACAAGTGTACGATATATTGTTGAGTTAACAAAAAACTCAGTATAAGACAACACTGTTTTTCGGCTTGTCACTTTACTTGTCGTAACTGTAAAACTTTACTTGCTTAAAAATTTCTTCGCAAGCTGAGTCGCAGGTTGCCAAAGTGTAGTTGTGTTAGTAAAAAAGTGTTAATGTATTGTTTTTTTTTCACTTGCACTTGCATGTGGCAACGGTAGGTTACTATCTGTATTTTGTATGTACATATATGTTTGTATAGGTCTGTGCAATAGCGAACCAAGCCGACGGCGTTTACAATAAGGATTCGGCGGCGGCTTATACATATATTGGCTTAAAACAATTTTACAAATTTAATGATTTTTGGCTACTAAGTCTGCGTTTAGATTAAAAAAGTTTTCTTGCAGAATTTGTTCTTTTTCTTCTTTAAACTTGCTTTTACACACAAACATTTTTATTACAACATTTTTAATTTTTTATACATGAAGTTTACTTTAAATTTAAAATTACGAATGACATTTCATGTACATGCAAGTATAAATGGATTTTTATTTCTTTATCTGTCTTTCGCATACAATTCGAAATACAAAAATTTTCTAAGAGAAAACTTTATCAATGTTAACGCAAACTAAATGTATTTTATTATCTTTAAACGCACTTCATATCGCACAGCCTAAACACATACTTAAGAGACATTGAACTGTGGGTTTCGGCGAAAAAGTTTTTATTTTATTCAGCTTAGTTATTTAGACAAATATCTATATAATATACAAATATATATAACGTAAAAAGTTGAATAAAAATTAATTTTGATTTGTTTATAATATATTATATTCCGTTCTTATTTTTTATAAGGATTAATTTTAAAATTTTTTAAGCAGCAAAACTGTACATATTTTATATTTAAAGTTGGTAAATTATGTGAAAATTGTCGTGTATAAATAACTGTTTTTCACTGTGGAAATATTTAGTCGGCATCTTTTTTGTGTGATACAGGAATCAGCCATTGACTATGCTACTTCAGAAGAAGCTGATGTGGCAGGAATACCAAAAAAGGTATTAGCCAATATTGCAATTCAAAAAAAGCCTAAAATTAAAAGGCATAAGTTTAAAATTAGCTAAAAAAGAACAACAGGCGTGGCATTTTATGAGATAGAGAACTAACATATATGTTTAATTATAAAACTTTGTGTTCTTTACTACTTTATAATTTGCCTTAAATGAGGTAAAACGAATAAAAAAAATTTGTGAGGGCTAGTAAAGCGATCTGGATTTTGCTAGTATTTCATATTTTTATAGTACTTGTAGGTTTTCCTTCCACCAGTAAAGACTTTCTGCTTCGTATACCGGGATGTTAAAGTATTTTTGTACTTATGAAGAAATTGGGTCTCTTACGGGACATTCACCAGACTCGGAAAGAAAATTCAGCATTCTTTTCCGAGTATCTGAAATTTTCCAAAAAATAGTTTGATTGTTAAAACTGTATTATACGCCTATGTTCTGCGTTCCGAGTGGAATTTAATCACTCGGAATCGCCATTATAGTGTTATTGTTCATAACAACAATTTCATGACAATTCCGTGTGATTTAATTTCATGCAAAACACAGGCGATACAATTAAAAATTCATGTCTGTTAAAGATACACATAGTTCTCATTCAGGAACCCTGGACTGTTAAAGACAGAGTCACTGGCTTGAATGAGTGTGATTACCAATTATTTTATGCTAAAACTGGGTCTCGACCCAGAACATGTATACTTTGTCATAAGGGATTAAATTTTCTTTTTTCCTCAGATTTATCTACAGCGGACGCCACTACCTTAATACATGGCTCACGCAATTTAATGCTGGCATCGGTGTACCAACCTTCTGATGCTCCGACACTACCACCAACGTCGGATTTAAGAAGTATAATAACATCGGCAAGGAGAAAAGGTAGGAATATTTTAATAGGTTGTGATGCGAACTCGCATCACCTCTCTTGGGGCAGCACGAACTGTAACAAGACAGGAGACTCCCTATGGGAATTCCTAAATGCTAATAACTTATTTACCCTTAACTCAGGTAATAAACCTACATTTATTAACAGAATTAGGGAAGTGGTAATTGATGTGACTATATGTTCAGAAAATTTAATTGATGAAATTTGCGATTGGTACGTATCTGATATGCACTCTTATTCGGACCATCGCTATATTTTTATGACCTTGACTCATCCGCCACCGGAACCGGTGACTTTTAGAAATAAAGCCAGAACGGACTGGCCAAATTTTAGGTTAAGTCTTCAACATAAATTCGAAACTTATCCAGAACCGGATGAAAATCTGGACACGATAGATTCGATGGTGGGAAGACTGACTGCCGATTTTAAGGAAACTTTTGAGGAGCATTGTCCACTCCGACAAAGGCGAACCCCAAGGGAAAAGCCCTAGATGACAGGTGAACTGATTAATCTCAGGAAAGACACCCGAGGGCTATTTAACAGAGCCTATCGAAAGAAACAATCAGTATACTGGGACGATTAAAGTGAGAAGCTCAGAATATACAACAAAGCAATAAGAATCGCCAAACGCAGATCCTGGAGGCTTTTTTGCAATCAGGTGGACAGCGTGAATGACGTTTCTAGAATTAAGAAATTCCTATCGAAAACCCACACCCAACCGGAAACCCTCGTTGACTCGAACGGTAAAAGGTCGGAGACGATGGAGGAGACGCTAGGAATACTGATAGAGGCACACTTCCAAATGGAAATGCCGGACGACGGAGAAATTCCACACCCCCATGACGGTAGTGCCACGACGGACATAATTATAACCGCAAAGATGGTCAGAGAGGCGGTAAATAGTTTCTTGCCATATAAGGCACCAGGGCCGGACGGTATTTTTCCAGCTCTCCTACAAAGAAGCATTGACCTAATCGATATAAGGCTGGCGAATATTTTTACTACTACCTGAAATATGCGTATACCCCTGTGGAATGGAGGGAGGCTAGAGTCGTTTTCATACCTAAACCAGGGAAGGAAAATTACGCAAATCCGAAAGCTTATAGACCCATAAGCTTAACATCATTCTTATTGAAAACCATGGAGCGTATCGTCGATGGAATAGTCAGAAGACGATTACCAGGCGATTCAATGAAATTCGGACAACACGCCTATATCAAGGGCAGAGACTGCTCTTCAGGAAGTTGTTTATCATATAGAAAGATCGTTTGATTTGGGTGTGTATACCATGGGCGTATTCATAGACTTAGAGGGAGCTTTCAATAACGTAATGACCTCGAGTCTTATCGATTCCTTGGAAAACTTAGGGTTAAGCCATGTCTTAATTGCATGGATTAGCAATATGTTAAGGAACAGATGGATAAATTGTGAGGCTAATGGAGTAAGAAGAAGGGACAAAGTATGTCGAGGAACCCCGCAGGGAGGTATTTTATCTCCATTATTATGGGTAACTACCATACATAGTCTACTGAGGATTCTATCGAACGAGGGATTCAAGCCTATCTGTTACGCAGATGATGTTGCGATACTGATCAGGGGGACGAATCCGAATTCTTTATGTATGAGAGCAATGGAGGCTTTGAATATATCCTATAACTGGGCAAAGGAGCGAGGACTCAATGTCAACCCGCAAAAGACTGAAATCTGTTTGTTTTCGAGAAAGAGGAAGATACCGGTGCATAGCTATCCCATCTTTCGGAATAAGACAATTAAGATTGATAGGAAGGTCAAATACCTAGGAATAGTACTTGATTGGAGACTATCCTAGAAGGACCACATTGAATGTAAAGTGGAGAAAGCTCAAAGAATATGGGCCCTCTGCAGAAGAGTGATTGGCTCAAAATGGGGCTTAAGCCCAAGGATGACACATTGGCTATATACGAGTGTACTGCGGCCTACAATTACGTACGCTTCGTTAGTGTGGTGGACATCCTTACAGAAGAAGGTGAATACAAAATCTCTTCAAAAGATTCAGAGACAGTGCTGCATTAGTACTTGCGGCGCCATGAGGACCACATCGACAATGGCCATTGAGAATATATTATCCATTTGGCCTATTGAGATACAGGTAAAATATGAAGCGGCCTTAGCTGCCACAAGATTAATGGCAATATATGAGTGGCTTATAAGAGAACATAAGACCAGATACCAAAGAATAACGGATATCTTACCGATGGAAAATATTACGGAATTAACATGTGATAAAATCCCGATGAGATATGAGAATATTAACTGCATCACCATTATACCGGAAGAGGCAGAATGGGATGAGATAATCAGGATGGGAAACACCCACGGAATCGATCTTTACACAGATGGTTCAAAGATTGGTGACCAAACTGGAATGAGCTTATACGATATAAGCCGAAATAGAAGCAAATACTCCCGTCTACCAGATCACAACACTATTTTTCAGGCTGAGATCATGGCGATTACGGAAGGAATTAAACGAATAGCGAAACTCCGATTCGTATCTTTACGGATAGCCAATCAGTGATTAAGACATTGAGAAAGGAGAAAGTTGAATCCCGGAACGTTCTGCAATGCAAGAGTGAGACTCATATGCAAATTGTGAACATCTGGGGATAATATGGATACCAAGCCATCACGGGCTGATCGGAAACGAGAAAGCCGGCAAATTATGCAAAATGGGAGCTCTTCTGAGTACTATAACTTTGGAGAACGCCAAACCCCTTAAACGATTTAAGGATGAACTTAAACGTTGGGCAATGGAGGAACATGTTAGAAAATGACAAAGCACTGATGTCGGTAAGGTGACAAGAACACTCTGGGGTGACCCAAATCTTGGGAAATCAAAGGAGATTCTGGGACTAAGTAGACCTACACTTGGGAAATTAACCGGTGTAATTACAGGTCATATGGAGTTGAGAACTCATCTAGCTCGCATGAGATTATCTGAGTAGACAACATGTAGAGCTTGCGAGGAAGAAGATGAGACTCTGGTACACTACCTCTGTCTTGCGTTTGGGCATATTAGGCGCGAAAATTTTACAGTGGATACTATGCCGAACTTGGAATACCTGGGGAACTCGAACTGCAGGTCCATAAGACGTTACATTGAGGGGACTGGGTTCTTGGACTAGTCCGTTATTTATGGAAAATTATGTTTATGGTTTTTGTTTGGGAATTCCGTTTTCCATATGGAGCGCACAACATGCCAACTGGGCATAAGTGCGTACGTGTCATGGGTTTGGGCTTTTATACCCCTCCTTTTCAACCTAACCTACCTTCTTTTCGGCTTGAGGTTTGTCATAAGGCTAGTATTCGTCCACCACATAATTCCTAATTTCTTGAATTATAAGGTTTTCTTTTGTTAAATGATTATCTACATCTTCCTCCAATACAAAAGTGTCTCTACGATTTGGATATCCGGAATTTTCGAATTTATTTAGAGCTGACCAATTTTTTTGGCATAGGTCCATTAATGCGGCAACTAGATATATTAAAATTAAAAAAACAATAATAAAAAAAAATAAATATAAAAAAAATGTTTTGGCTCAGCTGGGATTCGATGCCACGTTTACTCTAACCAGTATGTATGTCGTTGTTGTAATTGTGAAAAAAAACGAGGTGGTCGTGGTATTTTGCTCATATGTCAAAAAGTTATGGGGCGATTGTGCTGAATTAATAGCGATTCATTCCTGGATATTTCCAAGAGATTGTTACTATACACAGATCTGAGGAACATATAGTTGCTTCTAAAAGTTGATTTCAACCAACACACGGACAGATGGTCAGGGCTTAATCGACTCTTTTATTCATAAGCTTTCAGAAAATATATACTTTATGGGATCGGAAATGAAAATTGGAATGACCCTTGTGCACCAAAGGTGAAGGGTATAATAAAGTTGCACTGGTCATACATTTGGCCCGTCTAGGGGCATCTCAAGCGCTGCAGGTGCAAAATTTAAGACTACGGTTCTACGCGTATAAAAAAAACTAAGTTACAAAAAAAGAGGACGCCAGCATAAAAAATGTAGGACATTTGCCCAAAAAAAGAGGACACATTTAAAAAAAATTAAATTTGATAAAATTTACGACGCCATTTAAAATACAAAAACAAAATTTGTTTTTACGAATAAACTTTATTTACAAAAACACAAACTGAACATATCATTCTGATTTAATGGTTGAAAATAAAAACAACAAAAAAACAACAAAAATTCATTGCATTCATTAGGGAATGTACACTTTTAAAAATTTTATATATATTTTTCAACACTTCCAATTTGAGCCAATATATTACCATCGCATCTCTTCAAATATATGTAAAACTCTAGGCAATCCATATCAAAATTATATATCCTTACTATATTTTTTTTGTTCAAGACTTTCTTCTATATTTGGAAAACAAACTTAATGAAAAACACACAGCTGACAAGCCGATCTTTTTTAAAATAAAAGACAAGTTAAAATAGGCCACTTCGATAAATAGCGACAATTAAAGATAATAAAACTAATTTTGTACAAAGAGAAGTTTTAAAATTTTACTTTTTCAAAACTAATTGTACGAGCACCTAAATCTTTGTTTTTTACATTTTGTGTTAAATTTTAAATGTAAGAAAAAAACTTTAGAGAAGGTGCAAAAAGCCGGACAACCCCGGACATTTGCTAAAAAAAAGAAGTAGGACTGCCCCGGATTCCCTAAAAAAGAGGACGGTGTCCGGGGAAAAGAGGACGGATGGCATCCCTAGGCGTACCCGAATTATGTTAAAAAGCCAGGTGCCCGGCTTGTCTGTTTTTTCAACTAGCATAGTGTAATTATCAAATTTTGTACTATTGAATAATATTATAAAAGTTTCTTTTAAAAAATTTACCAAAATAAGGGACAATTTTTACCCCTTATACAAGTGAATTTGAAAAAAGAGCCGAATTCTTGTTAATATTTTTTCGCGGATTTCTTAATACAGTTAACATTTTTATACCCTTCACCTGTGGTGCACAAGGGTATATATATGTAGCTTTGTCATTCCGTTTGTAATTTCTACATTTTTCATTTCCGACCCCGTAAAGTACATATTTTCTGAAAGCTTATGAATAGAGGAGACGATTAAGCCCTGCCCGTCTGTCCGTGTGTTGGTTGAAATCAACTTTAAAAAGCAACCATATGTTCCTCAGATCTGTATATGGTATCAATCTATTGAAAATATCCGGGAATGAATCGCTATTGAAATTCAGCACAATCGCCCGATAACTTTCTGAGATATGGGCAAAAACCACGACCACCTCGTTTTTTTCACAATTACAACAACAACATGCATATATACTGGTTAGAGTAAACGTGGCTTCGAATCCCAGCTGAGCCAAAAATTTTTTTTTTATTTTATATATTATTTTAATATATTTATTTTTAATTTTTTTTTAAAATTTTCTTTTATACCCTTTACCTGTGGTGCACAAGGGTATATATAGCTTTGGCATTCCGTTTGTAATTTCTACAATTTTCATTTCCGACCCCATAAAGTATATATTTTCTGAAAGCTTATGAATAGAGGAGTCGATTAAGCCCTGACCGTCTGTCCGTCTGTCCGTGTGTTGGTTGAAATCAACTTTTAGAAGCAACTATATGTTCCTCAGATCTGTATATGGTATCAATCTCTTGCAAATATCCAGGAATGAATCGCTATTGAAATTCAGCACAATCGCCCCATAACTTTCTGAGATATGAGCAAAAAACCACGACCACCTCGTTTTTTTCACAATTACAACAACAACATACATATATACATACATGTAAAAAACATTCCAAACAAAAAAAATTACAAAAAAAAAAAATATTAAAAATAAGAAAAAAATAATAAAAAAAACTACAAAAAAAAATTTTTAAAAAAATTTAAAAAAAAATTTAAAAAAATTTTTTAAAAATTTTTCTAAAAAAATTTTTTAAAAAAATTTAAAAAAAATTAAAAAAAATATAAAAAACAAGTAACAGTGCTATATTCGGCCGTGCCGAATCTTATATACCCTTCACAACGTGTAGACATGCAATAACAATTGTTTGTATCACCATTCATCCCATATAAAATACGTGCATACGTACACGTTAGAATAAATGTGGCATCGAATCCCAGCTGAGCCAAAAAAATTTTATTTTATTTTATTTAATATATTATTTATATTTTATTATTTTTTTTACATTTTTTTTAAATTTTTTTAAAAAATTTTTTTAGAAAAATTTTTAAAAAATTTTTTTAAAAATTTTTTTTAAATTTTTTTAAAATTTTTTTTTGTAGTTTTTTTTATTATTTTTTTCTTATTTTTAATATTTTTTTTTTTTTGTAATTTTTTTTGTTTGGTATGTTTTTTACATGTATGTATGTATGTATGTTGTTGTTGTAA
Source organism: Phyto melanocephala (assembly GCA_941918925.1). NCBI lineage: Eukaryota > Metazoa > Arthropoda > Insecta > Diptera > Rhinophoridae > Phyto > Phyto melanocephala. The sequence goes on from OW799238.1 coordinate 18,341,569, forward strand.
TTGTGAAAAAAAACGAGGTGGTCGTGGTTTTTTGCTCATATCTCAGAAAGTTATGGGACGATTCTGCTGAATTTCAATAGCGATTCATTCCTGGATATTTCCAAGAGATTGATACCATATACAGATCTGAGGAACATATAGTTGCTTCTAAAAGTTGATTTCAACCAACACACGGACAGACGGACAGACGGATAGACGGACAGACGGACAGACGGTCAGGGCTTAATCGACTCCTCTATTCATAAGCTTTCAGAAAATATATACTTTATGGGGTCGGAAATGAAAATTGTAGAAATTACAAACGGAATGACAAAGCTATATATACCCTTGTGCACCACAGGTGAAGGGTATAAAAATAATATAATATAAATAATATATTAAATAAAATAAAAAAAAATTTTTTTGGCTCAGCTGGGATTCGATGCCACATTTATTCTAACATGTACGTATGCACGTATTTTATATGGGATGAATGGTGATACAAACAATTGTTATTGCATGACTACACGTTGTGAAGGGTATATAAGATTCGGCACGGCCGAATATAGCACTGTTACTTGTTTTAATTTTTTTTGTAATTTTTTTTGTTGTTTTTTTAATATATATTTTTTTTTAATTTTTTTTTAAAACATACATACGTAAACTTAATTTATAATTTTACAATGGTTTTTTATATGTATGTTTTTACATGTATATACGTATTTTATATGGGATGAATGGTGATACAAACAATTGTTATTGCATGACCACACGTTGTGAAGGCTACATAAGATTCGGCACTGCCGAATATAGCACTGTTACTTGTTTTTCCTAGCTTTATGTGTTTGGAAGTTACATGGGGTGCCAGAAAAGTATCAAATTATAGTTTTTACCAGTTTTTTCCCCTTAGGGGTTGAAAATTTAAAAAAAGGACAGACACCTGTCAGCTTATTTTTTGTGCAAATTACAATACTTTTTCAATTTAATTTGTATCATTTTTAGTTTAGCAGATATAAAACTTTACCCGTTTTTACTCCCTTAAAATACGAATTTCCAAAAATCCCTTCTTAGTGGAGCTATGCATTGAAAGAAGAACCGATTGTCCGAATTTAATGTCTCTTGCTCTTTGCATTTGGGCTGTGCGATGATGAATCAGTCAGTCACGTTACTTTTTTATATATATAGATAATATAATTCAAGTTGCATAGAAATACAATACTTGTTATTTAAACATACCTTAATTAACAATTACACAGCCCGACAAAATTAAAAAAGATTTTTGCTTCTTTCAATTAATCAACTGATTGGTGCGCTGAATTCAAATTTGTAATCGGTTTATCTCTATCAGCTCTAGTTTACATTATATTAGCTTTTTTATACCCTCCACTGTAAGTGAGGAGGGTATATATCAGTTTGTCATTCCGTTTTTTCCGAAAATATTATTTTTTTGTGTAATTGCTAGCTCATTAACGGGAATTTTATTTGTGTAATATTATTCAGAACTCTATTTTTTCTTTTTGCACTCCAATTACATATCGGAAGTTAGTTGCTTGTAAGAAGTGGTTTATTGCATTTGGCAAAGTTTATAAAAAAGTGTTGATCTAAATAGAAAGACTTCCAATAGAAGATGTTGTAAAAATAACGCTGACACATTTTGTTATATTTGTGGAGAATACACCTTTAAATAAAACATAAAACGTCTTTCGGAATGTGTTAAAAAATCGTATTTAGGTTACTTTGGAGTTGATCTTGGTGACCAAGATAAAAGCTGGGCTCCACACATTGTGTGCAATACTTGCTGTGTAAATTTGCGACAGTGGACTCAAGGAAAACGAAATAGGCTTAAGTTTGGTGTGCCGATGGTTTGGAGAGAGCCCAGAAATCATTTGGACGACTGTTACTTCTGTTTAGTGAGTAGTGCTGGTAATTATAGGAAAAATCAAAATAAATGGCAGTATTCCAATTTACCGTCAGCGCGCCGTCCAATTCCCCATTCCGAAGATGTTCCCATTCCAAAACTGAATGATTCTTTAGAGCTGAGTTTGGAGTGTGAACATAATACCGCTAATGATCTAACTGATTGCGACAGTGTTTTCGAAGACACAGAAACTATTCCTCAACGTTTTAATCAATGCGAGTTGAATAGCTTAATTCGAGATTTGGCCTTATCAAAAGAAGCGTCTGAAGTGTTAGCTTCGAGGTTAAATGATAAGAATTTGTTAGAACGTGGAACAAGAATAACTTATTACCGCACTAGGGATAAAGGTTTTTTAAAATTTTTTACTAAGGAAGACAATCTGGTGTTTTGTAATAATGTAAATGGTCTTATGCAGGAAATGGGGCTATCCAAGTATCTACCTAACGATTGGCGCCTCTTCGTGGACTGTTTCAAGAGAAGTTTTAAGTGCGTCTTATTGCGCAATGGCAATGTGTATGCATCAATTCCAACTGCGCACTCCACAACAATAAAAGAAGAATATAACAACATTTGCATTAGTGATGCAAAAGATAAAATACCAAGACCACCAATGGATCTTTTGTGTTGATCTTAAAATGGTAAATTTTCTACTTTCTTATACTAAGTACCCTTGCTTTTTGTGTCTCTGGGATAGCAGATCCAAGCAACAACATTGGCGGCAAAAATATTGACCTACGAGAGAAAAAATTATTGTTGACGATAAAAATATTCTAAATGAAGCTTTAATTGCACGTGAAAATATCGTCCTACCACCGTTGCACATCAAATAAGGACTCATGAAGCAGTTTGTTAAGGCTCTGAATCACGATGGGAAATGTTTTGCATATATTTGCAGCAAAATGCATAATCTAAGCAGAGATAAGATTATAACAGGAGTTTTTGACGGTCCCCAAATAAGGCAGTTAATGAATGACAACGATTTTGATCATCATTCGTGCAAGTTATAAAAAATTTCTTGGGAAATAATAAAGCTCCAAATTATGTTCAATTAGTGGAGAATATGCTGGATAAGTTCAGAGACCTTGACTGCAACATGAGTATTAAAATCCATTATTTGCAGTCACTTGAACCGATTTCCCGAAAATTTGGGAAATTTCAGCGAAGAACAAGGAGAAAGGTTTCACCAAGATATCATCAAACTTATGGAGAATCGGTACCAGGGAAGGTGGGATACACATATGATGGCAGACTACTGTTGGAATTTGCAAAGAGACTCTAATCCGGCTGTTCATTCCAGATTGTGTCTTAAAAGAAGCTTTACATCCTGTAACTAGAATTATATTATGTTTTTAATGCTTTGTGAGAATTTTTTTTTATTTTAATAAATCTGTATGAAACAGTTTTACTTCTTTTTTTTTAATTCCTATGGAAAAGTTTTACTTTTTAAATACTTAAAAAAAAGCTATATCATGAAAACTAGAGCTGATTACAGATTTGAATTCAGCGCACCCAAATTAACTAGAATCAGTTGATAAATTCAAAGAAGCAAATTGAGTGTTGGCCTGTGTTATCATTCTGTTATAAATATATAATTAATTTCTGTTATATTAGAATAATATACTTAGTTATTTTGAATTTTAAAGAAATGTACATAATAAGTTTAATTAAAGCCGAATTTTGTTGATCTATTGTTATTTTACAATAAAAATTTAATTCTTAAATTATTTTTGTTAAAATGAAGTTTTAAATTGTGAGTTCATAGGTACGAAAGGTGAAGTTATAGGTAAAGGGATGGTTACCCTACGTTGCCACAAGCAAGTATTTACTTGCAAGTAGTGTATACGTATTACTAACGAAAATCAGGAGAAATGCCAAAAAAAACACAAAAATTTTTTGAGTGGCTACACAGCACAGTGCAAGTTCATTTTTTAAATGTCGTCAACAAATAAACTTCAAACAAATTTAAAACAAATGGCGGTGCATCAATTGGTAATTAAGTGTTGTCAATGGCCACTATTGAACGTTACCTTTAGACATATAACTTTTTAAATACTTTTTTTTATTAAAAATTGATATTTATATTAAAAATTACATTTTAAATGAATATTTATAATTTTTCTTAATATTCTTCATATACATATATACATATTTATTAAAAAAAACTAGCTGAATTATTTATCACAACTGTATGATATATTAGTGAGTTAACAAAAAACTCAGTGTTAGACAACACTGTTTTTCGGCTTGTCACTTTACTTGCCGTAACTGTAAAAATTTTACTTGCTTAAAAATTTCTTCGCAAGCTGAGTCGCAGGTTGTCAAAGTGTAGTTGTGTTAGTAAAAAAGTGTTAGTGTATTGTTTTTTTTTCACTTGCACTTGCATGTGGCAACGGTAGGTTAACTAATTTTGTTTATATGTTAGTGATGTGCTAAAACACATCTTTTCATTGTCAGATTGGCGGGTGGGCGTTGACCAGTGTTGCAAATAGTACCTCATACTACACTTCAACCCAAATCATAAAACCAGTATTCAATAAAAACAAAACCATTACAAGGTACGACTAAAAATAACACCTAAGTTCTGAAACTACCATTAAGATTGAAATTTATTTCATCACTTATTTGAGTTTGTCTCACAATAAAACAATTTGACTTGTCTAAATTAAAACAAAATCCAATCACAGAAGCCCAGTACGAAATATTGTATCTTGTTTATTCACCACTGAACTAATTGATCCTTTTATCATAATAACCAATGAATTGACCTGTTTCTTTATATAATATTTTTTTTAAATTTCTAAAAAAATCCAAAGATTTACAAACTCTGTGATAAAATAAAATACCTGAATTAATTTAAAATAAAACTGTAAAATGTTTTTTTATTGTAATCATCCTACATAAGCATCATAGCATACCACCATGTCAGCGAAAATAAGGTAAGTGGCAAAAAGATCCGTTATGTTGTTAAAATGTCAATGAAACTAAGAGCATCATTTATATTGGATAAAATACTGATTACATTACGAATTTCAAGGTCATACTAAAACCTAAAGCGAAAATAATTAAAAAACTTCTCTCGTAAAATCTGTGGTTTTCATGGGCAACCACGTGTCTTAAAATCAAAATTTTCAGGAGAGCAACAAAACCGTTTTAGTGCTGAACGATTTTTGAATATATATATATATATAGAAGTTACGTTGTTATGCATTTTGTATAATCGGAATGGGTCCATCTTATTTGAGAATTTTTTTAAACCAAGTAACGGCTGTCTTAAACCAAGCAAGCAATATGGTATTATTAACTCAAAATCGTATAAAATGAACATACGCGGTTGCCCATGAAAACCACAGAAATAAGCTTTTAGGCACTTACAATATTTCGGCGCTAATAAATCGATATACATATATGTACATATTTCCATTAAATTAACTACAATTAATTTGTAAAACTAAATACTAATCTTAATAAATTTTATGTTATTCTATGTTTTTTACATAAGTTAATGCTAAAATGTGCTGCTTTGTTAATAAAATCATTTTTTGTTGTCATATAGAACCCCTCATTGGTTCTATAGAAAACTTATAGGTAAACTATGACCTAATTATATGGATAAGCGATATGTAAAGAAACAGGTAAATAAATTGTAAAGAAAACAAGTAAGAGCACTATATTCGACCGTGCCGAATCTTTTATACCCACCACCAATTTTCCGTACTTTTATAGCTAGGGTTTTTTCCCGTTATTTTTTGTTTCACGGAAATGCGAGATTTATTTTTTAATTTCCCGGGATACCGCAGCAAAACAAATAAAAAATAATTTTTTTTTTAATTAATAAAAAAGTTTTTATTAAAAAGCATAAAATAGTTTATAATGTAAAAGAAACACTTCAAAACTATAAAAACTAATAAAGAAACTTGAATTCAAAATATAAATTGAGTAAAATTATTTTTTATTGAAAAAAATATATTATTATCTAGATACGAGATTAAATATGAGCACAAAAAACAAACAAAAAAAATCATTAGAATTGAATTAGAATGTAAATATAACGCAAAAATTTTTAGTGACTTAGAAAAAATCTTTTAATCTACTCAAAGCGTTTATTGACTGCTCAGAGTGTCTATTTCTGATTTTATTAACAAATTGCCCTGTTACAGAAAACACTCGTTCACTTTATATCGATGTTGGACGAATAGTTAAAAGTGAATTAACAATAAACAAAAAAAAAACAATATTTTGAGTTTTTTGACCACTCTCCTCAAAAAATTTTAACACTTTCTTTATAGAAATTTTTAATTGGGCTGAGTTTTTTTTTAATTTTTTAGCACATTGCCTCAAAAAGCATATCAAATTATTTGTAAAAATATTTTAAAATTTAAAGTTAAAAAAAACCTTGCAGAAAAAAACTTTATGAAAAAGATGTTTTTTTTTTGTTTTTGTTTGGCAGAGGTACGAAACCAAATAGCCAGGGTATTTCACGTTAGTTCCGGCTCCGTAAATCGACCTATACCTCTGAATAGGAAGTCGGAGACACTTTAACAATAATTAAAGTTGAGTTTTATGGTTCTCCTCCAGTTAAAAAACGTTGGTTCAGTCACCGCAAGTCGACCTATACCTTTGTATAGGAAGACGGAGACATCTGAACAATTAATTATACTGAGTTTTATGAAACTCCTCCAGTTAGAAAAAATTGAGTTTAGTTGGAACTCCTCCAGTTAAAAAAATGAGTTTAGTTGGTACTTCTCCAGTTAATCCAATTAAAATATATGCACACGGTTAATTGTAGAATAGTCTGGAAACTGTATTCAAAGCACAGTTACGCGACGCCACACAATTAACCACTCGAGAGTGAGACGCAAAACTCTTGAAGCCGGATGAAAAGGACGTCCTGATTGCCCTTAAGAGATAATGGCAATGACGCGCGATCTCTTGACCCGACCAGAGCTGTAATACGACTGAAAAAGATATGTTACAATATAAACATCTGCTTTCGAATCGTAGCTACCTTTTTCATTTTCCGGGATCCTGAAAAATAAGTTCGGGAATACGGGAAGATTAAATAACTCAAATTCCCTTGTAAAACCCCATTTTTAGCACAAAATGTATTATTTTGTTTTTAACAGTAATTGCTATAGAATAATCCCTTTATACTAAAATATGTATCATAATAATAATAATAATAATTAATAACAAAAAGGTTATCATTTTTGTTTGCAAAATATTTGAGTGCTAAGAATCCTGTCAAGCCGGAGGTGTTATTTTTAATAACAAAAAGTTAATAATTTTTGTTTGAAAAATATTTGAGTGCTTAGAATCCTGTCAAGCCGGAGGTGGTATTTTTAATTTTTGTATTTAAAGGGGAAATGGAATCCATAGCAGTGGCTTTATTGGTGGAAGAAGAGAATAACGTGACCCAGAATACAGAAGTAAGGCTTGAAAAGCGGAGACTGAGGGACAGCTGCAATCCATTCGAGATGAGTGATCAGTTGTAAGAAATTATATTTAATAAAATAAATTTTATTTAATTTTTTAATTTAACTTTTTCAGGTTCAAAAAGAATTTTCGTTCAAACAAAGACGCGTTTAAATATGTTTTAGAAACATTTGCACAAGAAGCATGGCCCTGTTCGTTAAAATCTTCGTCTCCGCTTAACCATGTTGTGGCGGCTTTAAGATTCTTTGCCAAAGGAGGTTATCAACATGGAGTTGGCGCGGATCATAATGTTGGGATGGCTCAATCGACAGTGTCAAAATCACTATCGTGTTTTCTCGATATTATGCAGACAAAGCTTTACCGTCAGTGGATACAATTTGATGAAAGTGTGGAGGAAAAGATGCAAGCTAAACAAGAATTTTATGCGAAGGCCTGCTTCCCAGGTGTCATCATGTGTGTTGATGGAACACATATAAAGATTATAAAACCATCAGAAGAGGAGTTCCTTTATTTTTTAGTATTAATGCTATGGTGGTAAGCGTTTTGTTTTTTTTTAATGATTATAATGCTCTTAAATTAAATTAATTTTTGTAGGTGTGCGATAACAAAATGCGCATAAGGTTTATTGATGCAAGATATCCCGGCTGCAACCACGATTCGCATATATGGAACTTAAGTAAAGCGAAAACTCATTTAGAACGAAAATATCGTGAAGGAGAGAGACACACTTGGCTATAAGGTATTTATTTGTAAAAATATACATATGTAATAATTCAATAAATGAATCGTATTATTAACAGGTGATGCAGGTTATCCACTGGAACCTTAGCTTATGACACCATACCGATCACCAATTGCAGGAAGCCAGGAAAGTAATTATAACATTCGGCATTCAAAAACGAGGAACATAGTTGAGAGAACTATTGGAGTTTTAAAAAACCGATTTCGTTGTTTATTGGGTGCTAGAGAACTTCATTATTCCCCACAGAAAGTCAGCCAAATTATAAATTTTGTTTGTGCTCTACACAACATTTGTATACACTACCGGATGGATGATTTGGACATTAACGAAATTCAATTTGATAGTTCACAAGAAGATAGCGAAGAAGAAAACATAGATCCTAATTATTTATCTATAGCACAAAGTATTCGGGATAAAATTCTTTCCACTTTTTAAAGATCATTAACCGTCTCACCTAAACGCATTAATAAAAACACTTTTTTGCTTCTTAATTTTTGTATTTTATTTTTATTAGTTTACACAGTAAATAAATTCATTTTATATTTAATAAAAAATAAATTGTGTTCAGTTCTTTTGTATGTTTGGTATAATTAGAATAAAAAACAAGTAACAGTGCTATATTCGGCCGTGCCGAATCTTATATACCCTTCACAACGTGTAATCATGCAATAACAATTGTTTGTATCGCCATTCATCTCATATAAAATACGTACATATGTATGTATATACTGGTTAGAATAAATGTGGCATCGAATCCCAGCTGAGCCAAAAAAAAATTATTTTATTTAATATATTATTTATATTTTATTATTTTTTTTTATATTTTTTTTAATTTTTTTAAAAAAAATTTTTATATTTTTTTTTTTAATTTTTTTTTTTTTTGGTATGTTTTTTACATATATGTATATTGTTGTTGTAATTGTGTAAAAAAACGAGGTGGTCGTGGTTTTTTGCTCATATCTCAGAAAGTTGTGGGGCGATTGTGCTGAATTTCAATAGCCTGAATTTCATTCCAGGATATTTCCAAGAGATTGATACCATACACAGATCTGAGGAACATATAATTGCTTCTAAAAGTTGATTTCAACCAACACATGGACAGACGGTCAGGGCTTAATCGACTCCCCTATTCATAAGCTTTCAGAAAATATATACTTTATGGGGTCGGAAATGAAAATTGTAGAAATTACAAACGGAATGACAAAGCTATATACTTATACCCTTGTGCACCACAGGTCGCAATTCAATTGCTGACACATTTCCATTTAAATTAAAATTCACAAATTTAATTTTAACAATATTTACTTAAAGTGCTCACGTTGCATTCAAGGTTATGATTGCTGTTCGACAGTTATTAAGTTTTTATAAGTTACAATATTAAGTTTTTCGTAGTAAAATTAATTAAATAATAACAATAAGTCCGAATAAGAAGATGTAGTCTTCCGGAAAATAAAACAATTAGTTAAAAAAAATTTTTATTAATAAGAGGATAAAGAAGACATAGTCTTCTCCTTTGAATAAATAAATATAATCTTTTTTTTAAATAAAATAAAAAAGAAATTTATTTACTTATACAACTAGGATAGTACAAACACTGAAACTCAAAACTTGTTGGTTATCCAGCCACTTTAAAACGGAAGCGGAAAAAAAATAAAAAGCCTGCTAGGTGATGGCATCGTACAACAATCCCAGACAGGTACCCAATACCTAAAATTAATGACGTAATATCACAGCAGCAAATATTTAAATGTCCTTGATCTTAAGAGTGGTTTTCACAAAATTCCCCAAAAAAAAAATCAGATTACGAAAAAACTACGAACGAAGTAGAGTTTTTAGGGTTTATAACTTCATCAGAAGGCATAAAAACCAACAGAAAGAAAAGAAAGCTATTAAAGATTTGCGATCGTTCCTTGGTTTATCAAGTTAATACCGTAGGTTTAGAAGGGAATATGCAAAACTGACGAAACCACTAACACAAATTTTGAGAGGGGAAGAAGTTGGTATTTCAAAAAAGAAATCAGCACAAAGGCAAATCCTTAGTCTACCGCAATTTGAGGCTTTTCCCCCTGATCTGTATCTTAACATCCTCAGCGTAACAGATAGGTTTGAAACCCTCGTTCGATAGAATTTTGAGTAGACTAAGGATAAGATACCTCTCTGCGGGGTTTTTATACCCGCCACCAAATGGTGGGGGCATATTTATTTTGTCATCGAAATATTCATTTTAGACCCCATTAAGTATATATATTCAGAAACGGGGTTTGATTTTATGACGATCTAACTATGTCCGTCCGTCTGTTGAATGCACGATAGAGGTCGCACCGAAAAAGCTAGGGGACTAAAATTTTGCTAGAATCTTTCTTATACACAAGGTTTGTTTGGTATTGAAAATGGGCTAAATCGGAATATAAGAAAGAGAGTTATAGCTCGTAATGCAAGAGTAGGTCGAAAAACTCGTGTCCTTCCAACATCGAATAAAATTGAATTGTGTCCAAACGCATTAACGTAGTCATGAAACTATGAATATATATTTCTTAAGTAAAGCTAATATTTTGGCCTGAAAATTGCTTAAATCTATGCATTAGAAAAGGAGTTAGAGATCAAAATGTACGAAAATTTATACCGCACAGTGTATTTTTCGGTATTTTTAAAATTGAAAACCTAATAAAACTAACAAAATTAGATGTACAATTCTGAAATTTTGCAAAAATTGCTGTTTGGTCAAAGGCTTTGTTCTAACGGAAAATAAATGTGAAACGTCCACTTTTACGCCCAACTAATATAACGTTTTATCTCAAATTCATATAATTTCTCTATGAATAAAGTTTTTGGAATACTATATTGAAGGAAGGACTATATTAAAATATATAAGTTATACTTATTATTTAGCAGAAACAACTTCGACACGCATACTATAACGCCCGTAACTGTTATTACTTTTATCGTAAAAGTCAAGAAAATAAAATTAATTTTTAACTTTTATTTTTTAATGCAGAAATAAAAGTTACTTCTTAACTTTTATTTTTTAAGGCAAAAATTAAGTAATTTTTGACTTTTATTATTTTATTCAAAAAATTAAAATATTTTAAGGCAAATAAGCTAGTTTTATTGTCTCCAATTTATCGGTAATAATAATTGATGTATATTACAGAGTCTATAAAAATTATTGTTATTATTATTATATTTGTTCAGCTGTTTACTTTTACCATCAAAATTGAGTTTTCTTCAGATAAATTATATCTCAAGTCCCCCAAAATCAATTTGAGTGCTGAAAATTACCTTTCTACACTGACTTGAGTTGCGGGTACCGAATGTACAATAAGTGCTAGTTTGTGCAGCCATGGAAATATGTATACTGAACGAATTAACATTGATGCAGTTATTACAAAAATAACACCATGCTAGTTGTAGTAACAGACAAGCCGGGCACCTGGCGTTTTAACATAATTCAGGTACGCTGAATCCAGTGGTGCCCGCGGTTTTTAAAATTGGCTCTGGTTTTCGAGATATACCGTTATTTCGAAAATGGAGGAGGTTGCACAACATATGTTCGCGTAACTCAAAAACGCTTTAGCTTATTGAAAAAACCGAAATTCCGCAATAAAATTTCCTTTAAGAAAAGTAAAACTTCTTTCTAATATCTGCAGTCGTTTTAGAAACATAATTTTTTTTTTTGAAAAAAAATTAATTTTTTTATCAAAATTTCGAAATTTTTGTTTTTTAAAAATTCATAAAAAATCATATAAAAAATGAAGCTGATAACAAAACAAGCCATAAATCTTTAAAATCTGTTGGCAACTTTTGATTTTATTCACAAAAGTCGACAAATTTTAATTAATTTAAGAATTTCATAAAACGCAATATTTGTATGGGAGCCCCCCTAAGAAGTGAAGTTACCGATTAAAAAATTCTTAGAATTAAGAAATAAAGTCATAAATGCTTACATCTTTGTATTTTATTGTGCTTACAAAACCACACAAATCGGTCTTTTATTGTGCAGTCAAAACCGCACTTAAATAACATATTCTATTGTTATACCTGGAACAGGTAGAAATATTATTCGTCCTGTTTTTTTTTTTACAAAACATGGTCATGAAGGTCTCGACAGGTACATTGATTAAAACAATTACAGTATAAACAAGTAAGAGCGCTATATTCGGCCGTGCCGAATCTTATATACCCTTTACAGCGTGTAGTCATGCAATAACAGTGGTTTGTGTCACCATTCATCCCATATGAAATACGTACATACATATAAAAACATACATATATAAAAACGTCCCATTGAAAAATTATAAATTCACGTATGTATGTTAAAAAAAAACAAAAAATTTAAAAAAAAAAAAAAAAAAAAAATTTAAAAAAAATTAAAAAAAAAAAAAATTATTATGTATATAATATATATTAAACCATAAAAAAATTAAAAAAAAAATTTTTTAAAAAAATAATAAAAATATAAATAATATATATATTAAATAAAAAAAAAAAAAATTAAAAAAAATAATTTTTGGCTCAGCTGGGATTCGATGCCACGTTTTCTCTAACCAGTATACACGTTTGTATGTATGTATGTTGTTGTTGTAATGTTGTTTTTGTGAAAAAAAATCGAGGTGGTCGTGGGTTTTTGTTCATATCTCAGTTGTTTATGTACCGATGTTTCTGATTTTCAATACCGATCTACTCCCGAATATTTCTGATATTTTAATACCTTACCCGGGTCCAACCTATGTCGGGGGGCTTCAAAAAGTTGATTTCAACATACACACGAACAGACTGACAGAGCTTAATCGACTCCCCTATTCATAAGCTTTCAGAAAATATATACTTTATGGGGTCGGAAATGAAAATTGTAGAAATTTCACACGGAATGACAAACCTATATATACCATTTTTCACTGTGTGAAGGGTATAATAAGAGTTCCTCAACCCCTTCATTGTCATACGGAAAATGCTTGCGAAAGTGATTAGTGAAGTTAAAAGCCTTTGAAAGTCTTGAATCCAATCAGTTATATTGAAATATCTAAGATGGAGGCATGTAAAAAGCTTAATTACTTTTGTTATGTGTGTGGGAAATATAAAAATATGCCAAGTCGCCGTAAAATCACTACTGAAACAAGTACCTAGTATGAATCATATTTTTCTTTAAGTGTTATATATGGTAAGAGTTGGACACCATCAATAGTGTGTACACACTGCATTTACCATTTAAATAAGTGGGGAAAAAAGGAGATGCCATGCCATTTGGTGTTCCAATGATTTGGGGAGCTCCCAAGATCGTCTGGGTATAATGGTACGGCGTCTAAAGAACAGAGCATTCTCTTGACAAAAGAGTTAAAACGAGCTAATGTTTTAGCACCAGGTCCAAAAATATACGGGGCTATCAATCACCATAGACGATTTACGACTTTTTTTAAATCTATTGAGAATAATTCTATCGCGTATTGTACTGACATCCGCGGCTTGGTTTTAACAATGCAAAATGAAAATAATCCTGGAGATTGGCACTTATTTATTGATTCTTCCAAAAGTAGCTTAAAAGCAGTTTTGCTACATGTCACTAATTTAAAAAGTCCTATTCCGATAACACTTAGCACAAATACTAAAGAGACATACGCATCAATGAAAAAATAATACAGTTAATTAAATATGAAGACCACAAGTGGAAAATATGCGCAGATTTAAAAGTGGTAGCGCTTTTAAGAGGCATGCAATTGGGCTATACTAAAAATATGTGCTTCATGTGCGTATGGAATACGCTTTTCGATGGCGACCAGGGTATCAATTCTCGTTCTATGAAGCTATGAAATGAAAACTTTTTGTGTGTAATATCATATGGTGCCACCATACCCTTTGCTATACAAAAACTTTTTCATTTCACAGTATCACAGAACGAGAATTGAACCCCAGTACAATACACGGTATTGGGCTTTACACGAGGAAAGCAGATTGCATAGAAACAATGTTATTGAATTACCAATTGTGCCGATGGAAAAGATTTTGCTTTCTCCACTCCACATCAAACTGGGTATTGTAAAAAATTTTATGAAAGCATTGAGCCCAGATGGTGTTGCTTTTACCGAATTGCACCGAATTTTTCCACGACTAAGCGGCATGAAGGTAAAAGAAGTTATGAACTCTAACTACTTTATTAAATTAGATTAATATTTCATATCATAATGTTAAAAACTTAAATGTTACAATGTCATTGAAAATACATTTTTTGCATTACCATGCCGAAAAATTTAATGAACAATCACCAGCCGAGTCTTATGAACATGGCGAGAGATTTCACCAAGTAACAGCCAGCCTCGAACACTGGTACAGCGGCAAACAACTTGATTCGCTATTAGGGGATATTTGTTGGAATCTGCAGGAGGAAGAAGAATAAATTTCTAAATAAAAACTTCAACTTTAGCTACTTAACAACAAAAATTTTTTAGTTTGGTTTTATAAAAAATTACATCTTTTCTGAAAAAATCAAAAGTTGTAGACAGACTTTGATCACTAATAGCTTATTTTGTTTGGAACTTTGTTTTTTATACGCGTAGAACTCTAGCCTTAAATTTTGCACCTGCAGCGCCTGAGATACCCCTAGACGGGCCAAATGACCAGCGCAACTTTATTTTTCATTCCCATCATTTGTTTCTAAGGCCTAGGATTCACTCCTAGGGGGATAAAATGTATGACCGACCTCCAATGGTTTTTGTTCTTAACATTTTCTCAAATTATACTTTCCCTTTATCATCATCCCTTAGGGGGGTTGCGTTTTATGAAATTCTTAAATTAACTAAAATTTGTCGATTTTTGTGAATAGAATCAAAAGTTGCTAACAGATTTTGAAGATTTGTGGCTTGTTTTGTTTGCTTGCTTCGTTTTTTATATGTCTGCAAAAAATTAGAAGCCTAGTTGCATTTTTGATTTTTTATGAATTTTTAAAAAACAAAAATTTCGAAATTTTGATAAAAATTTATTTTTTTTTTTTTTAAAAAAATTATGTTTCTAAAACGAAAGAAAGAGAAAGAAGTTTTACTTTTCTTAAAGGAAATTTTATTGTGGAATTTCGGTTTTTTAAGTTTTTTTCAATAAGCTAAAGCGTTTTGAGTTACGCGAACATATGTTGTGCAACCTCCTCCATTTTCGAAATAACGGTATATCTCAAAAACCAGAGCCAATCTTAAAAAACCGCGTGCACCACTGAATTCAGCGTACCCGAATTATGTTAAAACGCCAGGTGCCCAGCTTGTCACAAAAAAAGTCTAAATTTCTTGCAGTGTAATTATTAATAACAAAATAAGAGAATTATGTTTTTCAATGCTCTTGAAATTGTGACAACAGATGTTTTATCATTTATAGCATTGAAAGCAATAAAACTAGCGTATTACTATGCAATATTTAATTCATGACTTATTTTTTCCTTAAAATATTAAAAGTTAAAAAATAACTTTTATTTTTTGACTAAGATAATAAAAGTTAAAAATACTTTTAATATTTGCCTTAAAAAATAAAAGTTAAAATTAAAAGTTATTTTTTTTACTTTTATCAAAAAAGGCACAAATTTAAAAGTCATAGAAAAATTTGCATGTACATCACCAATGTATCATAATGATAAGAACCAAAATTTTCTACGATTTTATGTGTGCTTTTTTGATGTAAATTTTTAAAAATTACAGTTATTTTCTGTTCCTGTTATATACTGTTAATGAAATTTAAAAGCTCATAAAAATTACAAAATTAGAGGTATGATGATGAAATTTGCCACATATCGTCGTTCGCAAATTATTGTGTTCTATATGTATAGGTTTTATGTGTCACATAGAACACAATAATTTACGAACGACGATATGTATATCCTTCTAGTCAATGTAATTGAAAATTTAGGTGATACGCCCACTTTAACGCCGGTTTATCTTAAATTCATATAATTTCTCTATGAGCAAAGTTTTTGGAAGAATAAAGGACTATATAGAAATATCTCAGTTTTATTTATTATCAAAAACTACATTGAAACGCCTACTTTAACGCCCACATTCATTAAGACTTAATTTACGAAAACATTTTACTAGCATATCGAAGTTATACAAAGAAAGTGATACATATTTTAGTAAAAAGAAATTATTCTATAGTGATACCTTTTAAAAACAAAATAATACATTTCGTGCCATAAATAGGGTTTTTTCCCTTTATAAAATTTTTTTTTTCTTTTTTATACAAATTTTTTTTTCAGGGTTTTTTTTTTTAAATTTAAAAATAAATTTCGCATTCCCGTGAAACAAAAAATTGTGGATTCGATAAATAAACACAAAACAAGACTGCCGTTGATCCAAATTTTCATTTTCGAATTTTGTTGAGCGATAGAGCGTAATTTTTTTTGAATGGATACATATGTACGTCAATAAACAAAACTACTCTATTTAGTGTGATGATAATCCTCAAGTGCATATTGCGATACCATTACATCCAGAAAAACTGACTATTTGGTGTGATTTATAGCGCTGGTGGAATCATTGATCCGATCTTCTTTAAAAAGATGCTGGTCAGAACCAAAGCGAATTTACATATGGTAGTGGTAATTCAACCGGCTGAAAGTGTGAAAAACCAGCTGATTCAAATAAAGGATAAAATTTAGGCGAATTTCGTTAAATTAAATTATAAACAACTTTAGACAACAAGTAACAAGGGAATAATAAATGCTGAATATTTTTTATTAAAATTATTATTAGAAATATATAATATACCTACTTACTTTATAAATAGGTTTGTATATTTAATAAAAACTATGTTTTTCAAATAAAGTTTTTGTAATATTTTAACTTTGTTATAGGCGTGGGAAGTGGTTTACAGCAACATTCCCAACGATCATAACAATATTGGCAACAAGTAAAATAAATATGAATTTATTATATCGTCGACAACTTGAACTGCCTCTTTGTCGCATTTGTTTTTCATGCCATTCTTTGGGTAATACTACCGTTCTTCACAGACCACATATGTGGATAAAATTGTTTCACAATCATATTACTAGCTATGGACCACCATCTATATTTCTTTGTCGTGGCACGGTTTTGAAAACTCTGTCGTCACGTATATTCATAAGCGAAGGCAAGCTACTGGTCAATATTTTGCATTTCGATGGGTATGTGATTAATAGTGAAAATTTTCGTAACCTTAATGATCAACTTAAATGATTGCGCACTTTTGCAAGGCTAAGCCATAAATGCTGTCAGTGATATACGTTACGAAGTATTTCCTTTCAATACAAAAGATAAAAAACAAAATAGATAGTCCAACTATTTATAAGGCGGTGCAAAAGCTACAGGAATATTTAGATCAAAATCCTAATGAAGTATTTGAAGGTTAATTCCATATAGCAGATGTAAGATGTAAGAAGCTCTGTGGATTTCCTGGAATTCTACTTAATTATTTTATACTTTTTTCTAATCCTAAAACTTATGTCAGTGTTAAAAATTTTTATTTTTACATGATTGAATAAGCTTCTTTTTGTTTTAGTAGGGAACAAAACAGGTGGGTTGATTTCAATCGTTCTAAATAAATCCAGCAGTTGGTTGTGGTGCATTTACTCTTAAATTTATTCAGCTTTAATGCCATTAAATGGTAGTCATATTTTATGTTTTGTTAACACTATACTGACAACTTCTAGTTTTCCCTTATGGAAGATTGCTAAATTAATTTCTTTGCAGTTTGATAGAATTTGACATGACTCTCAAAATTCAGACCTGAGTCAAGAATAACACCCAGGCATTTAACTTTATCAACAAATTCTATCAAACTGCCATCCAAAGTTACAAAATTATTTTTAATACTTTTACCCAGGGACCGAAAATAACAGTTATTTTGGAATTTTAAACCAAAAAAAGCATTTAGAAGTAAATGTCGTAAAACGGATTCAAGTATATTATTGATCCTTATGCATTAGTCTATCATAAAATATGTTGCTTTTTAAAATTTTGATTTTTATTTTTTCGAGCAAAAATAAAAGTTATTTTTTGATTTTTATTTTTTCGAGCAAAAATAAAAGTTATTTTTTGATTTTTATTTTTTCGAGCAAAAATAAAAGTTATTTTTTGATTTTTATTTTTTTGAGCAAAAATAAAAGTTATTTTTTGATTTTTATTTTTTCGAGCAAAAATAAAAGTTATTTTTTGATTTTTATTTTTTCGAGCAAAAATAAAAGTTATTTTTTGATTTTTATTTTTTTGAGCAAAAATAAAAGTTATTTTTTGATTTTTATTTTTTCGAGCAAAAATAAAAGTTATTTTTTGATTTTTATTTTTTCGAGCAAAAATAAAAGTTATTTTTTTGATTTTTATTATTTCGATATTAAATATTATTTAAATGTAACGAGACGAGACGAGTTTTTCATAATGAAAGAAATAATAATAACACTGTACTAGAATTTGTGATTTCTCATATCTATTGTCAGTGATTGTTTAATATCGTTACTTACTACTCTAAAAGCTCCTAATAACTCCTCGCATTTTTATCAATTCGTTTTGCTTAGTATTTACAAATTATCAACTATTTATTTTTCAAACTTTGTTATCAACTATTGTCTTTAATTATTAATTTTAATGTGATTTTAATTTTTATATGTATGTTATTTTTCAGATTGTTTTAAAAACTTTTTAGCAATACCTGAACCTAATACCTAAATACCTGAACGACTTCGTAACTCAGGTAAACCAGCGCCCACCATTGATATAGAATACATAGTATACAAAAATGTGAGAAATCACAAAAAAATGTGATCATCATGGGAATTTTTTATGCACATTAAAATAAATATTTAATATTACCTTAATTATTGTAACACGTACATTTCGTTAGAAAATATTTTTTTTTTGTTGCTCAAAAAAATAAAAATCAAAAAATAACTTTTATTTTTGCTCGAAAAATTAAAAATCAAAAAATAACTTTTATTTTTGCTCGAAAAAATAAAAATCAAAAAATAACTTTTATTTTTGCTCGAAAAAATAAAAATCAAAAAATAACTTTTATTTTTGCTCGAAAAAATAAAAATCAAAAAATAACTTTTATTTTTGCTCGAAAAAATAAAAATCAAAAAATAACTTTTATTGTTGCTCGAAAAAATAAAAATCAAAAAATAACTTTTATTTTTGCTCGAAAAAATAAAAATCAAAAAATAACTTTTATTTTTGCTCGAAAAAATAAAAATCAAAAAATAACTTTTATTTTTGCTCAAAAAAATAAAAATCAAAAAATAACTGTTATCATCTGACTTTTATGAAAAAATGAATAATTATTACGGTCCCTGCTTTTACCAAAGATAATTGCCTTTGACTTTTTAACATTAACTGAAAGACCATTATCAGAAATCCAGCATGATAACAATCCAGATGTATAATCAATCATGTTCTGGAAAACATCAGGGAACTCTGTTCTGCCTCTAAACAACAACTGAACATCGTGAGCAAATGATATTACACGATATCTTACCACAAATATTAAGATCAAAGATCGTTCATAAACATTATAAAAAGCAAAGGCCCAAGAACAGATCCCTGAGGAACACCACTGTGAAATGAAAGCATTGAAGAAGCACGACCACCACTATATACAAACTGCTTTCTACCAGAAAGATAAGAAAAAATTAATTTACAAGCAGACCCCGAGAAACCATAATACATATGCAGTTTTTTAACCAAAATGGAATGACTTACTTTATCAAAAGCTTTAGCTAAATCTAAGGATAATAACACACAAACACCCTTGTCAGAAGCACTTTCTCTAATATGCTCAGTTAAACCAAGCAATAAAGAAGTAGTACTCCTATTACATCTGAATCCAGACTGATAGTCATGAAGCAATTGACTATCATCAATATGCTGTACAAGTTGGATCTTAATTAAATACTCAACCATTTTAGATAAAATTGGTAAAATAAATATTGGTCGAAATTCATCAATCATAATTTTTTTTCGCAAAGGAATAATTTTCGCAATTTTCCATAATAAGGGAAAACTAGAAGTTGTCAGTACCAAACATAAAATCCGATTACCAATAAATGGCATTAAAAGCCACTTTAAAGACGTTCGATGTTAATACTGATTCCTTTAACAAAACTTTTTCGGAAGCTGTCTGAAAATAGTACTTAATTCTGAACATTATTTTTTTAAATAAATTTTTCTTTTTGCACCAATTTGGCTTGCTCAGACATGTTGAATGACCATTTTCTATCTATTGTACATTAGTGTGGCCGCAAAAAATCGATGCCGGATTTTTTTTCGTCTGGATTCCATAAAAAGATTTCCGTTTTCAGATATTGAGATAGTTGAGCTCGATTAAACGATGTTAACCCGTGCCACTCGTCGCTCAAAGTTTGAAAAAATCAAAATTTTTGGCCACAAATCTGAAATACTCCAGAATCAAACAAATTACAACAGCTGATACCACTAGGATAATACTTCGAATGTTTTGATATTAAATGATAATTTTTGTTTGTGTTTTGTATATTTTAGAGTTTAAAAACAAGTAAAAGCACTATATTCGGCTGTGCCGAGTTTTTTATACTCACCACCAATTTAATGTACTTTTATAGCACAAAATTTATTGTTATTAACAGCAATTGCTATGGAATAATCTGTTTATAGCAAAATATGTATCACTTTCAACTACGATATGCTATTAAAATATTTTTGTAGTTAGTCTTTCAATGATAGTAGGCGTTAAAGAAGGCGTGTCAATTTAGTTTCTGGTAATAAATACAATTTAGATATTTCAATGTAGTCCTTAATTCTTCCAGAAACTTCGTCCATAGAGAAATTATATGAATTTTTAGATAAAGCGTTATATAGGAGGTAGGCGTTAAAGTGGGCGTGCCACCTTAATTTTCTGGCATAACAATGACATTGACCAGAAAGCTATATGTACAAAATTTTATCATCAGACCTCTAATTTTATTGGTTTTATAGATTTTAAATTTGCTTAACAGTAGATTACGTGAAAAGTGGGCGTAATAGTAGGCGTGTCGAAATAGTTTTGCCAATAAACTCCGCTCAGATATTTCAATATAGTCCTTTATTCTTCTAAAATCTTTATTCATAAAAAAATTATATGCATTTGAGATAAAGCCTTATGCGTAGGAAGGCGTCAAAGTGGGCAATGTTTCCAACATTTCAGAATCACATCTAATTTTGTCAGTTTTATTATGTTTCAAATTGTGAATATACCGAAAAATACACTGTGCGGTGTAAATCTTCCTACATTTTGATATATTTCAGCAATTTTCAGGAAAAAATATTTTTTTTACTCAGGAAATATACATTGGTGGCGGGTAAAAAAACAAGTAATACTGATAAGTATATTTTTATACCCACCACTGAAAAAATGGTTGGGGTATATTTAATTTATCATTCCGTTTGTAACATCGAAATATCCATTTTAGATCCCATAAAGTACATATTTTTAAATCGTTGTTTAATTTTATGACGATCTAGGTATGTCTAGTAAGTTAAATTTAGATTCATCACTAAACAAAACAGTTCTAGTCCAATCCATCTGTAACTGTTTTGTTTAGTGATGAATCTAAATTTAACTTACTAAATTCAGATGGAGTTTGCCACGTGAGAAGACCAAAAGGAAAGCGGCTACATCCCCGGTACTCAAAAGCCACAATAAAGCATGGGGGTGGCAATGGGATGGTTTGGACTTGTTTTTCGGCCAGTGGTGTTGGTCCCTTTGTAGAAATTCAAACAAAAATGCACCGTTTTGTTTACAGAGACATTTTAGCAACTCACATGCTTAACTATGCTGAGTGGGAAATGCCACTTCGATGGGTGTTTCAACATGACAATGACCCAAAACACTCATCGAAGTTGGTCAAGGATTGGTTATCAGCTAATGGGGTTCAAGTTTTGGATTGGCCACCTCAATCGCCAGACTTGGTTCCCATAGAGAACCTCTTTGTAATTTTAAAACGGAGAGTTGGAACTCGACGCTTTAAAAATAAACAGGAGTTGATAAACTGTCTTAAATCAGAGTGGGAAGCTATACCAACATCTATTCAATCAAATCTTATTGAATCTATGCCCAAAAGATGCGCTAAGGTCGTAAGAAACAAGGGATATCATACCAAATATTAAAAGTTGCTTAGGTTTTGAACAGCGAATTTTTAAGTTAATTTTGTTTTTATTTTATTATAACTTCCAAAAGAATGGAATTTAATTTTTGTTGTTATTTAAAGGTTACAGACAGATTGTGTAGTAGTAAATAAAAAAATATTTTCTATAAATTTATTTAAAGAGAAGATATGAGTCTATTATAACTTAGTGGGAAAAAGTTGCTTAGGTTTCGAACAATACTGTATATATGTATATGAACAGGCATGTACATATACATACATATGCAATTGTTACGGTTGGCAACCAATTTTTTTATATATTAGTTTTGATAAACGATCATAAATAAAAACAGTTTTGTCACCTCTCATGTCCTTACGACTTCTCTTACAAATGTCATCACCTCACTTTACCGTTAGATTGTTTGACCAATGGCAGCACGACACATTTCAAACCGGTTTTGTAGAAAGAGGAATGGAAAAGATTCTGCAAGTGATACATTTCAGCGATTTGCTAATTTTGCATATTTGGTCTAAGGGCTCAGTAGGCAAGATCACCGATTAAGCTCTGTCAGTCTGTCCGTGTGTATGTTGAAATCAACTTTTTGAAGCCCCCCGATATCGCTTGGACCCGGGTGAGGTATTAAAATATCAGAAATATTCGGGAGTATAACGGTATTGAAAATCAGAAACATCGGTACATAAACAACTGAGATATGAGCAAAAACCCACGACCACCTCGATTTTTTATTCACAAAAACAACTTTACAACAACAACATACATACATACAAACGTGTATACTGGTTAGAGAAAACGTGGCATCGAATTCCAGCTGAGCCAAAAAAAATTTTTTTTATTTTTTTTTTTAATTTTTTTTTTTATTTTTTATTTAATATATTATTTATATTTTTATTATTTTTTTTTAATACTTTTTTGTTTTATATTTATTATATATATTTTAATTATTTTTTTTTTAACATACATACGTAAATTTATAATTTTACAATGGGATGTTTTTATATATGTATGTACGTATTTTATATGGGATGAATGGTGATACAAACTACTGTTATTGCATGACTACACGTTGTGAAGGGTATATAAGATTCGACACGGCCGAATATAGCGCTCTTGTTTTTAAGTATTACAAAAGTTTTTTGTGTGGAAAACCAAACCTATAGTTTTCTAATATAAAAGTAAAATTTTTGGAATTAGAACTAAGGTAAATCCTGTAAAACAAATTAAACTATTATTTATTTGAAAAAGCTTACAACACAAATTAAAAGTCGTTTTTATTTGTTCACAAAAAAAAAAGTGCTAATATCCTTCACTAAAGAATTTAAGACAACCAACAAAATTAGCCATCATATAAAAAAAAAAGAAGAGGAAAAAATTATTATTTAAAATTAAATCCAAGCAAGCAACAACGCTTTTACCAGCAGCTACAAGTTTACCTGCGGAACCGCTGCTACCAGCAGCTACAACTTTACCAGCAACAAGCCATCGCCAGCAACATCAACAAACCGCCAACAACAATATCTAAGCTCTAAATAAGCTAAGTACTTTTACTAATTGTATAAATGCATTACTATCATTAATTAATTTTAATCATTATTGTTATAATTACTATTGTTATAAATATTATTGATATTGTTAATATTATAATTAATTTTATTAATATTATTAATTTAAATAATGTTATTATCGTATACATACTAGCCAATTTTTTATTGTTAGAATTGTAAAAATAAAGTTACTTTTTTTTACTTCATGTAAATGCATCATGAAATTTTAAATCTTTTCCATTAGAGGAGGAATGTTGGAGGTAAGTGGAATGCACTGAGCGGGTGATCACAATATTGGGACAGACATAAAATTTAACGTACTTGGTCTGTCATAGGAGCAAATTGCGGGATGGAAAACAATAGTACCAGGCGTGACGATCCACCTGGTCATGCCAACGTTTGTATACCGTCAGCGATATGTTAGGCTTAGAAGCTTTGTTTATAAATTTCCCGTACTCGAAAGGTGTGTAGGGTACGGTCATATGTTCACGTGCTAAATACCCCGGGTTAAGAACCACTTACCTTTTTGCTCGAGCTAGCTGGCAACCGACTTTCACGCCCTTAACCCAATATTTGGCGTGGGTATGTTTCGTTTTGTTATTTTTGTATTTGGTAGTCGAAAAATACCGGCACGTAACAAATTTTAAGTAATAAAACAGAAATGGCACGCAAAAAACTTTCTTCTTATTTAGACGTCTTAAATTGACGACGAAAAATAATCATTTTTAAGCAGTTGATAAATAGCCTTTGCAAACCCACAACATTGCCGTCTAGCGATCCAACAGATACGAGAACCCATTGCATTAGCTCCTTGTAACTTAACATCATACGGGGTTTTTATGAACATATTTTCCTTAAAACTGTGATATTAGCAGTTTTGTTATATACTTAAGCAGATGTAAATTGTTGTAATACTATTTGTAAATTTTCATAACTTTGTTAATTATATTGGTAAAAATAATAAGTTTTAATAAATATTAATAATAAAAATATTAGGATAGATTTGTTTACTTTGTTATTTAAGAAAAAAAAAAAAACTAAGTGAAAACTGTAATCATCATTTATTTTATTTTTCTGTTTAAAACAAAACCAAAAATAAATGTATATTTTTTTAGGTTTTAGTGCATATTTTAAAATTGTTGATGGCGCCTAATATAAACTTTTAAATGTATGATCTGCCGGTCCTTAGTTATAAATTTTTATTTTATTACAAATGTACGAAAGTATGTATGTTTGAAATAACAAATTAAACTATATTTATGTTTTTATGGTTCATGTATAAATTTTTGGAATGTATGTATTTACTATTAAATAGGACTGTGCTGTTATGCGATCCTTAAAGCTCTGTTGTCGTCATGCGATTGGTAAGCATTTGTACACGTTTCGCGTTACAGCTTTTACATAAAACGTGGTCGTCTAATGGATAACAACCACGACCTTCAGCCTCAGATGATAACAATAAACCACAATCCTTAAAAAAAAAAACAAAAAATATTTTATCAATAACAAAATTTGTAAACGTATGCATTGATCAGTTAAATAAACAACATTAATTCAAAATCAGCTTTAAAATTGTTGTATGAACAGAGATTTTTATACCCTTCACACAGTGAAAAAGGGTATATATAGGTTTGTCATTCCGTATGAAATTTCTAAAATTTTTATTGCCGCCCCATAAAGTATATATTTTCTGAAAGCTTGCGAATAGGGGAGTCGATTAAGCTCTGTCGGTCTTTCCGTGTGTAAGTTGAAATTAACTTTTTGAAGCCCCCCGACATCGCCTGGACCGGCGAGAAGTATTAAAAGATTGGAAATATTCGGGAGCAGATCGGTATTGTAAATCAGAAACATCGGTACATAAACAACCACCACCTCGTTTTTTTTCACAATAACAACAACATACATACTACAAACGTGGTTAGAGTAAACGTGGCATCGAATCCCTGCTGAGCCAAAAAAAAATTGTTTTTATTCTATATATTATTCATATTTTTATTATTTTTTTATATAATTTTTTTTTAATTTTTAAAAAAATTTTTTTTTTTTTTTTTTTTTTTTTTTTTTTGGAAACATACATATGTAAACTGAATTTATAATTCTGCAATGGGATGTTTTGTATATGTACGTACTAGAGACCTGCATTACTTCATGAATGCTTAAAATAACAGTGAATTAAGCCAAGTAAATGAGATTGAAAAAAACATGATAAAAAAATATTGCATTCACTTAAATATGATCGTATTTTTTCTGTACACTACACAGCACAGCAATAAAAACAAAAAGCTATACACCACTTTAAAATCATGAATTCACTCAAAAAAAAAAAATAGTATACACTTTTTTTCTTTGGCTTTTCAACAAAGAAAAAAAAAAGAGCAAAAAAATGTGTAAAGCGAGAGTAGATTGCAAGAAGAGAAATTAACATTGAATGGAATTTTTTGCAGGGATGCCACTTTGGTCGATTTTTTTTATTTGTGCATAACTTGGCGCTTAGATGGCTTTTTTTTAAGTTATGAAAGAATATTATTATTTCTAGTTGTAATATATAAAGTTCACTTATTTTTTTACCTTACTATTTTAAATTAATAATAATAATTTAAGAAAAATGGTAAATTTTGGTAGATTTATTTAAATTATTTAAACAAATTCGGTAGGAAATTTATTTTTGTTGTGGCATACCCAGTTGTTTAATTGCGTTTTTGTATGCTCAGTTTATTATACGCGTTTGAAGTTGAAGTATTAGGTGAATATTGTGTTTTTACTATTAATTAAAATTTAAAGATTAATTACTTCAATGGAGAACGTAAGTCCTTTATGACACTTTTATGTTTATTATCTTTGTGATAATTTGGTGTGTCAACGTTTTTGTGTTTATACCTAAGTTTTTTTTATACCTAATACCCAGTTTTTGAATTCCAATTAATTCCCAAAAATTCACCTATGATTTATTTTATTATACATAAAAATACATATGCATGTAAGTTTCTTCTTAAATGAAATGAAATATCATTCACAAGTAATACTTGTATTAAAAAGGGGTTTCTTTCTTAATAAATTTTTTAATATAGATCAGTTTAAAAATTAGTTTGACTTATATGTATTTTAAAAAAATTAATTTTATCAGTACAACAAAAACAAAACAAAAAAATTAAATAAAAATAAATAAAATAATAATTATAAATTAAATTAAAAGAAAAAACAGTTTAAGCAATTATATTGTTATCTACGAAATTTCCAATCCCAAATACGTTAAAAATTTCGTAAACTGGCAACGCTTTACCTCTATTGATATATTTATTTAAAACTAGCTAATACCCGGTGTGCTTCGCCACCCCCATCGTAATGAAATAAAAATTTTATAGTTCAAAAATATATTTATTTTGCAATTAAAATCTAAAATTTTTCTTACAGATTAGTATTACTCTAATATTGTGTGATATGCAATATATTTACGGCCTTATTCATAAACGACTTTTAAATTTATCAAATGTTTATAATGCAAAATTTTCGTATAGAATTTAATTCATAAACCTTTGATAAATTTTAAAATCGTTTATTAATAAGACCATTAGTCTACATCAACAATTTAAAAATAATAAATTAATTTACTTAGTTGCTAACATTACTGCAATAAAATAGAAATGTTTATAATATAAAAAATTTTTACTATTAATTAATTCTTATTCTAATGCCTTAGGATAAACGATGTTTTTGGTTTTTCCACCTGGTGCATACACAGAGAGATCTGCGGGTTTTCCAACTCGCGAACATGCAACGTAAAGCTGTCCATGTGAGAAACATGGATTTTCTAGGTGAAGACCACAAACTTGCAGGGACTGACCTTGAGCTTTGTTTATGGTCATTGCAAATGCTAGGCGAATAGGAAACTGCAAGCGCTTAAAATCGAATGGCATTTCCGATGTTGTCATGGGAATACGTGGCAACAATACATCAGTTCCCTTAAACTTTCCAGTAATAATGGTCGCCTCGATTAAATTGTTCATTAATTTTTTTACTGTAAGTCGAGTACCATTACAAAGTCGAGGCGGATCAATGTTCCTTAGTAAAATTATGGGAACACCAATTTTCAACCGTAAATCATTTGGTGGAAAACCCGGTAAATCTAGCGAATTTAAAAATTCAACTGGATAATTCACGACATCCTCAATATTTGTTACTGTGTCTATCGATTTATAAGTTTTCAGGTCACCATCGATTTTGTTCAAAATTTTGCTGTTGATGGAATTAACGTCAATATTTTTGGCTGCCAATTGCGCACGTTCACATAACCATTCATTGTTTTTAAAATTTTGTCCGATGTTGGGAAAAACACAATTTATTAACTCTTCTATAGATTGTGTCATCCTGCAAAAGTCAGATGGAAAACTTATATATTTCGTTGTAGGATCCATTGGAATTCTCCCGTTACCTAAATCAAGTAATTGTTTGGAAAAAGTTGTAGCTGAAGCATCACGTTGCAACTGAACACGCATATTAGTCGTAAGTTTTAAACTGTGAACATATTGCCAAAGGTGTGATGATTTCAAACACGCATTTAGCTCATCAGCTGGTGTTGATCCCGGTATAACAGGAAGTGTTTGGCGAAAATCGCCAGCCAGCAAAACTAAGGCACCTCCAAAAATTCTATTATTGCCTCTTAAATCCTGTAAGGTACGATTAAGGGCTTCCAAAGATTTCTTATGTGCCATTGTGCACTCATCCCACACTATGATTTCACATTGTTGCAGTACTTTACCCATTGAAGAATTTTTCTTTATGTTGCATGTGTAGTCTTCGGAAAATTGAGGCTTTAAGGGTAATTTAAGTGCAGAATGTGCTGTTCTACCACCGTCTAAGAGTGTTGCTGCAATACCGGATGATGCAATAGCTAATGCAATATTTTTTTCCGAACGAACTTTTGCTAATATTAATGAAATCAAAAACGTTTTTCCAGTTCCTCCAGGTGCGTCAATAAAATAGAGGCCTCCCTGTTTGTTTGTTATTGCTGCCATTATAGTATTGTATACAATACTCTGCTCTTGTTGCAAATGTGGTAAATTTACTTCTAGTAAATTTTCCAAATTTTGGTGATCATAGTCTCTCTCACGTCGTAGTTCCTAATCGTTTGCATGGGTTCCTGATCTGATTGGGGCTATCATTCCTACTTCAATAAGTGTCACACTCTTTATCTCCAAACATTTGTCTTCCAGTAAAATTAATACCTCATTGTACATAGTTTCATTTAGTTCAAGCGTTGCATTATTGGTGATAACTCTCTCTCTGTGTAAAATATCTTCAGCCATATATGTTTTAAATTTGTGCCAAAGATCTTTTGGATTAGAAGGTGAGCACGATACCAATATTATCGAAAATAGCGATCGTATTTTCCATGGATGGTTTATTACTGAAGCATCTTCAAGCGTTGTTTCCCAATGACAATCGTTCTCTAATAACTGCAGTTTCTGACAGGCCTCACGATTTGTTGCACATACTTCCCCATCAACAGTACGCAAGTTCTCGAAAGATATTGGCCCCCGAACATTAATAAGAAGCATTCTTAAATAGAAGCATTCTGCATTTTGAGGATGGACGGTATACACCCTGCCCAATGCATCGGTTGAATATAAATTTGGCCATCCTTCAACAGGTTTCCCTTGCTTACGACGTTGAAAATTCTTTGATGACGCGTTCCACGTATAATACCTTGGAATTTCGGAATACAACAATGTTTTAGCAAACAAATCATTTCTGCAAAGATTAAAAAAAGATGTTAATGTTGTAGCTGAGGGTGCTGTTGCTCTCTCCCGCGCATTTCTTTCTGTAAAGTAAACACGTTGTCCATTTTCCAAGTGCACTGATAAATGAACAACAGTTGGATGGCGTTCATGAATTGTAAATCCCAAAATTCGCCATACTGCTTCATTGCTACTGATGTATCTGGCCATTTGATATTGCGTAATTTCATCGTTTGGATTTTGTAATGAAAATACAGCCATATCTGACCCTTTAGTAACATATTTGCAGATGTATTTGATAGACTTTACTGAATGACAATACTCTACATTAATATGCGCTTTAAATGTTCTTGAAAGCAATGGACAGTAAGGTACTATCCACCGATTATCAACATCAACATCATTTCCACGTACCTTAATTGAAATTGATCGTCCACTATTATCCACAGACCGTCGACGATAAAGTGGGTAGCCATCGTTTCCCGAGATTGTTTCTTGAATCAATTGCCGTGGATATTTCTTTGTGCATTTTCCATCCACCATGCATGCAGAATTCGCAATAATGGTTCCACATGGACCATGAATCATATTTTTGATAACAATTTCGTACAGGCTTGGATCAACATTTGGATCGGGTATCTCTGCAGAAATTATATCATCAATAAGATCTGGGGTAATTTTTTCAACCAACCAAATGAGAATATGGGCATGTGGCAATCCACGTTTCTGCCACTCGACGGAATACATCCAGCACCGTGTTTCTCCAAATACATGAAATTTTACAATAAAATCCATAAGGGATTTTAATTTTTGTTTAAACACGCGTGCTGTTATATCGTGCCGATGTATTGGTGTTTGACCAGTGGACAATTCAGATAGTATTTCATCCCACTTTGGATTACAGGTAAATGTAATGAACAAATCTGGCCGTCCATATGATCGAACATATGTCATTGCATCTTGACAGTACTCCTGCATATGCCGTGAGCTGCCAGTAAATGTTGCTGGAAGAATAATAGCTTGGCCAATTTCAGTGGGATTGATGTCATTATGGCTATTTAATGCATCCCGAAGATGAATATAATTATCCACTCGTAATTTTGCTTGGTTAAGTCGTATGTATAATAGACGTTCCGTTTCAATTTACGCGTACATATCGACAATATACTGGTGAAATAATTCGCGGCAATTTAGAATGTGATTAACGGAGTTCTGACGTATCATTATTCGATATGCATAGAAATCCATTGCACTCATTTTTTTCCTTGTTGATTCATCTGAAAGTAAAAAAGGCCAAAATAAAAAAAAGTATAAAATTAGATTTTAAAATCTGAACTTACTTTTTTCTGTATTAATTTGCCGTAATT
Organism: Phyto melanocephala; assembly: GCA_941918925.1. Classification (NCBI taxonomy): domain Eukaryota; kingdom Metazoa; phylum Arthropoda; class Insecta; order Diptera; family Rhinophoridae; genus Phyto; species Phyto melanocephala. The sequence continues at coordinate 18,372,404 of OW799238.1, forward strand.
CAAAGTGATATCCATCTTCACCAAATGGAAAAATAATTGGATACTGAAGTGCATCATACGAACGATGAGTTTCAGCTATCCTGTTGATCCTTTCGTTACGGCGGCGAATAATTATATCTCGTGGTACCACTGGATCACCTACCATTAAAATGGCTACGTCATCCATTGTAGGTGCATTGTATCGTCCTTGGTGTTGTCCAGATGGTGTTTTATCAGCATGAATAGCGATAATATGGTCATCTGACCTCAATCGTGGGTCATCTTTGGCTTGCTTAAAGATCCTTACTAATTCGTTGTGTTCATGAAACATCACTTGTAATTCGGCCACTATCCATTGTTTTGTGTCAGGGTTATAATGCTGTCGGTGTTGCACTTGGTCATTGTTATCCGCTTCTCCTATGAAATAAATTTGTAAGAACTTAGGATCTTCATTTGGAACTGGCAACAATGACCCCATTTTATGGTAAATTTGACCTTGAACACGAAAAGTGGTCATAAAATTGTGTCGAATTACTTTGGTAGCACCAAACGATGTCATTTGGAAAGACGAATTATATTTCCTTATTTTACTAAGAAAATGTTGTGAATCCACATTCGTTCCTAAAAATTTAATTTAATATTTTGGTTATATGATAGATTTATATATATCTAAGGCCTAATTTATAAACATCTTTTAAATTTATCAAAGGTTTATAAAGCAACATTTTAATACTTATAACATTTGATTTGTAAACCTATGATAAATTTCAAAGTCGTTTATGAATTAGACCATGAATGTCTTACCTGAAATCAATGACTGTAAAGGTTCTGGTGGAGGAAGCAATTCAGGCAAAACAACTTTACCGTTTGCACAACACATTCCAGGTGTTTCATTTTTGTATTTGAGTGCACTGCAATATTGGCAAACTTTATTCATGCCACCTATTGCCACTAATGGGTCTTCGGCATAATCAATATCAGTCCTGTAATTAAATGCAATACGTGCATATGTGTGAAATGCATTCCGATGACTAACCATTCGATTTCGATTTTGTTCACGGCGTAAGTTCAATTGTTCTATCCTCTCTGTTGCTCTCCTTGATGAGGTTCGAATCCGCTGAGCTTCTAAACGTTCTTCACCTTCCAACGGTGTCTCGGTGGCTCGTACTGTTGTGGCGTGACGTCGAATATCTTCAAGGCGTTCCTCACGCTGTAAGAAAGTTTCTGTGGCTCGTGATGATCTTGTACGATTTCGCTGAGTTTGAATACGTACTTCACGTTCCAACGATGTCTCGTTAGATCGAACTGCTACAGCATGATGTCGAAGACCTTCAAGGCGTTCTTCGTGTTGTAAAGGTGTTTCAGTGGCTCGGGATGTTGTGGTATGACTTTGTTGACTTTGAAGACGCCCTTCCCGTTGTGACGGTGTCTCATTAGCTCGTACTGCTTCAGCATGATGTCGAATACGTTCTAGGCGTTCTACGCGTTCTAAGAATGTTTCTGTAGCTCGTGATGTTGAGGTACGACTTTGCTGACTTTGAAGACGCCCTTCCCGTTGTGACGGTGTCTCGTTAGCTCGTACTGTTTCAGCATGATGTCGAATACCTTCTAGGCGTTCTACGCGTCCTAACAATGTTTCTGTAGCTCGTGATATTGAGGTACGACTTTGCTGACTTTGAAGACGCCCTTCCCGTTGTGACGGTGTCTCGTTAGCTCGTGCTGTTACAGCATGATGTCGAAGACCTTCCAAGCGTGTTTCGCATTCAGATCGTGTTTCAGAAGCTCTTGATGTTGATGATCGTGATCTTTCTCTTTGAAGACGTTCGTTATGCTGTTCATATGTTTCGGCAGCTCTAGAGGTTGAAGCTCGACTTCTTTCAGTTCTAAGGCGATCTTCACGCTCTTCTGAAGTTTCATTTTCTCTTTGCGATTGCAATGATTCTGCAGATTTGGTGCGTTTAGAAAGGGATGTTTTTTTTGGAGGCATTTTACTTGTAATTTTTTACAGTATATATTCACAAAAAAAAAAAACTTGTAACTTGTTCAGAATCAAAGATTCAATTAAATTATAAAATTGAATGTACGTCAAATTTATAATTTTTTAAATCTTAGGTAAGAAATTTCTTACCAGGTCAGAAAATTTTCTTTAACAAAAAATTACGGATAATAAATGTTTAAAAATGATTTTTTGAACCGATCACAGGTAAAAAAATTATTCACTTGCGTTGCAAAATTTAATGGGTTACAAATTTATATTTTTGGAATATTAGGTAACAAATTTTATTTCAGGTCAAATAATTTCTTATACCGAAAAAATTACAGGTAATAAAATGTAAAAACGTTTGCGGGGATCACAGATTTGGTAATTACGGATAATAAATCTTTAAAAATGATTTTTTGAACCGATCACAGGTCAAAAAATTATTCACCTGCGTTGCAAAATTTAATGGGTTACAAATTTATATGTTTGGAATATTGGGTAACAAATTTTATTTCAGGTCAAACAATTTCTTATACCGAAAAAATTACAGGTAATAAAATGTAAAAACGTTTCCGGGAATCACAGATTTGGTAATTACGGATAATAAATCTTTAAAAATGATTTTTTGAACCGATCACAGGTCAAAAAATTATTCACCTGCGTTGCAAAATTTAATGGGTTACAAATTTATATTTTTGGAATATTGGGTAACAAATTTTATTTCAGGTCAAACAATTTCTTATACCGGAAAAATTACAGGTAATAAAATGTAAAAACGTTTGCGGGCATCACAGATTTGGTAATTACGGATAATAAATCTTTAAAAATGATTTTTTGAACCGATCACAGGTTAAAAAATTATTCACCTGCGTTGCAAAATTTAATTGGTTACAAATTTATATTTTTGGAATATTGGGTAACAAATTTTATTTCAGGTCAAACAATTTCTTATACCGAAAAAATTACAGGTAATAAAATGTAAAAACGTTTCAGGGAATCACAGATTTGGTAATTACAGATAATAAATCTTTAAAAATGATTTTTTGAACCGATCACAGGTCAAAAAATTATTCACCTGCGTTGCAAAATTTAATGGGTTACAAATTTATATTTTTGGAATATTGGGTAACAAATTTTATTTCAGGTCAAACAATTTCTTATACAGAAAAAATTACAGGTAATAAAATGTAAAAACGTTTGCGGGCATCACAGATTTGGTAATTACGGATAATAAATCTTTAAAAATGATTTTTTGAACCGATCACAGGTTAAAAAATTATTCACCTGCGTTGCAAAATTTAATGGGTTACAAATTTATATTTTTGGAATATTGGGTAACAAATTTTATTTCAGGTCAAACAATTTCTTATACCGAAAAAATTACAGGTAATAAAATGTAAAAACGTTTCCGGGAATCACAGATTTGGTAATTACAGATAATAAATCTTTAAAAATGATTTTTTGGACCGATCACAGGTAAAAAAATTATTCACCTGCGTTGCAAAATTTAATGGGTTACAAATTTATATTTTTGGAATATTAGGTAACAAATTTTTTTTCAGGTCAAACAATTTCTTATACCGAAAAAATTACAGGTAATAAAATGTAAAAACGTTTCCGGGAATCACAGATTTGGTAATTACAGATAATAAATCTTTAAAAATGATTTTTGGAACCGATCACAGGTACAAAAATTAATCACCTACGTTGCAAAATTTAATGGGTTACAAATTTATATTTTTGGAATATTAGGTAACAAATTTTTTTCAGGTCAAACAATTTCTTATACCGAAAAAATTACAGGTAATAAAATTTAAAAACGTTTGCGGGGATCACAGATCTGGCAAGTGTCACGCTTCTATTACTAAATCAAACATTTCTTATTCAAATAATCATATAGACATAAAATTGTCTCTTGAAAAATTTGGGTACTTTAACTATTATCGCTTCCTTTATATACGATTTCTTGTATTTAATTCATATGAAAAGTGCCACGCTCACTATCACTAAAGCATTCGTTTCTTAACAAAATAGTCATATAGATGTCAAAGCTTTTCGTGCAAAAATTTGGGTACTCTAACTATTATCGCTTCCCGAATATACGAATTTTAGTATTCAATTGCTATGAGAGCTGCCACGCCCACTATTTCTAATGTACCCATTTTATTCCAGAAATGTTTATTTAGGTGTCAAAGTTGCACTGCCAAAATTTTAGTACTCTAATCGATATCGTTTTCCAGATATAAAAATTTTAGTATTTAATTCATATTGCAGGTGCCACGCCCACTATATCTAATGTACCCATTTTTTCCAAAAATGTTCACTTGGGTGTCAAAGTTGCATTTGTAGAATTTTAGTACTCTAATCGATTTCGTTTTCCAGATATACAAATTTTAGTATTTAATTCATATGGCAGGTGCCACGCCCACTATTGCTAATGTACCCATTTTTTACCAAAATGTTTATTTGTATGTCAAAGTTGCCCTTGCACAATTTTAGTACTCTAATCGATATCGTTTTCCAGATATACAAATTTTAGTATTTAATTCATATGTTGGTGCCACGCCCACTATTGGTAATGTACCCATTTTTTCCAAAAATGTTTATTTGGATGTCAAAGTTGCCCTTGCAAAATTTTAGTACTCTAATCGATATCGTTTTCCAGATATACGAATTTTAGTATTTAATTCATATGGTGGGTGCCACGCCCACTACTGATAATGCACCCATTTTTTCCAAAAATGTTTATTTGGATGTCAAAATTACTTTTGCAAAATTTTAGTACTCTAATCGATATCGTTTTCCAGATATAAAAATTTTAGTATTTAATTCATATGGCAGGTGCCACGCCCACTATATCTAATGTACCCTTTTTTTCCAAAAATGTTCATTTGGGTGTCAAAGTTGCTCTTGTAGAATATTGGTACTCTAATCGATATCGTTTTCCAGATATACAAATTTTAGTATTTAATTCATATGGCAGGTGCCACGCCCACTATTGCCAATGTACCCATTTTTTCCAGAAATGTTTATTTGGATGTCAAAGTTCCTCTTGCAAAATTTTAGTACTCTAATCGATATCGTTTTCCAGATATAAAAATTTTAGTATTTAATTCATATGGCAGGTGCCACGCCCACTATTGCCAATGTACCCATTTTTTCCAGAAATGTTTATTTGGATGTCAAAGTTGCTCTTGTGAAATTTTACTACTCTAATCGATTTCGTTTTCCAAATATACGAATTTTAGTATTCAATTCATGTGGCCACGCCTACTATTCCAAGTCCGCCCATTTTTTACCCAAATGTTCGTGTGGATGTCAAAGCTTACCGTACTTAATTTGAAGACTCTACCTGCATTAACTTTCGTGATATATAATATTTAATACTTATTCTTTAATAGGGCGTGGCACCCCGCCCACTTACAATTTCAAACGAAAGTATAGCCTATAGTTCCTTCCAGACATACAGAAAGATTCTGTGAAAATTTCAAGGAAATCGGTCCAGCCGTTTAGCCGTCTATAAAGCACAAACAAACATACAAACACACATTGATTTTTATATATATAGATAAACGGTAAAACACAGTGAATGCATACTGTGTAGTGTGTGTATTCATTGCTGTTTTAAGTTACTGTACTAATGATTCACTTAACAAACAACATGTGGCTGAATGCAAAGAATTATGAACATAGAAGTGTACGATGTGTTTCAAAGAGAGCAAGATTAAGATTAATTTTGAGAATGAATGCACAATTTTTCGATTTAATGTCATTCATGCAGGAGTCTAGTACGTACGTATTTCATATGAAATGAATGGTGATACAAACAATTAATATTGCATGACTACACGTTGTGAAGGGTATATAAGATTCGGCACGCCGAATATGTCACTTTTACTTGTTTTTATTTTATATATTATTTATATTTATTTATTTTTATTTTTTTTTAATTTTTTTTGTTTAATTTTATTTTTTTTTTAATTTCTTTTGTTTAATTTTTTTTTAATTTTTTATACTTTTTTTTTAATAATTTTTTTTTAACATACATACGTAAACTCAATTTATAATTTTACAATGGGATGTTTTTATATACATATGTATTTTTTTATATGTACATATGTATGTACGTATTTCATATGAGATGAATGGAGATACCAACAATTGTTATTGCATGACTACACGTTGTGAAGGGTATATAAGATTCGGTATGGCCGAATAGTTGTACCACTATATTTTATACAAGGAAATTAAACTCAAAGAAATTATCAAAACCAATTCTTTGTATACAAAGGGTGGTTAAATTTTAAGGGCCGATGTTGATTTTAAATAAAACTAAAATTATTTAGGAAATTATTGTCATTTCTTTTTATTATGATAATATTTCTATGGTTCAATTACGTATGGAATAAAATATCGGCCAAAAGGCCCCCGCGATTTCGGCGGCACTCCTACATCCGATGGTCCAAATTTTCAATGACAATGTTGATGTGCAATTGTTGGGCACGATGTTGAGTCGAAGATGACTACTGTTTTGGCACACTATCGCAAAAAACAGCAATGTTTTGCGTTCAACGAGGTAAGAAGACATTCACAGATATTTTCACATTTTATACAGACCTGTTTTGCTGAAATTTAAATATTTTTCAAAATTTTTCCGACTTCTTCCGATTGTGAACGAATTTGAACTATTATTTTGACCAAAAGAAGCACGAAGTGCATGATATGCATTTTGATTTGAACGCCTATTTTCATAATAAACCTGAATAACTTTAACGCGTTGCTCGATTGTGTATCTTTTCATGGTTCAAATTGAGTAAGTCTGAATTTGAGGAATGTCAAATGAAATGCAGAAAAAAAACTTGACGTTGAGATGTGGTTCACATTCAACATCGGTCCTTAAAATTTAACCACCGTTTATAAGCTTCACTTATATTTCACTAAAATTGCACTTTTAAACGTAACTCATAGAAATACTATATTTTAACTATATTTATTTTATTAATAACTACAAGGTTATTAAACTACCAAGATTACAAACAGCTAAATTTGATATTGTTTTAACTTTTGACATATGTATGTATGTATGTATATTGAAATGATTAATAAAACCTCAAAAATACAAGTAATTGTTTACTATAAATATTATTATTGTTAAAATTTCTGTAATTTGCTTGCTTAAAATTCTTAAAATTACCTCACACTTATAACATTCAAAATGAAAACTTCTATCCAAAGCCACTACTCGTACTGTCTCTTCTTCGCCTGGCTCAGGCATAATAGGCTCTTTGCAAACACAGCACCGAGGGGCAAATTTTCTAAAAGATAAATATATATGTATAAGATCATCTTCATATTTATTTAATTATTTTTATTTATATATTAAAAGTAATTCTTTTAAACAATATTATATAGAAAGTTATGAGAATTTACAAACACTTTAAAGGAAAAGTTGTTTATTTATTTATGTATTTATTTATTTATTAGGTTATTTTTTGTACAACAGGACTTTATCTTATATTTATAGTACAGAAACGGAATACGTTAAACATAAAAAAAAACAAGAAACATTTACAATTATTAAATTCAAAGTTAATAAAAAAAAGGAAAATATAATTAAAGAACAAATTAATAATAAGAATAAAAATAATAATAATAAGAAACATATGTATATTAAAAAATTGCACATAATATAATTTAAAGAAATAGGCTGTCTTCATAAATGCAGTTTGCGTAAATGCAATGCATTGTGTTCATAAAAACATTAAAATTTGTTTTGACAATGCCTTTATTGCATTATTTGTCAATTTCTTGCATGGTTTTTATTTAAGATTCTTTGTAAACATTTAATACAATATTACTTTGTTGCAATGCAAACTGCATTTGTGAAGTCAGTCATAACCTGCACATTTTTATTTAAAAGAATAATTGGAAAATTTTTTTTAAAAGTTTCGTGGCGATTGAAAATAACGTAAATTTTAAAATATGTATTTGGGAGTTTTAGTATGTATTATTTTATGCAAGAAAAGCAAAGTGCGTATTTTGAATAGGCTATCGAAACTTACTCCATTAAGGTTTTTAGAAGCAGTGGAAACATGATGAGATCTAAATCCGTACACATACCGTATATTGTTGTGAAATAAAACATCTTGTTTTCTTTGGCTAACAGAGTTGCAAAAAATTCACACCCATACAATAAGGAAGAAACCAAATATGACTTGGTAAGCAAGATTCTAATTCTGATAGCTGTAAAGAATTGTGTAGGCCAGAGCGATCGTAACTTAAAATACGACTGACCAACCAATTAATTTACATGATCTGTCCAAGTTAAATGGTTATTAAAAATTATACTTAGATTTGTCGCTCTATTAACGATTTCAATTTTCTCACCATTTAAAACGGTATCCCCAGAAATAAACAAACCTATACGTTTTTTGCAGATTACAATACATTTAGATTTTTTAGGTTTCAAACGGAGGCCATTTGCACTAGCCCAGAAATAAATTTAATTTAATTGGTGATTTAACTGTGAGATACCAATGGCAATGTGTTCAGCTGGGATACTTAAAGTAAGTTGTATGTCATCTGCATAAAGATGGATGTTACACTTTGAAAGTATTTTTGGCAAATCATTTGAATATATACTAAATATAAGCTGACCTAAGATGGAGCCCTGAGGCACTCTCCTTTTAAGTGTCAGGTTATAAGACCAAACATTGTTTACAAGAACCGATTGTGTTCGATTTGAAAGGTATGATGAAATAAGGTTAATTGATGTTGATGAAAATCTGAAAAAGTATTTTTATTTATAAATTAATGTGACACAGTTACAAGAAATTTTTAAAGAATCACTAAAATGTATCTTTTAAACAAAGACCCTCGGTGGTTGTTCATCAAAATTCTTATTTCAAAATTTGACGTTCTGCATTTTTATTTAATGATAAAAGTCATTTCTCTTGTTAATGAATTAAACTTATTAAACTCAAAGTTTCTATGTAGAAGATAAGAGGTCTATCTAAAAATAGATTGTAGTATATAGAATTTTATTTTAAATAATTTGCAATTTTTTGTATGAGTTTTTGCAGTCTTTCCCGACTTCATAACCATAAGTCATAGTCGAACAAATACACATTTTGTAAATAAGGTCTGCTAATGAACGGGTATAGGGCACGGCTACACGTAAATACCCTCTCACAAATGTAATTAACATGCTGTTAAAATAAAAGTTTTCTGTCAACGATCACTATTAAATATTTAATTTCTTCCGTAAGTGGGATATTTGTTTCAATAGATATAAATATTTAGTATTAAAGCGTTTTCGGGATTTGTTGAATGAAAATAAATGATTTTGATAAGCTTTTGGAGCTAAATGGAAAATTAAACGTATTTAATTTATACACTAGTCCATCAGCCAGATTGAATTATTTTCAATTACTTCTATTATTTCAAGAAAGTTTACAGCTCTTTTAAGTTGATGTACAGAGGAGTGCATATTTCAAAACCCAAATTTTTGACGTTTTTTATACCCTTCACCTGTGGTGCACAAGGGTATATATAGCTTTGTCATTCCGTTTGTAATTTCTACAATTTTTATTTCCAACCCCATAAAGTATATATTTTCTGAAAGCTTATGAATAGAGGAGTCGATTAAGCCCTGACCGTCTGCCCGTCTATCCGTGTGTTGGTTGAAATCAACTTTTAGAAGCAACTATATGTTCCCCAGATCTGTGTATGGTATCAATCTCTTTGAAATATCCAGGAATTCAGCACAATCGCTCTATAACTTTCTGAGATATGAGCAAAAAACCACGACCACCTCGTTTTTTCACAATTACAACAACAACATACATATATACTGGTTAAAGTAAACGTGGCATTGAATCCCATCGAATATATTATTTATATATTTATTTTTTTTTTAATTTTTTTAAAAAATTTTTTTTATTAATTTTTTTTTGGAATTTTTTTTGTTTTTAATATATTTTTACTCAATTAAAATTTTACAATGGTATGTTTTTTACATGTATGTACGTATTTTATATGAGATGAATGGTGATACAAACAATTGTTATTGCATGACTACACGTTGTGAAGGATATATAAGATTCGGTACGGCCGAATATAGCACTGTTACTTGTTATATTGTTGCAATTTTAAAAATTTAAAATATGGTGTGAATAATTTTCTCGAACACCTTATCCAGCAAGCTCAGAATGCGAATTGGCCTGTAGCTGGAGGGTAATTTAGGATATTTTCCAGATTTATGAATTGGAATCCACCACCTGGATGACTATCTTGCCGCGATGTGGTGGCCTAAGTGTCAACTGTGGATCTATCTTGGGGCTTGACTGCTGATAGTTGGGTCATTACAGCTCCTCTATGGACAGTCATTCTCTCAAGATATATTACTAAAGGTTGGCACAACGAAAGGTCATCCGATCTCATCCCTTCATCCTTTCCTATGTTATAATCCCGTCTATAATCCTCTTCCTTTCCCCACTTTTAAGGTCAAGGTGGTTGAGAGCTGTGCCAAGGACCTGAATGGCTAGTTAGTGGTTAAAGAAACTAGTCGTTAACGGCTTCCCTCTGACGCCGATGGCAAAGGTCAGTTGTACTCTAGCCCAGTCCGCGCAATCCGTCACTGTGCGAGACGGTCGTTTTCATTACAGACTACTCGTGGGAACAAAATCTGGAAAATTTTAATCAAGAAAAACAAAAGGATGTATTAGAAGAAGTTAGTGTAGGGGATATTACTGACTGCTCAGGAGGTTCAGTGTCAGATTCGGACTCGGACCTTTTGGGTATTCACAGGGATATTCTGCTACAGGAGAGACAGTTAGTTACATAACTGACAATGATAGAGGATATTGGCTCCCCAATCGACTCCCTGTCGCGTACTGGGGCCTCTGAAAAACTTGGCGATCTGGGGATGAGCATGAGATAACTGTGATCTCGGCTCATTGCCAGGACCAGGAAACTGTAGCGCCGGTTTCTGAAGCTAAGGGCATCGTCGAGTAAGGACGGTATTGTGACGGCTGTTATTGATCGCACTGATCCGGATGGTAAGATCAGTGTAGAGAGATAGCAGGTGGTAGAAAACAAACTTATCGATGAAATCTTCAGCGTGAAGAAACGGCATGACGAGGTAGCGTTCAGAGGGGCCGATGGGGCAAGGGGTGTCAAAACTGTCAGTTGTGGTAATCAAAAGACCTTTGAGTTTTTGAAGGCTGAAATTGTCAGGTGTGGCAGCGTTTGTCCTGAAGCCAGTGGTGAAGGTCATACTGGGAGTGCTGACCAATCAAAATGACGGTCTCCCTTAAATAGCTGGAGTCAATGAAAGGGGTTGCTATTTTCGGGTTAGAGTCTATCAGATTTAGATTTTCTAAAAATTATAGATCCTAAGAGGTTGAAAGTGGTGCAGATAAACTTGCATCATAGTGAAGCAGCCTCAACCGAGTTAGCAACCCATCTCATTGACAAGGCCGTGGACGTTGCCTTAATTCAAGAGCCCTGGTTGAGTACAAACCGGGTAGTTGGATTGAAGGTCACGGGGTATACGTTGTTTGTACCCCACTCCGGTGAGAAGGTACGAACATGTATAATGGCAAAGAGTGAACACAAATTTATGATTTCTCATTCTTTCAGCAATGGTGATCTGACGGTCGTGACAGGAGAGGCTATGGACACAACGGTCCTGGCACTTGCATCGGTATACTTACCGTATGAGGCTATAGACCCACCTGGTGAGAAAGTTAGGGAGTTGGTGGAATACTCAGGCAGAAAGTGCTTGAGACTGGTATTGGGTTGCGACGCTAACGCACACCATACCCAATGGGGTAGTGCCGACATCAACAAAAGAGGTGAGTCTGCGTTTGATTTTATTATTGCTAGTAATCTGTAATAGGGGGAATACGCCAACATTCAGAACTAGGGATAGGGAGGCAGTAATAGATATAACGTTGACGAACCATAGGGATTTAGTAGAGGGCTGGAGGGTAGATTTAGGTTGTTTCTTCTCTGACCACAGTCGTCTATCCTTTAGTCTTGTCTTTGAAAGGTCGAAAAGGCGTCCGTATAGGAATCCGATGACGGATTGGGTCTTTTTTTCGGGACTAGTGGATGATAATCTTAGGGTTATGCGTGATTGGGAGTCGTCTCCGTCAGGTGTAGAGCGCTTTGTGAGCACCTTCACTGAGGTTTTGACTGCTAGCTTTGAGCGATCTTGCCCCCTGAACTTTCCGGGAAAACGCATGCAGCCGAGATGGTGGACGGCGGAGCTAGGGGCTCAGCGAGCCACTGTCAGAAGGCTGTTCAATAGGGCGAAGTATACGCGTAGGGAAGATGATTGGAATAACTATAGGCTAGGTTATAGTAGATATAAGGGGGACATTAGAAGGGCGAAAAGGGACTCGTGGATTAGATTCAGCGAGTCAGTGGATTCTGTTAATGAATTGTCCAGGTTCAGACGGATTTTATCTAAGGACCCTGTAGTCTCTGGCTTTATTTAGAGACCGGACGATTCGTGGACAGAATCCAGCTCTGAAAACCTCAGTTTACAAATGGAGACTCACTTCCCGGGATGTGTTGATCCTGGGGCAGTGGGACTGTTGGGTGATGATGAACGATTCCTGGGTCTACACTCGGGATCTGAGGGTAGGGGGCGGTGTTAGATATGATATTCTTGGATAAGGTGACATGAGCGGTTAAGACTTTTGGGCCTTACAGATCGGCAGGGCCAGATGGTATTTTTCCGGCAATGTTACAGAATATCCAGGGATCATCGCTCCTACTGCTGGTTGAGCTATTTAGGGCTTGTGTGATAAATAGTTATATTCCTAGGGGGTGGAGGGAGGTCAAGGTTATTTTTATACCCAAAGCGGGTAGGACTGGTCACTCGAAACTCAAGGACTTTAGACATTTTAGTCTTTCGTCTTTTCTTTTGAAAACCTTGGAAAGGCTGATTGATCTACATTTAAGGACAAGATTTGATACTGGCGTAATCAGCAGCGCTCAACACGCCTATCTTAAGGATAGGTCTGTCGAGAGTGCGCTGCATAATGTGGTTGGTTAATAGAGCGAAGGTTGCTGACCAGGGAATACACCCTGGCGGTATTCCTGGATATAGAGGGCGCCTTTAATAATTTGAGAATAGAGGCTATAGGACAGGCACTGGTTGATCTAGGGGTTCCGTCATTCTTGGTGGAATGGATAACCCTGATGCTCAGAAGTAGTTATTCATTCGGACTGGGGAAACGAACGCCTGAGGAAACTGGTGACCAGGGGAAAACCACAGGGGGGAGTATTATCTCCCTTATTATGGCTTTTGGCTGTCAACGTTGTGTTAAAGCACTTTGACAGGATAGGACAGAAAGTCGTGGCCTATGCGGATGATGTAGTTATATTGGTATCGGGCAAGTTTTTGCCGACAATTGGCGAAGTCATGCAAGGGGACGATCTGTCATCTTGGGCTACTGATAAGGGTTTGGTAGTCAATCCAGGAAAGACAGAGTTGGTTCTTTTTACTAGGAGGTACAAGGTGGTAGGATTGAGGCTACCGGTGCTAGGTGTAGAGCTTAGACTATTTAATAGTGCTAAGTTTTTTGGGAGTTTTTCTGGACAGCAAGCTGTCCTGGGGGAGGAACACTCAGGAGAGGCTGAAAAGGGGTCTCAATGCCTACTATGCTTGCAGATCATCGATAGGTAGGAGTTGGGGACTTCGGCCGTCAGTGGTAGGATAGCTTTACACTTCGGTGGTCAGACCAATTCTTGCATATGGATGCTGTGTTTGGTGGGAGGCATTGGGGCTGGCTAGTCGTAGGAACCTTCTGTCTAATGCTCAGAGCAGTGTTTCGATCGGCATGTCAGGTGCCATGAGAAGTACTCCTCAGGCAGCCCTGGATGTTTTCCTTCACTTTCTGCCTATTGAGCAGTATGTAAGGGGAATGGCAGCCAGGGCCATTCTTAGACTGAGGGAGTTAGGATTTTTGGGGAATTTCAGGCAGGGTCATTCACGGATCTTGGGTGAAATTAGTGGAGGTAATTGTCTGGGCTTGTCCGGCTTCACAGATAATGTGGGTGCTAGGTTCGATTTTAGGAGTCTGCCGAGAGTGGTCATGCCGGTTAGAGGGGACTGGGTGGGCAAGAGTAGACTGTTTGGTGGCGTTGCTGTCTTTACTGATGGCTCGAAGACGGGGGGCACTGGTGCTGGGGTCTATATTGAGGATCTGGATATCAGAAAATCATACAGACTCCCTGACGACTGTAGTGTGTTTCAAGCAGAGGTTCTAGGGATAATGAAGGCCGTGGAACTGGTTAGGGGTAACATCGACACGGGCTCGGAGGTCACTATATATGTGGATAGCCAGGCGGCTCTTAGTGCGATGAGGGGCTATCATGTGAATTCCGGGCTGGTCGATGACTGTAGGAGAGCTCTACGGGAGATTTTAATGGAATACAGGTTGAGACTATGCTGGGTGCCGGGTCACTCAAACATTATCGGCAATGAGATGGCTGATGGGTTAGCGAGACTGGGCTCGGAAATAGTGGATCCTGATAGGGTGGAGACGGTTATACCTCCTTTGTGTTTCTATTTTGGTAGGATCAGGGAATGGGTTCTAAGCGACACTAATCGGGACTGGAGTAACCGAACGGACTGCAGACGGACGCTGTGGCCGATACTCAGCAAGTCTGATTCGGCTTTACTTCTAGTCAGATAGGGTCTGCGTGATGACCATGATAGGGATTATTACGGGCCACTGCATGTTGTGCAGGATGGCGGTAAGAATGGGGCGGAGCCTCTTGGACATGTGTAGGCTGTGCGAGGATCCAGAGGAGTTGGAGACAGTTGAGCACATTCTGTGCCAATGTCCCAGACTGCAGATTGGCAGATTGAGATGGCTAGGTAGCAGATTTCTTGGCGAATTGGGTGATGTCTCGAGCTGCGGACTTGAGAATCTGATAGGATTCGTAATGGGAATGACCTGGCTTCGTGACTTGAGATCGGGAATGGGTCGTTTGTAGGGTCTTGGCTCTTTTTTGGCATTAGTTTGTTGTCCACTTCTCCCCTTTTTTTCTGTCTTCTTTCTTTCTTCTTCCATTCTCTTCTTTTTGTGTTTTAACTCTAACTTCTGATCTCTTTTATTATTTTTAAGGCATCACAATGGACCGTATTGTTCTCTGGGTGAGGGTGTGAGGGTAGCTTTAAACCGGCCTTACTTACCTACCTACCTACTATGGATTGGCATTATAATTAATAATAATGCCATCTAAACCAGGAGATTTATTACTCTTAAAGAAATGGATATATTATTTGACTACAGTTCAATATTTGTATCATCGGTAAAAGTTTAATTAAAGTTATTAATCTATTGTTACAGATTTACATTTAAATAGTTTGATTTTATTAGTTTAATTTACAAACGTGTATTGAGAGGACCTTATTGGAAGATATGACTGAATTGTCATAAGAAAAAATCACCTAAAAACCACGGGATAGGTGATGTTCTTTCCAGGTTGTCAATGGAACAGTAAAGGTTATAGGCTACTACAGTCGATCACAAATATCTGCATGGGCATGGACAACACTTTGAACTCAGCACCGAACATTGAAATGCGAATGCACTCTTCCAAAGAGCTTGCAGATTAGAACGCAAACATTATACAAAAGCTGAAGGAAATGAATGTGTCGTTGATGTTCGACCAACACATATAGCGGCAAGTGACTGCTGGTCAGTGGCGCAGAGACGATCCTATACTGACAAAAATTACGACGGCAACGGAGGAAGACAAAAGGCCTACCCGTAACCAAATATCAGCGGAAATCATACTGGACGCTGTGCAGTAGTCTGCAGATAATTAACGGATGCCTTTATCGCCATTGGGAAAGCGCTAACGGAAAATGGACAACAAATGTTATTGTGGTGCAATCCTCTAAAATCAAAGAGGTATTGCAGGAGTTTCATGATGGTTTAAGCGGTGGTTATCTTGATGTAACAAAACCAAGGAAAAGATAAAACAACGTTTCTATTCTGTGGCTGAGTGGATAGCGAATTGCGCACAATCTATCGCAGTCAAGGGCCTAGTAAGGAGTCGGGGACCGCTGCAATAGTATAATTCAGGAGCCCCCATGAGCACATAGCAATGGAAAGAAATTTTGAATCTGCGAAATTTCAGCAAATGTGCGAGCTTTATGGTATTCGAAAAACTAGGACTACATTGCTACATCTACAATCTGACGACATGGCCGAAAGATTTAATCGCACGTTGGAGGAACACTTGAGAAAAGTGGTCAGTGCACACCAAAGGCACTGGAATGAACATAATTAAAATTGTTTGATTGTTGGCATTGAGGTCAGCCGTTTTTGACTCTACCTCCTAAACACCTGCAAAAATTATGTTTGGGACCGAGCTGCCAGGCGATTTGGAATTCGGAATTAAGAGACAATAGGTAAGCACGAAAAAGACTTTTCAAGGGAATAAAAAGATCACGACCAAATTTTTGAATTCATACGTGCCTGAGTAAAAATGACCAGCGACTTTTATTTTGTCGTTTGTTGTTTATTTTGTATTTGGAAGATACAATCTAGCAATAAATTCTGACGGTCAGCTAGTTCTAACCCACAACGAAACCGTGACGAATGTTATATACTCTTCATTACGTGTATTCATGCAATAACAATAGTTTGTATCACCACTCATCTAATATGAAATACATACATACATATAAAAAACATACATATGAGGAGCCGCAGAACAAAAGGTGCTTTTTCGCTCATTTCAAATTTTTGGGAAATCGAGATTTATTTTTTTCGCCCCTTTAAAAAATTGCAAGAACATGAAAATGCTTACAAGATTTTTACTTATCTACAGATGCATCTAACTGTCGTAAGTCACCCGATTAAATGTGAGGAATGTTTGATATAATTCCATTTTTATATTGAAAAAAGCACCTTTTGCAAAAAAGATAGCAAAAAAGCACCTTTTGTTAGGAATAAAGTAAAAAAAAAGTAAAAAAGCACGTTTTGTTAATAGAAGGAAAAAGTACATTTTGTAATGCGAATACACATATATGACGATAAATTTTGACTGAATGTGGTTAAACCTGATCTAATAAAAAATGTTAAGCTAAGTATATTATATTTGTCGTTTTATTAAATTAAATTGCAACTTAAACATTTCTTAAATACATATGAAAATTGTTAAATAGTTAAACTCTTGTTCCAACATCTTCTTCTAGGCAAGAACATTTTCGTCTATTGAATCCTCCATACCTTTATCCTGGTTATACAAAATGTCCTTGTACCAAAATAATGACTGATTTTCACTCCAGAGTTTACCAAACTGTTTTATTAAAAGACTTTCCACAAAGACTTTAACATCTGATTAATTTTACTTTAACTGTAGTTTGGTTTGATCATTAAAGTAAAAAGTGAAACTACACAAAGATTATGGGAAAAGAACCTTTTGTTAAAAAATAAACAAAAAAGCACCTCTTGATAAAAAAATAATCAAAAAAGCACCTTTTGTTAAGCATGAATTTTTTAGAACCCATTTACTTTGTAAAAAAAAAATAATAATAATGCAAACTTGATTGTTTCTACAAGATTTCAACCTAAATATTATAAAAATACCAAAAACCCAATTTTTCGCGAAATGCGAAAAAGCACCTTTTGTTCTGCGGCCCTCATATGTACATATACATATAAAAAAATTACAATAGAAATTTAAATAATATATAAAATAAAAAATAAAAAACAATACAAAAATTTTTTTTGGCTCAGCTTGGATTCGATGTCACGCTCACTCTAACCACTAACCACGCTTGTATGTATGTATGTATGTATGTGTTGTATGATGTTATTGTGAAAAATCGATGTCATTGTGGTTTTTTCCTGACTACCCATCTGCGAAATTTTTTATGTAGTCCATATCGTTGGTCACAGGTAGAAAAGCCCTAACCCAAATAATTGTAATTTTAAAGAAGGCAAAAACGTAATCACAATGTAATTTCGTTTGGTAAAATTGCTTATAAAACTGTTATCAGAAATTACAAAACAAATAAATTTCATAATAAATACAAGTTAGGGTCTTTATACTCGTGACCATCGATATAATTCTTTTAAATTTCATTGATAGCATAATATGTAAGAAGCGTTAAAATAGTCGTGTCGAAGTAATTTTTAAAATATATGTGTATGATATTGATAAAACACGATAGACGATAGACTATTTAAAAAAACAATAATTTTTAAAAATGTATATGTGGAAAATTAAGTAGACTTATAAAAGTGTTAATATTTATTATATAAAAAGAATATGAAGTCGACACAAAGCTGAATGTCACAAATGCAAAAGTGCAATATGTACGTGGTGAATCCGGTATAAGCTGTGCCGGAGTATGTTAAAAAACATATCATATAACAATGAAGTGCTCTGGAATTGATAATGACAACTGCGATTTATAGTAATGATTATATTTAATATATTCATAATGTAGATTTGGTGCTTAGAGAAATTCAAGATGCTGCAAATGGAAACAAATAGAACGTAATTGAATACAAGGATGAGTTTGAGACGTTATTATCGCGTAATGAAAATTAAATTAAACAACTACTAGAAGCAAATGAAAATCGAAAAAAAACATGGAAGAAATAAAAAAGACATGTGATTTAGTAAATTACTATGAAAATAAAAATAAGGAAATGTGTAATAGCATCGTAGAAAGTAATGTAAAAATATGTAATGAAATAAAACAAGTGATTAAAGAAACAAGTGGTAAACAAAACAAAATGTCGTTCGCATATAAGGTTAAAAAAAAAACAGAATTTGCAGAGTTAAAAAAACAATTACCACTGATTATTAAGCCAAAAGAAAAACAGAAAATAGAAAAAACAAAGGAAGATTTCAATAATAATGTAGACCCAAGCAACCTGAAAATATCAAATGTAAAACATGGAAGTAATGGAGCATTGGTTATTCAAAGTGAAAATATTGAGTAAAGAGAAAAAATAAAAAGCGGCTATACAAACAGAAATGAGTGAAAAATACGAGAATTGTGAAAAATACTTCAATTTCAGCAAAACAGGTCTGTATGAAATGCAAAAGCATCTGTGAATGCCTTCTTAGTTCGTTAAACGGAAACATTGCTGTTTTTCGCGATAGTGTGGCAAAAGAGCAGTCAACCGTCTCGACTTATCATTGTGTCCAACAATTGATCATCAATATTGTCATTGAAAATTTGGAACATCGAATGGTCGATATTTTGCTCCATACATAATTGAACCATACCAATATTATCATAATAAAAAATGACAATAATTTCCTAAACAACTTGTGTTTTATTAAAAATCAACATCGGGTCTTAAAATTTAACCACCCTTTATAATACTAAAATTATGACTAATAATGAAACGTACACGAAATTATTGTTAGCAGCACAGAAATAAACATTGGTTGTGAGATATGTAAAGTATTTGATAAAATAGATGTGCTAAGGTGTTATAAATGTAAAGGATTGGAAATGTCACAAATGTCATGGTAACCATAGAGCTAAACACTGGGCCAATTCAAAGTTGACTCTCATATTGTACTATGTCATATAATTCATATTAATATGACTAGTGACTTTGAACACCTTTTGTTAACAAATTATGTATTTAATACAAGAAAGAAGACAAAGAGATGACGCTGTTAAAAATTGTATGTATACAGGAAAGAAGAAAATAGAAAATATTCTCTCTGAGAGGTGAGAAGCAAAGAAATTCTCTCTGAGAGACAGTATGGTTAAAAGTATAACATAACAATTTCTTATACATAGGAAACAAATGTGTAAAGTCATATTATTTTTTTTTTTTATGGAAATTACTAACAAAAATTTTATGCATGCATAAAATAATATGAAATAGTACAAATATGACTGATATGCAACCACTTTGAATTGGTCCACTGTGAGGAAGAAATTATAACAAAAAGTATAAACTGTATGCGTCCTAATGAAAAGCTGAATCTGGGTATTGATGTGAATCATAATACAAACAATAAAGAATGCCCAATATACAAAAATAAACTAAATATAAAGGTGAGAAGAATAGCTTTTTAAAGTTTAACAATCAAACAAATGCTCAAGGACTTCTAAACAATTTTACTCAAATGGAAATAATAACATTAGCAATGGAACCAGAATATATAATCCTATCGGAAACTCATTTAACAAAGGATATAAATAAGAATGAATTCTGTTTACACAACTCCGATCATTATACAGCACTATCAACCTCATCGCGAACAGGAGGCATTATAATATACTTTAAAGTCTTGATCAGTAAATAAATTCTATGAAAAAGCTGCGGATAATAAATACTGGATGTGTGCATACTTGGTGAAAAATAATAGTATTTCGATGTATGTAATGGATGTGTATAGATCACCTAGCAGTAGTGAAGTGAAATTTTGTAATGCCTCCGATGATGTACATAATTGCTATAATTTGTGAAAACAATATTGATATAATTGTTGCAGGAGATTTTAACATTGATTGAAAAAAGAACGATACATATAAAAATATAATACAATCTACTCTTGATGACAATGGTCTTAGACAAACAGTGAATAATTATACAAGAATAACAGAATACACCAAAACATCAATCGACTTTATAATAATAAATTATGATAATTTGTATGCTAAAAATAATAGCGCAAACAAAATTGCAGATTATGCGGCAATAGACATATGGTGTAAAAGTGAAAATAATAATTATTCAATAATAAAGTAAATTAAATTTTTTATATATGACAAAAAATATTCGCCAGGGAACTTAATAAATTTAAAAATAATTTTGTAGATGATGCTGTTGATAATATTGCGAGAAAAATAATAGCCTAAAAACGCAATTAAAATAAAGACAAAGAAGAAAACAATAAAAGAAACAAACAATGCAAATAAACGGTTAAATGAAAATTTAAAATTACTAAAACAAGAAAAATTGTAAGACTTGACATTACTAAAAATGTCAACACTAATGAAGCGTGGTTGAATTATAAAAATTATTAGAAATAAATATAATACGAAAGTTGAAAATGAAAAGAATGAATTTATTAACAACAAAAAAAAAACAAATAAAAATCAATGCCAAAAATAAAAGATATATTCTTAAAAAGTACACAAAATGTGATGATATTTAATGATATAGACTATAAGAATATATACCAAATATCAAACATATTTTATTTTATTTTGTAGACAGCGTTAAGACTATAAGGGATTCAATAGGACAAATGCAATATACTTCCAAAATACCTGTGATAAATTATTTATTTAAATTTAGTTTAATAAATTTAAGCAAACTTAAGAACATATGTAAAATCATTAAAAATAAACCTGATTTTAATAAAGTGTCAATAGAAATGATAACTGGAATAATGTAGGAAATCCTTTATTAAGTTTAACCAACAGGTCATTAGAAACTGGGATTTTCCCAGGAAGCTGGAAGATATCGTTGATTTAAATACAATAAGTTACAAAAACAAGAAAATGTGAGGAACTTTGAGCCATCAAGACGCTAAAAATTTGTAACAAAATCGTTGAAAAAGTTGTGGAAATGCAATTGGCAAAATATTTTTAAGACATAATATACTATCAAAATACCAATCCGGGCTTAGAAAAAATTTCCATGTGAAACAACGGTAAACTATGTTAAAGGTATATGGAAAAACATTGACAAAAAATAAAAAGATAATGGCAATTTTTCTTGATTTTAAAAGAGCTTTTGAAACTATAAATATTTATAAAGCCGCATTTTGAGTACGGGTCAACAATATTTTATTTTTGCTATTCAGTAATTCGAATAGAAAGATTACAAAAACTACAAAATAAAGCGATGAGATCAATCATAAAATGTAACATATATACAGCAATTGTTTTTATCCTTGAAACACTTAAATGGCTAAATAAAAAACAACTACAACTAAATACGCTCATTAAATTATATTGGCAATTTTAGATTTCCACAAGCAACAACAACAGAAATGCAGCGGTCACTCTTCTATAAAGGTCTACATAGAAAAGATTATACACTTTATATAAAATAATATAATTGATAAATTTAAACAATTTCACTTGTATATAAAAATTAAATTAAAAGATTATTTTAAAGTATTTTAAATACTTATAATTTTAAATAAAAAATCAAAAAAAATATATGTACAAATTTAAATTCCTGCACTATAATTATAAGACTTAGTCTTGTTGTGCAAAAAAAAAAAAATATAAATAAATAGCTTTTTACACTTATGTGCGAAGGGCACCTACTAAAGTATAACTTAAGTTGTTTTTTTTTTCTTAACCCTTAAATGCATGAGGTCAGCTCCTTGCATGGATACTAACCTACTTTAATGTAAAACCGGTCGCTAATCACGAATTCATCATTATTTTTGAGAAATGTACACTTTTTTCGGAAAATCGGAAAATTATACATTTTTTATCCGTACCATATATGGTACATCATGCATTCTTGTCATTGTTAGGTACACACAACACATCATCATCACCATCATGAAGCATATCAGCAACCTCATTTGCATTGTACTTCTTTCCATCAATAATAAGGCCATCTATATCTTAATAAATAATAACTATTAAAAATAATAGTAAAAAATAACTGACATCTAACACAATAAAAACTCATGCGCTGGTGCATGGTGTACCATATAAGGTACCTAGAAAAATTGAGAAAAAAACTATTCTAAAGTACAAAATGTGGGCAAGATTTATCATAATTACTTAAATAAGCCTATAATTTATACACAAACACTTACCTACAGACGAATAAATAAATTTTTTATTTCGTTATTCACTACTGAAATTTGATTTTAAAATTATGTGCAAAAAAAACATGTGACCACTTTAGAATATTATTATTAAGTAAATTTAATGGTGAGAGAGTTATAATGGTATTTTTATGAAGAGTAATATTGTCAGCATTACTTTAAACTGTACTAAATTGCTTTTATATTCACATGGTTGAAATATTGCACGATAAAAGAGATGTACCATATATGGTACGATATGCATTTAAGGGTTAATGTATCACATTACCTTTCAGATAAAAAATAAGAAAACTGCTAGCTTAAGATATATACCATATACTATACCATAAATCAGCATATAGTGTAACACATTACCTAGCAGTTTTTTAAATACCTCTAAAAACATAGGTTTAATTATTTGAAAGCCTTCTATGTAGTTTGTAAAAACTCGAAACTTGGCAATCTAAATACAAATAATTATACAGCATTACCTTACTAGGGCTTAACTAGTAATTAAATAATTCTAAACAAGTAACTAATGATAAATATTTTTAATTGTCAATACTTACTTGTGAAAATCTTCAATACAATAGTTTTGATTTGTAGCATCAACTGTAAATGGTATGCCATCTAAACTCTTCTTGCAGACAACACAAGTAAAACATTGTGGATGGTACGGTTTTCCGGTTGCCCGCAAAATTCTTTCTAAAATTGGTTTCATACATACGGAACATTTTTCTAACGTTTGCAAGTAATCAAACTCACAATAGGGTTTACAATCTAAAGCATAAAATGGTTTACCCTGCAAATTGATTTGACACTGCGAGCAAGTGAAGCAGGTTATATGATAGATTTGACCCATAGCGGTACAACCTGAGTTTTCTCCCACAACAATCTCGTTACACTTAAAGCAAATACCATAGTTTTCTATATCACTTTGGGGATCCATAGATTTTACCAGGAAATTAGTTAACGATTCAACTTCAGATTCTTTAGGGTTTTGTGAAAAGCTGTTTAATGTACCACCACCTTCGCTTTCCCTAGTGCTATTAGGATACACAGGTGAATTTGAGTCTACACTGCTACCACAATTTAGTCCACTTAAAGCTGATAAATTACTGCTATTGCTTTTTCCTAATATAACACTACATTCTGGCATTGATGAAGTGTTTGAATTTTTAATGCATGTAGGATACATAAGGTTATTGGACCTTATTGACATTTGACTAGCTGGTCTTGGATTTATTGGTTCATAGATTGATTCATAGGTGGACGAAGTCTGCAAGATAGTAAACTTTTTTTAGTATACGAAGATAACAATATATAGATAATAAAAATATTTAACATAATTACTAGATGAAATGTTTTCTAATTAGTATTACTTTTTGATCGAACTTTTTTTAAATACATTTAGTCATTTTTATTTTCGCTTAAGCTCACAACTTAATCAAAACAAATACCTGAGAAAATCCACCGTACCCATAGTAATCGGAAAAGTTTGAATTAGTTTTCGCCTAGCAAAGAAATGTTTAAATGTTAAACAAAAAAATACGAATACAAATATATAGTATACCTGCATTCCAGTATTATAATTATTAAATGGTGATTTATTAAAAAACAATTGCTGCAATTGATTTTGAGAAAGAGAGAGCTTGTGGTCATGCGGAATCTCATAGCCTACAGTTGACTTAGTTACTCCAGCTTGATTATTGGCAGCAATAATTGTACCCTTTTGGGATATATTATTAGTTTTAAAAACTTCGGTGGCTCTTCGTAGTTCACTATATGATGAACTGACCGGGCTGGGAGGCGGTGGAATTTCATCCTCCGTTATCAAAGAACCGTTGTGAGTAAAATACAAGTTGCTTTCCTCAGTTGTAGGTGGTGGTGTTGACTTTTTGGTGAAAACGGGTAGTTGGGATGACGAATCTTGAACTTTATTAGTTGTAGCTTGTTTCTGCTGATTTTTGTCAAAAGGGACATTAGAATAAATATTGCTTGTATCAGTTGTCGAGTTTGGAATTATATTTCCATATATGTTTGATTTTGTATTAACACCAACAGCGCCTGTTGAAGGTGTGTTATTTGTATGAACGGTATTTTCATACGTTACATTTGAACTTTCTGGGATACTATGAGAATGAAAAGCAACATTTGTAAGCAATGAAGACGAGGACAACTTTGGAGTGTTTAAATGTAGTGCTTTTGATTTGATGTTGCCTGAAGAATTTTGATTTAGCTTGCCACGTTTTTCTAGTTGTTTTTTATGATGTTCTAATACTTCCAGTTGTTGTTCCAAAATATCTGGATTATCTAATGTTACTTTACGACGAGTTTTAAGAGCCGAAGATACTGGAGAATTCGATAAAGAATCAATGTCTTCTGAAGAATAGGAACACTGTTTACGTAAAAGTAATGGCTGTTTTGATATTTCACCTGATGCATCATAATTAAACACTTCCAGACTCTTTAAACGTTGAGCGTAAAGGGGTTCACAAGTCTGCTTAACAAGGCTGCTTTGCGGTATCTATATTGATAATGATATTTGTATACTTTATACTTTATGTGAAATGCCATTTTGTAAATCGTCTTGTTTAGTATAAAATTGTTATCGATTACGGCCAATACATTACAATATAAAGCAGATTTTAAAGATATTTGCTTAATTAATAACCTTTTGTATGAGCTACATGTATATTTTTACAACTAAACATATATTATTAATATCTTAGCTATTATTTGTTACCACTTGTATTAATTGTAATTACAAAGTACAACGGTATAACATCGTATGTATGTTTTGAATTGAAAATGTCACAAATTAAACGTTTAAAATATTTAAAAATAAAAAAACACAAAATAATATTTTAGTGAAAACATTTTAATTTAAAGCGTTAATAAAAATCAATTTTATTATTTTATGCATATTTTTATTTATATTTTGCTATTTACGGCTAAAGCACAAATCGTCGTTCGTAAGTTATTCTGTTCTATGTGACACATAAAACCTATACATATAGAACACAATAATTTACGAACGACGAAATGTCAAATTGTAAGAAAATAAAAGCTAAGCAAAACAGAAAAATCGCCAAAGAAATTTTCGTGTGCGAACATTAAAGCAAGTTAAAAAGAAAACATGGAAAAAGTTGGGCAATTAAAATCGTCGTGTATGACCTTCGACTAACAGAGATGAAAAATTTAGTAATTTATTACCGTTAGATTTAAAAAAAAAAAATTTTGTGGCGTCTACTTGCATTTTTGAGCCGCCGATTTAATTCAATTCACCCTTTAAGGGTCTTAGGGGTTTGTAAAATTACCATGATTTTCAAAAATAAAGAATTTTCGGACGATGTTTATATAGTTAACGGTCTAGGTACTCCAATAGTACGACGGAAAGCTATTCAGTTTAGGTATTATTAAACCTCCCGTGGAAAATTTTTGTATTACGCAGGATACTGAATAATCTTTGGAAATAATTTTCAAATTCCCCAGACTATTTCGCGAAATATGGGAGTTTAAAGGGTAATTAGTATCAGATTGAAACATGATGCTATCCCTTTCGCGCATACTACACCGAGGAGGGTGCCAATTCCTTTGTTACCTGAATTTAAAGGTTATTAGACCTTAATATAATTGAACGTATGGAGGACACTACTGGTTGGGTCAGTCCTAGTAGTAGTTGTTCCAAAGGCCAATAAGGAGATAAGGTTATGTGTGGATTGCACACATCTAAACAAGGCGGTAATAATGCTATATTTCCCAATGCCCAAGATTGAACTTTCTTTGGCTAACATTAGAGAAGCCAGAACTTTTTCAAAAATCGACGCAAATAAGAGGATTTATCAGATAAAATTATCACCCGAAAACCAATTACTTACATGTTTTATATGTCCATTTGGACGGTTTGTTTTTAAAAGACTGCCCTTCGGCATCTCTTGCGCCCCGAAACATTTCGATTCAATATTTAGTAAGGTTCTAGATGGAATAGATAACTATATTTCACACATTACAATATGTTGATTTTTGGAAAAAATCTTGTCGAGCATGACAGCGCACTGGGAAAAGGTTAAAAACGGCTGGGTACCATATATCGGGTGTCCCAACTAGAACGCAATTTTTAAATTTTAAATAAAATTTTAAAGAAAATTTTAAATATTTAAAAAAAAAATCGTGAAACTTTATTATATCGTAAAGTAGACAGAATGAGGTTATGTATGGAACAATATATCGGCTTTGCTGGCACACACGCGATCTTTTAATGAAATTTTCAATGACCTTTTTGCATAAATGCTGCGGTATTTCATTAATGCAGCACCCAATTTCCTCTTTTAAGGCTTGAGTCGTCGTCGGCTTTTTCGCGTAAACCATCGACTTAAAAAACCCCAAAAAAAAATTTAAAGGTGTTAAATCACACGATCTAGGCGGCCAATTCTGGTCTCCAAAACGCGAAATAACACGACCGGGAAATGACTGATGCAGCAATTGAATTGTTTCTCTGGCTGTATGACATGTGGCGCCATCTTGTTGAAACCACATGTCCTCCACATTCATTTCTTCAATTCTAGACATGAAAAAACTGGTTATCATTTCACGATACCGAACACCATTGACTGTTTGAGCTTGACCTGCCTCATTTTTTATTTATTTATTTCAAAAAGATTGCCGCAAGCCCAAAGGGCCAAATCGGTTAGTCTACAATACAATATGTATTAAAATTAATTGGTATAACACTATAAATATAAACAATTTAGTTTACAATATATGTAAATATCAAATAAATGGTATGAGAGAATAAAAACTAAAACCTACCTGAATTTTGCACACACAAAAGAAATAATTTTTCAATTAAACTGATACCTATATGAGGCGAAAAAAATATAGCCAGTGAAACTGAGCTTCAGACAAAAATTTCAATAATTATAAACGTGTATAAGTATAACGTGTATAACGTGTATGTTCCCCACAAGAATAAGCCATTTTACGAAATTTTATTTGTAGATATATATGAAAGGTAAAATAAAGAAAAATATTTGATAAAGATAAAGAATTAAATCTTAACTTGACGTATGCAAATTAGACAAAAAAATTTCAATAAATGCACTTAAGGAATGATTAAATGTACGCTCATTATAAGGTATTATAGTATTCCACAATCTACAAATCTTTATATGATAAAATCGTGCCATAAGCAAAGAGAAATATCTCGGACAAAGTAGCAAACAAGTTCTGTTGGACGCTCCAAATCTAAATCTATTTAACAGATAACTAGGATTTCCATTTTTAATGGTTTTATAGAAAAAAATAATTTGTCTTAACTGAAGATATTGTTCAAAACTACAACCAAGTAAATCCACACAGTACTCTGAAACATGATCCCATAACCGAAGACCAAAAATATAACGGATTACCCTGTTAAAACAAACTTTCAGTCTATGTAAATTCATATTAGAAGTAAAGGAATAAACTTCAATACCATAAATAATTAACGGCATACACAACGATAATGCCACACGATGTCTAATAACTAGGGGTAGGTAATAGGCCAAATTATATAATCTTCGCAACGTCCAAGATATCCTTGCAATCACAAAATTAACATGACCATTATATGTCAATTTATTATCCAAAATTATACCAAGCGTCTTATATTGTGTAACAACTTCTAAAACATTATTACCCAGCACTAGATCCAAAATCACATCACACTTAGAAAAAATCATTACTTTGCATTTAGAAGGGTTTAAATTTAAATAATTGACCTTACTCCAATTAACAATACTAGCAAGTTCCGCATTAATCCTGTCACGAGAGCTGGCAAGTGATAATGATTCAAATGAAGCCAATAGTTGTATATCATCAGCATATGTATAACCAGTTAAAAAGGATAACTCAGAATATATATCATTCAAATACATAATAAACAACAAGGGCCCCAAGATAGAACCCTGTGGTACACCCCTATGAACACGAATCACGTCAGACACATTAAGTCCAGCTTGAACAAACTGATAGCGATCCATCAAATAGGAATAAATAAGTTTACATCCACTATAGCTGAATCCAAATAGATTATGTAACTTTTCAATTAAAGGCCCATGACAAATCGAATCAAAAGCTTTGGAAAAATCTAGGAATATAAGTACACTAATTCTTCCACTATCAAAATTGCACCTAATTGATTCAGTAATATCTAACAAAACTCCTGTAGTACTATAACCCACTCTAAAACCAGACTGATAATCATGAATCATACCACCACTACCAATATGAGTCATAATCTGCTGTCTAATAATAATCTCCAAAATTTTAGAGCAAACTGATAAAACACTAATTGGGCGGTAGTCAGAAGGAGAAATTGGGTTCTTAACTTTAGGTATTGGAACCACTCTCGCAATCTTCCAAATCCTAGGAACCATACTCATTGTCAATACCCTATTAATGATAAATGTAAGATGTTCAGAAATTTTTGGGTAAATGAGCCTTAAAAATCGTATGCTTAGGTTATCAGCTCCAACTGCATGTGCTTTTATTTGAGACATAGCCAAAAAAACATCATCATCTGAAACATTCCTAAAGGAAAATCCCTCCACAAAAGAATCTATTGTAAAATTGTCTTGGCCACAACCAGGCACCGCGAAAATTCATTAAATTCGTTAACATCAAGAGTAGAACATTGTTGCCGAGAAGAATCGAGAATTCCTACAGATTTAATTTTCCGCCATAGTTGTCTCTGGTCACATTCAGAAAAGTAATCCATACAATATTTCCTACGAGTCTTTCGAATAATCGCTTTCAACCTATTCCTAAAAGTACAAAAAATCCTAAAATTCTCTACAGTTCTATTTTCCCTGTATGCACGATAAGTAAGGTTTCTAAAGCGTTTCGCAACCTGAATAGATTCATCATCCATCCACCAATTTTCCCGCCTACTCACAAATCTTCGCATAGGAACATTGTCATTAAATACACGATACACAATAAAATTGAAATATTCTAAACTATCATCCACATTCAAGACAATATAAATATTAGAAAAATCAATAGATTCCAACTGCGAAAAACAGTTATCCAAGTTAAAGTGGCTATAATCCCTATACCAAAATGTTCGGCTTTCAGACTTTTTGATTACCCGATATGACAAAAAAATTGCCGAATGATAAGAATTCAATGCAGGAATTTGAAATTGGCATTTAGACCTAACCAATTCTATATTTGAAACAAAAAAGTAATCTATTAGTGAAGTGGACAAATGCTGCGGCGAATAATGGGTTGGCAAAGAATTATGTACAACAGATAAAGACAGTCTACTACAAACCTCCCTTACATAACTACCTCGTACAAATAGATTAGTATTAAAATCACCCATTATTATTACATTACAGTATTTAGAACAAATATCACCTAGAACCTGCTCACAGGAAGAGAATTGACCATTAGGGAGATAAACCACACCCAAAAGGATAACCACACTATTTTCTAAAAAAACCTCCACAAAGAGAGACTCCACATTAGTATTATGCGGATAATTAAAAACTAATCCAGTACTCAAACTACTACGAACATAAAGACAAACACCACCCCCTCTTACTCCATTTCTATCCATTCTAAATAGCTTATAACCAGGAATTTCAACCGATCCATCTAATAAAAAGTCTTTAAACCAAGTTTCTGAAACCCCAAAAGCATCTACCGTACATCCCTCCATTAAATGACGTATCTCATCAAACTTCGAATTATTCTCACGGGGTACAAGGCTTTGAGCATTAAAATGAAATATATTCAAA
Source organism: Phyto melanocephala (assembly GCA_941918925.1). NCBI lineage: Eukaryota > Metazoa > Arthropoda > Insecta > Diptera > Rhinophoridae > Phyto > Phyto melanocephala. Next base: position 18,402,953 of record OW799238.1, read on the forward strand.
TTTTCAGGAATCACCACCGAATTAATAACATTACAATCAAAGGCTATTTCGCCTAAATTATCAGCTAAATCCAATTAAGACAATAAAACTCATGTGTGTGCAAAAAACAAGACCCTAAGGTAAGAAATATTAATATTTTCATAAAAAAAGGTCCGATGATTCCTCCAGCCCAAAAACCACACCACACAGTGACACGTTGAGGATGCATTTGCTTCTCGTGAATCACTCGAGAATTTTCCTCACTCCAAATGCGACAATTCTGCCTATTGACGAAGCCATCAAGATGGAAATGGTATGATCGCAATTTGCGAACTGTAGCCGAAAAACTTTCACCATTTTGGTAAAACAATTTTACAATGAGAATGCGTTGTTCATTCGTGTAGCGCTCCATTTTTACTAACCTCGTACCTTCTACTAGCAAACAATAACAATTGTTTAAATGTCAAACAATGGCACTTCGAATGGCGCCAAATTTAAAAATTGCGTTCTAGTTGGGACACCCGATATAAGGAAAAATCATGTTTTGGTACAGACCAAGTTACTTATTTAGGCTACCACCCACAGTGGACCATTCCACGAGAAGCGGCCAAAACTCATTTATGGTCACCGATTGAAAACTGTTAAAATTCATTTGAATGTAGACAATAGTGTACCTCTTGAGCCAAACAATTTAAATTTCAATTTCACATACATATATTACAGGGAACAGGGTGATTCAAAATGGGCATTCTCAGCATTTTTCTAAAATGGGAAATTTCTTAGTAAGATTTTGATTTTTAAACTTCTACGACTTTTTGCTTTTAAAAAATTTTTAAACGAAATAAATTTTGTATAATTTTATAATTTGTTACCTATTACTACAAGAAAGATAAATCGTTAATGATGTTGAGAAATAATTTTTTTATTTTCTATTAAGGTCCAAATCTTCCTTAATTCCCATTTTTAATAGAGCATAACTTCTAGAGAACATAAGAGAACAAAAAGAAATTAACATTATTTAGTAGATAAAACTCTCCTCTATACCCCTATAGCCAACTGTATACCCGGGACGATCCGGGAATCAAATTTAAATTACTTATGGTATCTTTCGTTCCATTGCGCTGAACAAAAAGTTATACCGGCTTAGAGCCATCAACTATTAGAGCAACAAAAATTGATGTGTGGCAAAATTAAATACCTTCGTCAACAAAGTATTATAGACCAATAAAATTTACATTTCAAAAAGAAACAAAAGAAGAAGTCAAAAAAATAAAAGATCAAAATAAAGCCCTTCAACCTGCAATATTTTCAATTGATGACCAGGAAGTCGAAGTAAATTTTAAAATGGATCTCACAATGATTGATGGAAAAGTTGCACAAGCTTTAACTGATAAAAAAGCGTCATCAAGCTGCATTATACGCCAAAAGACATCAAACCAACTAAGCCATCCCATTCTAGAAGATGACAGTTTTAAGGCAGCATATGAATTTGGATAGTCCCCTCTTCATGCTACGTTTTACGTTTTATGGAACAAATTCAAGAAAAATATTTAGAACTAGGCCTCATGATCGATCAGCCAAGGCAAGGAGACAGAAACACAAATGATGGCAATACTGCAAGGAGATTAGATCCAGAAACTGCAGCATTTATTACAGGTGTAGATTTGTAACTAATAAAATATATTACAAGTTCTAGAATGCAGCAGAAAGATAAATGCAAAAAAATTTGTAGAGTATGCCAAAAAAAAACAGCTATACTTTATAACGAGAAATACTCTTGGAGATATATATCAACAGTTCATACAATTTTGTACCATGGGGAACAAATAATTAAACACAATATGCTACCAATAGGGGATCTATCTGAAGAAGCGCAAGAAAAGAGAAGCAAGGACTATAGATTCTTTCGCGAGCACAACACCAGAAAAATTTCCAGATGTTGTACTAACGAAGACCTGTTTACTATTTTATTATGCACGTCTGATCCCTATATGTCCAATATCCGGCAAAAATGGAAAACTAACTATATGGAATTAGACGTAGAAGCTAAACTACTTCTAGAAGATGAAAGCCAAGGCTATTTAGAAGAAATATTTACTAAAATTGTTTAAATAATGGTATTTTTCAGAACTTTAGATGTTCGTTATTTTATCATTTTATGTACATTAATCCATTTTAAACTTACAACTTTATAATAAAAGTTCACAAATATTATTTATAATTTCTATTTTGGACTTAATAAACCACTTATTTTGGCCACTCGTACTAAAAATTTTACGGGGGCCAAAGGTTGGCAACGTTTGTAACAAGCTTTAATTTTTCTAACCGGTCGATTTTTAAGTTTTATGTCTTAAACCTAAAGCTAATAGTCTCACCTAGTAAACAAACAAAACTGCGTTTAAAAATTCCAATCCAGTCAAAAGTTATAGATTTTGGACCGCGTTCTCGAGAAATGGTCGACTAGGCGACCTCTCGGCAAACAGTCTGAATTTGTTTGGGACAGAGTTCAGAAAAATGAATTTTTTTTCATTAAACTCAATGTTCGAAGTGGACATTATCGAGAAGGTAAAGGAATTTTTTCGCGCTGTAGAATTTGTTCCGTATGCAAAAGCTTTATTGGCCCCCAATTCTAATCGAAATTGAAGCAATTTCCCCTCGATTGTAATTTTAAACATGTAACAAGTAGTCATCATTATATTCAATCGAATGGGGCTACAGAATCGGCAGTTAAAATTGCGAAAAAGTTAATAAAGAAATGTTACGATGTACACGCAGGCCTTCTCAACTATCGTTTGACCTTATTGGCAAACGGGTTTTCAACAGCGGAATTAATGATGGGTCGGAAATTTAAATGTTCGGCATCAATTATAGATAAGGAAATTACGGTTGAAAATAAACAGATTGAGAATTACAATAAGAGACATAGAACGAAGGATCTTCCGGAACTTGAAATGGGGGATAGGGTATGGATAAAAATATGAAATGAGCCACGATCGTATTTAATTCAAGCAGATAGAAAGTTATTTAGTCAGATACGGAACATTGGTATGATTCAGAAGAATTGTTTAACCCAAATGAAAATTTAGTAGTTGAAAACAATACAGACAATGATAACAATGAAGAAAAAGAGAATGTAGCCCTTTTGTCGAAAACGAAAAAATTCCAGCAGTTGATTTTTCAGAACGCCCAGCTAGACAAAGGAAAGCTTTGTGGGTAAACGACTACGTATTTAAATAAAACATTGTGTATATTAGAACGAATCAAGTTGTATGGAAGCGAAATTCGTGCAGAACACGAAATTAACATTGGTATTTTTTATGATGACATCTAAAACCATTTTGAAAAATGTTTTTTTTTTAATGTTTACTTAATTTGAGAATCTGTTTGTTACCAACATATACAAAATGGGTACTATAAGAAAAGTTTTTGTAAGGCGCGTCCAACTGTATATACAATTTGCATATCTTTTTTTAAGGATATTATGTAAAAAATAAATAGGTCTTTAATGTTTGTCCGAGGTTGTTTGTAAAAAAATACCAAATTAACATATTGTTATCTTTAGTCGATTTAATTAAATACGGGCTTAGCTTTTTTGAAATTCGTACTAGTTCGCGATTTGACAAAAATGCAATGGGGTGGTAACTCCTTGTTTTAAATAGGGCAATATGGGAGTAAAATTTTTTCTTTTGCCAAGTACATCATCTTTGTATGTAAATAATTTAGATTTTTGCATATTAGATGAATTTTACATGAAGCTCTGGAATATATGTACATATGTATATAGATGAAATTTTGTGGTTACTCTAAAATGCTAGCAGATTTAGTTTATAGATTTTGTATGGATGAAAATACGAATAAAGAAAGAAAAAAAGAAATGATCCACGAATTTTGGCGGCATATTTTTTTTAAAATTAAAAAAAGTTATAATATTTAATGTTTATATTTAAAAAATTGTCCTAAAATTTTCTTTTAAATTCATCTAAAAACATAAAATAGACCTTTTTTAAAATGGTTCTGATCACGAGAGGTCAAAGCTAGAGCCACAATATGTTAAAAATCGTCAAAAAAGTCCAAGGTTCATTTTTAGGAGGGTACATCGAGCACTTTTTTTGGTGGGTCGCTCTAATGTTTATAAGGAAATATACAAAAATTGTAAACTAATGCACACAAAACAAAAAATAAAATGTTATAAAATATAACTATGTAAAAAAGATATGCATACGGTCTCATTCATATGATTTTTAGAGATTTATGTTAATTTAATTTACGAATTTTTTATAAAGTTATTTCAAATTAAATGAATTAGACTGAGAATAGAGATATGTATATTAAATAGAATAATGAGTAAAGTAAGAGAAAAAAATTTTAACTTATGAATTTGTATTATATTATTTATATCTTAGTAATAAAATCTAATTTATTTAAAAGGGGGGATGTTATGTAGGACATAATATACGAAAACTCCTATTGTAAACAATAATAATATTGTGCGACATCTAGTTGCAGTTTAGATATTAAATGTCTCTCTAGACAATTTCATACGAATATGTAATTCTTACTTCCTTCTTATCTTGGATGGCGACACGTGTAAGTTGTAAAAATTAACCTAAAAAAGTTTTATTGTAAAACACGATAGCTGTTATCAGTTTCTTGGCAAATTCCCTTGGTATACAATACAGAAGCAATTAAGTGTAGCCGTGACTTTTACCCGTTAATTAGCCGAACATCTTAACTCAATTAACAATATATGTATATCAACTTAATAGGACCTATGGTTGTCAAGCCTGGTCCCAAAAGGCTGCTAAAACGCATTCAAAAAAATTGCAATTCATTTAAAATAAAAATTTGAAAAATATACACAATATTCCTTTAGGATATCCCACTTATTTTCTACATAGAAACTACAACTTCAAAATGTTTAATTTATTGACAAGGGAACTGACTATGTCATTTAATGGAAAATGCAGAATGTTAAATCTTAAAATAATATATATATATATATATATATATAATAATAATAATTTACTGAACAACCACCGAGTATCTTTTGTCATTTCCGCCCTTATGAAGTTAGTATATATTTTTGTTAATATTTTTTTATGTATGGAAAAAATAGATTAACATATAATGGTTATTAACAAATTAATATTGTTTTCTTAAGATTATATATTAATTAAGGTGCATATTCAGGATTATTGTTAACTGATTGTTAAAATTTAGATTTTTTTCTTTTCCTTATTTAGCAAAATTGAAAAGGATTGTTTAGATCAGATTAATTTAAATGCATGTGCGGGTTACAGTTAAGAGGTAAATAAAATGTTTGTATAGTTATTTACAATAATCTTCATAAAATTTAGTATTTTGCAGAAAGCATTTATCAGGTTCAAAATAAATTTATAACATAATTTTGAAGTTCCCCTATAAAGTTTCTTAATTTAATTCGAATCGCTTTATCGTGGCACGGTCGAAATATTGTCTAGATCGTCCTATGATTTAATAGTGAATTATAAGGAAGAATTCAGCTCCAACGTGAGACTCTAAATTCTTATGACCAGCGAATATGGTATATCAGTCTATCCGTGTGTTGGTTGAAATCAATTTTTAAAAGCACCCCTTGTTACTCAGATCTGTATGTGGTGTCAATTTTTTGCAAATATCGGGGAATGAATCACAATATAAATCCAGTACGATCGCCCAATAACTTTCTAAGATATGAGCAAATAAACAGAACTGTTTTTTTCTATATTTTCACCAGGATAATCAACATCAAAAGCCCTAGGTTAATTTAATTTGCTACTATTTATTGGTACGATATGCCACAAGGAATATTCTTAAAAAGTTTTTGATTAATCGTTTACTAACCGACAATGTTACAGGCAAAAATAATTTTGAAAAATGTTCAAGACACATATAGACGTTGTCTCCTCGAAAATTACTGCAAATCGGTTTGAAACTTACTGTGAATTGTTTACTAGTTCCTTTATAAATTTCAATATGTCTTCCTCAAGAAGGACGTGTTTAAATAATCTTGATTGTTTTTGTGTTATCTGTGGAAAATATATGTTCCAAAAATTTCGTTTAAATGTGTCGGACTTTGTGAAAAAGGGGCCGACTTCCTAAACGCAATTTGCAATTCATAATTTAAAAAAATGCGTATGCAATGCTAAACATGTCTTAAGTGCAACCTTGCGTTGCAGAGATTTTTTTTGAATTTTATCAGCATTTAGGAACGCTCATGGATCCACTTTTTGTCTCTGCAATATAAAGTGTTTAATTATTTAAATTATTAGTCTGTGATTTGAATAAACTCTATCAATTATAAATAATTTATTAAAAATAAGCAAAGAAAATACTAACTCAGCCATTGCAGCTCAAATGTTGCATACAAAATAAAAATGATGCGCGATTTTGACAGCTGATACTTAGTAAAATGAGTTGCCAAACGATTAGGAACATTGGACATTGCTAGAAAGTTTACATATGCGTTTACGAAGTGTATGCATTGTAAATATGCATTGCAACTTGCGTTTAGGAAGTCGGCCAGGCATACTTGCACTACTTTGAGTTTCCGTTGCCGTCAAACGCTAAACCTTGGATACCAAGTTTAGTATGTAAAACATGTGTTGAATCTACTTTTAAGAACAAAGCTCCTATGATTTGGCGTGAACCATCCAACCATCATGACGACTGTTATTTTTGTGTAACGAAAATCATAGGAATAAACCATAATAATTGCTCTAAGTGCATATATCCAAACTTAAAAACTGTCCTAAGACCAGTCTTGAGTATTAGTGACACATCAACACCACAGCTCCCATGTACAGCTTCGCGAAATTCAGACCAGTGCAGCGGACAACTCGAAAACGACGACAGTGGTAAATACATTGTAAAAGTGTAAAGGTGGTTTCGATGGCCCACAAATCAGGAAGATAGATGATACAATTTTCATCAACCATATGACAGCTGTCGAGAAGTGTGCATGGGAAGAGTTTGTTTGGGTAGTGAGCAATTTTTTGGGCAATAGGAAATGTGACGGTTACATTCAGCACGCTGCTGATACACTTCCTGCGGCTTGGATGTAACATGAGTATTAAGATTCACTACGTTCACAGCCATCTAGACTATTTTCCTGAAAATCTCCGTGACATAAGCGAGGAACAAGGAGAGAGCTTTTACCAGGATATTCGCACTACGGATGAGAGTTATCAGGGGCACTGGAATGAACATATGATGGCTGATTATTGTTGGAGCATTCAAAATAGTACTCATATACATCTCACAATATATTTAATAAATTTTTTAAACTTAAACTATGTGCATTTTCAATGAAAAATCCTTTCACTTCATAAACACAAAACTAGAGCTGCTACATGAAAACGGCATATATTTTTGAAATCAGTGTGGAAAAACTATTCAGATTCATGTAAAAAAATCTCATGCAACAGACATGCTGTTTTCTAGTGTTATTGTTGGTACTCCTTGTATTTTCAACGCTTATGAATTTAGAAATCAGTGACTATTGATACGAGGTGAGACTGAACAAGGTATGGGCAATAAATATGGTAATTTTTCGAGTTTTTAATATACTTTTGTAGTTTCTACGCTTATGAAGCTAGAATTCTTAAATAAAGGATTATTGATTCCGGGTAATACTAAAAATGTTATGGGCGACCAACAAGGTAATTTTTGGATTTTTATGGTACTTTTTGTATTTTCAACATTTTTGAAGTTAGGATTTTAAAATTAATGACTACTGATACGAGGTGAGACTGAAAGTGTTATGGGTGACCAAATAGGTAATTTTTCGCATTTTTAAGGTACTTTTTGAATCTTCTACCTTTAAGATGCTAGAATTTTAAAATTAGTTATTATTGATAAGCGGCGAGACTAAAAATGTTATAGACGACCAAAAATGTAATTTTTCGCATTTTGAAGGTACTTTTTGAATCTTCTACCTTTAAGATGCTAAAATTTTAAAATTAATGAGTATTTATACGAGGTAAAAACGAAAATGTTACGGACCACCAAAGGAAACTTTTTTGAATTCGTATGGTACTTTTTGTATTTTCTACGTTTAAGAAGCTAGAAATTTGATATTAGTTACTATTGATACGAGGTGCGACTGAAAATCTTATGCGCTACCAAGAAGGTAATTTTTATATTTTTTATTCTACTCTTTGTATTTTCAGCGTGTAAGAATCTAGAATTTGGAAATCTGTGACTATTAATACGCGGTGAGACTAAAAACGTTATAGGCGATCAAAAGGTACTTTTTTTAATTTTTAAGGTACTTTCCTATTTCCTACGTTTAAGAAACGAAAATTTTAAAATTAATGACTTGATACAAGGTGAGACTGAAAATGTTATGGGCGAACAACAAGCTTATTTTTCGCATTTGATAATGTACTTTTTAAATCTTCTACCTTTAAGAATAAGAGCGACATATTTGTATTTTTTTGGTATTTTTTGTGTTTTCTACGATTATGAAGCTAGAATTGTGAAGTAAGAGAATATTAATTTCGTGTGATACTGATAATGTTATGGGCGACTAAAACAGCAATTTCGCATTATTGTACTTGTTGTATAGGGAGTTTTTTTAAGCCCGATAGAACTTGAAATTGTAAAAAATAACACAAAAAATTAAATTGTAATCAAAATTTTTTTTTTATTCGAAAGATCAATATGTGACATTAACATTTGAAAATGATTTCGGGCATATGGGCACAGCGGCTGTTCTTGACGAAGCGCATTCTGGACGTCCAATTTTATCGCAAAATTGTGTTCAGCGATGAGGCGCATTTTTGGCTTAACGGGTTTGTTAATAAGCAAAATTGCCGCATATGGAGCGAGACCAATCCACAAGAAACCCTACAGACTCCATTACATCCAGAAAAATGCACCGTTTGGTGCGGTTTTCACGCTGTTGGCATCATCGGACCTTATTTCTTCAAAAATGAGGCTGGAGCTCGCGTTACGGTCAATGGAGATCGTTACCGCACCATGATCAATGATTTTTTGTTTGAAAATATGGATGACATTGATCCGGAGGAGATGTGGTTTCAACAGGATGGCGCTACGTGCCATACGGCGAACGCAACCATCGACTTATTGAAATCAAAATTTGGCGATAAGTTGATTTCGAGAAATGGACCTGTCAATTGGCCTCCAGGTCGTGCGATTTGACACCTCTCGATTATTTCCTGTGGGGCTACGTGAAGTCACTGGTTTATGCTGATAAACCAGCAACAATTTACGCCTTGGAGGCCAGCATTGTTCGTGTTATTCGTGACATACGGCCAGCAGTGCTCGAAAAAGTGGCCCAAAATTGGACGTCCAGAATGCGCTTCGTCAAGAACAGCCGCGGTGCCCATATGCCCGAAATCATTTTCAAATGTTAATGTCACGTATTGATCTTTCGAATAAAAAAAAAATTTTGATTACAATTCATTAATTTTAGTTCAGATAAAAAATATATCCCTAAAAAATCCTTACTATACTTTTTATTTCTCTAAATATTATGAATTTACGAAAAAATATTTAGTAGAAACAAAAAATAACTGGATCTTTAATAAACTGTAAGAACTGCGTTGTCGAAGTAGTGGGTAATATGCTAATCAAATAAATTTCATATGAAGAACCTCTAGAGATATTCGTAACAAATTTTAAACAAATCAGTCGCTACTCGGTAAAGTTATAGGCAAAAAACGTATACATATTCCCAAAAATTTACAGACAAAAATTAATTATTTTTCAGCTTCTAGATAATCGAGTGTCAGTATGGATTTCAAATTAAAGGTCTTATCTTGCACAATTTAATGCACTACAAAAAAAATAAAATCAATGATGTCCACCACAAAATGGCGTCAAATTTGGAATTTCAAAATATATTTAATTATAAATAATTTAATTTTATTTGATATAGGGCTTGACCAGTAAAATACAGTAAACTATAAAAAATTAAAAATCCTAGCCTAAATACATGGAATTGACTAGTATAATACAGTTAACTATTTAAAAATTAAAAATCAGAATGACGTCGTAAATAATATAGAAAAATGTATTATAACATGAAATCTATGATATGAAACCAATACGTATGTATGTACAGGATGAAGAAGGGTATTATCAAACTTATCACGTCCGATTTTAGCACTCTTACATTTTATACCTACCATAAAAAAAGGGTGTGGGGGTATATTAGCTTTGTTATTCCGTTTGTGACACATCAAAAAATCCATTTTAGACTTCATAGAGACAAGGATAGTTAAATTCTAAGGGCCGATGTTGAATGTGAACCACATCTTAAAGTCAAGCTTTTTTCTGCATTTCATTTGACATTTCTCAATTTCTGACTAACTCAATTTGAACCATTTAAATATACACAATCGAGCAACGCGTTAAAGTTATTCTGGCTTATTATGAAAATGGGCGTTCGAATCAAAATGCATTTCGTGATTCTTTTGGTCAACATAATCGTTCAAATTTGTCTACAATCGGGAGAATTGTGAAAAATATTTAAATTTCAGCAAAACAGGTCTGTATGAAATGTGAAAACATTTGTGAATGCCTTGTAATTTCGTTAAACGCAAAACATTGCTGTTTTTTGCGATAGTGTGGCAAAAGATCAGTCCACCTCAACTCATTATCGTGCCCAACAATTGAACATCAACATTGTCCTTGAAAATTTAGACCATCGGAAGGAGGTGTGCCGCCGAGGTCGAGGAGGCTATTTGGCCGATATTTTGTTCCATACATTATTGGACCATACCAATAATGACAATAATTTTCTACATAATTTGTGTTCTATTCAAAATCAACATCGGTCCTCAAAATTAAACCACCTTTTATATATGTATTTTCTGAGTCCTGGTTCCATTTTATGACGATCTATCTATGTCCGTTTGTTGAAAGCACGATAGAGCTCGAACCGAATATTTCCTATACGCAATGTTTGTTGGAAATTTATAATTGGCTAAATCGGCATGTTAGGAAGAGAGTTATAAGTCGTAATGCAAGAGTAGGTAAAAAAATAATGTCCTTTCAACATCGAATAAATTGCGATTGTGTCTAAACGCATTAAAGTTTCATAAGTATATTTCCCAACAAGAAAAAATATCTTTCCCTGAAAATTGCATAAATCTATACATTACGAAAAGAGATAAAGATCAAAATGTACGAAAATTTATACCGCGCAGTGTCTTTTTCGGTAAATTTAAGGTTTCATGACGTTTTAAAACCTACAAAATTAGATGTACGATTCTGAAATTTTGCAAGTATTTCTGTTTGATCAAGCAGATCTATTTGAGACTAGTAAAAGGGAAAATTAAGGCCCACCTCCCATATAACGCTTTATCTTAAATTCAGTTAATTTCTCTATGAAAAAAGATTTTTGGGGAATAAATGACTCTATATTAATATATCTAAGCTAAACTTATCAGCAGAAACTACTTAGAAATGCTTTTTTTAACACCTACTTCAACTTCCACTTTTCACTTATTTTACAGTAAATGAAATTTAGGTCAATATAAACATAATTCCAAAATATTAAGGTAGGCATTTTAGCTTTAATTTTAACGCGCAATATAACGTTTTATTTTAAATTAATACAATTTCTATATGGGCAAAAATTAAAAAAAAAATCTGTAATGGATTATCTAAGTTGAATTCAAAGAATAATTATAAACCTTTAAACCTAGCAGGCGCCATGCCTACATAAAGCTAATATTATTTTCTAACTAACTCTGGGTACCAAATTATACTCTTTAGTTCCAGTAAAAATACAATATTTTAGTAAAAGAGTCAGTAGAATCATTTATAATGTATAAATACTTAATGCTTCATTGTAAGAAAAAATTGAAGCAAATAAATTTAAAGCAAATCGAAGTTACACAAAGAAAGTAATACATATTTTAGCATAGAGATTATTCCATAGCGATTACTGTTAATAACAATATAATAAATTTTGTGCTAGAGAAATTCACAAAATTAGTGGTGGGTATATAAAATTTGGCACAGCCAAATATAGTGCTCTTACTTGTTTTTTTCTTATATCGCAAGATATCGGGTATCCAATAGCGATTTATTCCGGAATAGAATAGATTAGCATCACATTAAAGTTTGTGCAACATATAGCAGTTTAAAAAGTTAATTTTAACCAACACATGGATATCGCTCAATTAAATACTCTATTAATAAGGTTTCAGAAAATATGTACATTAATAATTCATGTGGCTGCAAATTAATATTGTAGAAATTACTATCGGTATAAAAATAAAAAAAAATTAAATAATTTTTACATAAGTTAAATATAAACAAATAGTGTATAAAACTTTTGCTCTCAAAAATTATAAGTACAAATCTAGTTTACTAACGCACCTCCAAATAAAAAACAATTACATATTGTAATAAAAAATTTTAAATGAAGTTAACTTATAAGTGATAGTTTTAGAAACGCTTAGTTTAAGTACCAGGTTTTTAAGTAATTTGAATTCGGTAACTAATGTTTCCTTTTTTAAATTATCCTACAATTTATTCATTCAGTCATTGTAATGCGAGATAGTAAAGGTGACACGCCCACTTAAACGCCTACATCCTATTAAACGCTTTATCTTAAATTCATATAATTTCTCTATGTTCGTCCATAGACGATATTAAAATAGCTAAGTTGAATATTTTACAGGAACTACACTGACACGCCTACTTTAACTCCCACATTTAACGAAATTTAAAGCTCATAAAACCGACAAAATTAGAGGTAAAATGATGAAATTTCGCACATATAGCTTTCTAGCTGTTGTCATTGCTAACATCCACTTAGACGTCTACCTTAATTATATAACGCTTTATCTTAAATTCATATAATTTCTCTATGGACAAAGTTTTTGAAAGAATAAAGGACTATATAAATAAGTTGAATTTTTTTAGCAAAAACTATATTGAAACGCCTACTTTCATTGCAAGACTAAATTTACGGAACTATTTTAACAGAAAATCGAAGTTCCACAAATAAAGTGATACATATTTTAACATAGAGATTATTCCATAGCGATTACTGTTAATAACAATATAATAAATTTTGTGCTATGAAAGTACTAAAAATTGGTGGTGGGTATCAAAAATTCGGCACAGCCGAATATAGTGCTCTTACTTGTTTTCGTAGTTATTGTACTTAATACGAAGAATTTACATAGAGAATTATTACCGACGAATTCGTCGTGCTGGCCAAAATTCGTCATTCGTCCAAGTTGTGCGCCTAGCATTAAACACATAGACGACAGCAGGATACACAGCTGCACGACTACAAATGCAGTTGTCTCTAATTACCGCACTGAAATCAGATACCTAATTATCATAAAAACAACAGTAGTACCGTAATCATATATTAAAAAAAAAACAGCTGTTTGTATATTGCAATGGTACCACATTCAAGTAATTCATTTTTGGAAAATATAATAGCTTGTTTTTAATAGACGTATACCACTTACAAAATTAAAAGCAAATAAATTTATATAGTAACACATAAATTTTTTGATGTCCTTTCCTGGTAAATAAAGTATTTCTAAGCTTTAAATAAATTTTAATCAATTTTTAAGCTTAAAATAAATATAAACCAATTGAAAAAAACAGCACTTGCTGCCCACATAACTGTACACGTACCAAACTTTAGAGGTGAGAGTATTACAAGAAAAGAATAATTATTCTGAGAGATACATACTGAAAATGCTATACATTATCGACGTACCATAAGAGTTTAAGAAGTGTGCACAAACATACAAAAAAGGTTTTCAATGTTATTATTGTTGTTCTGTAAATTAATAAATATATTAACTTGACATTTGTTCCCTTTATAATTTATTTTATAAGATCCCCGATGATGATCTACTACGAAGTAGGTAGAAATATTGGAATAAAATAAAAAAACAAATTTTAAATATTTTTCTTAAAAAGAAAACAACAAAACTGAATTTTTATGACCTAAAGCAGGGAAGGAAAATAGCTTTTATGATTTTGTACCAAGTATGTAAACAAAATATACTTTTTAGGCCATGACGGTACGGTTATTTAACAAATTTTATTTATAAAATACTTTTAGATAATAAATTTTCTGTTCTTTTAAAATTAAAAAAACAAGAATTTGTTGACTGCAAGAAATCTTTTGTCTGTATCAAATTTGAAACAGTAGAAACGTGTATTCTTTTTCTTTTCTTTGTTTTAGTTAGGTTTTAAAAATAAAAAAACTCGTTCGACGCTATATTCATAAAATATTTTGAAATTTCTGGGAACATGAACTCATTTAATTCATTTTTCATTTGTGATACTTTAGACCAAAAATAGAAAATATTTGAATCTTTGTGTGATCTAAGTTTAATCACATCGGCTAGTGATCTGTTCTGATTATTTATTGCTTAAATATTTGTTTGTTTGTGTGGAACTATTGAATTTGTTTCTCCCATAACTTTTTCTGGAGTAAACTTATCCAACCATTTTAGTACTTCATTATTAAAGTCTACCTTACATGCTTACCAATCATAAGTAAAATAAAATACATATAAGAACAGCCAAGGCGAATTCATGTACCAGGTGGTTTTTTTTTTTTTTTTTTTTTTTAATTGATTGGCAGAGGTACGTAACCAAATAGCCAGGGTATTCCACGTTGGTTCCGGCTCCGTAAATCGACCTATACCTCTGTATAGGAAGTCGGGGACACTTAAACAATAATTAAAGTTGGGTTTTATGGTTCTCCTCCAGTTAAAAAACGTTGGCTCAGTCACCGCAAGTCGACCTATACCTTTGTATAGGAAGACGGAGACATCTGAACAATTAATTATACTGAGTTTTATGGCTTTCCTCCAGTTAGAATAAATTGAGTTTAGTTGGTACTCCTCCAGTTGTAAATTATGAGTTTAGTTGGTACTCCTCCAGTTAGTCCAATTAAAATATATGCACGCGGTTAATTGTAGAATAGTCTGGAAACTGTATCCAAAGCACAGTTACGCGACGCCACACAATTAACCACGCGAGAGTGAGACGTAAAACTCTAGAAGACGGATGAGAAGGACAGCCTGATTGCCCTTAAGGGATAATGGCAATGACGTGCGAGCTCTTGACCCGACCAGAGCTGTAATACGACTCGTACCAGGTGGTACCAAATTAACAGGTGATTTTTGTAAGAAGTTTGCAATAGTGTACTAGGCAGATTTTGTTGTTGCAGACTTGACACCACCTGGTATATGAATTCGCTTTGACTACAGCATTGCAACAAAAACAAAGAAGCTGACAGAATAAAATAAAACACACACAAACAAAATTAAAGAGAACATGGTCAAATTTTTAAATTGTACCAAGTAGCTCGCGGAAGTACCATGGTACCAACAAGGTCAAAATTGTACCATAAAAAGTACAATTGTACCATGATTTCCATCCGTGACCTAAAGCCAAACAAAAATCTGCAACAATAGAAATTATCCTAAGCGGCACTGCAAAACGTAGCGTAGCTATGCAGCAGTGATGACGTTAAAATAATCGTATCTATTAACATTTTAAAAAATATTTTTAAGCTATAGTTATGGGAGAAAAGACAGAGAAATTATTAAAATAATGATTTCGGAAGCTTACACCTATTTCGAACGTTATTTAAATGCTACAATAAATAATTTAATAGTATTATATTTGTTTATATATATACTAGTTACATTTAAATTACACATACATATGTATATACATTCAAAAGGCAAACAATTAAATTAATTTGTTTTTACAATGTGTTCTAAAACCTTTTGCATTTTATATTTCGTACAATGGGTTATGAATTTTTAAGTTTATATATATTCTGAAAGATGTATTCAAAAGCTTTCAATATTGTCTATATATGTTGAGAAATGTAGTGAAGAGGAAAACTTAAGAGTTCTAAAACTCGATTATTATCTCTTTATATTTTCTATCGACCTATGTATTATTTTTAAATTTAAAGTGCATTAGCCGGTATATGTGTAGTTTATTTAAGTAAATATGCAGTCAAATAAAACCTTTGTTCTGCAGACTTTGGCCGTACGCAAGGGGATTTCTCTTCTAAGAGCAAATCTAGTTTACCAACGCAACTTAAAATTAAAAATTTTAGATGTCTATAACTCGAAAACTAAGTGTTTCCGCCAATGTTATCACTTTAAATTTTGTTCTTATTTTTTAATTTTATATACATAGATATATGTAACTTTTTTTCAATTTGGAGATGCGTTGGTAAACTAGATTTAAGCCTAACAAACATATATGTATACAATACAAAAATTATTTTTTTTTTAGCTAAATTTTGTCTTTTTATAAATTTATACCTGCTTCTTAAAGAGTCAAAAGCTTTTAAACAATATAAAAAATATTGTCTATATATGTTCAGATGTAAATATAGTGTAAAATAGTATATACTTATATATGAAAACTTCAAAATTCAATAATAATATAATTTTCTATCACTGTTTTTTTAATTTGGAAGTGCGTTGGCAAACAAAATTTTTTCAGTTTCCTGTAGGTATACTATATTACAAATTTTTATAAAAACCTCCGGTATATTTGTTGACTTTTTGTTTGGTTTTGGTGGCACTAAAGGCGCCACCTTTTTGGCCGCGTTCAGGTCGTGCCCATTTATTAGACGATTCTTCAAAGATCCCTGGTATTCTTGGGATAAATTATTTTTCTCAATAATGTTTACTAATTTAGCTACATCAATATGATCATCTGATGACGAGTCTTTATTTTTATCGGCAAAAGATAGTCGGCTATTTATACTTAATAGTTCGTCCAGTTCATCCATAATCTGCATGCAAAACTTTCTCGTTATTAAAAAATCTGACTACAATATTTTTAAATAAACACCACTAACTACACACTACACTGTAGACACAGAGACCTGTGACGAATAGGCAAATGTTTACGCCGTCAAATTTCTGGCAAGTATCGATTTAAAATTAGCCGCCGTTTATAGCATACACATCTTATCATGTTAGACAACGATTGCCTCACTCCATTAATGTCACAATTTAATTACTGTCTTGAAGTTTTTCTGAAACATGGTCTGGAAATGTATATCGGCATGAGGATATAATTAGGAGATTAATAAGATATGTTATTAATATTCCATTACGTAGTGACAATCTTGTATCAGAATTTATTCCCAAGTTTTAAGGTGTTAAATACCAAAACTATATGAAGTTGCGACTTTTACTTAACTTTTATAGTACAATGAGAAGCGGATTGCCTCATTCACTTGTCAACAACTTTTTTTAGACCCCTTTCGCATTAGGCAACTATAATTGCGCAAGTATAATTTTAATTTTTATTTATTTTCTTTTGAACTTGCTTTTATGTTCACATTGAGCAACTTGGTTGCTCAATTTCTTCCAGTTTTTTCCAACTTCTCATCATTTTTAAATATTTAATACACTTATAAACAAATAAAATTTTCACAAACACAAAATTACACAACACACCGAAGAAGAAACAAAAGACAATGACAAAAACAAATAAATATTCCAAGACAAGAATGACAGCTAAAGCAGAATTGCCAAGTACAAGAAAGTCTGTACTCAAATCTCGGCAACTCTTTCCCCTTTACACCGACCTTTCCTCTCACACCAACAAACACAAGAATTGCGCAATTATAGTTGCCTAATGCGAAAGGGGCCTTATTAATTCAACACGCAATATTGAAATTAATATACCACGTATACATCTGTCAGTCTTTAAAAGTTAATTTTTTTGATAAGGATATGTCGAGTTTGGCATCAACTACCTGCTTCTTGAAAAAAATTTTCTTATACTTGTTTGTATTATAAGAAAAAAATAAAAAATTTTTAAATTTAATATAAAATTCATAACTTCCTTTTTATGTTTGGTTATAGGTATTATGATATGCTTGAATTTTATTATTTGTTTGTAGTAATTTATGTAATATTTATATTGCTGGGGAGCTATTTTTATTTTATGTCTATAATTTTAAATATTACCTTTTTATATATTGCTTTACTTTGTTTATTATACATACATATTTAATTATTAGTAGACATACATATATATCTAACGATACATGTATTATTGGCCTTTTATGCTTTTTATGTATTGAAACCTAATAAATAAATATCACCTATATATATTTATTATACCCTTCACACAGTGAAAAAGGGTATATATAGGTTTGTCATTCCGTGCGAAATTTCTACAATTTTCATTTCCGACCCCATAAAGTATATATTTTCTGAAAGCTTATGAATAGGGGAGTCGATTAAGCTCTGTCAGTCTGTCAGTCTGACCGTCTGTCCGTGTGTATGTTGAAATCAACTTTTTGAAGCCCCCCCGACATAGGTTGGACCCGGGTAAGGTATTAAAATATCAGAAATATTCGGGAGTAGATCGGTATTGAAAATCAGAAACATCGGTACATAAACAACTGAGATATGAGCAAAAACCCACGACCGCCTCGATTTTTATTTCACAAAAACAACATTACAACAACAACATACATACATACAAACGTGTATACTGGTTAGAGAAAACGTGGCATCGAATCCCAGCGGGCGGTTGTGTTACAGATTTAATTTTAAATAGCTTAATTTGCATTATAATTTATTTTAGTTGTAGTAGTTTAAGTTACTGTAGTTTTATTTGTATTAGTTTATTTCGCTGGTTGTTCGAACATTATGTTTGTTATTATGTGTAGCATACTTTTAGGCACTTCTATTATTCCTGAATATTACTTAACGTCTTAATTTAAATTTAACGGTTTTCGAATATACTAGAATGTACATACGAGAACTTTGTCGAATGTTACCGAACACCACTATGTTACTATAAATAGCCGAACAACACAGCTAACATAATCAATATAACAGTAGATCTTGTAAAGCGCGTATCAAAGTGTGTTTGATAATAAAAGTGTATAACGATAAGTGAAATAAGTAAAGTGCTATAAAACAATATCTGAGTGTATTTAAATAAATAAAGTGCTCTTCATTTTATAACTAATTTTAAGTGCTTTTAATTGCAATAAAGAACTCAAATGTTATTTAAAGAAAATAATCCAACATTTATAAAAGGAATAAACGTAACAACTGGTGTCAGAAGTGAAATTGCATAAAAAAAATATAATAAAAGCAGACATGAAATTCGAAGAACTTAAAGTAGAACAACTCAAGAAGGAATTGAGTAAGCTGGCATTGCTGACAACAGGTAATAAAGTAGAATTGCAGAAGAGACTTCTAGATGAACTTAAGCGGCGTAATATTGACATTGATGGTTATGAGTTTGACGAAAAGGAAAAAATGGCTGCTTTAATGGAAAAAATAGAAATAAATAGCCAAAAATTATTGGCTGAAGTTAAAGTAGAAGTTCAAGAAGCTAAAGTAGAAGTTTAATAATCTTCTAGAGCTAATAATGAAAAATTATTAGCCGAAGTTCAAGAATCTTCTAGAGCTAATAATGAAAAATTATTAGCCGAAGTTCAAGAATCTCCTAGAGCTAATAATGAAAAGTTATTAGCTGAAGTTAGAGAAGTGCAAAAGACAGCTAGAGCTACGAGCGAAAAACTTCAAGAAATTTCTGAAGCTGTAAATAACTGAGTAGAGGGCATTGAAAAGCAAGTTAATAAAATTGATAAAAAAATATCTGATCTAGAAGATTGCAAATTACAGCTACAAGTCAAAGATGTTGACGAAAAATTGCAGCTACAAAGCAGCTGCAAAGCAGCACAAGTTCTAGAAAACTACGATGACATAATGGTGGCGCTACAACGCAAGTATGGCGGTGAGCATAAACGAGATATATACCGAAAGGAATTGCGAGGCAGAATGCAAAAAGCTAACGAGTCATTACAAGATTTTGCAACGGATATCGAGCGTTTGGTGCAGCTGACATATCCAGGTGAAAATCACCCATTTTTGGATCAGTTTAAAATTGAAACATTTGTAAATGGAATACGTGATCTAGAAATAAAGCACGCGGTATTTGGCACAAATAAATCAACGTTTGCAGAAACCGTATTTACGCTATGACACAGGAGACTGCAAAATTACTCTCTAAGCCGCAAATATGTAAGGTGAGAAATCTCGAAATTACTGCAGAAAAAGACGGAGATATAGTCAATGAAATTAAAAATGCAGTTAAACAGGCCTTAGAGAAAAAGCAAGGCAAAGCCAGAGCCAAATGCTATAATTGTGGTAAAAGTGGACATTTTCAACGAAATTGTAGAGCACCAAGAAAGCGGGCTAGATCTGTTTCGTTACTTGGAAACAGTAAACGGGCAAAGAAGAAATCTTCAAATGAGTCACCGTTAAACTAAAACGAGCTAAAACTACGGGGCAAGAGCTAGCTCCCATAACCGAGGGCCCACAATCTCCATATCAATTATGTAGCAGCCATATAGCAACCTTACTGCTTGTGGGTATATCAATGGTCGAAGGCATATTTTTACTATAGACACAAGAGCATCGCAGTCTATTATCAGACCCGATTTAATAAAGAACATAATCGAACCGTTATGCGGCGTAAGTCTACGAACAGCTACTGGGGAGTCTGCTACTGTCTATGGTAAAATAAACGTAAAAGTAGCTATTGCACACATAACTGTCAATCACATATTCATCGTTGCCGACATTGTGGATAAAGTAATCATCGGTGCGGATTTTATGATTAGTCATGGCATTAGTCTACACATGGGGACATGTTGGTTATGAAAATAAGGTGCATGTAAGAAAACTATTTGCTACGGAATATGAGAAAATACCACCACAGTCAGAAAGCGTAGTATGGGCGCGTATAGAGGGAGATTGTGCGGACAACCGGTTGTGGGTGGTAGAACAAACAGATATAAAAAGTGACCTAATAACAGCAAAAGCAGTTGTTAAAACCAGCAATGACGGAAGAGTCCCTGTAAGAGTGCTTAATCTTTCCACCTGTGAAAAAGTCGTCAAACCGAAATCCGAATTAGGTCAATGTGCAATAATTAATTGCGAAATGAAATCGGGTCCTGTCAGTATGTCAGACAAAGAGCAGGAGGTGTTAGCAGAATACGTAGAGAAGTGGGTTAAAGGATTGTCGCCGTCCGATAGGAATAAAGCAAAACAGCTACTCAGAAAGCATGCATCCATCTTCGCTCTGAAAGGTCAACATCAAGCTAGAACATCACTTGTGAAACATCAGATAAATACCGGCGATGCAAGGCCTATAAAACAAGCTCCTAGAAGTATTCCTCTAGCGAAACGTAATGAAGTCAAAGAGCTTGTCAATGAAATGGAGCGGAATGGAGTAATAGAACCTTCTTCAAGTCCTTGGAGCTCACCGGTAGTTTTGGTTAAAAAGAAAGATGGCAGCACAAGATTTTGCGTCGATTATAGAAAACTGAATGACTGCACTAAGAAGGACAGTTATCCGCTACCAAGAATAGGAGACAGTTTGGACACGCTAGCTGGAACAAAATGGTTCTCTATATTGGAACTGCAAAGTGGGTATTGGCAAGTAGAAATATCTAATACAGATAAGGAGAAAACAGCTTTTAGTGCAAGTGACGGGCTGTGGCAATTTAACGTGATGCCATTTGGACTATGCAACGCTCCAGCCACATTCGAGCGATTAATGGAACGCGTATTGAGGGGACTTCATTGGAAGACATGTCTGGTGTATCTTGATGACATAATTGTCATGGGTAAAAATTTTGACGATCACCTGAAAAATCTAGAAGAAGTTCTTAAACGAATATCAGTGGCTGGACTTAAATTAAGTGCAAGGAAATGTGCATTGTTCCAAAAAGAGGTTAAATACTTGGGGCATCGAGCCGCAGAGGATGGTATATCAACTGACGAAGATAAAATTGAAGCTGTGAAGGACTGGCCTCGCCCGAAAAATCTTCATGAGTTACGTAGTTATCTAGGCCTCTGTACCTACTACAGGCGATTTGTGCCGAATTTTGCCAGTGTCGCTGCCAGTCTACATGAGCTCACCAAGAAGTCACGACCATTCCTGTGGGCTGAAGCCCAAGAACAAGCATTCCAGAAGCTCAAGGAGTTGTTATGCGTAGCACCAGTTTTGGCATATCCTATCGCTGGAGAGGAATTTGTATTGGATAGCGATGCGAGTGGCTACGGGATAGGTGGTGTTCTTTCGCAGGTTGTCAACGAAACAGAAAGAGGCATAGGCTACTACAGTTCGACAATCTCGAAGCCTGAAAGAAATTATTGTGTAACACAACGAGAGCTTCTGGCAGTTGTGGAGTTTGTAAAGCATTACCACAAATATCTGTACGGACAACACTTCGAACTAAGAACCGATCACTCTGCACTCAGATGGTTGCCACAATTTAAACAACCGGAAGGACAGCTAGCTCGTTGGGTTGAACGTCTCCAGAGCTACGATTTCAGCATTAAGCACAGAAAGGGTACTAAACATGGAAATGCAGATGCACTCTCCCGAAGACCGTGCAAATTGGAGTGCAAACATTGTGCAAAAGCTGAAGGAAAAGAATGTGTCGTTGACGTTCGACTTACACATATAGAGATAAGTGACGACTGGTCAGCGGGGCAAAGAGACGATCCCATACTGGCAAAAATTATGTCAGCAAAGGGGAAGACAAAAGGCCAACCCGTGACCAAATATCAGCGGAAAGTTCACTGATGAAATCATACTGGGCGCTATGGAATAGTCTGCAGGTTATTAACGGGTGCCTTTATCGCAAATGGGAAAGTACTGATGGTAAATCGCCAACAAATCTGATTGTGCTGCCATCCTCTAAAGTCAAAGAGGTGTTGAAGGAGTTTCATAATGGTTCAAGTGGTGGTCATCTTGGTGTAACAAAAACCATAGAAAAGATAAAGCAACATTTCTATTGGGTTGGATGCCAACAATCAGTAGCTGATTGGATAGCAAATTGCGCACAATGTATCACTGCCAAGGGCCCAGTAAGGAGTCGAGGAGCGCGGCAGCAGTACAATTCAGGTGCTCCCTTTGAGCGAATAGCGATGGATATTGCAGGCCCTTTTCCTGTCAGTGAGGCAGAAACCGTTACGTTCTAGTTGTAATCGACTATTTTAGCAAATGGCCAGAGGTATACGCAATACCAGACCAAGAAGCTTAAACTGTCGTAAACGCATTTGTGAACAACTGGGTGTGTCGCTATGGAGTTCCGGTGGAGCTACATTCTGATCAGGGAAGAAATTTTGAATCTGCAACATTCCAGAAAATGTGCAAACTATACGGTATCCGAAAAACGAGGACTATGCCACTGCATCCACAATCTGACGGCATGGTCGAGAGATTTAACCGCACGTTAGAGGAACACTTGAGAAAAGTGGTCAGTGCACACCAAGGGAATGGGATGAGCACATACCAAAATTTCTATTGGCATTCAGGTCAGCCGTTCATGACTCTACCTCCCGAACACCTGCAAAATATATGTTTGGAACCGAGCTGAAACTGCCAGGTGATCTAGAATTCGGTATTAATCCCTCGACAATAGATGAGCACGAAGAAGACACTTTAAGGGACAAAAATATCTCGCCGAAATTCATTCAGCGACAAGATATAAGCCAGATATGACAGAGCAGCAAATTCTGAAGGCTTTAATGAGGGTCAGCTAGTTCTACTCTATAACCCACAACGAAAGAAAAGGACTGTCTCCTAAACTGCAAACTCATTGGGATGAGCCGTATAAGGTGATAAAAAGAATAAATGATGTCGTGTATAGAATACAGAAGTGCAATAGCCCAAGATCAAAGATGAAAGTGGTTCATCTCGAGCGCCTCGCTAAGTACGGAAAAAGTGAATTTGTGCCTATTCGGGACGAAAAGTCTTAAGCGGGCGGTAGTGTTACAGATTTATTTTTAAATAGCTTAATTTACATTATAATTTATTTTAGTTGTAGTAGTTTAAGTTACTGTAGTTTTATTTGTATTAGTTTATTTCGCTGGTTGTTCGAACATGATGTTTGATATTATGTATAGAATAATTTTAGGCACTTCTATTATTCCTGCATATTACTTAACGTCTTAATTTAAATTTAACGGTTTTCGAATATACAAGAATGTACATACGAGAACTTTTTTGAATGTTTCTATGTTACTATAAATAGCCGAACAACACAGCTAACATAATCAATATAACAGTAGAGCTTGTGAAGTGCGTATCAAAGTGAGTTTGATAATAAAAGTGTATAACGATAAGTGAAATAAGTAAAGTGCTATAAAACAATATCTGAGTGTATTTAAATAAATAAAAAACCTCTTAATTTTATAACTAATTTCAAGTGCTTTTAATTGCAATAAAGAACTCAATGGTTATTTAAAGAAAATTATCTAACGTTTATAAAAGGTATAAACGTAACAATATAATTGAAAGGTATAACTATGAATAAAAGAAAAACTTTTTAATCACTAATAATTGAAGCACGCAAAAAAAATTAAAATGTTGGCGCCTATTGTAAAGTTTGATTGCCGCTAAAGAACACAAGAAATATAGGCACACTTTTGATATTTTTATTATGAAAAAGTACGTTTTTAGTAGCCCATAACATTTTCAGTCTCACCTCGAATTAATAGTCACTAATTTCGAAATTCCAGCTTCATAAACGTAGACAGGACAAAAGGTACAATAAAAATGCAAAAGAGTACCTCTTTGGTTGCCCATGAATTTTTTGGTCTCATTTTGGATCAATAATCCCTAATTTAAAAAATCTAGCTTTATTAACAAACAGTACTACATATAAAAATTCGAAAAAGTACATTTTTGGTAACTCATAACATTTTTAGTCTTACCTTGAATCAATATTCACTAATTTTAAGAATCTATGTTCACATACTTAAAAATAAGAACAATGCAAGAACAAAATGCAAGGTCTATTAAATAAGGTCTGTGCAACTCTACAAAAAAAGACGCAAAAAAAATTCACTGGCTTTTTGTTTGTGTAAAACTACAACGAGGTTGTCAAAAACAGTTGACTAAAATACCAAAAAAAACGTTTTACTTTTTGAGTGTATTTTGTGTATTTGATTAACAATTTTTTATTCGGTTAATATGTACTAAAATAATGGCTGATGGAGATAAAATAGAAGTACATAACATTTCACGCATTGAACGTATTGGAGCATATTCGTGGATTAGGTCTAGACAATGTCTTGGAGGAGCGTGCTGTTTCAAAAGGTATGGTGGGCCAGAAAGATGCTCGTTTCGCTGCTGGTGTTGTCGTACAAATGGTGCGTAAAGACAAAATAGCTGGTCGTTCTATTTTCTTGGCCGGAGAGCCAAGTACTGGCAAGACTGCTTGTTATGAAAGTTATGTCTTGGGGTAGTTTATCACGTCTCACACAGGTAAACGAAAACAGGTGGTGACACTTTACCACATAAACGATCGTGAATGTATAGCATCTCTAAAATCGCATGATTTTGCGGACGACAAGAAAAAAAGAAGAAGAAAACATTACCGCCATGTTTGGTAGGTAGGTAGGTCAGTAAGGCCGGTGTGAAGTAACCTTCACACCCTCACCCAGACACCAATACGGTCCATTGTGATGCCTTAAAGTAATAAGAGATAGAGGAGAGAAGAAGAGAAGGGGGAAGAAAGAAAGAAGACAGAAAAAAAAAGGTGAGAATTGGACAACAAACTAAAGCCAAAAAAAAAAGAGAGCTAAAACCCTACAAACGACCCATTCCCGGTCTCAAGTCACGAAGCCAGGTCATTCCCATTACGAATCCTATCAGATTCTCGAGTCCACAGCTCGAGACATCACCCAATTCGCGGAGAAATCTACTACCTAGCCATCTCAATCTGCCAATTTGCAGTCTGGGACATTGGCACAGAATGTGCTCAACTGACTCCAACTCCTCCGGATCCTCACACAGTCTACACATATCCGAGAGGCTCCGCCCCATTCTTACCGCCACCCTGCTCAACATGCAGTGGCCCGTAATAATCCCTATCATGGTCCTCACGCAGACCCTATCCCTGACCAGAAGCAAATCCGAATCAGATTTGCTGAGTATCGGCCACAGCGTCCGTGATACTCTGCAATCCGTTCGGTTATTCCAGTCCCGATTAGTCTCGCCTAGAACCCATTCCCTTATCCTACCGAAATAGAAACCTAATGGAGGCCTAACCGCCTCCATCCTATCAGGATCCACTATTACCGAGCCCAGTCTCGCCAACTCATCAGCTATCTCATTCCCGCCAATGTTTGAGTGACCTGGCACCCAGCATAGTCTCAACCTGTACTCCATCAAGATCTCCCGTAGAGCTCTCCTACAGTCATCAACCAGACCGGAATTCACATGATAGCCCCTCACGGCACTAAGAGCCGCCTGGCTATCCACATATATAGTGACCTCCGAGCCCGCGTTGATGTTACCCCTAACCAGTTCCACGGCCTTCATGATCCCTAGAACCTCCGCCTGAAACACACTACAGTCGTCAGAGAGTCTTTATGATTTCCTGATATCCAGATCCTCAATATAGACCCCCGCACCAGTGCCACCCATCTTCGAGCCATCAGTAAAGACAGCAACGCCACCAAACAGTCTGCTCTTGCCCACCCAGTCCCCTCTAACTGGCACGACCACTCTTGGCAGACTCCCAAAATCGACCCTAGCACCCACATAGTCTGTGGAGCCGGGCAAACCCAGGCAAAAACCCCCTCCACTAATTTCACCCAAGATCCGTGAATGACCCTGCCTGAAATTCCCCAACAATCCTAACTCCCTCAGTCTAAGAATGCCCCTGGCTGCCATTCCCCTTACATACTGCTCAATAGGCAGAAAGTGAAGAATAACATCCAGGGCAGCCTGAGGAGTACTTCTCATGGCACCTGTCATGCCGATCGAGACACACCTCTGAGCCTTAGACAGAAGGTTCCTACGACTAGCAAGCCCCAATGCCTCCCACCAAACACAGCATCCATATGTAAGAATTGGTCTGACCACCGAAGTATAAAGCCATCCCACCACTGACGGCCGAAGTCCCCAACTCCTACCTATCGATGATCTGCAAGCATAGTAGGCATTGAGACCCCTTTTCAGCCTTTCCTGAGTGTTTCTCCCCCAGGACAGCTTGCTGTCCAGAAAAACTCCCAAATACTTAGCACTATTAGATAGTCTAAGCTCTACA
Organism: Phyto melanocephala; assembly: GCA_941918925.1. Lineage (NCBI taxonomy): Eukaryota > Metazoa > Arthropoda > Insecta > Diptera > Rhinophoridae > Phyto > Phyto melanocephala. The sequence goes on from OW799238.1 coordinate 18,430,059, forward strand.
CCTCCTAGCACCGGTAGTTTCAATCCCACCACCTTATATCTCCTAGTAAAAAGAACCAACTCTGTCTTTCCCGGATTGACTCCCAAACCCTTATCAGTAGCCCAAGATGACAGATCGTCCAACGCCCTTTGCATGACTTCGCCAATTGTCGGCAGAAACTTGCCCGATACCAATAAAACTACATCATCCGCATAGGCCACGACCTTCTGTCCTATCCTGTCAAAGTGCCTTAACACAACATTGACAGCCAAAAGCCATAATAAGGGAGATAATACCCCCCCTTGTGGGGTTCCCCTGGTCACCAGTTTCCTTAGGTGTTCGTTTCCCCAGTCCGAATGAATAACTCTGCCTCTGAGCATCAGGGTTATCCATTCCACCAAGAATGACGGAACCCCTAGATCAACCAGTGCCTGTCCTATAGCCTCTATTCTCAAATTATTAAAGGCGCCTTCTATATCCAGGAATGCCTCCAGGGTGTATTCCCTGTTCAGCACCCCTTTCTCAATGCAGCCAACCACATCATGCAGCGCACTCTCGACAGACCTACCCCTACGATAGGCATGTTGAGCGCTGCTGATTACGCCAGAATCAAACCTAGCCCTTAAATGTAGATCAATCAGTCTTTCCAAGGTCTTCAAAAGAAAAGACGAAAGACTAATTGGTCTAAAGTCCCTGGGTTTCGAGTGACCAGTCCTACCCGATTTGGGTATAAAGATAACCCTGACCTCCCTCCACCCCCTAGGAACATAACCATTCAACACACAAGTCCTAAATAGTTCAACCAGCAGCAGGAGCGATGAGCCCTGAATATTCTGTAACATTGCCGGAAAAATACCATCCGGCCCTGCCGATCTGTAAGGCCCAAAAGTATTAACCGCCCATGTCACCTTATCCAAGGTTATCATATCCCACACCGCCTCCCTGACCTCAAATCCTGAGTGTAGACCCAGGAAACGTTCATCACCCAACAATCCCACTGCCCCAGGGTTAACACATCCCGGGAAGTGAGTCTCCATTAGCAATTCGAGGGTTTCAGAGCTAGATTCTGTCCACGAATCATCCGGTCTCTGAATAAATCCAGGGACTGCAGGGTCCTTAGATAAGATCCGTCTAAACCTGGATAATTCATTTACAGAATCCACTGACTCGCTAAACCTAATCCACGAGTCCCTTTTCGCCCTTCTGATGTCCCCCTTATATCTATTATAACCTAGTCTATAGTTATTCCAATCAACTTCCCTACGCGTATACTTCGCCCTATTGAACAGCCTTCTGACAGTGGCTCGCTGAGCCCCTAGCTCCGCCGTCCACCATCTCGGCTGCATGCGTTTGCCCAGAAAGTTCAGGGGGCAAGATCGCTCAAAGCTATCAGTCAAAACCCCCGTGAAGGTGCTCACAAAGCGCTCCACACCTGACGGGGACGACTCCAATTCACGCATAACCCTAAGATTATCCTCCACTAGTCCCGAAAAAGAGACCCAATCCGTCCTTCTCGGATTCCTATACGGACGCCTTTTCGACCCTTCAAAGACAAGACTAAAGGATAGACGACTGTGATCAGAGAAGGAACAACCTAAATATACCCTCCAATCCTCTACTAAATCCCTAAGGTTCGTCAGCGTTATATCTATTACTGCCTCCCTATCCCTAGTTCTGAATGTTGGCGTATTCCCCCTATTACAGATATAGAGATTATTAGCAATAATAAAATCAAACGCAGACTCACCTCTTTTGTTGATGTCGGCACTACCCCATTGGGTATGGTGAGCATTCGCGTCGCAACCCAATATCAGTCTTAAGCCTTTCCTGCCTGAGTATTCCACCAACTCCTTAACTTTCTCACCAGGTGGGTCTAAAGCCTCATATGGTAAGTATACCGATGCAAGTGCCAGGACCGTTCTGTCCATGGCCTCTCCTGTCACGACCGTCAGATCACCATTGCTGAAAGAATGAGAAAACATAAATCTAAACCTGATAGATCCTAACCCGAAAATAGCAACCCCTTTCATCGACTCCAGCTTTTAAGGGGCTCTTGGTCTACTGCGAACAGAAAGTCCCTCCCCTGGTTCTCTTTACAGCCCATAGAAGCTATCAGCTTCCACTGGCTGGTATCAAGACCCTCATTCTGATTGGTCAGCACTCCCAGTATGACCTCCACCGTTTTAAGAGGAGGAGGGATCCACACTGTGACCACTGGCCTCAATGGCAGTTCCGACGCTGGTATAACATCCAGACTGGCGTCAGGACAAGCACTGCCACACCTGACAATTGCAGCCTTCAAAAACTCAAAGGTCTTTTGATTACCGCAACTGACGGTCTTGACACCCCTTGCCCAATCGGCCCCTCTGAACGCTACCTCGTCATGCCGTTCCTTCACGCTGAAGATTTCATCGAGAAGTTTGTTTTCTACCACCTGCCATCTCTCAACACTGATCTTACCATCCGGATCAGTGCGATCAATAACAGCTGCCAGAATACCGTCCTTACCCGACGATTCCTTCAGCTTCTTCGATGTCGAGGGCTGATCCTCTCTGGAGCCAGCTCTCCTGCTTATCTCCTTGCGGTGATCAACAAGAGAGCCGCTTACAGACTGACCAACCCTCTTAGCCGCAGGAGGTTTCTGTTCATCACTAGACCTTACCCTCTTTACGCCCCCTGTTCTGGAGCTTTTCGTAGGGTTTGGACAGGGATTAACAGATTTCCCTGCAGATGAAGACTGATTAGACCCAGTTGATGCTCCTTTGGCGAGTCCCTTTTGAACATCACCTCCGGAGATCACTAAGACCTTTCCAGCCTTCATCGCGCGGCTAGAAGAGGGTAAATTGTCACCAGGCCTAGCTCCCTTAATTGTAACCAAACTGTCGCTATTAAGAGGACCAGGTGGTATACTCTTTACCCCCTTCTTCAACTCATCCACAGAGGAGACAGCAGCGGAGGATGCTGAGGATCTGTTGTCCTTGCTGACCACAGTTGACTCCCCAGCAGCCCTGGCTGTATATCCCGCAGGATAGGGAACCCCCAAGATAGCCTCGACAGAACCATAGATTCGTTCGAATCTAGACAAGCTCTTCCGGTGCTTCCTGAGGAGATACCTATCCCGCCCGTCGTGCAGTGTAGAGTCCTTCTTAGCTATCTCTTCCAGAAAGGCTAAGGAGATCTTTACACCACTTTTGGCTCTCTCAAATCGTCCTACAGAAGCGACCTGTTCTGTCGCGTCCTGTCGAACAATACCATTCGATTCACTCGCCAAACCACTCACTGTCCCGAGTGAGACCCCCGAAACCGGCGCTATTGTTTCCTGGTCCTGGCAATCAGCCGAGATCACAGTTATCTCATGCTCATCCCCAGATCCCAAGTCTAGATCGCCAAGCTTTTCAGAGGCCCCAGTACGCGACCGGGAGTCGATTGGGGAGCCAATCTCCTCTAACATTGTCAGTTCAGTGACCAACTGACTCTCCTGTAGCAGAATATCCCTGTGGATACCCAAAAGGTCCGAGTCCGAATCCGACACTGAACCTCCTGAGTAGTCAGTGATATCCGCTACACCAACTTCTTCTCTTACATCATTTTTTTCTTTAAATTCTTCCAGATTTTGTTCCCACGAGTAGTCCGTAATGAAAAGGACCGTACCGCACAGTGACGGATTGCGCGGACTAGGCTAAAGTACAACTGACCTTTGCCATCGGCGTCAGAGGGAAGCCGTTAACGACTAGCTTATTTTACCACTAACTAGCCATTCAGGTCCTTGGCACAGCTCTCAACCACCTTGACCTTAAAAGTGGGGGAGAAGGAAAAGGATTATAGACGGGATTATAACAAAGGAAAGGATGAAGGGATGGGATCGGATGACCTTTCGTTGTGCAACCTTTAATAATATATCTTTAGAGAATGACTGTGCATAGAGGGGCTGTAATGCCCCAACTATCAGCAGCCAAGCCCCAAGATATATCCACAGTTGACACTTAAGCCACCACATCGCGGCAAGATAGTCATCCAGGTCCGCCATGTTAAAAAGTTCTAGATTTTTCCTTGAGTTGACGAGAGTTTTTTGAAGTGAAGTTGGAAGAAGAAGTTAGTTTATCATCAAGTGGATAATTTCTGAAAAGCGGTTTCTCGTATTATCAAGAGCAAATTTTGTTTGAATACTACATTAAAAAAAAAAAAAAACTTACAAATACTCTAAAAGCAACTTGTTTTGATATCAGAAAAGTTATTAAAAACGAAGTTTGGATAAATTTAGAAAAACTAAAAGATACATTTAGCTAAAACTTTTGTAACTCACAACGTAAAAGTTGCACGTTTTTGGAAATTTCGAATGAGTAAAAAGGAAATTCATCTGATTTACGTCTGATTAAAGGCCAGCATATCGTCGTTAGCGATCGACAAAATAATTGGAAAACGATCCTAAATCGGAGAAACACCACTTGTGAAAGTGGAGTATCTTTACTGAGACTAAATTATTTGGTCCTACCTTGGCGCATTATTATACGCACTTTTAAATATTGCTTTTTCATCATAGTCGCAACTAAAATAAACACGTACACAAGGTGTGCTATTTTTCAGTCGATAAGTCGGTGGGAGTAACAAAAAACTATTTAATCCGTTTCTAAAGTTTCATCAGGTCACGTCATCTGTATCAAGAAAAATTTTGTTCCCTGGGGGCTTATTCTGAATTGCGATGCGAAAGTCAATGCGATGCGAAAATGAAATGCGATGCGAAAGAAAATTGGTATTCTGTTAGACTTTCGCAATCGCATTCGCAATTTATTTCAAATCGTGGCAACGCTGCTCAAATAAACGTCAGTTTCAACAAACGTCAAATTATAAATTAATAAATTGTTTGTGTTTGGCTGTGAAATTTTTTTATAAAATTTATTGAGGAAATTCTGTAAGAAAAAAAAATAATAAAAATGGATTCTGTGGCACTGTGGTTCGACGACGAAGAAGGGCATGAGCAAAATGAAAGGATACTGAGAAGATTGCTTAGAAGCAAATCCGATATTCTAAGCTTGAATGAAAAAAGGTAATTTATTTTGATGCTTGCTAAAAAAAAACCTTTACTTACACAGAATATTTATTTTTTCAGCTTTATAAAAAATTTTAAATTAAATAAAGAAGCATTTGTATATGTCTTAAATAATATTAGCTCGGAATGCAATATTAAGAAATCAAGTGCAATTCCGCCAATTATCAAATTAGCGGCTGCGTTAAAATTTCTTGGTCAGGGTGGCTACCAACACCAAATTGGTCAAGATCATTTCCTCGTAGTATCTCAGTCAGCTATGTCGCGATGTTTGGCGGAAGTATGCATAGCAATTGAAAAGGTTCTATGTCCTAAGCATATTTAATTTGAAATGTCCGAAGACGAAAAGAAACAAGCAAAAACTTTTTTTTTTAGAAAAAGTGATATTCCTGGTGTGATTGGAATAGTAGATGGTACACACATTCAGATGATACGACCCAGTGAAAATGAACATTTATATTTTAATAGGAAGCTTAAGCATAGCATGAATGCTATGGTTGTAAGTAATGTTTTGTTTTTTTAAGGTAACATTTTTAATAATGGTTTATTTCAGATATGTGATCATAAAATGATAATTAGAGCTGTCGATTGTAGGTATGGAGGGGCAAGTCATGATTCCCATGTGTGGAATCTCTCCAATGAAAGACAAGTACTGAAAACTAAGTTTACAATTTGACAACTTTTTAGGCGACTCAGGCTATCCATTAGAACCATGGATCTTAACGCCATATCGAAACGCTGCAGAGGCTTCAGCTGAAGCACTTTTCAATGAAAAGTTCAGTAAAGCCAGATCATTAATTGATAGAGTGTTTGGTGTAATGAAAGGAAGATTTCGGTGTTTGCTAGCGGCCCGAGAGCTACATTACGATCCACCGAAGGTGGTACGAATTATGAATATTTGTTGCGCGTTGCACAATATTTGCTGCAAGTTTAACGTTGAACTACCAACGGAGGAAATTGTGGACTTCGAAGATCTGCCGCAATTGAATAATAATATATCAAACTTAAGCAATTATAATAGTAGTGGCAACAATTATACAAACATCGCTAGAAATATTAGAGATGAAATAAAAAACAATATGATTTAAATTTATGTAAATGTTTTATTTAAAAACTCCTTTTCATTATTCTTAACTACTAGATAAAACAGTCTTTAATATTTCAAAACACAAAATCACATTATTGATTAAAAAAAAAAAACTTACAGGCTAATATAAAAAATAAAAACTAAAAATAAAAGCGCTCTTCATTGCTTAACTTATCACTTGGCAGTTCGTTGCATATTAATATTAACTAATTATATAACTAAAAAACAAAAATACTACATACAGGTACATATATCACATTAGTCTCATTTTTTGCTCTTCAATATCTAGCATCATTTTCTTTAATTCAAATTTTTGTTTTACCAAATTTCTGTCTTCTATTGCATTTTCTTTTTCAAATTCAAATTTTTGTCTTGCCAGATCCAATTCTTTTTCTCTTATTTCGAAATCCTTTCTCTGATATCGACTTAAACTTTTCAAATTTTCATTTATTTGCTTCAATGAAGCAATACTTTCTTTTTGGTATGCAATTTGATTTTCAACTTGCTTTTTAAGCAGACTATCTCTATCACAGAAGCTTACTGAGCGTGAACGTTTTCTTGGATTACGTTCACAGCTTTGGAAACGTACATTTGTTGCCACCTCCGAATCAACTATTACTTCCGTAGCTAATTCTTGTGACGGCACTTCGTCCAACTGGTCCATCACTGCCATGTCTTCACCATTCTTTTCAAGATTGGAAGCAGTTGTTGCCCCGTAGGAATTTGCGCCCGGTACTCCATTTACGGAATCGGTCATGTTTAGCAATTTCACCAGTTGCTCCTCTAAGGGAGATAGTGGATTATATCTTGATGGGCCACCGCCAGTGCCGCCAATGTCGGTTTTATTTCGTCTAAGCTTCTGTTTGGTGTATACTTTAAAATCGGCCCAAACCTATTAATTAAAGTTGAAGTCAAATATTTTTGAATTGGTGTATATATTTCATACTTTTTTCCATCCTGCAGCTTCTCTAATAGGCGGTCCATTAACATTTAGTTCTTCAGTTAACGTTTGCCACAAAGTATTTGCCGACAGACGTGCATTTGGTGTTTTCAAATGGCCTCTTGCTAATTGGCTGTGCTTATTCATAAATTCTATCATTATTTCAAATTGACGAGGTTAGATGGTCTTATTGCTTGCTTCCCTGAATTAAATAATAAATATATGATGAATAAATAAATAAAATATTATCTTTCACTTACATGTTTGTACTTTGCGAATGCTATTTTGTTGTCGAATAAACTTTGCGAATTTGATATGTGTTTGACATTTGTTTTCGCAATGTAGAATACCGACTTGCCACCTTTTCGCATTTGAAATCCGATTAAAAAACAACTTTGCGAATATCGCAATACAGAATAGCAATTGTTCGCATTTATGTATTTTCGCATCGCATTGACTTTCGCATCGCAATTCAGAATAAGCCCCCTGAATAAAAACTTAATTTGAAACAAAATATAAGTAAGTTCAGCAATGGAGAAAAGACTACAATTAGAAAAATGCGTTCGTAGAGCTAATTAAACCACCGGCTACAAAACCAGCAACAAAAACAACAACACCAGCAGCAGCGTATTTAAGTCCCTACATCGACAGCAGTAATCCAGCTTCACTTGACGCAACCACCAGTCACATCAAATTACCATCACCACCACCAACTTTAATTACAACGGCAAACGTACACAACCAACAGCAACCAACATATATATTCCTAAAATCATTCAACACCAGTGATCCCCAATCGGTGCTAAAGGCCGAGGTAATACGCACTACCAGACAACGACAACAGAGTATAAAATCATCTGGTTCTACAATTCTCAGCCGCTGAACGTATTCGGAGGTCCGGGTGCCCACTAGAAAGATAAGTGAAGTAGCTTAGCTATGTTTGTGTTTACAAATAATTTTGTAGTTAGTTTTTATATATGTATACACATATTATATATATAAGTATTTGTATATTCTTTTTTGAGGGCATATGTGCATAATATTATAGATTTGACAACGATTGTGTAAATTTAGAAAGTGGTTGTTGCTCGTTGAAATCCCAGCGTCAGACGAAACTACGTTGGTTTCTAGACTGCTTCGGACAGTAGTTCCCTATCTTTACGTTTGCTACTTTTACCATAATTATCGAGCTCGATCATTAGGTATTTTCTTTTAGGTTTTTTGGTAATTTCGCACCGTACGTATTTATACCTTATGGGTAATATAAAATTTCTTCGTTTGGCAACCAACTTCGTATCGTTCAAAATGTCGACTTTCGTCGAGCACTAACCGCTACAGTATACCTTAAAGAAAATGTTACCTAAAATATTTTGCTACCTATAGTAAGTTTAATGAATTCAAGTTTCTACTATTGTGAAATAAAATTAGTATACCTATAGTATCGTAACATACACCTTATTTGTATCCAGAATTTTATTTCAACCCTAACCGCAAGCCCACGGTTTAAGTATAAATATCTACATTTAAATATACATAATTATCTATTAATGAAATTTGTTATATAAATATAATGAAGTTAATAATCTTTGAAAGATTTAATTTGTTCTGATTTGAAAATGAAGATTTGATAAACGTATAAGAAAAGGTAACGTAACGTTGGGGCACTCACGGCAAAAGACGTGAGCTGCCATTATGGGGATTGTGCGCTTACGCAATCCATTTGGGTGGGCAATACGAGTGTCGGCAACACCTCGGCACTCTACCATCGAAACATTTTTAAACTGATCCAGGTAAGAATCAGTGGTACTATTTTTAGTATTCTTGTGTATGTGGCGTAGTAGGACTGGTACTTTACCGGAAATAGTCCACGTGTCGACGAGTTAAGCCGGAAGAACCATCTACAGTACCACTGTAACCGGTAAAGGCTAATAGTGACATCTAACATTATCGGCGAATCCGCAGAGATCGCCAAACTGTTACTAAATGACCCCATGCCAGCATACAACATGCTATAGCTGTTAATGTGGCTTAAGCCTTGGGTACAGAAACGCCGTTTACCATCATTTCCGGCTCAGAAATATGTAAGTTAGAAATAAAAAAAAAATGAGGAACTGTCACAGGCTTTACGTTAAATTATTGGTGTACGTATTAAAGAGAAGACTGAGATAACATTTATAATTACCTGCAATAACCGTTTAATAAAAATTTTAATATTTTTAAGATCACCATAAAAACCGCTCAAATGGAAACTAATGACGATTTAGGTAACAAAATCATCGAGTGTTTTATTAAGGAGAAAATTTAGGCCGGTGATGTGGTAACTATTCTGGAAAAGATAATAAAGGACTTACTTTTACTAGATCTGATTATGGTATTACGTAGTCCTCATGGTATATCAAAAGATTTACTTGGTCGCATGATAGTTGTTCGCACTGTAGCCTACACAGAAAAGGAAATAAGAGATTCTAAAAATTCGTTGAGTAGAAGAAGATTGTCTAATGCATTCTGATGCTTTGACTATTTTAACAAAGATTGCAACAGATACTAGTTTACGTTATGCCATACAAATAGTAAACATAGGTGCCAACACAAAGCGAAATGAAAATGAGGGCGGTAATGCCCAACCAATGGGACATTAGATTTTTAAACAACATTTTTTTTTATTTTCTTTTATTTATTTAAAGTTTGGTAACCTAGCATTTAGGCCATAATCGGCTTCAAGCTTATACTAAAAAAATTTACAATGCTTTTAACTTATAATATAAAAATATAATGTAATAATTTTAAAAGTTATATACAAAAAATTTTAATTTAAAAGTTGATCTAAAATCAATAAATTATTAAAAACATTCATTGAATAGTAATTGATTTTTTTATTTCTAATTTAATAATGTTCTTTATTTTTCGTTTTTTAATAAAAATAATTGTTTTTATAAAACTTATAACATTTTTTCATATTTCACTGCACTTTATATAAACAAAAGTAAAAATATAAATGGTGCGCTAAAAAGGTAAACAAATTTTGACAACTATGATATGTTAACATAAGGGAGCTAAAAATTATCAGCTGATTAGTTGCACAGACCTTTTTTAATAGACCTTGGTAGAATATATAAAAAGTACCATAAAAGTACAAAACTAGTGTCTCCACGTAGCAATAATTATTACACAAAATGTCGAATATGATTGAGATCATGTATATTGCGACGTGTAGATCGTATGCCGGGTCTCCACGTAGCAATATTTTAGAACGCTTTGACCGCCAATTGCCAATTTATTGCGCAATCATTGCTTTGCTGATTGCTTGAGCAATTATTGCAGCAATAACCTGTTAAGACCATTCCAAGTTCTTTGAATTTTTTGTTTTTATTTGCAAAAACAAAGGTAAATTTAAATAACTTTATCTGACAAACATAATTTAGAGTAAGATATTAAAAAAAACATAAAAATTAAATTAAAATATTAAATTTTGTAAATAAATTACTTGTGTCGTGTTCAGCACAATGAAAATAGACATAATTAGGCAATAAAGTTCCGTTATTCTGTCGACGTTTTTGATTAAAATTGCTATGTGGAGACCAAGCAAAAGTTTCCATATGTAGCAATATATTGCGCAATCATTTCTTTGGTGAGGGCTTGACCAGTAGAATACAAAACATTATAAAAAATGTAAAATCCATGATGGCGTATAAATATGGCCTCATTAATATGGATATTAAATAAAAGGGCTTGACAAGTAGAATACAGATAACTACGTAAAAATTCATAATCGAGGATGGCGTCGGAAACAAGTCGAAAGTCACACACGACGATTTTAATTGCCCAACTTTTCTCAAAGTTTCTTTTGAACTTGCGGTTATGTTTACGCACGACAACTTCTTTGGCGATTTTTGTGTATTGTTTAGCTTTTATTTTCTTACAATTTGACATAATATAATTGATTTTAATTAACGCTTTTAATTAAAATGTTTTCACTAAAATATTTTTTTTGCGTGTATTTTTAAATATTTTAAAGTTTAATTTGTGACATTTCAAATTTTAAATTACTTACACACCAAGAAGCGAAACACCGGATAAAAATAAATGTGAAATATTCAACAAAAACAAAAACCCTTCACACAGTGAAATAGGGTATATATAGGTTTGTCATTTCGTGTGAAATTTCTACAATTTTCATTTCCGACCCCATAGAGTATATATTTTCTGAAAGCTTATGAATAGGGGAGTCGATTAAGATCTGTCAGTCTATCCGTGTGTATGTTGAAATCAACTTTTTGAAGCCCCCTGATATCGCTTGGACCCGGGTGAGGTATTAGAATATCAGAAATATTCGGGAGTAGATCGATATTGAAAATCAGAAACATCAATACATAAACAACTGAGATATGAGCAAAAACCCACGACCACCTCGATTTTTTTTTTACAAAAACAACATTACAACAACAACATACATACATACAAATGTGTATATTGGTTAAAGTAAACGTGGGATCGATCCCAGCTGAGCAAAAAAAAAATTTTTTTAATGTTTTATATTTTTTTTTTATAATTTTTTGTTTGTTTTATATTTGTTATATATATTTTAATTTTTTTTTTTTAAATTTTTTTCTTAAATTTTTTTTTAAATTTTTATTTTTATTTTTTTAACATACATACGTAAATTTATAATTTTACAATGGGATGTTTTTATATATGTATGTTTTTTATATGTATGTACGTATTTCATATGGGATGAATGGTGATACAAACTACTGTTATTGCATGACTACACGTTGTGAAGGGTATATAAGATTCGGCATGGCCGAATATAGCGCTCTTACTTGGTTTTATTGTTTTTAATACATTTTTTTTATTTTTTTTAACACTCAATTTATAATTCTGCAATGGTATGTTTTTATATGCATGTACGTGTTTTATATGAGATGAATGGTGATAAAAACAATTGTTATTGCATAATTTGGACAAACGTTTCCTCTTTCACTAAGAATGGATTTTTGGAAATTTGTACTTTAAGGGGGTAAAAAACGGGTATAATCGGTAATCTTACACCTGCTAAACTAAAAATGATACAAATAAATATGAAAAAGTATTGTCATTTGCACAAAAAATAAGCTGACAGGTGTCTGGCCTTCTTTTGAATTTTCAACCATAAGGGGAAAAAACGGGTAAAAACTATAATTTGGTACTTTTTTGGTGCCCTATACAACTTCCAAACACATAAAGCTACGAAAAAAATTAAACTGTTTTTCAAATTCGCATGTATAAGGGGCAAAATTGTCCCTTTTTTCGGTACTTTTTTTAAAAGAATCTTTTCTAATATTATTCAATGGGAAAAAATTTTGATAATTATTATTGCCTATTAAGGTGAAAACTTGGAAGCATTTAGGGGGTAAAGAAGGGAAAAACGCCGGAAATGTGTGTAATTCTTAATTACAGGGCCAATTTTCATAAAATTTGTAATAGCGATTTCACCACACATACAAAATAATGTAATTTGGTCTAAATTTAAACACATTCATAACAGGATAGAAAGGGGAAAATTCGCGAAAAAAGTTTTGTACTCTTTAGAACATAATTACTAATATGCAAAATAGAGTAGATTTACTCACTTTAAATTGTGTCTATGAAAATATTTTTTTGTTGCATAAGTATTTAAACATTTTAAAAATTCATACATTGATATGGAAAACCCAAAAAAGGTTATTTTCTGTTTTTTTTTGTACTTTTTGTATTTTCTACGTTTATGAAGATAGAATTTCAACATTAGAGACTATTGATCCGAGTTGAGGTTGAAAATGTTATGGGCGACCGAAAAAGTACTTTTTTGCATTTTTATGATACTTTTTGTATATTCTACGTTTATGAAGCTAGAATGGTACTGTCAAAGACTATTGATTCCACGTGACACTGAAAATGTTAGGTGCGACCAGAAAGGTACTTTTTATCTTTTTATGGTACTTTTGGAAAAAAAAGAGGAAGCCTTATTTTGTGCTGAATTTCAATAGCGATTCAGTCCCGGATATATATAAAAGATTGATAACATACACAGATCCGAGGAACATATGGTTGCTTCTAAAAGTACATTTCAACCAACACACGGGCAGGCGAATAGGGCTTAATCGACTCCTCTATTCGTAAGCTTTTAGAAAATATATACTTTATTGTCGGAAATGAAAATTGTAGAAATTGCAAGCAGAATGACAAAGCTACACTCAGGAAAAAGATTGGTTGGAAAACGGTTAAAACAATAAAAATAGTATTGCAAATATTAAAAGTTTGTAAAAATAACAGATATTATATATTTATAAACGAGTATTAGAAATTTATTGCTCAGGACAAATAAATTAGTTCTTCGAATCAATTAGCCTTCTTAATAAGATTTGTATTCAATTCACTTATATCCCAACCGAATTTAGTTGTCTGTATTAGGGTTCACAACTAAATTTTAATTCATGCAATAAAAAATCTTATATTCCAATGTTTTATTTTAAATAAAATTAAATTTTAGTTTTATTTTTTTTTATTTTATTACATATTATACTTATAACTAAATTATTAGTATAATAAAAAAAAATATTGAGCTATAGCAGCGATGGCCTTAAGCTCGAAATTATGTAGAGTTTATAGAGGTTACTCAATTTTAAAAATTTCACTATTAGTTTGGCATCATTATTAGATATGGTAGTTTTAATTAGTTGAAAAAAGTCTTTGTTCCCTAGAATTGTGTTTCTAAATTTATTCATATGTGTACAGTCGGAAAAAATGTGTTCGGTGCTAATTGGGTTGTGTCCACAGAAAGGGCACTGATTAACCAGGTTCCTATCCATTATGTGGGAGTGCGTAATTCGTGTGTGTCCGAGTCTTAGACGTATTATTCTAATTTGATCCTTCCTAGAGAATCCATTTGAAGTCCTGAATAGTTGTGATGCAGTCTGTCTTGTTGGGTTGTTCTTCTTGTACCATAGCGTTGAAACGTTCCAATTGATTTGGTGATAGCTACTGAATTGGTGCTTTAGATGATTATTTATATCCAACTGTGAGTAGTTGGGTGTCATAATTAGCGGTGCAGTTAAAGCATCTTTTGCAATTTTGTCGGCAAGTTCGTTGCCTTTTATGCCAGAGTGGCCCGGAATCCATATTAGTTTAATATCAGGTTGTTTCCCAATAATAATTTGTCGGATCTGGTTTGGGTAATAACTATTATTATTAATATTTCCTATAAGGTCGATGGCGGCAAGTGAGTCGGTACAAATTGCAAATTTTCCCCGAGAGTGTCTAATTGCTTTGACAGTCTCATAGATTGCTATGAGCTCTGCCGAAAAGTTTGTGCTGTATGCCGGTAGTACTGAAGTTCTAAGAATTCCGTTTAAGTTTACAACACTGTAGCCAGTTCCATCGGTTGTCATTGATCCGTCTGTATATATAAATTTGTAGTCATTTAGTCTGATTTGTAATTCGAAAAACTTTTGTTGATATATTTGTGGGGAGGTTAATGATTTTTTTAGTTCATTGATGGACTTATCAATAGTGCATGTGTTCAGGGTCCAGTCCGGAAAGTTTGTTATAGATTTTGGATCATTATTAATAGAAATGTCAAAATCCTTACAAAATTGTACAATGCGTGATAGTACACGGGCTACCTTAGTAAGAATTTTTGATAGTGGAAAACAGTCCTTTATGAGTACTGACTTGAAAAGTTTAGCTGTGATGAAGTCCCGAGATTGTTCAAACGTCTTAACGCCTGCTTCGGAAAAAAGGTTGTTTATGGGGGTCGTTCTAAATGCGCCTAATGTTAGTTGCAGTGCTGTATTGATAGTAGTTTTTAACTTCTTTAGATTGCTCTTGGGTGAGAAGCCGAAGAGGTATATTCCGTAATTTATTTTAGATATGATGATAGATTTGAGAACGTTAATTAAGGTTGATGTATTGCAATCAAAGTTTCTTGAGGAAAGGCATTAATTCCGAGGATTCTCAATGTGTTTACTGATTCAGTATGATTGTCATCATTATGTAAAATAGGGCTACAATTATGTTTTCTACATATATGTAAGTGTTTACATTTATGTAAAGATAATTGTGCTCCCGAATATTTACACCAGTCTTGAATGTCTAGTATTATATTGTTCAAGTCTATGTTTTGGATTTTGTTCTTGTTTAGTCTTTTTATTATAAGGAAATCGTCAGCATATGCAATGAAGTCAAGTTCTTTGTGTCGAGAAATAGAGTAAGACAGTTTATTGTATGCTATTAGGAAGAGAATTACTGACAGAGGTGAGCCTTGCGGAATTCCATTTGATAGGGGCTTATATTTCGAGAGCTGGTTGTTACTTTTTACTACTATTTTCCTGCTGGTTAAGTAGTTTTTTATGTAATTGTATATTTTGGGGCCAATATTCCACTCCTCAAGTTGTTCAAGAATTGTGTGTATACCAATTTTGTCAAATGCTTTTTCAAAATCAAGGGATATTATAGACAAATGTTGTCTATAATGTTGTTCAATGATTGATTTATTAGGAAATCAATATATATTAAGGGATCTGCTATTGACTTACCCTTGATAAACCCGTATTGATGACTGTTAAGTAGGTTCTCTGTTGTAAGAATCCACCAAAGTCTATTTGCTACGATTTTGTCCAGTATTTTGGAGCAGCAAGTGTTTAGGGAAATTGGTCGGTATGAAGATATGTTGGTTTTATTTTTATCGGGTTTAAGAATAGGAATGATCAAGCTGGTTTTCTATATTTGAGAAACAAAGTTGTCCAAAATAGAGTTAAACAGGTTTACGTTCTGACCCGCCCCGGTGTGTTCACACAACCGAGACGCTAGTCAGAACGTCAGCCTCCACTAGAAATCCAACTTATTCTTCTGTAGCCATGTATTCTGAGTCACAATTTTCCTGTCTTTCTTTTGACGTTTTTGCCCTTTTGGCCTGGTTCTTTAGTTGGCTCCTACTGCGCCTAGATGTGCTTTTTGGTAAAATTTTAACAGTTTTTGTTGTTGTTGTGGATGGGCTTGGGAGTGATGTGCTAGGTTTGGGGGTGCTTTCTGTTTCTATAGGTGTCGTGTTTGTGTTGTTTGTATTTGGAGAATTTGGAGTGTTGCTTGTATTATCGATATTGGAGTAGTCTACACCGGTTCTTGTTGCATTTGAAAAATTATTTTTGTGTGGATGTCTTTCATTATATTTTTGCGTTGCGGTTTTATTGTCAACTTTTTCTAATGTTTTAATGGCCTATATTTCCTTATGTTTAAGAAAAATTGGACAAGTTTTACTAAGGACATCTAATTTATTTTCTTTGCAGTTGTTGCATTTCTTTGGGTTTTCGCATGATTAGTTTTCTGCTAGATGGTCTATATTTCCACAGTTGATACATAATTTTTCTCTTTTTCAAAATTTGGAGATATGTCCGAAGCGTAAGCAATTGCGACATTTTAGTGGTAACGGTATATAGGGTCTTACTCTGGTAATTTGGTATCCAATGTTGATAGTGTCCGGTAGAGTAATTGAGGCAAAGTTGATAATTAAAAGGCCAGTTTCAACTTAACTATCTTTGTCCTTCTTAAGAATTTTTTTAACCTCAGTGACTTTCTACGATTTCAATTCTTCTAGGATTTCATTTTCTGGGATATTTCTAAGGTCGTTGCAGTATATAACACCCTTTGTATTATTTAGGGCTTTATGTTCAGATAATTCGATTTTAATTTTATTAATTTGTTAGCTTGTGAGAAGTTTTTAGTTTTAATGAGAATAGTTCCAGCTTGTAGTTTTTTGCAATTTTCTACTTCTCCGCAAACGCAGTCTATTACCTTTTTAATAAGAAAAGGGGAAACGTTAGATAAGTTGTCTTCGCTGTTTACTCTGGTCATCACAAGGTATTTTGGTCCAAGAGATAGATCCTTCATATGTTTGGTGTGGTCCAGCTCAAACATTGGCTGGTTTGCTATGTTGGGCGGTTTATTCATTTTATTAATATTACTTGTTTTAGATAAATGCTATTTTTGTTTGGAATGTAGCTTTTTGTTTAATTTAATACTGTTCTTCGAGATGCTGTGTTGTTTTTATATTTTTTTTTATGTTCTGTTACTGTTTTTGGTTGAATTAGTTGTATGAGCTTTGTTGTTGTGCAATGGAATGCACTAAATTGTTTTGAATATTTTAATGTTGTTTATCAGAGATCTTTTAAGCTTTGTTATTGTACAAAGAATGCACTTGAAATTGTTTTTGTTTGTTTTAAAGAAATTGCTTTGTAGTAAATCAACCGTACTATACGACGTCTAGATGATTACTGGAAATTTTAGTTATTGCAAATAATTATTGGTTACTTGTATTTTAACAATTCGATTACATTTAACAAATGCTTAGATTTAAGCTATATTTGGTGTTTACAAACGAAAATTGTTACATGTAATACAAATATTATCTTACAAACAAAATTAATTTTTCTGCCATTTGTAAAAAATTTACATTAGTCAAAATCAAAGTTTATATACATACATACATATTTTATTGAGCAAAATTTTTTAAAATGAAAAAATATAAAAATATTTCAATTATTTTTTTGAGATACAAAATAAGATCTGCAAGGTACTGTTTTATAAGGTAAGAAGTTGATTGTGTATTTCAAAATATTATCATCCATTTCAGTATGTTTTCCTCGAAATATTTAAAGAAAATATAAAAAATAGAAAGAAACACGGGTATTAGTTTTTAAGTGTAACTTCGGGTAATGTGGACTACCGTTTTGTTTTTTTTTAATTTTTTCCGCAATATATATGGATATTAAATAAGTTGTGAACCAATAAATTAGCAAATGTATTCTCAAGTTGTTTTCTTGTTGAAAATTATTTACGTCAAAGAAAAAAAAAGTTATGAGAAAATATTGTACGAAACCCAAATCCCAGCAATAAAGAAATTGTCATCTACTTTCCATTTACGAATTTCTTTTTTTTGGCATTGTTGTTAACAAAATCTAGAAAGGAAAGTACATAGTTATTTGTTGGGTAATTTGGACCAGTAGTCCACAATAATATACTTTGAGCGTTCCACATTAAACGAACTTTTGTTTCAATGGTAAAATTTTTTTTACCTATTATTTCTACATATATTTAAATACTTACCAAATATATTCAAAACTAGTGTTCACTCTAACTGTATAGAACAACCACACATTAAAATATACTATGTAACTGTATCAAAAATTTATTTTAACTTAAGCCGAAAAAAAGTTGACCACGCGCATTAACTTTAACACTAGACTGAAAAGTCCACATATCAATTACTTACGAAAGCGCATGTGCAATTTTCGTTTCAAATTAACGGCAAAACGTACTTCAATACAGTGTTACCATATCTTTAATAGTTTCTGAAAAAAGACACTGGTCCACATTAAACGCATAGTCCACAATACCCGAAGTTACTCTATTATAGAAATTTGGGTTTTATTGTTTTTTCTTAAAAAACGGGGGTTTGTACGTACCGTACAATTCGGGGTTTACAAGAGTATTAAAAAATAAACAATAATAATAACAAACAGAGCTTTTCAATAGATACATACAAAATATATCAATTCAACGAAACTAGTGTAAGACCGCCAAACAATGGGTGCGTTCACACTATGCGCGTAAACATCCCACCCCTCTTGCAGTAATGCAACAAAGAGAGCTAAAGATAACGCGGGTAAAAATAATAAAAAAATATAAAAAATACGGAAAAGGCAAAAATATTATTTTCTAATAATTCATTATTTAATTAATAATTAAAAAAAAAATTCAGTATAAAAATATATAAAAAAATATATAAAAAAAGATATATAGAAAGTTATAGGATTTGAAATCCATTAGGCAATATGTCCATTCATCACGTTGATCACAATGGTGGCCGGGGTGTGTGTTGCGTTTGAGAAAACTGGAGGTTGTGTTGAGGATTGACGTTGTTGTTGCCGGTTTTGGGAACAGCAATTGTGTGGGCAATTAGTGACCTGGGCGTTGCGTCGCTTATTCCTATTACGGCGGGCTTTCTTCGACGGTTTTAACGCTTGAGAAGCACTGCTATCTCGGTTATGGGGGGGTTTTGGCACATCACGCTTATGAGTCTTTCTATTTCGGTGGAGGAGAGTGTAGTGCTCGGCCTTGCATTTAATGCACCTCTCACGACTCGTGCATTTATCCCTCATATGTGAGTGAGCCAAACAGTTGAAACAGTATTTGTGCTTCACAACGGTTTCCCAACGTTCCTTCACCGACATTATACGAAATTTCAAGCACTTTCGTAGTGCGTGCTCGCTTTTACATAACCGGCAGTCGGTTTTCGACGATGAAGGACCTTCTACGGGTTTACGGTGAACTTCCAGTCTTCTAGATGGACTTGACATTATTCTAAACGAGAGTAAAACAGAAAAAAGGGGGAAAAAACTAAAGACGAATTAGTGGGTTTCTGCACTCAGTAAGAGAACTAGCTTCACGATCGGTCGAGTAAAAATACCGGAAGCTGTTCTCACGTGAGCTGTTCTCACATGCCCTACGTGAGTCTTCTCTATTCGACCTAATCTCCATTCATTTGGAGGTAAATTATCCTGACGAATCACCACTAAATCTCCTACTTTGATATCTTTTTCAGGATACTTCCACTTCACCCGACGGTGAAGCTCTTTAAGGTATTCTTATTTCCACCGCTGAGCAAAGTGGTACTTCATCCTTCAACTTTTGCCATCTGTTAGCAATGCTCAACGATAAATTGGAATGATCGGGTTCAGGGGGTGCTAACAGAGGCGTTCCAATGAGAACGCTCCCTGGAGCTCATATGAGGAGCTCCAGGGGGTATAAAATGCCATTCAGTAGGCTGAAAACTATTTCGTACCAGAATTTTCTGTCGCATCTCGGATAAAAATTCCCTTCGGTCAGCTTCCAGTAAGTTGGCCGCACCTACGAATGCAGTTCCATTGTCGGAGTATAAATGGGAAGGACACCCACGACGAGAGAAAGAACGGGCAAAAGCTGCTAGAAACGTTTCGGTTGACATATCACCAGTGGCCTCTAAATGAATTGCTTTTGTAGCAAAGCAAACAAAAACGAGAACATAGCCCTTAGTGATGGCAGCCTCTACCAATATAGGACTTAATGTCGAAAGGACCTGCAAAATCTAGACCGGTACGGGTAAATGGTCTCGAAAGAACTGTCCGTTCAGGGGGTAAAGCAGCCATAATTTGCTCACCGGTTTTTTTCCGATAAATCGTGCACCCTTTACAATTATGAATGATTGTACGAATTAAGTTCTTCAACCTGGGGACCCAGAATTCGCTCCTTATCAAACGAAGTATTAAAGAATGTCCGCCATGAGCAAAACATTTGTGAACATATTCCACATACAAACGGGTAAAACGAGCAGGATAGGGTAAAATTTTTTTCTATATATTAAAGGAGGTTATTTAAGATATTGGTATAGATGGTCTTCCCATCTATAAAAGTAGAGATGTCGAGCTTTGGCCAATATAAGGTCGTGCTGTTAACTTGCCAATGATAAAGGTATTTTTAATCGGAAGCTTCGTAGGAAAACAAAAACCTCTGAATATCGACTCATACCTCCATGAATTCGTTTATGAAATAAAAAAAATAAATGAGGAAGGCATAAAACTCGGCAATAAAAAAATTTCTGTAAAAATCCGGGCGATTATGTGTGATGCACCAGCTCGATCATTTGTCTGTGGTTTTAGAGGACATAATTCATTAAACGGTTGTAGCAAATGTTACCAAAAAGATAAGAGCATTTCTTATGTTATAACCTTTAGTAAATTTACGGGAAATCTCCGTACCGATGAAGACTTTAGTAATAGAATTGATATTTTCATCTACCAAAATTTTGTGAGTCGCAAATGTAGCTTGAAAGTGTAGGAATAAAAATAATAACACAATTTCCTTTGGATATAATGCATCTCGTTGATCATGGAGTTACAAAAAGATTTCTCGTATTTTTGTGTAAAGGCAAGACAACTGTAAGGCTTTATCAAGTTGTAAGGAGTCAATGTCTTCTTTGCTTACATCTATTTCACCATTCATACCAAGAGAGTTTTCCAGAAAACCTCGTTCGTTTAAGGAAATTACATGATGGAAGGTAGTAGAATTTCCTCAATTTTAACTCTATACCTGTCTAATTGTACTAAAGAAATTCACAAAAGATGAACTTGATAATCACTATTTACTTTTAGCTTGTTTTTACCGAATTCTACACGCAAAGAAAAAATATGGTTGTGGTAACCATAATCGAAGAGGAACATACTATGATTGAATTGTATGATTATCGTTAAAACATATAATGGTTACCGGTTATCATTATTATGTTTAATTAAAGTATCAGTCTATAATAATATATATGGTTACAATAGAAATCGCCAATCTTTGCTTTTTTACGGCAAATTATTGTCTTTTGCTGTAACATACATATTGATTGTACTAACCAATTTAATTGCAATTTTTATACCAATATTTTTTTACATTTTCTCGTTTATTTGTAATTTTTTTTAATTTTTCAAAATTTTTGTTAATTTTCTTTGACATCTAAAACTTTTAAAATAATAAAAATTTATTCAGCAAGAAAAAGAACAGTTTCAATCAAATTATTATTAAAAAATCATAGCTTCAATAATTTGTAATCATACTGTTGTCTCACCTATTATTTGATGATTATTTGTAATTTTTAATGCTTTTGAATATAATGTTATTTTTGTCAAATTATTATTTTAAAATCATACTATTTTTAAACGACAACCATTTCGAAATTTTTACGAAAAGTAAACATTAAATGATACAATTCAAACAAATACTTGATTGTGACAAAATGTAAGTTAACACCTTAAGTAACGAGCTGTGAACACTTGCTGCAAGACCAAACTGCAACTCATCATATTTGATGTCTGCGCGTGTTGTAACATTATCCGCTTTTACTAACACCTAATTTAAGTTCAGGAATAATTGTTGTGAAATCACATTGCAACTCAGCATAATTGAAGTCTGCGCGTGTTGCAATGCGACTTGCACTAGTAAGCATTTTCCCACGAAAATGAAGAGTAATATTAAATTAAGTTAAGAATAAATTTAATTCAATTCTAGCTGTTGAGGAATAAAGTACTTAAATGAACTTAGAACCGTTTTTTATTTATTGACGTGTGAGTACACATCTCTCCTTGTTTTACTGGCGCCCGAGCGGGGACCGGCCAGACTTACCGGGTCCTAAATAAAACCCTTTTTATCTTGGCTCGCGAAAGTGAAAAATAGTTAAATAGAAAAATTAAGTTATCGTGAAGGAAAAAATATATTAAAATTCGAATCTTGTAAAACAAAAGTAATAGTGAAAAATAGTAAAATTTAAATAAAAAATCAATGAAAAAAAATATAATAATAATTTTTCTTAAATAAGAATATTGGTTTATTTTAATGAAATATCTATAGTAATACCATAAAGAAATTGTAACAAGTGGAATTTTAAGAAACTAATTGCGCTGTAGAATGCGATAAAATGAAGAAAAACAAGTACCAGTGCTATATTCGGCCGTGCCGAATCTTATATACCCTTCACAACGTGTAGTCATGCAATAATAATTGTTGGTATCACCATTCATCTCATATAAAATACGTACATACATGTAAAAAACATACAAAAAAAAAAAAAAAAATTAAAAAAAAATATTAAAATAAAAAAAAAAATTACAAAAAAATAAGATTAAAAAAAATATTTGAAAAAATTTTTTAAAAAAATTAAAAAAAAAATTAAAATAATATATTAAATAAAATGAAATAAAATTTTTTTGGCTCAGCTGGAATTCGATGCCACGTTTACTTTAACCAGTATGTATGTAGATTGTTGTTGTAATTGTGAAAAAAACGAGGTGGTCGTGGTTTTTTGCTTATATCTCAGAAAGTTATGGGGCGATTGTGCTGAATTTCAATAGCGATTCATTCCTAGATATTTCCAAGAGATTGATACCATATAGAGATCTGAGGAACATATAGTTGCTTCTAAAAGTTGATTTCAACCAACACACGGGCAGACGGTCAGGGCTTAATCGACTCCTCTATTCATAAGCTTTCAGAAAATATATACTTTATGGGGTCGGAAATTAAAATTGTAGAAATTACAAACGGAATGACAAAGCTATATATACCCTTGTGCACCACAGGTGAAGGGTATAAAAAGGGAAAAAAATTGTTTTTTGTCACTTACATAATAAAAATAATGCCAAATAATACAGTGAATTAAGTACGAAATAGCTTTAAAAGATGAATTCCAGAATATAATAGGTGTAAAATGGAAAATAAGAGAATTCAGTTATAAAAAGGAAATAACAAGAAAATATGGAGAAAAGGGGTGCAAAAGGAAAAAATTTATGGAGAAGTAAGTTTTTTTTTTTTGAAGAAGGATATTAAGGTAAGTGTTGTGCTATAACAAAACGTGACCAATATGACACCCTTGTGGTGTCAGCATGCTGCGATCTTGAACTGCGAGCCCTCCAGTGCGTAAAAAATAATTATGTCACAAATAAAATAATAATAATTGGCTTTTAGGAAAATGTGAAATTCTCCTGCAAAACACTCTTTCGTTAACTCGAGATTACAGAAAGTTAAAGATGGCCCCTTCTGCAAGTCGTAGTAAACGTAAGCTCCTACGCTACTCAGCAGAAATCCTGTCAGTTGTAGTTAACATAAGAACCTGCACTACTTAATGGGAACCTAGTCATAGTTTTCACTTGGTAATTAAGGGTGACAGTTGGAGGGTTCACAGGGCGAGACAAATCGTACCTCAGTACGTCAACGTATGCCTTCGAAACAGGACTATGCAATCCTCCGCTCAAAAGACTATAACTAAGTACATCTGATGATAAAAAACAAAAATATAAAAGCACGATACGGGCGGCTTAAGATCAGAAGGATAAAATTTTCCTTAGAATAAGGAAACGTTCAATGAGAATTATCCTTACTCTCCACAATTTATAAGAAGAATTATTTATGATATTGTTACAGATTTATTTTTAAGTAGCTTAATTTACATTATAATTTATTTTAGTTGTAGTAGTTTAAGTTACTGTAGTTGTATTTGTATTAGTTTACTTTGCTGGTTGTTCGAAAATGATGTTTGTGATTATGTATAGCATACTTTTAGGCACTTCTATTATTCGTGCATATTACTTAACGTCTTAATTTAAATTTAACGGTTTTCGAATGTACTAGAATGTACATACGAGAACTTTTTCGAATGTTACCGAACACCACTATGTTACTATAAATAGCCGAACAACACAGCTAACGTAATGAGTATTACAGTAGAGCTTGTAAGGTGCGTATCAAAGTGTGTTTGATAATCAAAGTGATAAGTGTAATAAGTAAAGTGAAATTAAAGCAATCTTTGAGTGTTTAAGTAAATAAAGTGCTCTTAATTTTATATCGAATTTCAACTGTTTTTAATTGCAATAAAAGAACTCAAAAGGTTTATTTAAAGGAAATAATCCAACGTTTATAAAAGGTATAAACGTAACAACTGGTATCAGAAGTGGGATTGCATTAAAAAAATAATAATAAAAAGCAGACATGAAATTTGAGGAACTTAAAGTAGAACAACTCAAAAAGGAATTGAGTAAGCTGGCGTTGTTGACAACAGGTAATAAAGTAGAATTGCAGAAGAGGCTTCTAGATGAATTTAAGGGGCGTAATATGGACATTGATGGTTACGAGTTTGACGAAAAAGAAGAAATGGAAGTTTCTACTCGTGCAACTACAAACAACATAGATTTAAGTACAATGCTTGCTGCTATGATGGAAAAGATGGAAATTAAATTCCAGGAAGCTCAAGAAACTTCTAGAGCTAATAATGAAAAATTATTAGCCGAAGTTGAAGTTCAAGAAACTTCTAGAGCTAATAATGAAAAATTATTAGCTGAAGTTAAAGAAGAAGTTCAAGAAACTTCTAGAGCTAATAATGAAAAATTATTAGCTGAAGTTAAAGAAGACTTGGAGTTGAGATTTCAAGAATGTTCTAGAGCTACGAACCAGAAACTTCAGGAAATTTCTGAGGCTGTGAACAACAGAGTCGATTGCGTTGAAAAACAAGTTAAAGATGTTAACGAAAAATTGCAGTTACAAGTAAAAAATGTTGATGAAAAATTGCAATTACAAGACGAAAAATTTGGAAATAAAAATTAATTATCTTCAATGTCATGAGGGACCAGTGCGAATAATTCCAGAAATATCGAGTAGAATAAAGGCCCCTACTTTTGACGGTAGTGCACCATTTAATGTTTTTAAATTTCAATTTGAGACAGTTGCCAATAGAAAATATGTGGAGCAATGAAGAAAAGGCTATAGAGTTGATTTTGGCGTCAAAAGGAAACGCAGCGCAAGTCTTGGAAAGCATACCTATTGGCTGCAGAGAAAACTATGATACATAATGGTTGCACTACAACGTAAGTATGGCGGCGAGCACAAACGAGATATATACCGAATGGAACTACGAGGCAGAATACAGAAAGCGAATGAGTCGTTACAAGATTTCGCAACGGAGATCGAGCGTTTGGTGCAGCTGACATATCCAGGTGAAAATCACCCGTTTTTGGATCAGTTTAAAATTGAAACGTTTGTAAATGGAATACGTGATCCAGAAATAAAGCACGCGGTGTTTGGTACGCATAAATCGACGTTTGCATTAACAGTTTCATATGCACTTACACAGGAAACTGCAAAATTACTCTCTAAGCCACAAATATGTAAGGTGAGAAATCTCAAATTTTCTGCAGAAAGAGACGGAGATATAGTTAATGAAATTAAAAATGCAGTTATACAGGCGTTAGAGGAAAAGCAAGGCAAAGCCAGTGCCAAATGCTATAATTGTGGTAAGAGTGGACATTTTCAACGAAATTGTAGAGCACCAAGAAAGCGGGCTAGATTTGTATCGCCACCTGAGTACAACCAGCTGGAAAACACGCAGTAACCGTTGAAACAGGTTAACACTTATAGGCATGAGCATGATCCCATAACCGAGGGCCCCACAATCTCCATATCAGTTATGCAGCAGAAAAATAGCAACCTTACTGCTTGTGGGTATATCAATGGTCTAAGGCATATTTTTACCATAGACACAGGAGCATCGCAGTCAATTATCAGACCTGATATAGTCAAGGAGGAAATCGAACCACTATGTGGTGTAAGTCTACGAACAGCTACTGGGGAGTTTGCTAATGTTTATGGAAAAATAAAGGTGAAATTAACTATTGCCAATATAAGTGTTAATCATGTATTTATTGTTGCTGACATTGTGGATGAAGTAATCGTGGGCGCTGATTTTATAATAAGTCATAACATCAATCTGCACATGGGACGAAAAGTTTAAATTTGGCGCAACATTGAGATTCCGTTGGATTACTGGACTAAACGACCTCAGGGAAATAATTCCAGCACTGAGCACAAAGAGGGCGTAAAACATGGCAATGCGGATGCACGTTCCCGAAAATTCTGCAGCTTGAAGAGCAAATATTGTGCAAAACCTGAGGAAAAAGAGTGCGTAATAGATGTTCGACTAACGCAGGTAGACACAAACGGGGAATGGTCAGTGGCGCAAAGAAAAGATCCTATATTGGCAAAGATTATATCAGCAAAGGAAAAAGACAAAAGGCCCACTCGAAAGCAAATATCAGCGGGGAGTCCACTGATGAAATCCTATTGGGCGCTGTGGAATAGCCTGAAGGTGGTTAATGGATGTCTATACCGAATATGGGAAAGTGCTAGTGGAAAATCGGTCACAAATCTAATTGTGGTGCCATCATCTAAAGTCGACGAAGTTTTAAGGGAGTTTCATGAAGGTCTCAGTGAAGGTCACTTTGGCATGACAAAAACCCTTAAAAAGTTAAAGCAACGGTTCTATTGGGTTGGCTGTCAACAATCGGTAGCTGGTTGGATAGAAAATTGCGCCCAATGCATCGCAGCGAAAAGCGAAGCAAGAAAAAGTCGTAAGTCATTGCAGAAGTATATCTTGGGCGGCCCCTTTGAGCAAACAAACATGTCCAGCAACAAGATGAAAGCCAGATACGACCGTGCAGCAGAATCTGAAGGCTTTAATGAGGGTCAGCGAGTTCTATTATATAACCCACAACGCAATAAAGGATTGCATTGTTTGACATTTGAACAATTGTTATTGTTTGCTAGTAAAAGGTACGAGGTTAGTAAAAATGGAGCGCTATACGAATGAACAACGCATTCTCATTGTGAAATTGTTTTACCAAAATGGTGAAAGTTTTGCGGCTACAGTTCGCAAATTGCGATCATCCCATTTCCATCTTGATGGCTTCGTCAATAGGCAGAATTGTCGTATTTGGGGTGAGGAAAATCCTCGAGTGATTCACGAGAAGCAAATGCATCCTCAACGTGTCACTGTGTGGTGTGGTTTTTGGGCTGGAGGGATCATTGAACCTTGATAACCAGTTTTTTCTTGCCTAGAATTGAAGAAATGAATGTGGAGGGCATGTGGTTTCAACAAGATGGCGCCACATGTCATACATTCAGAGAAAGAATTCAATAGCTGCATCAGTCATTTCCCGGTCGTGTTATTTCGCGTTTTGGAGACCAGAATTGGCCGCCTAGATCGTGTGATTTAACACCTTTAGATTTTTTTCTTTGGGGTTTTGAAGTCGAAGGTTTACGCGAATAAGCCGACGACGACTCAAGCCTTAAAAAAGGAAATTGGACGCTGCATTAATGAAATACCGCAGCATTTATGCAAAAAGGTCATTAAAAATTTCATAAGAAGATCGCGTGTGTGCCAGCAAAGCCGCGGCGGCCATCTGCACGATATATTGTTCCGTACGTAACCTCATTCTGTCTACTTTACGGTATAATAAAGATTCACGATTTTTTTTTTTTAAATATCTGTGTTTTATTTAAAATTTAAAAATTGCGTTCTAGTTGGGACACCCGATATATTGATTTCCTCATTTGAAAATTGTAATTCTTCTAAGAATTACCCAATTCAAAACTTATATTGCAACATTTAACCAAGACCAAGGAAAAACTTATTAATTATTAAGTATTATTAAGTAAACATTTTTTTTTTGTCAATTTATATCTTATTTTCACTCTTACTATAAGATAACAAAAAAGAGACAGAAAAGACAATAACTCTTAAGCTTGTCCAATTCTATGCATGATAAACAGATTATAAGTATTGTAAGCTACCCGTACTAACCCATATTTAATATTTTGCATTTTTAAGTATTGTTCTACTTTCAACAAATGTTGGAAGCTTTCACATTTTTGAGTATCGGTCACCGCTCGTAACGATTTAAGCCGGAGAGGGATGGCTTATCAACGGACATCTGAACATCGTACATGTGATCCAACTGGAAAAATTCGAGGAGATGGTTCGAACAACTGCAGACGTATTCATGGCCACTACAAAGAATGAAGAGGGCACAGAGATGTTCAGGTATCAGTTAAAAAGGCATACGACCGAATAACAACAATAAAAGGAATAGCAAGGCACAAGAGATCTATAGATTGGATTGGCTCTGCATGGAAATGGATAGCCGGAAACACAGATGCGACTGACTGGAACATGGTCTTGGACAGCCAGCAAAAACTAATAGAAAATAACGAGCAACTATACGTTGTGAATAAAGATTTGTTTGCCACAACAAATGAGCTAGTACGAATAATGAACGACCTTATCGACCGATTTAATAACAAAGTAGTAGCATCGGAATCAGAATAAATCGGCCGTGAATCTTTTAACAAAAGAATAGCAATCAAGAGTTGGCAACCCTTTGGTGTAAAAGTCAAATTTGCAAACGTCTGTATATAGCTTTGGTTTTTATTAAAAATAAACGGTTTGAACTTTGTATATAAACACTAAAGAATAAATTCTTTATAAAACAGTGTGTAAAAAATAGTAATATATTAAATATGTCTGGTAGAAACCG
The DNA here is from genome assembly GCA_941918925.1 of Phyto melanocephala. Classification (NCBI taxonomy): domain Eukaryota; kingdom Metazoa; phylum Arthropoda; class Insecta; order Diptera; family Rhinophoridae; genus Phyto; species Phyto melanocephala. The sequence continues at coordinate 18,459,059 of OW799238.1, forward strand.
CCGCAGTGTAAATAAAACAAAAATTTTATGTGGCCAATGTAGAAAAGAGGTGAAAGAAAATTAAGATAGCATTGATTGTGACAAGTGCGCCAAAAACTTTCATGTAGCTTGTAATAGTCTAGATAAACGTCAGTTTGTATATCTGGTAAACAGTGAGAGTGAGGAATATTTTTGTAACTTCTGTAACGAAAATGGTGGGAGTGTTAAAGCAGAATTATATGAAATAAAAAAACAACTTAGCAAGCTTGATCAGCTGTCTGATATACAAGAGACAATGAATTTTATGTCTAAACAATATGATGACATTTTACGTTTGGTGTCTGAAAATAAAAATAAAATTGATGCAGTACAAAAGAAAAATCGATCACTAAAAACAGAAGTAAAATTATTAAGAGAATCTGTTAAATTATTAAATGATGAACGTGTAAAGAATAATTGCATAATTCGAGGAGTTGTTATAAATGACGATTCGTCAGCAGTTAAAACTTTGCTTGAAATATCTAAGAATGGGTGTAAATTTAAGAGAAGACGATGTTGAAGACGCTTACATAAAAAAAAATAAGAATCCTTCAAATAAAAAACATACAATGGTGGTGTTAGCCAAAGGTAAATTAAAGGAAATGGATAGTAAAAAAGAAGTGTTTATTAATGATAACCTAAGTATAGAGACTCTTAGTATAATCAAATATTAGGGTGATCGATTCGGTTTTACAACCGGTGGAAAACCCAGATTTTTTAATCTTTCAGCTGGCGGTTTTTTCCAAATGTTAATTTTTCGAATATCGAATAAACCGGTTTTTTTACTCACATAAACCGTTTTTTTTTCATTTTTAGTTTTATGTTCATTTATCTTTGTAACCAAACGTACCATATTATATTTATTACTCAAAATTCCAAATTTACAAAAATCAGAAAATTTATTAAATACTCTTCCATAATATTCTGAGAAATTTATTTGTTGTTTCAAAAACAAATTAAAATAAGAAAAATAATTAGACCTTGATATTACGTTGTTGCGCTTAAAATTTGCTGTGATAATCAGCTGTTCAGTTATGGTTTTTAACCAAATTATTGTACTTTGCAATACCTTTTGATGTCATTTTCGAATTTCATAATATTTTGCTTCTACGAAATCTAGCGACTTGTACTAAAGACTACCCATAGCTTAACTAATATCTCTGATAACATATGGTTTGTATACTAAAATAGTTTGGCACACAAAGGATCATTATTACAACTTGCCTATAAAGTTAACAGAGCAGTGAAGTGACTTTCTTATATTTTTCATTATTTAAACATCCTTGTAACAAAGGTTTTTTTTATATGAGAGTACCAGAGAAAATACCAGTTATTTTCAACAAATTAATTTAGTTCTTAAAAAATGTAGTGGCAACAATGTAAATTTATACATTTTATTTACAAAACAAAATAAAATTTAAATTTAAAACTTAAAATAAAAAAAATTAAAAGGTCGAAGTAGAAAAAAAAATATAAATCACAATTTAGTTGCTATATTTTGTTTCATGTAAAGAAACAGTGACATTTTTAAGTTATTAACCTAACCTTAAAAGTTCAATGTAATTGAAGCATAAACTTATCTTTTTGATCACTTTTAGATAAAAAGTGTCTGTCCTTTAGCATCTTTATTTTAAATAACGGCATTTTATATTAATGCCATTGAATGTGTGTCAAATTAAAATGCAATTAAACCATAGAACAAACTAGTTTATACCTATATAGTATGTATGTATCTCTGTCAAGGGTATAAGAAAAAAATATACTTTATGTGTTCGACCGGTTAACCGGTTTTTTCTAAATTTTCAAAAGAGCAACCGGTTTTTGTTTAAATTCTAAATTTCAAACTATTTGAAAACCGGTTTCTTAAAAATGTCGAATAATCGATCACCCTAGCTACAAGAAGAAGATTGTTTGTCGAGAATTTTGAGGGGAATCAACGCAAATTGTACATTCCGTTCAAATGAAGAAACTACGATAGAACTATAAGAAGATGATCTCATATACGTCACTAATTTCAAAGGAAATGTTTCTTCTAAGGAGAACACTGTAACCATAAATGGCACATACCTCATAAGGATTTTTAACGAAACAGTTGTAGTCGGTGAGAAGAATTTTACAAATAGAAGAATCACGAACATACAGGCGCTTCCTCCGCTATTAACGAATGTATATGAGGAAACACGCAAACTTGATACTAACCTTTTGCACGAGCTCCACAAAAGGAATATCAAGCACATACAAAGTTTGGTGCGTCATGTAAATCTGTCTCTTGGGTCAAATGCTGCAACCTTTTTGTGTATTGTCGCTATAGTATTTACCTTAGTCGTGATCTGGAGGAAAATATTCGGTCGTATTACCATGCCAGCCTTGAACACTACGGATCATATTAGATCTGTTGCAAATTGATCAGCGGGGCGCTGATTTTTAAGTTGGGGGCAGTTAACACCTTAACTAACGGGCTGATAACACTTGCTGCAAGACCAAACTGCAACTCATCACATTTTATGTCTGCGCGTGTTGTAACATGATCCGCTTTTACTAACACCTAATTTAAGTTCAGGAATAATTGTTGTGAAATCACATTGCAACTCAGCATAATTAAAGTCTGCGCGTGTTGCAATGCGACTTGCACTAGTAAGCATTTTCCCATGAGAATGAAGTGTAATAGTAAATTAAGTTAAGAATAAATTTAATTCAATTCTAGCGGTTGAGGAATAAAGTACTTAAATTAACTTAGAACCGTTTTTTATTTTTTGACGTGTGAGTACACATCCGGTCAGGCCCCTTGGGCGGCCTACATTGATTAGAAGGATATACGTAGCGAATTTGATCATCATACCTCTAATTTTGGCGGTTTTATGAGCTTTTAAATTTCATTAACGGTAGATAACGTGAAAAGTGGGCGTTATAGTAGGCGTGTCAAAGTTATTTTTGCGAATGAGTACAACTTAGGTGTTTCAATATAGCCCTTTATTATTCCAAAATATTTATTAATAGAGAAATTATATGAATTTAAGGTAAAACGTTATATGGGAGGTGGGCGTAAAAGTAGGCGTGGCACATTGAAAGCAAAGTGTGCAAAATTTCAGAGTCGTACATCCAATTTTGTTGCTTTTATGACGTTTTTGTTTTTAAATATACCGAAAAATACACTGTGCGGTATAAATTTTCGTACATTTTGATCGATAACTCCTCTCCTAATGCATAGATTTAGATACTTTTCGGAAAGAAATATTGTCTTTACTCAGGAAATATATATTCGAAGTTTCATGAGTCCACGTTAATGGGCTTGGACACAATTCCATTTTATTCGATGTTCGAAGGACACGGTTTTTTTGACCTACTCTTGCTTTTCGAGCTATAACTCTCTTCCTAATATTCCGATTTAGCCCATTTTCAATACCAAACAAACCTTGTCTATAAGAAAGATTCTAGCAAAATTTGAGCCCCCTAGCTTTTTCGGTGCGACCTCTATCGTGCTTTCAACAGACGGACGGACATAGCTAGATCGTCATCAAATCAAACCCTGATTCAGAATATATATACTTTATGGGGTCTAATATGGATATTTCGATGTGTTACAAACGGAATGACAAAAAGAATATACCCCCACCATTTTTTTGATGGTGGGTATAAAAAAAACACAACACACTTAAAAAATATAATTTAATAACTCCTAACTTATATTACTTACATACATAAAAGCTAAAAACTTAAAATACTAATCTTAAAGAATAAAAAAAAAGATTCTAACTGCCTGTTTAACGATGTCGAAAGAAAACCCAAGCGAAGTTTCATTCGTACAAATATATTGAAAACAACAACAAAAACTAAAAATTTGTTTTTGTTTTCAACGTATTTGTACGAATGAAATTTCGCTTGGGGTTTCTTTCGACATCGTTGAACAGGCAGTAAATCTATTAACTATAGTTTAAGAAAAATGACACGCAAAACACCCTAAAGCGTTTTTACGCCATCAGTAGCCGAAGAAGTTTCACAAAAACTTAATACCATTGATGATAAATGTAACAATATGTTTAAAGGTAATAATGTTAAGATGTTGAATAAAAATATATGTATATATATTTAAAAAAACTTTGTATTTACCATGATGAAATTAACAGGTGGCAGTACTACTGCAACAAATACAACATTACAAGAAAAAAGTAATTTTTGTTTGTGTAATGAGCTCGAGTATGTCAAAAGTTATTTGTAAACAAAAATCAAAATGCCGACCTAAATGCGAGTTAAAAAGAGATGTAAGTAATAAATTTTTAGTAAAATAATATTAAGTAATAAATTAATTTTCCTATTTTATTCAAAAAATAGATGTGCGGCAGCTCCCGTTATGTATAAAAATGTTGGATGTGGTTAGTGCACGCTCACGTTGTCGTTTACCCAAGGGGCAAGTTGGTCAGCAAAAGCAACAGAGTTCAGTTCATAGTTTGCTGGGATGAATTGGTTAATTCAATGATTTTAACAAGCTAATCAGCAACGTATCCGAGTATGAGTTTAATTTAATTTTGTTTATTTTTGGAAAACATTTATTTCTTTTCAACGCTATATTAAATTTTTTTTTCTAGTCATAATGTTAGCAACAATAAGTAAAATTCACGTCACAAACTCCACGGGCCTCTAGTTATATTAATGATTTACGCCCATATCTTCCCAACTTATAATCTACACCAATATAAGCTTCACATGCCGAAGTCGCTGTTTACAACTTTAAGTACCTATGGCTGCAGTAGCATCCCAACGTGTAACACCACGTCCCAGCAATGCAAAGGAAAAAATTCTACAATAAAACATCCTTTATTCCAGCAATATCTTTAAATGAAAAATATGTGCCTAATATTTGCAAATAGTCATAAGTGATATGTATAAATAAAAGGTTTTGAAATAAAACACGCTACATTTATGTTTGAAACACAATTCATTTAATTTTAATTTAAATATTAATACATATTTCTATACATACATATAGTATAGTGAAAAGCAAAATAATTCTGTGTTTAATGTACTTAAAAATGAATGCAATTCATGAAAACAAACAAAATCAACTCATGAAATATTGGATGATTTTCACCAAGTATGCTTTAAACTCCTTCTGGCACAACTGGGCCAATTCCGCTCTTTTGCTTGGGTCCTGAGGAGCATTGAAAAATGTACCATTACCAGGTACTGCGGGCTAGAGGCATAAAATGCAGTATCGCATTTTTTCTTTATGGCCTTGTTGGCTTTTTTTAAATTGTCAATTTTTAAAACAGTATAAAAAATAACGTTTTAAAACACACACACACGTCTGCCGTAAATTTTTTTGTTTTTTATTTAAAATAGTTATAAACTTTATTAATTGCAATATCAACAACCAAAAACTTTTTGTAAACATAAATAAAACTTTGACATAAGATTGGACAAACAACGGAAGAGCAAAAAATAGTCAGCTGGCGTAACGATGCCACCTGTTTAAATACATCTTGGTATTTACTATTTAGAAATTGTCGCTGTTAAATATGAAGTCAAACAGTTAACAGATAATAAACATTTTTATACAATAAAAATTTACACATACATATATACATAAGTAACAAAAATTGTAAGGCGTATTTTAAATTTCTATTAAAGATACTGTTTCTAGGCAAAACCAAGAAGTAATAGTAGGTCTTATGTCGGAAGTAAAGTTGTTATTCAAAACCATGTGAGATAAGGCCATGATGGCTTTATTGCTCAATTGAACTGGAGCCATAATGGCCTTATTGCCCAATCATTGAGAGGTAAGGTCATATTTAAAATTTTGCGAAATGAGAGATATAGCCATATTGTTATGCATGGTGTAAACATTCTGTAAAAGGGAAAAATCCTTAGTTATCATTGCAAAAATTAAAAACTAAGAATTAATATTTTAAATTCATTTATTTTTTAACAAAAATTTATACAAAAAAACCCAACAACAAAAAAAAGTTCAATTAACTCTTACGGCCCCTCTCACAAAGTGCGATTATAATTTAACATGAACTTTAACCGTAAGTTAGGCAAAATTGAATTTCACAAAGTACGGTTAGCATATAACCGGCAGAGATTAATCAAAAAGTCTCTGTTAAATTTAACCGAACAAAATCTTCCGGTTAAAGGCTTTTATTTAAATAAAAATAAACAAGTAAGAGCACTATATTCGGCTGTGCCGAATCTTTTATACCCACCACCAATTTGATGTTCTTTTATAGCACAAAATTTATTATTTTGTTTTTCACAATAATCGCTATGCAAGAATATCTTTATACTAAAATATGTATCACTTTCTTTTTATAACTTCGATATGCTAGTAAAATGTTTTCTTAAATTTAGTCTTTCAAAGTGGACGTTAAAGTAGGCGTGTTAATAAAGTTTCTGCTAATAAATACAACTTAGATATTTCTATATAGTCCTTTATTCTTCCAAAATCTTAATTAATAGAGAAATTATATAAAGTTGAGATAAAGATAAAAATTTACGTTACAAACGGAATGACAAAATGAATATACCCCCACCATTTTTTTGGTGGCGGTTATAATAAGAATATTATAATAAAATAACTTATAAAAATTTATACTTACCAAGGAACTGTATTTAAACTATTTTAAGTAAAAAATTTATTATTATTATTATTATATTGCTAAGAATTTTTGTATAATATTTTTTGATTCTTTTCTTTCATTCCACTATTTTTCGTAAATAATAAAAGCCAGTATTACCATACTTTTTCTATAATGTTAGTGTTAACTAACCGAAAGATGGTGAAACGCAAAACACTAACCGTATGTTAAATAGTTTCGGTTAACGATATCGGCGGTTTGTTAATGTTCCTGTTAAATTAATATAATCACAGATTGTGAAAAGGGACGTTAATGTAATAAGTACAAAATCAATGGGTATGTATGCATATAAGGTATTATTAACAAAAAAAGAGAATCTCCTTAATGTGATTTTTTTTCTTTCGACTTTTCTTTTTTCGACTATGAATTAGTTTTTTTTTCACAAAGTGACAGGCAGCCAGAAATTGATTTTAAAAAGTCAATCGATTTTTCCGATTATATATCTAGAAGTATACCGAAAAATAAAAAAAATTACCACGCTTAGGAAGTTTCATGTTCATATGACTACGAAAACTTTCAGCACAGTTACTAGTCCTCATGGCTTCTTTGTATACCGTAAAATTTTCAGGTTTTTTTCTAAAAAAAAAACGTTGCACAACATTCAATTTTATTTCGTTTAGAATGTATTTACAAAAATTTAAGCTCACTTACTATTTTTATCCACTGATTATTGAAATATTTTATAAAAGGACTGAGGAAGCTTTCATTTGTATTCTCTGTGAAATAATTTTCACCCATAGCCTCTTCTTGTAATATATGGTAAGCAACCACAATTTTATATGGTTTCAGTAACGGCAAGAACAAAAATTTAGAAAATAACGCTTTGGTCTTTTTATTTTCTGTTTAATTTTCTTAGAAAGTTTGGTATTCTGAATGCTTTACGCCGAATAGCATTAGTATAGTGAAACCAGCATCACATTACATTTGGATATACACATTTGAAAGCATTGCGTAATTTAGTCTCGAAATCAGTAATTACTGAATTCGGTTTGAAGTCCAATACATTTAATTTAAAAATATTTTGTAAGGTGAATGTTAGCTTCCTCTGACTTTGGTGATAACAGCATATACATATAAAGGGTGTTTTTTTAAGCTCGATAGAACTTGAAATTGTAAAAAATAAGAAAAAAAATTAAATTGTAATCAAAATTTTTTTTTATTCAAAAGATCAATACGTGACATTAACATTTGAAAATGATTTCGGGCATATGGGCACCGCGGCTGTTCTTGACGAAGCGCATTCTGGACGTCCAATTTTGGGCCACTTTTTCGAGCACTGCTGGCCGTATGTCACGAATAACACGAACAATGCTGGCCTCCAAGGCGTCAATTGTTGCTGGTTTATCAGCATAAACCAGTGATTTCACGTAGCCCCACAGGAAATAATCGAGAGGTGTCAAATCGCACGACCTTGGAGGCCAATTGACAGGTCCATTTCTCGAAATCAACTTATCGCCAAATTTTGATTTCAATAAGTCGATGGTTGCGTTCGCCGTATGGCACGTAGCGCCATCCTGTTGAAACCACATCTCCTCCGGATCAATGTCATTCATATTTTCAAACAAAAAATCATTGATCATGGTGCGGTAACGATCTCCATTGACCGTAACGCGAGCTCCGGCCTCATTTTTGAAGAAATAAGGTCCGATGATGCCACCAGCGTGAAAACCGCACCAAACGGTGCATTTTTCTGGATGTAATGGAGTCTGTAGGGTCTCTTGTGGATTGGTCTCGCTCCATATGCGGCAATTTTGCTTATTAACAAACCCGTTAAGCCAAAAATGCGCCTCATCGCTGAACACAATTCGTCGTCTATAAGTTGCGCGAATCGACGACTGATTTTCAAAGTAAATTTGGATAATTTCGTAGCGTTGTTCAAGCGTGAGTCTATTCATGATGATTTGTCAGAGTATACTGAAACGATAAAATAAAATATTTCATAAAAATTTAATTTTTTGTGTTACTTTTTACAATTTAAAGTTCTATCTAGCAAAAAAAAAACACCCTTTATATAACAATTTTAATGTCATAGGGTCCAAAAACTCTTTACAATTCCTTCTTATAAAAGACCACATCGAATAGACTTTAGGAATTATGTAATTAAGATGCACTTGGAAATTTAATTCACAATCTAAACAAGGCCATTAGCAACTTTTAAGTTAATATTACACAAATTATATTGTGAAAACTTACGATTCAAAATATTACGCTTACAAAAAGTCATTTGATAACATTTCTCAGTATTAAATGATAAATAATTAATTGAACACCAAGAATGCATCATTAATGCATTTTTGTAATAATAAAGCATCACCAATTTAAATAATTTCTTTGAAAACTTTAAGATCATTAGCATATAATAATAAATGAGCACCCGAAATGAAATACTGTAAATCATTTATAAATATTAAAATTAACAAAGGACATATACTGCCCTGAGGAACACCTGAGCTAGCAATATATGGAACAGATAAAAAATTTTCTACCACAACTGAATATTTTCTATAAGAAAGATAAGATTTTAACCAGCTCAAAAAAGTACCATGAAAACCAAGGTATTCTAGTTTACGACAAAGAACATTATGAGATACCTTATCAAAAACTTTACAAATGTCAAAAAAGACCACATAAACTTGATTATGCGTATCCAATGCAGAAATACAAAAATGATTAAATACAGAAGAATTAGTTGTAGTTGAACGCCCAGGAAAAAATCCATGCTGTTCATTACAAATATGACGTTTGATTGAGAAAAACATTTTTTCTTTAATTATGTGCTCAAAAATTTTAGACACATTTGAAAGCTTTGAAATCGGACGATAATTAGAAATATTCGACTTATCCCCACTTTTCAAAACTGGAGTAATAAAAGTAACTTTCCATCTGTCGATAAAATAGCCATTCGCTAAAGAAAGATTAAAAATATACAAAAGCGGTAAGGATAAACATTCTGCTAAATTTTTAATAAAAAAGTAACAAAAACCATCTATATCTGTACTATGAGAAACCGTTATACCTATTATACCATTCAAAACATCATCAACAGTTAACTGAATGCAACCAAAATCCACAATAGGCTTTAAGTATTTTATGACATCAGGATGTATTGAATTATTTACATTATCAAAATTTGATTGGAAAAATGAAGCAAAAGAATTTACAATATCATATCCAGTGCTTAACAGAGTATTATACATGGAAGAAGGATAAGCCGAATTAGATTTTTTTGATCTTATGAAGCTCCAAAAAAGTTTAGGGATTATCTTTAATTGAGTTTTCAAAATTAATTAAATGCTGTTTATAAAGAAATTTATCCAAAAAATGAAATTCTCTCATAAAATGCTCATACATTGACTTTTGATATATATCACCAGATAGCAAAAACTTATTGTAATACTTATTTCTAAGATTTTCAACTTTAGTGTACCAAGGAAGCCTATGAATTTTCCGCATGACACGTGGAACACAATCATTAACTGTATTATTTAAAATATTAATGAATATATTATAACAAGCAGATGTACCATTATTACTAAAAAGAGTTTCCAAAGGAATATTACTAATTCTAGATTCTAAATTAACGTAATCACAATTTTTAAAATTATAAGCAAGTTTATTATTATCACTTATAGGAAGAAATTTAAAACAAGATAATTTTAAAATTAAAGGAATATGATGCATATCAGTCATGCACATAGGAAAACGGCAAACGGACAAACAATAATTAATACTATCTGATATAAATATTAAATCAAGAATACTGTTTAATTTATTTTCATACGAATTTACTTGAATTAAACCAAGCCTTAAAAATGAATCAATAAGGTTAATTTCATGTGATTTATTTACATTAGAAGGTGTAAGAAAGCATTTATCAAATAAATATAACCAATTAACACACAAAGATTTTCATCACCATAAGTATTTGAAAGAATAAACCACATTATTAACATTTGATAAATAGATTGAATCATCACATTTAGGCGGAATAAAGGAAACACATACATATAGTTTCTTAAATCCAATAATACAAATACATAGTTGATCTAGAACAGGATTGTCATCCAATAAATTCATCAAATTAGCATTAAATTTTTTTTACGGCTATAAAAACACCTCCTCCACGACTCCTTTGAGTATTAACACAATCACGATCTTTTCGAAATATCTGATATTGTTGTAAATCACAAAATTCACCATCAAAAATATCAGGTTTTAGCCAAGTTTCAACAACAATAACATCACATAGTCAGCTTGTGCAGTAAATTTAAAAACATCACTGAGTTTAGTACGGATTCCTGATGCATTTTGAAAAAAAAATTTTAGATCATCCTTATCAACGATAGCATGAGACAATGGACTTATACGCTACTACATTTTCGGGCATCACTTTAGGAAAAAACTTGAAAGGGCGAATACGTATATTTGATGGCCAAAGAGAAGAATTAAATAATGCATCATAAAATGGTGCAGAAATTCCAAGTTTAAAATTCACAAATTTTAAGCTATCAATCGGTGAATCTTTTTTGATTAATTTAAAGCATGACATATGCGTTCTACTAATATTCAAATGTTTCTCAACATAAGATATTATTTGTTCTTCAGTTACAGATGATTTAAACGATGAAAGGTGTACCCATTTTTTACGATTAATAACTTCGAGGCTATTATCATTATTATTTCCATAAATAACTTTGGATTTTTTTTATTATTTTTCTGTGTCTTAGATTTTACAATAACCCAATCACTTAAATTATTACTGCATTATTTAGGCTATGATTTCTGGAATTAATGTAATGTTAAATTAGCAGTTGTGGATAAATTGAATCCAAAATTAGTTCGGAAATGCACGATTCGACGAGGGAACAACGAAACAGATTAGATTAAATTGTTCTGAATTTTTGTATCTTCATTTTTGATAGGTCTTGAAGAAACAGATTTGCTAGAACATCATATTGACATTCAGAGTTCTCAACCAAAAAATATTTTTCACCAGGAAATCAATCCAACATTGGGTCTGGGTCTAATTGAACATAGTAATAGTCCTTGGGGTAGTAGAACCGATTTTGTCAGACAATGGCAAACAATTCAGATCTAATGATTTTAAGAATTTCTTACAAGGTAACGGTGAGAAGAAGCAGTTCACAGCCAATTATTCTCCATAGGGAAATGCGTCTGAACGCGTCAAAGATTAGAGCATATGTAAGTAGACCCAGAAAGATTGGGATAGACATATAAATAGGTGTTTTAACATGTTTCATTAATACTGCAGTTCACGAGTCGACCAGAATAGAACTTTACTCTTTTATATTTGGTCTATTGGATCTTTCTATATTAAGAAAATGACAATTAGAATTAAAATCTTAAATTAAATAATTTCTTGCAGTTTAGGTTGAGAGCAGAATGAGAACAAAGAAGCCACTAAAGTTGTAGTACTTTCAGTTTCAGTTGTATAAATTTGGATTCGATATGTGGAGACTAGGTAAGGAGTCGATCAAAGTGTATACCAAGATATTTTATATGATTTTAAACTGGGATAGCGATGTTATTTATCTTCAGATTAGGTCAGTTTCCCTTTCTCAATGTGAAAGTGACATGTGCGCACTTTGCGAGGTTTAGGTGTGTATCAAGTTATTAGTGGGCATATCTGATGTATAAATTATATACATGAGAGCACCAAGTACACTGCCTTGGGAAACTCCTGCTATGATTTTTCTTGCGTCTTAGATATGGTATTTATACTTTACTACAAATGAACGATTCAATAAATAATTTCGCAGTAGTTTGTGGGTATTTTGAGGTAACAAAGAACCTATTTTATGTAGAAGCCCACCATGCCAGACCTTGTCAAAGGCTTGAGAAATGTTTATGAAGAGTGATGAGCAATAGTGTTTGTCCTCAAAAGCCTGTCTGATAAGATAAACTATGCAATGAACTTGTTCTATTGTGCCATAATCTTTTCGGAATCCAAATTGATGAACGGGAATGATGTGGTGGTCGTTAAAATATGGGGTCAACGCATTTAAAAATATTTTCTCAAAGAGCTTTGATAAAATTGAGAGTAAGCTTATCGGGCGATAAGATGACACTTGGCTAGCGTCTTTACCTGGCTTAGGTATCATAGTAATTTCTGATATTTTCCATGATTTAGGGTAGAAACCGGTTCTTAAGATGGAATTGAATAAGAATAAAATCAGCTTAAGGGCAGATGTTGGTAGTTCACGTATCATTTTTCCTAAAATTTTGTCTATGCCAGGGGATTTATTTGTTTTCAGTTTTTTCACCGCTGAAGTTTGGGACGAGAAACGAATTTTCATTGGGGAGACAACACGAACTTCAATATCTGGTAAAGTTGTGCATGGGCTGGAAATATTAGGCGTAAATACTTTTTCGAGATGATCAGCAAAAACTTCAGCTTTGTCTTTCATTTACCATCGCTAAACCGAATTGCAGATTCGCATCTAATTGGGTTTTTGGTGGCCTTCCAAAGACTGTAATCCGTGAATTTTGTTGCGTCTAAGCCTTCTAAATATGCTTTTAGAGCTGATTGTTTGTTCTCTAAAAGAGCACTATGAAGGGTTCTTTGAGAGTGGTTTAGTTGCCTTTTTAAGGTTGGCAAGCGGTATAGTTGCCATTGTCTTCTTAGATTTCTCTTTTTCTTTATAAGGTTTTGAATGGTTGTTGAAAATTTATTTTAAGTGCCGTTATAGAATTTAAAAGATGTAGCTACTTTAGCTCCAATTAATAACGATTCCGAGAATACGTTTAAAGCATATTGTATTTCATTTCGGATTTTAGTGAAATATTTTGAGGTACGTGAGAACTTACTTTATTTTTATATTACAGCCAGTTACTATGTCTATTAGGAAAATGGAAAGGTTTGTCTATGTTTTGCCAGTTGCACATTAATATAATAGTTGGAGAGTGGTCAGAAGACAGGTCGAATAAAGGAACTCCAGTCAGCTGATCGCGTTTGATGTTTTTTATGACTGCAAAATCAATTAGACCAGGATTCTTTTGTAGGTCTGTAGGACAATAAGTGGGCTGTCCACTAGATGTAACGTCAAGTTTGAGGGTTGAGATAGCTTTTAATAGCTGTCTGGCCTTTAGAGTAATGAGTCTCGAGCCCCAGTAAGTGTGTTAAGCGTTGTAATCTCCTGCCGCTACAAATTTTTTGCTTAGCGTTTTGCAAAAAGTAATGAATTATTCATCTGTTATTTTGTGTCTTGGGGGACAGTATACATAAGATATAGGTAAGTTTAGGTCCAAAAGACATATTGACGAGGCTTAAATGTGATCTGTTTTATATTCCGTCATTATGGGATGGGTAATTAGATTCCTAATTATTTTAGCTGCACCACCACATGATTTACCACTTGAATGTGCTGGGGGTGTGTAGAATAACCATTAATTCGAAAACAGTTTTTTAATGTAAAGTGCGTTTCAGAAACTAGCTAATTATGTATGTCAATAGACTGAGACTTTAAAAAACTTTCTGCTTCTAACTTGTGTTGGCTTAAGCCGTTCGCATTCCAGTAACATATTCTTAGCTGGTTCATTGTTTATAGGCGAATGCTTGAAGTGGCATGCCTTGGTTTCTTAAAAGTTCCTGCATCATGGCTTGCAGTTTTAATATAAAGCTGTTCATAGTTTATATCAGAAGCTCTATAGAACTTTCTGAGGTGATTTTTGTGATGAATCTTTAGGAGTTTGAGATCCTGAGATTTTGTGACCGTCCGATCGTACAAAAGAATACTACTTGGTTGAGCATATGATGTGTTATTATTAGGAGTGGTTAGTGGGTTGGCAGGGTAATCACTGTAATGGTTATTGGCTTGATTAGAGGGCCGATGTTGTGTAGATATATTATTATTGTTAGATAAATATGGGAAGTCATTTGGCTGAACCGCGGGTTTATTAGGATCGTTTTGCTTAATCTGTATAAAGACTGGACATCCCCTGTAATTTGCGGTGTGGTTACCACCACAGTTGCTAAATTTTTTAATTCCTGAATCATTTTTACTTTTCGTGCATTCAGAATATTTGTGAACATCACCGCAGATTACACATACTGCTGGAAGCTTGCAGTAGCTTCTAGTATGGCCGAATTCCTGGCAGTTTGAACATTGAGGTGGGTCTTTGCGTGGTTCTTTTACAGTAATTTTTCGATGGAGAAGATAGCGAAGGTTATAAATTGGGTGGGGCACGTTCCCCTTTATTTCGCTAGATTCAAGATTTTATTAATAAACTTGACCTGGAAAATAAATTATATCGTTTACAAAACGAAGAAATTTATTTGGAGGTGTTGGTAAAAAAAAATTTTCAATCTAAAACTTGCAGAAAATTAAAAAAATAAATTTGATGAAAATTGTACTTCATTCTACATAAAGTTGTGTAAGAAAATACTGAAACGATTTTATTTTAACGATAATTATTTTAAAGAACTTTCATGTCGCGACCTTTCAAAAATAATTAATAGAAAAGTAACTTCTTTAACAGGTTTAATACAAAATTTTTAAAATTTAATTGATGAGAATGATGTTCAAAACGTTGAAGACGAGTTCAGAAAACTAATTTTTCTCCACTTTGACGAACACTTTACAACTAAAGAAAATCTAAGATGGGAAGAATTTTAGTCAGAAGTCTCAAAAATAACTCGAGCTGACAAAATCTTAGCTTTTTCCGACCCTGTCAAAATTTTTTTAAAACCCTAATATGCCTTTCTATTTTTTCTGCAAATGTTGAAGGAATATTTTCAGTTGTAAATTAAAAAATAAATAAAATATAGAAATACTTAAGGGTATATTATATTCAAAATAATACTTAAAGTTAAACGATTGTTCATGCTATAATTTAAAAATAGATCAACATATAACTACAATTATGAAACCTTTTCTGTATTATAATAATGATGATTGCTAAAATACTTAAATTCATACATATCGACGCCTTACTTCCTCAACCTCGTATCTTAAAAAATAAAACTTTTTAGGAGAGAAAAAAACGGTTAATTTTTTTATCCTTCGGTGTTTGGTTAAAAGTTTTAATGCAATTATTAGGGAATTTATAACCAGGGACCGTAATAATTATTCCTTTTTTCATAAAAGTCAGATGATAACAGTTATTTTTTGATTTTAATTTTTTTGAGCAAAAATAAAAGTTATTTTTTGATTTTTATTTTTTCGAGCAAAAATAAAAGTTATTTTTTGATTTTTATTTTTTCGATCAAAAATAAAAGTTATTTTTTGATTTTTATTTTTTTGAGCAAAAATAAAAGTTATTTTTTGATTTTTATTTTTTCGAGCAAAAATAAAAGTTATTTTTTGATTTTTATTTTTTCGATCAAAAATAAAAGTTATTTTTTGATTTTTATTTTTTCGAGCAAAAATAAAAGTTATTTTTTTGATTTTTATTTTTTTGAGCAAAAATAATAGTTATTTTTTGATTTGTATTTTTTCGATATTAAATATTATTTAAATGTAACGGTAAAGACGAGTTTTTAACAATAAAAGAAATAATAATAACACTGTACTCGAATTTGTGATTTCTAATATTTATAAAATTTCTCATATTCTCATATTTAAAAAAATAAAAATCAAAAAAATAACTTTTATTTTTGCTCGAAAAAATAAAAATCAAAAAATAACTTTTATTTTTGATCGAAAAAATAAAAATCAAAAAATAACTTTTATTTTTGCTCGAAAAAATAAAAATCAAAAAATAACTTTTATTTTTGCTCAAAAAAATAAAAATCTAAAAATAACTTTTATTTTTGCTCGAAAAAATAAAAATCAAAAAATAACTTTTATTTTTGCTCGAAAAAATAAAAATCTAAAAATAACTTTTATTTTTGCTCGAAAAAATAAAAATCAAAAAATAACTTTTATTTTTGCTCAAAAAAATAAAAATCAAAAAATAACTTTTATGCTTGCTCGAAAAAATAAAAATCAAAATTTTAAAAAGCAACATATTTTATGATAGACTAATGCATAAGGATCAATATGGTATACTTGAATCCGTTTTACGACATTTACTTCTAAATGCTTTTTTTGCTTTAAAATTCCAAAATAACTGTCATTTTCGGTCCCTGTGTATAACATTTATGTATATTAGTAGTAATAATATAAGTTGTTGCAGTAATGGAACACAAAAATAGAAATCGTTTTATTTATTTATAGTAACTTCTACAACAAGACATTGGACTTAATAAGTAGAAATCTTATGTCGTTATAATCAAAAATGGTTTACAAAAAAAGGATGCAAAAACAAAAAATAGATATATATGTATATATGCAAAAGGTTACAATTATAGCTAATTAATAACACTATACTACTGAAATATAACTTAATACAGATAACAAAAAAAAAAAACTTATACAGAAAAGTAAACTTTTTGGAGAACAAAAATTTGTACACAAAAGCATAACTAAAAAGGAATAAAAAGGTAATAATAATACTAATAGTTATTAGTTAAGAATAAAACATAAACAGTTCTTTTTTGAAATGTAGGGCGTTGCTGGTTTCTTTAATTGTAGTTGGAAGAGAATTCCAGAGACGTATTGCAGTTATAAACAAGTAAGAGCGCTATATTCGGCCGTGCCGAATCTTATATACCCTTCACAACGTGTAGTCATGCAATAACAGTAGTTTGTGTCACCATTCATCCCATATGAAATACGTACATACATATAAAAACATTCATATATAAAAACATCCCATTGTAAAATTATAAATTCACGTATGTATGTTAAAAAAACGAAAAAAAAATTAAAAAAAAAAATATTATATATATAATACATATATAAAACAAAACAAAAAAAAAATAAAAAAAAAATAAAAAAAAATTAAAAAAAAAAATAATAAAAATATAAATAATATATTAAATAAAAAAAAAAAAAAAAAAATAAATTAAAAAAAAAATTTTTAAAAAATTAAAATTTTTTTTTTTGGCTCAGCTGGGATTCGATGCCACGTTTTCTCTAACCAGTATACACGTTTGTATGTATGTATGTTGTTGTTGTAATGTTGTTTTTGTGAAAAAAAATCGAGGTGGTAGTGGGTTTTTGCTCATATCTCAGGTCTGATTTTCAATACCGATCTACTCCCGAATATTTCTGATATTTTAATACCTTACCCGGGTCCAACCTATGTCGGGGGGCTTCAAAAAGTTGACTTCAACATACACACGGACAGACTGACAGAACTTAATCGACTCCCCTATTCATAAGCTTTCAGAAAATATATACTTTCTGGGGTCGGAAATGAAAATTGTAGAAATTTCACACGGAATGACAAACTTATATATACCCTTTTTCACTGTGTGAAGGGTATAAAAATTGCCATTCAGAAACTAATGTGTGAAACTAATGTGTGATGCCGAAATTGAATAAGATTTTTGTTCCTTCTAAGTCGACTAAAAATTATGCGGTTAGAAAGGTATAAAGGTTCTCGAGTGCTTATAATTTTATGCAAATATACCAGTGTTTTTATTTTTAACAAATTCTCGAATAGCACGCCGTATATTTTTTTGGTAAAAGGAGTTAAATGATACATTTAGATTTTACAGGATTTATGCTTAATCCGTTTACATCTGCCCATCGTGAAACACAGTTAAGGTCGTAGTTTAATTTGGCTGTGCATTCCTTAATATTTTGTTTTTTGTCACTTACGTATAATTGGACGTCATCAGCATACATTCTCATGCGGCAGTGATGTAACTGATCAGGTAGATCATTTGCATAAATTGAAAAAAGTAATGGACCAGGAATCGAGCCTTGAGGAACACCTTTGATAATAGGCAAGAACTGTGAGGAAATAAAATTTTTTGTTTCAACACATTGCATTCGACCATTAAGATATGATGCAATCAACTTTAAAGATGTAGAGGAAAAGTTCATAATTCGTTCCAGTTTTTGTAGTAATATTGTATGGTCCACGGAATCAAAGGCTTTGGAGTGGTCTAACAACACAAGCATTACTATATATCCATCGTCAATTTCTTTCATAATATCCTCTGCTACATCAGTTAGAGCAGTAACGCAACTATGATTAGCTCGAAACCCAGACTGTCTTTCAGTTAATAGATTATAATTACTTGTATATTCAACCATTTGCATACGCACAAGTTTTTCTAATGCTTTCGACAAATATGGTAAAATAGCAATAGGACGATATTTAGCCGATGATTTTGGTTTTGGTAGAATTTTGGCATGCTTCCATCTAAGTGGATAAGTGGTACTCATTATTATTGTGTTAAATATGTGCGTTATAAAAGGAAGAAGTGGCTGCAATATAATTTTCGGATTAATTTCATCAATTCCTGTTGCATTCGACTTGATTGAAAGACAGCTTTTAAGAACGTCAAACTGATTCACGCGTTCGAAATTAAACTTAATTTGTGAATGATTCTCAGAATGGTGGTTTATATAGTGCATGTGATCTGCTTGGATCATAGGTATGTTTACGAATTTTTGATTCAGTCCATTTCGATCTGGTATACTGTCGTTATTCTGTTTATCTGCAGAGTTAACAATTCCCATTTTCTTAATAGTGTTCCAAGTAGTTTTTGTGGATAATGAATTTTAAAATTTCTCACTATAATATCTTGATTTTGTTAACTTAATTATGCTCGTTACAGGGGCCGAATTACGGCATTCGAACGTGATCGAAATTTGAAAATTCTTATTAGAATCTCTATACCTAAAGCACAGCGAACTCGATCGTTCGAGTAAAATTTCGTTCGATATCGAATGCCGTAATTCGGCCCCAGATCTTCTAGCTTCACGATATATATTATGCAAGTCGGAAGTTTTATAGCGCTTCCATCTTGAGAAAGCAGTGTCCCGAATTGCTATCAAACGTTTTATTTCCTCAGTAAGCCAAGGTCGATTATATTTACTTTTTTTTTTCAATTGAATAGGTACTGTTGCATTATACAGATACAGGATATTGTTCTCTAGAAAAACAAGCTGGTCATCGACTGATGGCATATAATAAATGCAATCCCAGTTTATATTGTAAAACTCCTCTTCTAATGTAACGTAATCAATACGTTTAAAATTTCGAAATTTGATTGTTTGAGCACAGTTTTGTAGAGGAATATCATATACCAAGAACATAAGATCATGCTTAGAAAAGCAGGATGCCGATAACTGGTCATATTTTAAAACTTTATTCTTGTTGGAGACAAAAAATAAATCAATTAAAGTATTATTAGTTGAAGTGAAATGTGTAGGGTTGTTATTATTTACAGAAAAAATGTTAAATAATTCCATGTTTGGGCCAAATTCGAATCAACAGTTCAGTTCAGTTTTAGTTATGACTAGAAAAGCCCGGCGCGCGTTGCTACGCCCCTTCATGAATTTTAATCGCATTCTAAATTTTAATCGAATATCAAGTGCAAAGCTAAAAATTATAACTTTTTCTTTATGAGCGTGGCACTGCCCACTTTACTAATTACGAAACTGTATAGTAATGACAGCTCAATAAGTGTGCAAAGTTTCAGAAAAGTCCGTCCAGTGAAAGTGCCTTAAAATTATAACTTTTTTAATGGGCCTAGCCCTGCCCACTTTTCTAATCACGAAATTATATAGTCATGACAGCTCAATATGTCTGCAAAGTTTCAGAAAAATCGGTTCAGTGCAAGTACCTCAAAATGATACCTTTTTTTAATGGGCGTGGCACTGCCCACTTTTCTAATGACGAAAGTGTAAAGTCATGACAGCTCAGTATGTTTGCAAAGTTTCAGAAAATTCGGTCCAGTGCAAGTAGCTAAAACTGATAACTAATTTTTTATGGGCGTGGCCCCGCCCACTTTTTTAATCACGAAATTATAAAATCATGACAGCTTAATATGTGTGCAAAGTTTCAGAAAAATCGGTCCAGTGCAAGTACCTCAAAATTTAAACTTTTTTAGGGGCGTGGCCCCGCCCACTTTTCTTATCACCCATAAACACTCCCTGGTATGTGTACAACAACTTACCAAAGTTTGAGCGCGATCGGTTTTACAGTTTCGGAGTCTATAGCTAACACACACACACACACACAGAGTTTCACTTTTATATATATAGATGATCATGAAAAAGCTGGTGAAGTTCGGCCAACAATTCAACAAGTATTAGGTCATCAGAACCGTTTTTTTAACGTATACCAGGCCTCGAAGTGAATAAGCTGTTTTAAGTTTCTTTTTGGCCTTTAATTTCAATGCTGCTCGAAGAATTTTGTGATTGTGGGGTGTAAGATTTTCATTAATGTATATAGGCGAAGCACTATCAAAACCAGCATGTTTAAGAAATAACGTAGTTTTTTTTTTTATCACAAGCTTAGCAATTGTTTTCAAGATAAAATTTTTGTCATACGGGGAAAAAGGGTTAACGGCAATAACTTCATCAGTAGAAGAATAAGGTTTATTTTCTCTGTGTATTTTTTGCAGCCGATAGATATTTTCAACTTTAGGCGTATTAATATTTAAGCTCGTACAGATATGTTCGAAAATATTGAATAAGTTTTCGTTACTATAAAAGGGTATTCAATGAATTCGTATAATACCCGCAACAACAGAATTTTCATGTTTTAATTGTTTTCTCTTTAGATCAGCTATCTCTTTTTTTATATCAAAATTCTCTATCATTAGTTTATTAACGCTCTCTTTAACCTCACGTACTGCAACTGTTTCTAAATAGGCAACTTTATCATTTACAGCTTTTAAATCATTATGAATTAAATTTAGCCTTTTATCAATTTCACTTAAAAGTTCTTCCTTATATTCTTTACATTTTTCGTGCATCATATTAAGCAATTGCCCGTAAGTTTTTCAAAACGTTTGTCCATGATGGTAATAAACTTAAGAGGTGACTCTACGCTGGTAAGACGAGGAGTTTTACATACATTGCCATACAAAGAGTTTTGCATATCTCTTACACGTTTTTGCGCGGGAGTTTTATTTACCAAATATTCTGTTGATTTTGACGTATTGGGTAACTCAGCGTTGTTGTTGGTTGCATTTTCAGTACCTTTACTAATTTTTTTCTCTTATTTATTATGTACCTACGGTAACTTTATTTGTTGCTTAATTATTATTTGTCTATTTTATTTTTGTTTCTCTCCTGCTTTTTTTGTTTAGAACTTTTAATTGTTTATTTTCTCTTTTTTATTTAAGTACAGAGTTAAAACTTCATTAGGTAAATGTTTTGTTGTTTCTTTTTTTATTCTTATCTTTCTATTTATTGTTTATTTGTGCAATTAGTTAATTTTTTAGGAAATGAATAATGTTATATTACTGTTCAACTTTTATTATTTAATTTCAACTGTGATATTAAAATTATTATAGTTATTTTATTTTTCCTGGCAGAGCGTTACAATTTACGTCTTTGCACTTGCTATGACAATCTTAATTTGATATGAAAAAGTCAAAACTATATTTTTTTAAGATACGAGGTTGAGGAAGTAAGGCATCGATATGTAATTGTTGTTTTTATACCCTTCTCCTGTGGTGCACAAGGGTATATATAGCTTTGTCATTCCGTTAGTAATTATATATTTTCTGAAAGCTTACGGATAGAGGAGTCGATTAAGCCCTGTCCGTCCGCCCGTGTGTTAGTTGAAATCAACTTTAAGAAGCAACTATATGTTCCTTAGATCTGTGTATGGTATCAATCTCTTGGAAATATCCGGGAACGAATCGCTATTGAAATTCAGCCAAATCGCCCTATAACTTTCTGAGATATGAGCAAAAAACCACAACCACCTCGTTTTTTTTTTCACAAATACAACACACATATACTGGTTAGAGTAAACGAGCCAAAAAATTTTTTATTTTATTTTATATATTATTTATATTTTTATACCCTTCACCTAGGGTTGCCATATTTGAAAAGTTAAAAACAGTACCATGAGGGGGAAAAACAGTACTTTAAAAAAAAAAACAGTTCATTTTTTTATTTATTGATAACATAACTTTTACTTCAATACATCAAAATTGCAGAAATTTCACACGGAAAAAAAATAAAAAAAAAAATTAAAAAAAAAAAAAAATTAAAAAAAAATAATAAAAATATAAATAATATATTAAATAAAAAATAAAAAAAAAAAATAAAAAAAAAATTAAAAAAAAATTTTTTTTTGGCTCAGCTGGGATTCGATGCCACGTTTTCTTTAACCAGTATACACGTTTGTATGTATGTATGTTGTTGTTGTAATGTTGTTTTTGTAAAAAAAAATCGAGGTGGTCGTGGGTTTTTGCTCATATCTCAGTTGTTTATGTACCGATGTTTCTGATTTTCAATACCGATCTACTCCCGAATATTTCTGATATTTCAATACCTTACCCGGGTCCAACCTATATCGGGGGGCTTCAAAAAGTTGATTTAAACATACAGACGGACAGACTGACAGAGCTTAATCGACTCCCCTATTCATAAACTTTCAGAAAATATATACTTTATGGGGTCGGAAATGAAAATTGTAGAAATTTCAAACGGAATGACAAACCTATATATACCCTTTTTCACTGTGTGAAGGGTATAAAAAAAACAAATTTGCCTATAACAAGAAATTGTTTCATCTACATATTGACATACATATATATGTATGTATTTTGTAATTTGCTCTTTTTAATTCTCTCAACATGTGAGAATGAAGTCTTTTCTTCCTCTGATACTTCCTCTCCCGTCTGCATCAGTACAGGCACAACATTTTTGATTTTTTCAAATATACTAAGTGCGACATCTTTATAGTCTATACTATAGACTCTATAGCAAAGACAAGACTTTGTCTTGTCTTTGGTTCAATAAATGGTACAGTACTTACAATTTGCGCGGGTGTGCATTGTAATTTGTTCCTTCCATTTAATGTCTGATGAGAATGTCCGATAGGCTTTTTTGTTTCTTCTTTTAAATACATACATATGTACTTACATACTTATTTATTTATTTATTTGTGCCGGATAAAAAACGGATAAAAAAAACTTATTACAAATATTTCACTTTATAAATTGTGAGGAGAAACACGTACACACTTATCAAGAGCTAAAACTGAAGATAGTTTTTAATAGAAATTTTTATATTTAGCAGAAGCACTGCACAGAATTTTACTTCAAAATTGGCAGACAAATTTTCTAAACGCAAAATTGTTAGGAAAATAGAATCTTCGTTATATAAAATAGCTAACTGCGATGGTAAGACTTTAGGAACTTATCATGCGAAAGATTTATTACAATTTTAAGAGCCGGTTCTTATCTCAGGGATTAGACGAACCACACTTCTGAGGGCATTTCTTAATCCCTTATTTAAAGCAGGACGCTAAAAAAAGTGCTTAGGTTTGTGACGACATCTAATACTTACACTTTTTTATTTCTAGTTAAAAAATGTTTAGTGAAGTGAAGAGATATACAAAATTAGTTGCTGAATTTTTTTACCCATTTTAACCATAATACACTGGATTGGTCTAGGTTTTCCTTCAAAATAATTTCTGAATTTTTGATGCAACACTAACTATTGAAATATTTTTGAGAAGTCTCATTTTGGAAGTATTTCTACAATATTAAAAAAAAAGAAAAAAATCTAGTTTAACTGTTTATTTGAAAATAATTTCTTTTTAAATCGTAATTAATTGATTTTAATTTAGTTAATTATCTTTATCTTATCTATATATATAAAAGTGAAACTCTGTGTGTGTGTGTGTGTTAGCTATAGACTCTGAAACTGTAAAACCGATCGGACTCAAACTTTGGCAAGTTGTTGTACACATTCCAGGGAGTGTTTAAGGGTGAAAAAAAGTGGGCGGAGCCACGCCCATAAAAATTAGTCATCAGTTTTAGCTACTTGCACTTGACCGATTTTTCTGAAACTTTGCACACATATCGAGCTGTCATGACTAAATAATTTCGTGATAAGAAAAGTGGGCAGTGCCACGCCCATAAAAAAAAGGTATCATTTTGAAGTACTTGCACTGGACCGATTATTCTGAAACTTTGCACACACATTGAGCTGTTATGACTTTACAATTTCGTGATAAGAAAAGTGGGCAGGGCCACGCCCATAAAAAAATTATAATTATTAAGTTTTTTCACTTGATATTCAATTAAAATTCAGAATGCATTTCGATTCATTAAGGGGCGTAGCAACGCGCGCCGGGTTTGGCTAGTCTATATATATAAAAGTGAAACTCTGTGTGTGTGTGTGTGTGTGTGTTAGCTATAGACTCCGAAACTGTAAAACCGATCGGGCTCAAACTTTGGTAAGTTGTTGTACACATACCAGGGAGTGTTTATGGGTGAAAAAAGTGGGCGGAGCCACGCCCATAAAAAATTAGTTATCAGTTTTAGCTACTTGCACTTGACCGATTTTTCTGAAACTTTGCACACATATCGAGCTGTCATGACTAAATAATTTCGTAATAAGAAAAGTGGGCGGGGCCACGCCCCTAAAAAAGTTTTGATTTTGAGGTACTTGCACTGGACCGATTTTTCTGAAACTTTGCACACATATTGAGCGGTCATGACTTTATAATTTCGTAATTGAAAAAGTGGGCGGGGCCACGCCTATAAAAAAATTAGTTATCAGTTTTAGCTACTTGCACTGGACCGAATTTTCTGAAACTTTGCAGACATACTGAGCTGTCATGACTTCACACTTTCGTCATTAGAAAAGTGGGCAGTGCCACGCCCATTAAAAAAAAGGTATCATTTTGAGGTACTTGCACTGGACCGATTTTTCTGAAACTTTGCACACATATTGAGTTGTCATAACTATACAGTTTCGTGTTTAGAAAAGTGGGCAGTGCCACGCCCATAAAAAAGGTATCATTTTAAGGTACTTACACTGGACCGATTTTTCTGAAACTTTGCACACTTATTGAGCTGTCATGACTATACAGTTTCGTAATTAGAAAAGTGGGCAGTGCTACGCTCATAAAGAAAAAGTTATAGTGTTTAGCCTTGCACTTGATATTCGATTAAAATTTAGAATGCGATTAAAATTCATGAAGGGGCGTAGCAACGCGCGCCGGGCTTTTCTAGTCTATATATATAAAAGTGAAACTCTGTGTGTGTGTGTGTGTGTGTGTGTGTTAGCTATAGACTCCGAAACTGTAAAACCGATCGGGCTCAAACTTTGGTAAGTTGTTGTACACATACCAGGGAGTGTTTATGGGTGGAAAAAAGTGGGCGGGGCCACGCCCATAAAAAATTAGTTATCATTTTAAGCTACTTGCACTTGACCGATTTTTCTGAAACTTTGCACATATATCGAGCTGTCATGACTAAATAATTTCGTCATAAGAAAAGTGGGCGGGGCCACGCCCCTAAAAAAGTTTAAATTTTGAGGTACTTGCCCTGGACCGATTTTTATTAAACTTTGCACACATATTAAGCTGTCATGATTTTACAATTTCGTGATTAAAAAAATGGGCGGGGCCACGCCCATAAAAAATTAGTTATCAGTTTTAGCTACTTGCACTAGACCAAATTTTCTGAAACTTTGCAAACATACTGAGCTGTCATGACTTTACACTTTCGTCATTAGAAAAGTGGGCAGTGCCACGCCCATTAAAAAAAGGTATCATTTTAAGGTACTTGCGCTGGACCGATTTTTCTGAAACTTTGCACACATATTGAGTTGTCATTACTATACAGTTTCGTATTTAGAAAAGTGGGCAGCGCCACGCCCATAAAAAATTAGTTATTAGTTTTAGCTACTTGCACTGGACCGAATTTTCTGAAACTTTGCACACATATTGACTTTACAATTTCGTAGTAAGAAAAGTGGGCAGGGCCACGCCCATAAAAAAATTATAATTTTTAGGTTTTTGCACTTGATATTCAATTAAAATTAAGAATGCATTTTGATTCATTAAGGGGCGTAGCAACGCGCGCCGGGTTTGGCTAGTATATAAATAAAAGTGAAACTCTGTGTGTGTGTGTGTGTTAGCTATAGACTCCGAAACTGTAAAAGCGATTTGACTCGAACCTTGGCAAGTTGTCGTACACATACCAGGGAGTGTTTATGGATGGAAAAAAGTGGGCGGGGCCACGCCCATAAAAATAAGTTATCAGTTTTAGCTACTTGCACTTGACCGATTTTTCTGAAATTTTGCACACATATCGAGCTGTCATGACTAAATAATTTTGTGATAAGAAAAGTGGGCGGGGCCACGCCCCTAAAAAAAGTTTTAGTTTTGAGGTACTTGGACTGCACCGATTTTTCTGAAACTTTGCACACATACTAAGCTGTCATAACCATATAATTTTGTGATTAGAAAAGTGGGCAGGGCCACGCCCATAAAAAATAGGTATCATTTTGAGGTACTTGCACCAGACCGATTTTTTTGAAACTTTGCACACATATCGAGCTGCCATGACTAAATAATTTCGTGATTAGAAAAGTGGGCAGTGCCACGCCCATAAAAAATAGGTATTATTTTGAGGTACTTGCACTGGACCGATTATTCTGAAACTTTGCACACATATTGAGCTGTTGTGACTTTACAATTTCGTGATAAGAAAAGTGGGCAGGGCCACGCCCATAAAAACAATTATAATTTTGAGGTACTTGCACTGGTCCAATTCTTCTGAAGCTTTGCACACATATTGAGTTGTTATGACTACAATTTCGTGATTAGAAAAGTGGGCAAAGCCACGCCCATAAAAAAAATAATAATATTTAGGTTTTTGCACTTGATATTCAATTAAAATTCAGAATGCATTTCGATTCATTAAGGGGCGTAGCAACGCGCGCCGGGTTTGGCTAGTTTAAAATAAATAAAGAGATACATAAACATTTTTGTTCCAAAATAAGATCCTAATCCCGAAGAAAGAGCTCTTTTCGTCGACCAGATTAGGGGGGGGGGAGGGTTAGATAAATTAAAGGAACATATAATTTATTTTTCTTGACAGGAAAGACCCATATTTTCATAAGGCCATTGGGTATTCAGAGGTTGGGTGGGACTTGTAGGCGTTATCAGTGAGATTTCTGATGTCTGCTTGCTGATCATTTCAACCAAAATATTATTGTTTGTTTATTTTTTCGGTGTTAAATTTATTATTATTTTTTCTGTAACTAGGCAAATTAGAGATATAGACAAGATCATACACCATATGAGCTAAAGCCGGTGCACAAGAACACCGAACTGTCTCCTTTTATACCTAACCTGCAGCCTTTAAATGTTACAAATATTTATATTTCTTCTCGGAATGACTAATAGAACTTAAATTTTTTCCTATGTTTGTGTGTTTAAAAGTTACATAGGGTACCAAAATATAGATTTTACCAGTTTTTGCCCATTAGGGACTGAAAATTCAAAAAAGGCCTAGACACTTGTCAACTTATTTTTTGAGTAGATTACAATGCCTTTGCAGGTTAATTGGTATAATTTCTAGTTAAGCTAGTTAACATATAAGGTTACCCGTTTTTACCCCCTTAAGGTAGGAATTTTTAAAAATCCCTTAGTGGAGCTATACATCGGAAGAGAAACACACTCTTCAAATTTCATATCTCTATGTTTTGCATTTGGGCTGTGCGATGGTCAGTCAATATCAATATTTTAGTATTTATTTAATATGGCAGGTGCCACGCCCACTATTGTTAATGCACCCATTTTTTCCATAAATGTTTATTTGAATATTAAAGTTGCTTTTGCAAAATTTTAGTACTCTAATCGATATCGTTTTCCAGGTATACGAATTTTAGTATTGAATTCATATGGAAGGTGCCACGCCCACTATTGATAATGCACCCATTTCTTGCCTAAATGTTCATTTGGGTGTCAAGGTTGCTCTTGCAGAATTTTACTACTCTAATCGATAACGTTTTCCAAATATACGAATTTTAGTATTTAATTCATGTGGCCACGCCTACTATTGCAAGTACGCCTATTTTTTACCCAAATGTTCGTGTGGATGTCAAAGCTTACCGTACTTAATTTGAAGACTCTAGCTGCATTAACTTTAGTGATATATAATATTTAATACTTATTCTTTAATAGGGCGTGGTACCCCGCCCACTTACAATTTCAAACCAAAATATAGCCTATAGTTCCTTCCAGACATAGAAAGATTCTGTGAAAATTTCAAGGAAATCGGTCCAGCCGTTTAACCGTCTATAAAGCACAAACAAACATATAAACATACAAACACACATTGATTTTTATATATATATAGATTAGATTGCGCTATTCACTTCCTATTATCTGATATCAATATTGACTCTCTTAATTGTCTAGAAGCTGTCAATTTTGGAATATATATTTATTTGTCGAAAAAAATTTGGCCTATAATTTTACTGATTAGTGTATGATTTGTCTAACATTTTTCAACAATATCTTAACAGGCATGACATATGTATCTATAAATAGTCACAAATGTGACTAAAAGTTATCGCAGGGCTAAAAAATTTTATTTTTTCTAACCAAAATATGGAAAAAACAAAGGCAGTCATTATTTGCTCCTATCTCACAAAGTTATAAGGCGATTGTGATGAATTTCAATAGCTATTCATTTCCGGATATTTCCAAGATTGATACATATACAGCAGGTGGGTTACTCCGTAATTCGAATCGAAACAAAAATTTTTCGAATTTGTATGCTTAATACATTGTAGTTCGAAAATAATATCTTTCGAATCGAATTTCGGAGTAACCTAAAGATATAATTGATATTCTAAAAGTTTATTTAAACCAACACACGGACAGACGGACATGGCTCAAACGACTCCTCGATTCATAAGCTTGCATAAAATATATATGTATACTTTATTCGGTCGGAAATGCATATTGTAGAAATTACTAAATCTGATTTCTATATAAAAAAAAAAAATATATAGGAAAATGTATAATTTTCCGATGGTGGAGCCATTAATTTTTCCTTTAAAGTTCGTTTTCGCCTAACATCCCCGTGAGCTGTAACTGGTGGTTCTCTGGGTCCACGGGAATACTGGCGAAATAACAATTTATTGCAGGGGTTTACTTTTCGTGGAGTAAAGTTTGCTTTGCAATAGCTGAAAATGAGATCCACTGGTCAAATGGCTGGGAAATTGATATTATTTCTGCGGAAGATATAAAATATTTACATATATCATATTTTACATTTTAAAATGTCCCTTTTTTTAAACAACACTTTGCTGGTATTTTTTTTCTTAATTCATAAAATTTTACAAATTATAAATTTCTCGGTTGTAAGTAAAATTTGTAAATATCTAAATGCGCTTTGAATTGATGTGAACTAGGGTACACTTAACAAGGTACCCGTAACTGATCGTTATTGCTTTCTACCAGTCATATTCATACATGTATGTACATATATGCAACGGCGAATGCTGTGATGTTCTCTGTCAAATACTACTTATAAAAAAATAAACAATTTTTTATGCATGGAGTTTGACCGTAGTGTTCCCCATTCTGGGCTGATTATTTACTGTAAAAATTTATTGCTTATATTTTTTCAAAAAACAATATCATTTAAAATAATAACTTATTTTAACTTATTATTTAGATAAATATATGAAAATTAATATGTTCTTTCATTTATATAGCGCAGAATTCATATAATGGTTCTTATTTTTAAGGAAATAAATTTTTAAAAATCAACTTAAAAATTTAAAAGTATTTTCCTGAAAAACTTTAAAAACAGACATAACCATTTTTTCCTTATTGTCACAGATATATAGATATTTTTTATTTCTACCGATACTTGCTACCAACCATGAGTAGCATCTTCAGGGTTTACACATATGCAAATTATATCGGTAGAAATAAAAATATCGTTTATAAAAAATTGATCTCAAGCTTAAAAAAAAAGAACAAGATATACTACTTTTTTCCGGCTTAAATCTAGTTTACCAACGCACCTCCAAATTAAAAAAAAAACAAGTAACAGTGCTACATTCGGCCGTGTCGAATCTTATATACCCTGCACAACGTGTAGTCATACAATAACAATTGTTTGTATCACCATTTATCTCATATGAAATACGTACATACATGTAAAAAACATACATATATAAAAACATCCCATTGTAAAATTATAAATGGAGTTTATGTACATATGTATGTTTCTAAAAAATATTATATTAAAAACAAAAAAAAATATATTAAAAACAAAACAATAAAAAAACTTTAAAAAAATGTAAAAAGAAATTT
Source organism: Phyto melanocephala (assembly GCA_941918925.1). Classification (NCBI taxonomy): domain Eukaryota; kingdom Metazoa; phylum Arthropoda; class Insecta; order Diptera; family Rhinophoridae; genus Phyto; species Phyto melanocephala. Next base: position 18,489,838 of record OW799238.1, read on the forward strand.
AAAAAATTTTTTAAAAAATAAAAAAAATATATATAAAAATATATAAAAAAAATAATAAAAATATAAACAATATATAAAATAAAAACAAAATTTTTTTGGCTCAGCTGGGATTCGATGCCACGTTTACTCTAACCAGTATATGTGTATGTTGTTGTTGTATTTGTGAAAAAACGAGGTGGTCGTGGTGTTTGCTCATATCTTAGAAAGTTATCGGGCGATTGTGCTGAATTTCAATTCATTCCTGGATATTTCCAAAAGATTGATACCATACACAGATCTGAGGAACATATAGTTGCTTCTAAAAGTTGATTTCAACCAACACACGGACAGACGATCAGGGCTTTATCGACTCCTCTATTCATAAGCTTTCAGAAAATATATACTTTATGGGGTCGGAAATGAAAATTGTAAAAATTACAAACGGAATGACAAAGCATAGGTCGATAGAAATTACATAGGTCGATAGAAAATTAAAAAATATGAAAATTTTCGAAGCGCTTGATTTTTAGAGAATTTTACCGTTTTAAATTTCCATCTTATATTTTAAATTTCTATTAACCTATCTAATTTTTTTTAGTATCAATTTGAAGGTGCGTTGATAAACTTGATTTGTTAACTTCATTCAAAGCACACTTATTTGCATAAATACCTGTACAACTAGCGCACCATTTTCACGGCCCCAACGTTTACCACTTCCTCGACCACCACCTATACCAGCACCACGTCCACCAGCACTACATCCACCATTATTTAATACAAAAAGTAAGATTCTAAAAATAAATAAAATGAATAAATATAAAAAAATACATGAAAGAAATACTTACTTTTGTTTGGGCGTCCATTTTTACAATAAAAAAATTCACCGCATCTAATGATGCCAAGGATTTTCGTAGCTACCAGATTGAACCGATTTTCCTTAACGGTAAAAATTTTCAACTATAAAATAATTTTGAATTTTTTGTTGTATATTTTCATTCTACTTATTCCCAATTTTAGAAAATTTATTGAAAGCGATACGTTTGACAACATACGTAAGTTAAAAATTACTTAATAACATACATACATACATATATGGAATTGCATAAACATTTAAACATATTTTTTCAAATATATTTTACATATACTTTTATAACTAGAGAGTATATTTTGTTTACATTTTTATATTTAATCAAGCCCCAAATTTTTTATCAATTCAAAAACTTAAAATAATTTGACAAAACAAACACTGTTGTTTTATTCGATATTCTTTTATCTGCTTTAAAATTGAAGAATGAGCTACAAATAAATAACAAAAGTCTTTGAAAGTCAGAATTAAAATTCACGACAACACTGGTTGCCAAAAAATTAGAATTAATTTAAAATAATGATGTAAACTTGCATATAATTAGTAAATCATATTACATATTAATTTTAAATAAATATTTAATTTAGATAATATTTAGTATAATTGTCATATTATAAATATAAAGAAAAAAATACAAAAAGAAAATGTGTGTAATCAAATACATCAAATAAAGTTGAAGTTGTAGAAAAATTAGATGGTGATGCGGTTGGTATAAGGTCTCTCGTTCGCAGGCTTAATTTTATTAGTAGCAATTAGTAGCAATTGCGATAAAACTTGGTATAGAGGTTAAAGGTGCGAAACGATGATTACATATTGTCAAAACTTCTGTTCAATCATCTTTATATAATGGTTTTTATCAAAAATTTTTTTTTATTTATTTAACAAGAAAATGGAAGAAACAACAAAAAGGATTACAAAAAACAAAAATGTATGCTTATACAATATTTGGATGAGCACACAGATTTCGCCAATGGCAGGCATGCAACCTTTATCAGCGTCAGGCAATTATAATAAAATTTTCTTTTTTAAAATTTCTAAATTTACTGTAGTTAGAAGTCTGGTTGAGCAATGGGACACCTTAGCTGAAAAACTTAACGGCTTAGGAGGAGCTTGTGCTTGGTCAAACATGCGGTAAATAAAACCAGAAAGCAAAACAAAAATATCAAGAATAAACAAATTCAATGGAAAGAAGTGGAATAAATGGAGCTCAAAAATTTAATCTAACCGACTTAGACGAAAGAATAATAGGAATCATAACAAAAGAGTCTGTTGTGGGGCAAGAAGAAGTGGGAGAACCTCTTGTAAGTTTTTCTATTTTCTTTTTATACCCTTCGCCTGTGGTGCACAAGGGTATATATAGCTTTGTCATTCCGTTTGTAATTTCTACAATTTTCATTTCCGACCCCATAAAGTGTATATTTTCTGAAAGCTTATGAATAGAGGAGTCGATTAAGCCCTGACCGTCTGTCCGTGTGTTGGTTGAAATCAACTTTTAGAAGCAACTATATGTTCCTCAGATCTGTATATGGTATTAATCTCTTGGAAATATCCAGGAATGAATCACTATTGAAATTCAGCACAATCGCCCCATAACTTTCTGAGATATGAGCAAAAAACCACGACCACCTACGGGCTCTCTTAACATTTTTTTATTTTAAATGTCTAAAAAGTTTTAATAAGCTTAATATATGTATATTAATGGTAACTAATGAAATATTTTTTATAACACAGAGTACGACTCATCTATTAAATTCGCGATGTGAAAAAAGAAAAAGGCAATACAAAGACTTAAGTGTAGAAATGCTTGAATTGGAGAAACAATTTTTAGGGGCGAAGCAAGCACAATTTAACGCGCTAAATAAAATGAATAACACTGTCAGAAATTTTGAAAAGACTGCCCCCATACCAAGATTAAAATACGTTTATTTATTGAATTGAAAAATGTTTTTTATTTCATTTCTTTATTTTAATAAACTAAATGTTAAATAATATAAACCTTTATTCTGAACTTTTTTAAAAACACAGTTGTTTGTGGTTTATTTATTTGTATCGGTTGCATTATTAAATTTAAAAAATGGAAATATTAGTAAAAACTTGTATCTTTAAAGTCAGAGATAGTTTTATAAAAACGTTATTTACATTTTTGAAAGAAAAAATGATATGTATAAAAAAATATTTTATATTGAATTTTTACTTTGTCGAACTTTTCTGTTTAAACTAATATTTAAATTTTAATCAGGCTTGAGTTCATATTAACATTTTTTAGTGTTCAGAATAATCTGAAAAATTTTATTTTTACAGACACTACCCCAGTGGAATGCATTTTCGAAACCAGCTATGATTTCATCATCAGCACTCTTTGATCGGTGGTTACATGTTGGTTGTAAAAATCATCTATTTAATTCCCGGGACTAAAGAATTGAATTCGGTAACTACTTTAGTTTTCCTATTTGTCATATATTTTTACCACAATAATTAGATTGAAATTTTTACCAAACAGCAACCCTTTTACTTTTGTTTGTTATTATCTTTCATTCATATTATAATTTTTGTCCTGCACTTGTCACCAGTTAGGTAGCGATAAGAACAGATGATTGTTTCTAACAATCATTGTTTATAACAAGGAAGGAAAATGGCTTTTATGATTTTGTACCAAGTACGAAAACAAGATGTACTTTTTAGGCCATGATGGCACCATTTTTTAAATATTTATTAATAAAAACATAAACTTAACAAAAATGTTTATAAAAATTCAGAAGTATACAGCAAAAAAACAGAAACTTTAGAAAAATGTGTACAAAAATCCAGTATACATTAAAAAATATTAAATATTACATAGGTACATACGTAGAGATCGTTTATTTAACAAATTATATTTATTAAATACTTTTAGGTAATAAATTTTCTGTTATTTTAAAATTAAAGCAACAAGAATTTGTTGATTTCAATAAATCTTTTGTTTGTATCAAATTTGAAACAGTAGAAAAGTGTAGTCTATTTCTTTCCATTGTTTTAATTAGGTTTTGAAAGGAAAAAACTCGTTCGACGTTGACCCATGAATGTGGAATAGACAGAATTTCTCTTACAATTCTTGAAAAATCTGGGAACATGAATTCAATTCATTTTTAATCTGTGATACTTTAGACCAAAACTAGGATATATTTGAATCTTTGTGTGATCTAAGTTCAATCACATCGGCTAGTGCTCTGTACTGATTATTTATTACTTCAAAGTTTGTTTGTTCGTGTGGAAACATTTTCACCAGAAGAGGTGCTATTGAATTTGTTTCTTCCATAATAATTTTTTCTAGAGTAAATTTATCGAAACATTTTAGTACTTCATTATTAAAGTCCACCTTACATGCTTACGAATCTTAAGTAAAATAAAATACATATAACAAGTCGAATTTATGTACCAGGTGGTGCCAAATTAACAGGTGATTTTTGTAAGAAGTTTGCAATAAAGTACTAGGCAGATTTTATTGTTGCAGACTTGACACCACCTGATACATGAATTCGCTTTGACAACAGCATTGCAACAAAAACAGAGAAGCTGAGAGTGCAAAATAAAACACACACAAACAAAATTAAAGAGAACAGAGAAGAGAACAAATTTTTAAATTGGACCAAGTAGCTCGCGGTAGTACCACGGTACCAACAAGGTCAAAAATGTACCATTAAAAGTACAATTGTACCATGATTTCCATCCGTGGTTTTTTGTAATCATTTGTTTTATTTTCTGTGAGGTCAGTATACAACGGAATGTTGATTGACCAACAGTAAATAAATGATTGTTTGCACCGTGCCCTGTCTTTATGTAAATTGAATTTTTTAGGTATAGACGTAACAACTGGTGTCAGAAGTGAAATTGCATTAAATAAAAGAAATGAAATTTGAGGAACTTAAAGTTGAACAACTCAAGAAAGAATTAAGTAAGCTGGCATTGCCGACAACAGGTAATAAAGTAGAATTGTAGAAGAGGCTTCTAGATGAATTTAAGCGGCGTAATATTGACATTGATGGTTACGAGTTTGAAGAAAAAGAAGAAATGAAAGTTTCCACTCGAGCAACCACAAACAGCATGGATTTCAGTACAATGCTTGCAGCTATGATGGAAAGAATTAAACTTAACAGTCAAAAATTATTAGCAGAAGTTAAAGTTGAAGTTCAAGAATCTTCTTGAGCTAATAATGAAAAATTATTAGCTGAAGTTAAAGAAGAAGTGCAAGAAACAGCTAGAGCTACAAACGAGAAACTTCAAGAAATTTCTGAAGCTGTAAATAACCTAGTAGAGGGCATTGAAAAGCAACTTAATAAAATTGAAAAAAAATATCTGACCTTGAAGATTGCATAGTTACTCAAGCAAGTGACTTCAATAGCAAATTACAACTACAAGTCACAAATGTTGATGAAAAATTGCAATTACAAGACGAAAAATTTAAAAATCTGGAAATAAAAATTAATAATCTTCAATGTCATGAGGGACCAGTGCGGATAATTCCAGAAATATCGAGTAAAATAAAGACCCCTACTTTTGACGGTAATGCACCATTTAATGTTTTTTAATTTCAATTTGGGACAGTTGCCAATAGAAATATGTGGAGCAATGAAGAAAAGGCTATAGAGTTGATTTTGGCGTTAAAAGGCAACGCAGCGCAAGTCTTGGAAAGCATACCTATTGGCTGCAGAGAAAACTATGATGACATAATGGTTGCACTACAACGTAAGTATGGCGGCGAGCATAAACGAGATATACGCCGAATGGAATTACGAAGCAGAATACAAAAAGCTAACGAGTCATTACAAGATTTCGCAACGGAGATCGAGCGTTTGGTGCAGCTGACATATCCAGGTGAAAATCACCCATTTTTGGATCAATTTAAAATTGAAACGTTTGTAAATGGAATACGTGATCCTGAAATAAAGCACATGGTGTTTGGCACGCATAAATCGACGTTTGCAGAAACAGTTTCATATACACTAACACAGAAAACTGCAAAATTGGTTTCTAAGCCGCGGATATACAAGGTGCGAAATCTTGAAATTTCTACAGAAATGGAAAGAGATGAAGTAAGCGATTTAAAGGCTCGTATGCAGGCGTAAGAGGAAAAGTAAGGCAAAGCCAGAGCCAAATGCTATAATTGTGGTAAGAGTGGACATTTTCAACGAAATTGTAGAGCACCAAGAAAGCGGGCTAGATCGGTTTCGCCACCTGGAAACAGCAAACGGGCAAACACGAAATCATCAAATGAGTCACCGTTAAACTAAAACGAGCTAGCACTACGGGGCAAGAGCTAGCTCCCATAACCGAGGGCCCCACAATCTCCATATCAGTTATGCAGCAGAAAAATAACAACCATACTGCTTGTGGATATATCAATAATCGAAGGCATATTTTTACCATAGACACAGGAGCATTGCAGTCTATTATCAGGTCCGATTTAGTAAAGAAAACAATCGAACCGTTATATGGCGTAAGTCTACGAACAGCTACTGGGGAGTCTATGGTAAAATAATCGTAAAAGTAACTATTGCCAACATAACTGTCAATCATGTATTCATCGTTGCCGACATTGTGGACGAAGTAATCATCGGTGCAGATTTTATGATTACTAATGGCATTAATCTGCACATGGGGCAGAAGGTAATGATTTGGAGAAATGTTGAAATACCCCTTGATGTTGGTTATGAAAATAAGGTGCATGTAAGGAAACTAGTTGCTACAGAATATGAGAAAATACCACCACAGTCAGAAAGTGTAGTATGGGCGCGTATAGAGGGATATTGTCTGGACAACCGGTTGTGGGTGGTAGAACAAATAGATATAAAAAGTGACTTAATAACAGCAAAATCCCTCGTCAAAACCAGCAATGACGGAAGAGTCCCTGTAAGAGTGCTTAACCTTTCCGCCTGTGAAAAAGTCGTCAAGCCAAAATCCGAATTAGGTCAATGTGCTAAAGCTGAGGCAATAATTAATTGCGAAATGAAATCGGGTCCTGTCAGTATGTCCAACAAAGAGCAGGAGATGCTAGCAGAATACGTAGAGAAGTGGGTTAAAGGATTATCGCCGTCCGATAGGTATAAGCAAAACAGCTACTCAGAAAACATGCATCCATCTTCGCTCTGAAAGGTCAACATCAAGGTAAAACATCACTTGTGAAACATCAAATAAATACCGGCGATGCAAGGCCTATAAAACAAGCTCCTAGAAGTATTCCTCTAGCGAAACGTAATGAAGTCAAAGAGCTTATCAATGAAATGGAGCGGAATGGAGTAATAGAACCTTCTTCAAGTCCTTGGAGCTCACCGGTAGTTTTGGTTAAAAAGAAAGATGGCAGCACAAGATTTTGCGTCGATTATAGAAAACTGAATGACTGCACTAAGAAGGACAGTTATCCGCTACCAAGAATAGGAGACAGTTTGGACACGCTAGCTGGAACAAAATGGTTCTCTATATTGGAACTGCAAAGTGGGTATTGGCAAGTAGAAATATCTAATACAGATAAGGAGAAAACAGCTTTTAGTGCAAGTGACGGGCTGTGGCAATTTAACGTGATGCCATTTGGACTATGCAACGCTCCAGCCACATTCGAGCGATTAATGGAACGCGTATTGAGGGGACTTCATTGGAAGACATGTCTGGTGTATCTTGATGACATAATTGTCATGGGTAAAAATTTTGACGATCACCTGAAAAATCTAGAAGAAGTTCTTAAACGAATATCAGTGGCTGGACTTAAATTAAGTGCAAAGAAATATGCATTGTTCCAAAAAGAGGTTAAATACTTGGGGCATCGAGTCGCAGAGGATGGTATATCAACTGACGAAGATAAAATTCAAGCTGTGAAGGACTGGCCTCGCACGAAAATTTTTCATGAGTTACGTAGTTTTCTAGGCCTCTGTACGTACTACAGGAGATTTGTGCCGAATTTTGCTAGTGTCGCTGCCAGTCTACATGAGCTCATCAAGAAGTCACGACCATTCCTGTGGGCTGAAGCACAAGAACAAGCATTTCAGAAGCTCAAGGAGTTGTTATGCGTAGCACCAGTTTTGTCATATCCTATCGCTGGAGAGAAATTTGTATTGGATAGCGATGCGACTGGCTACGGGATATATGGTGTTCTTTCGCAGGTCGTCAACGGAACAGAAAGAGTCATAGGCTACTACAGTCGGACACTCTCGAAGCCTGATAGAAATTATTGTGTAACACGACGAGAGCTTCCGCCAGTTGTGGAGTGTGTAAAGCATTACCACAAATATCTCTATGGACAACACTTCGAAATAAGAACCGATCACTCTGCACTCAGATGGTTGCTAAAATTTAAACAACCGGAAGGACGGCTAGCCCGTTGGATTGAAAGCATCCAGAGCTACGATTTCAGTATTGAGCACAGAAAGGGCACTAAACATGGAAATGCAGATGCACTCTCCCGAAGACCGTGCAAATTGGAGTGCAAACATTGTGCGAAAGCTGAAGGAAAAAATGTGTCGTTGACGTTCGACTAACACATATAGAGACAAGTGGTGACTGGTCAGCGGCGCAAAGAGACGATCCCGTACTATCAAAAATTATGTCAGCAAAGGAGGAAGACAAAAGGCCAACCCGTAACCAAATATCAGCGGAAAGTCCACTGATGAAATCATACTGGCTGCTATGGAATAGTCTTCAGGTTATTAACGGGTGCCTTTATCGCAAATGGGAAAGTACTGATGGTAAATCGACAACAAATTTGATTGTGGTGCCATCCTCTAAAGTCAAAGAGGTATTGAAGGAGTTTCATAATGGTTTAGTGGTGGTCATCTTGGTGTAACAAAAACCATAGAAAAGATGAAGCAACGTTTCTATTGGGTTGGATGCCACAAATCTGTAGCTGATTGGATAGCAAATTGCGCACAATGTATCGTAGCCAAGGGCAAAGTAAGATGGAGTCGAGGAGCGCTGCAGCAGTACAATTCAGGTGCTCTGTTTGAGCGAATAACGATGGATATAGCAGGCCCTTTTCCTGTCAGTGAGGCTGGAAACCGTTACGTTCTAGTTGTAATCGACTATTTTAACAAATGGCCAGAGGTATATGCAATACCAAACCAAGAAGCTAAAACTGTCGTAAACGCATTTGTGAACAACTGGGTATGCCGCTATGAAGTTCCGCTTGAGCTACATTCTGATCAGGGAATAAATTTTGAATCTGCGATATTCCAGGAAATGTGCGAACTATACGGTATCCGAAAAACAAGGACTACGCCACTGCATCCACAATCTGACGGCATGGTCGAGAGATTTAACCGCACGTTGGAGGAACACTTAAGAAAAGTGGTCAGTGCACACCAAAGGGACTGGGATGAGCACATACCAAAATTTCTATTGGCATTCAGGTCAGCCGTTCATGACTCTACCTCCCGAACACCTGCAAAATATATGTTTGGAATTGAGCTGAAACTGCCAGGTGATCTAGAATTCGGTATTAATCCCTCGACAATAGATGAGCACGAAGAAGACACTTCAAGGGGATACAAAGATTTAGACGAAATTCATGAATTCGTTCGTGGCCGAATAAAAATTACCAGCGACAAAATGAAGGCCAGATATGACCGAGCAGCAAATTCTGAAGGCTTTAATGAGAGTCAGCTAGTTTTACTATATAACCCACAACGAAAAAAAGGACTGTCTCCTAAACTGAAAAATCATTGGAATGGGCCGTATAAGGTGATAAAAAAAATAAATGATGTCGTGTATAGAATACAGAAGTACAATAGCCCAAGATCAAAGATGAAAGTGGTTCATTTCGAGCGCCTCGCTAAGTACGGAAAAAGTGAATTTGTGCCTATTCGGGACGAACAGGCTTAAGCGGGCGGTAGTGTTACAGATTTAATTTTAAATAGCTTAATTTGCATTATAATTTATTTTAGTTGTGGTAGCTTAAGTTACTGTAGTTTTATTTGTATTAGTTTATTTCGCTGGTTGTTCGAACATGATGTTTGATATTATGTGTAGAATACTTTTAGGTACTTCTATTATTCCTGCATATTACTTAACGTCTTAATTTAAATTTAACGGTTTTCGAATGTACTAGAATGTACATAAGAGAACTTTGTCGAATGTTACCGAACACCACTATGTTACTATAAATAGCCGAACAACACAGCTAACATAATCAATATAACAGTAGAGCTTGTAAAGTGTGTATCAAAGTGAGTTTGATAATAAAAGTGTATAACGATAAGTGAAATAAGTAAAGTGCTATAAAACAATATCTGAGTGTGTTTAAGTAAATACAGTGCTCCTAATTTTATAACGAATTTCAAGTGTTTTTAATTGCAATAAAAGAACTCAAAAAGTATTTAAAGGAAGTAAACCAACGTTTATAAAAGGTATAAACGTAACAATATGATATCAGAACATATAAACAATGGCATATACAATTTTGCATGAAATTATAAAAAATGTGATATCTAAAACGCACAACTATTGGCATATAAGAATAATAAGAAATTAAGACCAAACAAATGTGTTAAAAATGTATAAAAGGCATGAATGTGTCATTTATAAAAAATTATCGTAGAAGAATGCATGTCTTTGTAGCTAGATAAGTAGTTTAGAAATTATATAAAACAAGTAAGAGCGCTATATTCGGCAGTGCCGAATCTTATATACCATTCACAACGTGTAGTCATGCAATAACAGTAGTTTGTATCACCATTCATCCCATATGAAATACGTACATACATATAAAAACATACATATATAAAAAACATCCCTTGTTAAATTATAAATTTACGTATGTATGTTAAAAAAAAAAATAAAAAAAAAAATTGAAAAAAAAAATTAAAAAAAAAAAATTTTAAAAAAATAATTAGAATATATATAATAAATATAAAACAAAAAAATATAAAAAAAAATTAAAAAAAAAAAAAATAATAAAAATATAAATAATATATTAAATAAAAAATAAAAATAGAATTAAAAAAAATTTTTTTGGCTTAGCTGGGATTCGATGCCACGTTTTTTCTAACCAGTATACACGTTTGTATGTATGTATGTTGTTGTTGTAATGTTGTTTTTGTGAATAAAAAATCGAGGTGGTCGTGGGTTTTTGCTCATATCTCAGTTGTTTATGTACCGATGTTTCTGATTTTCAATACCTTTCTACTCCCGAATATTTCTGATATTTTAATACCTCACCCGGGTCCAAGCGATATCGGGGGGCTTTAAAAAGTTGATTTCAACATACACACGGACAGACTGACAGAGCTTAATCGACTCCCCTATACATAAGCTTTCAGAAAATATATAATTTATGGGGTCGGAAATGCAAACTGTAGAAATTTCACACGGCATGACAAACCTATATATACCTTTTTTCACTGTGTGAAGGGTATAAAAATAAATAATTTAAACTATGGCTTTCAAAGATATCAGAAACAAGTAACAGTGCTATATTCGGCTGTGCCGAATCTTATATACCCTTCACAACGTGTAGTCATGCAATAACAGTAGTTTGTATCACCATTCATCCGATATGAAATACGTACATACATATAAAACATACATATATAAAAAACATCCCTTGTTAAATTATAAATTTACGAATGTATGTTAAAAAAAAAATAAAAATAAAAAATTTAAAAAAAAAAATTAAAAAAAAAAAAATTTTAAAAAAATAATTAGAATATATATAATAAATATAACACAAAAAAATATAAAAAAAAAATGAAAAAAAAAAAAATAATAAAAATATAAATAATATATTAAATAAAAAATAAAAAAAAAACAAGTAAGAGTGCTATATTCGGCCATGCCGAATCTTATATACCCTTCACAACGTGTAGTCATGCAATAACAGTTGCTTGTATCACCATTCATCCCATATAAAATACGTACACGTATGTATGTTAAAAAAACGAAAAAAAAAAATTTTAAAAAAAAATTTTTAAAAAAATTTTAAAAAAAAATTTAAAAAAAAAATTATTATATATATAATATACATATATAAAACAAAAAAAAATAAAAAAAAAAATAAATAAAAAAAAAATTAAAAAAAAATTAAAAAAAAAAATAAT